>CAWUFW010007727.1:0-600000 GCA_963921515.1 Calotriton arnoldi | reverse complement strand
GGTGGGTGGCGTAGCGTAGCGGAGCGGAGTTCCACGGAGTTTGTTCGCAACTCCGTGGACCTCCACGTAGCCCCGCTACGCCTACTACTCCCAGGGTTATTTCTGACACCAGAGGCTGCTGACCAAAAAAGAGGCATAGAATAAAATTAATTAGTTATATTCTACCACTTGCAATGATGCTTTCCAGATGCAGGTGACCGTACAGGAGCTGATGAATATGCAGGGAGAAAATACCAGTTTAGACCATCAGATATCCATAAAAAGAACACTCAGCCAGAATATAGAGGCAATACAAAATAGTGGTAAGATTCACTGAGGTAACAACCTGTGACCAAGGGTGCAATGCCAAGTACAGTGCAGAGAGCAGCTAGATGTCTAACGGATCAATTACACTTTCAGCAAAATAATTATTGATGAGGAGAGAACAAGGCCACTTGGAATTCATATTTCAGAAGATCACACTACTCCTGAATAAAAATAATTGTTTATTCATCCAGCGACTGGTGCATTTAGACATCCATAAGAAAGGTGCCAGTGCAGCTTGTGCGGCAAATACAATGCAGCAATATGATCCAATAAAGCAACTATTAAATGGGGACCTGAGAAAACCAAGCAGATCCAGTTACATTTTGACTGGTGCTGCACTCAGCCTACATCTCCTGTTTCTTCAGGTAATCATCATTTGAAATTGTGGCTTGCATTACATAGTAATGGAGACTTTCCACTACATCACCTAGAGGCAATCCTCCATGATGTAGATAAATGTTGGCAATTCTTGAAGGTATTTTGGAAATCCATAAGTAGTTAGCTGCTACTCCCCCAAATTGACTGAGCTCAGCATCAGCTTAATCACTACCTTGGATATGAAGACTACTTGGTCAGACCCCAATTTCAAGTTAAAAGCATCCAGGAGACTACAGTTCTCACCCACAGACTCAGCTCATTCTCATCAAGCCACCTCCTGCTGCAACCTATTTTTGCACTGTGCCGCCTTTGCAACCAACTCAGCTTGGGCTTCTTCAAATGTTTGGATGAGCCACAGTGATGGATTTTCCTTATTTGATCTCCTTTTATTTAATTTACAAAGAGATTCTTTAACACCATAGTTTTGAACATCAACAGGTCATGTTCTTCACCAATTTGGTGGAGGACAGTCCACCCTAATTAGAGATGCCGGTCTGCCTGGTAGTGGCTCCCTTTCCAACACTCATGGTTTGCTGAGCAGGTGCCCGGCTTAAAACATCTACTCTGATAACCTAGCTGCTAAAGCAGGAGTTTATTTTCTCTAAAGAAAAAATAAATGACCCTGGTGTGCAGGGACGTTTCTCCCTGAGCGAGTGGGTCCTTCTTCATTTTTACACCATTAATTGCAAGAGTGACATGGGCAGGGGGAAGGGGTGACAGTCATCCTGCCCTAAAGAGGGCATGGAGACCACCAGTGTGACACAGTGTTCTTGTAACAAATGGAATGCTGCATTATGGGTTACCATCTGAGGAACCAGTGGATACTTCTCTGCCAATAACTAAGCCACTACCCTGACTCTAAATAGAGCAAAAGAACTCCAGGTTTGGTGGGGTTGAAGGACCATGGTTTTCAACTTTACTCCTGCTCTGCCAAACCTAAATTGATGCCCTCAGTAAGCAAATGAATCAACGAACGGAGTGTCATACTGCCTGCAAGAAGAGTGATTTTCCAGGTGAGTGATTGACGATAACAGAGAGAAGGTCAAATGACACGTGAGCATGAGCATGAGTTTCAATCACAAAGCCAAAAGAGATTTTGTTAAAATAACTGCAAGGTACCCTTCAATGCTATTTCCTCTGTACTAATGTATATATGATGCATATCTGGGATAAGAATATTAGGTATGGTTGTTAAAGCTTGGGAAAATAGGTTTCTGTATTTAAAAATAGATTAAGGGTGTATGTTGTGATTAGGTCCACAGTTTCATCACATTAGACCGCTGTAATATAGGTATTGCATGGGATATCCAAAAAGGAAAGGAAATGTGCTAGTTCAGAAGGTTGCTGGAGATTTCGGTCAATCAAGCAATCAATCAATCAGAATCTATAAAGTGTGGGAAATCACCCAATAGGGTATCTAGGCACTTACAGGTCCCGGAGGCTTATTCAAATAGCCAGATCTTGAGGGCCATGTGGAATTCTGGAAGTGAGGTGATGGTCTGGAGTTGCATGGGGAGGCTGTTCCAAGTCTTGGCTGTGATGTGAGAGTAGGAGCTTCTGCTTCGGTAGATGTGGAAAGTAGGGACAAGTGAAAGGGAGGCAGAGTTTAGTCTTCTGGACGGTTGGTGAAAATTCAAGCAGTGATTAATGTAGGCGGGTCCTTGGTTTTGAAGAGCATTGTATGTGTGGGTCAGCAGCTTGAATTAGCATCTCTTCTGTACAGGGAACCAGTGGAGTTGCCTGAGGTGGGGGTGTAACGTGAGTTCATTAAAGAAGGCTGAGGACGAGTCTGGCTGCAGCATTCTGTGTGATCTGAAGTCTCTGTGGGAGGTGTCCAGCAATTCCAATGTAGAGGGTGTTGCCATAGTCCAGTAAGCTGGTGATGAAGGCCTGTGTCACAGTGCGTCTCGTGTGGAGGGGTAGCCACTTGAAGATCTTATGTAGCATGTGCAGAGTAAGGAAGCAGATGGAGGAGATGGAGTTGATCTGTGATTTCATGATGAGCTTGTTGTTAATGATGATTCCGAGGCTTCTGGCGTGGTCAGAGGCAGTGGGTGCAGGTCTTAGGTCTGATGGCCACCAAGAGTCATTCCATGTGTTTCTGCTGTTGCCAAAGATCAGTACTTCTGTCTTGTCTGTGTTCAGCTGCAGGCAGTTGTTTTTCATCCAGTTGGCGATGCTTGCCAAGCATCTGTGGAAGTTGGTTCTAGTGGTGGTAGGGTCGTTGGTAAGTGAGAGGATGAGTTGGGAATCTTCTACGTAGGAAATTATGTTGATACTGTGGGATCTGACGATGTTGGCCAGCGGAGTCATATGTGCGTTGAAGAGTGTGGAGCTGAAGGATGAGCCCTGGGGGATACCGCAGGTGATCTCCTTGGGTTCGGAGGTGAAAGGTGGGAGATGACTTCTCTGGATTCTTCCAGTGAGGAAGCAGGAGATCCATCTGAGGGTGTCCCCTTGGATGCTGATGTGGTGGAGTCTTTCGATCAGCATGTGGTGATATACAATGAAGGCTGCAGAGAGGTCGAGGAAGATCAGAGCTGCTGTTTCTCCATGGTCGAGGAGGGTTTGGATGTCATCAGTTGATGTGATCAGGGTGATTTCGGTGTTGTGTTTGCTGCAGAAGCCAAATTGGGAGATGTCAAGTAGCCATGAGTTGCTTGTTGATTACCTTTTCCATTACCTTCGCTTGGAATGGGAGCAGGGAGATTGGCCGGTAGTTTTTAAGTTTGCTTACTCGGCGGAGGGATTTTGGAGTAGTGGTCTCACTTTGGCATGTTTACAGGTGTTGTGAAATGTTGATATGGTGATAGAGGTGTTGAGCAGGGTGGTGAGTTCCTGGCCAATCCTTTGGTTTCCAAGGTTGAAGATGTGGTGTGGCATGGATCTGTAGGAGCTCCTGAGTGGATGGATTTCATGGTGGAGCTGGTGTCCTGGGTGGAGATGAGGTTCCAGGTAGTCAGTCTGTAGTTTGTGTTTGTTGCGGTGGTGGCATATCTGTTGAGGAAGTCCGCTGGTGTGGGTCTGAGTTTGAGGTTCCTGTATATGGTTGCAATCTTGTCATGGAAGAAGTTGGTGAGGTTGTCGCACAGCTCCTGTGAGGGTGTGATGTTGTTTTCTCTGGCAGCCGGGTTGAAGAATTCCTTAATCTTAATGATGTTGAAAAGTTCCTTGGTGTTGTTGGTGCTGGTTTTGATGCGTGCAGCTAGGGCTGTCTTCTTTGTTGCCCTCCACTGTCGGTGGTAGAGGTTGAGGGAGGTCCTAAAGGCTGCCCTATTGGAGATGTCCTTGCCGACGCACCATCTCCTCTCCATCTGTTTGTTGTCTTGTTTTGCTGTTCTGAGTTCTTTGGTGTACCAGCTGGCCTTTTTGGAGGATTTTTTCTGAATGTTACTCTTAATGGGGACAATGCTGTTGGCATAAATGGTGATCAAGGTGTTGAAGTTCTTCGCTCCCTGTTCGAGGTTGGTGGTGGTAGCGGGTTGGAGGTGGTGAGGGCATCTGTCCAGCTGGTCTCTGAGATTTTGTTCCACCTCTGGTGGGGGGCACTGGTCATCTTGGGGTTGGTGGTGCTGGGGCTGGAGATGCTGAAGTGAAAGATGGAGTGATCGATCCATGTGAGTTCTGTGATGTGGCTGTATTTGACACGGTTGTTGGAGGTGAAAATAGAGTCCAGCGTGTGTCCTGCGGTGTGTGTATGGTCGTGGATGATCTGGGTCAATCCGAGGCTGCTCATACTGTCAAGGAGGTGTGCAATATTGTTGTAGTTTGGGTCTTTGATGTGGAAATTTAGGTCACTGAAGAACATGTAATCCTTGGAGTCTTAGGCAAGGGGTGCAATAAAGTCTGCAATGGTGTTGCAGAAGCTGGAGCACAGGCCTGGGGGTTGGTTTGTGAGGTTGCCTCTGATGGTTGTCTTGTCATCCGTGTGGAACTTGAAGTTGAGATGTTCCATGGGGATGGTGGTGTTGTCGGTGGTGGTGGTGCACTGTATGGTCTTTTTGTGGATGATGGTTGTTCCTCCTCCCGGCTTGTTGGTGCGGTCTTGGTGAGTGATTTTATATCTGTCAGGGATTGCTGTGGCATTATCTGGGGAAGATGTGGGGTTGAGCCAGGTCTCGGTGTGGAAGAAAGTGTCGGGTGCAAGGGTGGTGATGAGGTCCCATAATTCGGCGTAATGCTTGCCTAATGAGCATGTGTTGAGAAGGCCAGATGCGAGTTAATGTTTTTTTTCAGGTGGTGTCTGTGGAGTGTTCAGGGTGTGGATGGTCAGTGGGCTGGTGTGTGTGCTGTGGCAAGTAAAGTGACATTGGGTGCAGGTGAAAGGTCCTAACAGGGAGTGTGGGTCGGCAAAGTGGCAGTGTTTTTTGTGGCATCCGGGTTCGAGGGTGTAGTGCTCAGTGATGGCATGACCCTTGACCTTGCCAGGTAGGTCACTCCCCCACCACACAGCTCCGCCTGTGTTGTCCGCCCGCTGCTGCTGGTAAGCTTTCCCCTCCGCTTGTGGCCTCGGTGCCCGTATTTCTTGCTTTCTGTCTCTCCATTTTTCCTTCTGTGCCCCTCGCTGCCCCATTGTACTGTGACCGTATTTCTCTGCTTGTTTTCTCTCCCCATTTTTCCTTCTGTGCCCCTCACTGCCCCATTGTACTGTGACCGTATTTCTCTGTTTGTTTTCTCTCCCCATTTTTCCTTCTGTGCCCTCGCTGCCCCATTGTACTGTGACCGTATTTCTCTGTTTGTTTTCTCTCCCCATTTTTCCTTCTGTGTGCCTCGCTGCCCCATTGTACTGTGACCGTATTTCTCTGTTTGTTTTCTCTCCCCATTTTTCCTTCTGTGCCCCTCGCTGCCCCATTGTACTGTGCCCGTATTTCTCTGTTTGTTTTCTCTCCCCATTTTTCCTTCTGTGCCCCTCGCTGCCCCATTGTACTGTGCCCGTATTTCTCTGTTTGTTTTCTCTCCCCATTTCTCCTTCTGTGCCCCTCGCTGCCCCATTGTACTGTGCCCGTATTTCTCTGTTTGTTTTCTCTCCCCATTTTTCCTTCTGTGCCCCTCGCTGCCCCATTGTACTGTGCCCGTATTTCTCTGTTTGTTTTCTCTCCCCATTTTTCCTTCTGTGCCCCTCGCTGCCCCATTGTACTGTGACCGTATTTCTCTGTTTGTTTTCTCTCCCCATTTTTCCTTCTGTGCCCCTCGCTGCCCCATTGTACTGTGCCCGTATTTCTCTGTTTGTTTTCTCTCCCCATTTTTCCTTCTGTGCCCCTCGCTGCCCCATTGTACTGTGCCCGTATTTCTCTGTTTGTTTTCTCTCCCCATTTTTCCTTCTGTGCCCCTCGCTGCCCCATTGTACTGTGACCGTATTTCTCTGTTTGTTTTCTCTCCCCATTTTTCCTTCTGTGCCCCTCGCTGCCCCATTGTACTGTGACCGTATTTCTCTGTTTGTTTTCTCTCCCCATTTTTCCTTCTGTGCCCCCGCTGCCTCTCTCCATTCCCGCCGCTGCGTCCCTGCGGCCCCGCCCCCTGACTGCCCATTCGCTGCCCCTGCCTCCCGCCTCCCAGCTGCTCCTCCCTCCCACCTCCCCATATATGGCGGCCGCTGCGCGGTGAGGAGAGCGACCCTTGACCTTGCCAGGTAGGTCGCTCCCCACCACACAGCTCCGCCTGTGTTGTCCGCCCGCTGCTGCTGGTGGCTCGCCCCTCCGCTTGTGGCCTCGGTGCCCGTATTTCTTGCTTTCTGTGTCTCCATTTTTCCTTCTGTGCCCCTCGCTGCCCCATTGTACTGTGACCGTATTTCTCTGCTTGTTTTCTCTCCCCATTTTTCCTTCTGTGCCCCTCGCTGCCCCATTGTGCTGTGACCGTATTTCTCTGTTTGTTTTTCTCTCCCCATTTTTCCTTCTGTGCCCCTCGCTGCCCCATTGTACTGTGACCGTATTTCTCTGTTTGTTTTCTCTCCCCATTTTTCCTTCTGTGCCCCTCGCTGCCCCATTGTACTGTGACCGTATTTCTCTGTTTGTTTTCTCTCCCCATTTTTCCTTCTGTGCCCCTCGCTGCCCCATTGTACTGTGCCCGTATTTCTCTGTTTGTTTTCTCTCCCCATTTTTCCTTCTGTGCCCCTCGCTGCCCCATTGTACTGTGCCCGTATTTCTCTGTTTGTTTTCTCTCCCCATTTTTCCTTCTGTGCCCCTCGCTGCCCCATTGTACTGTGACCGTATTTCTCTGTTTGTTTTCTCTCCCCATTTTTCCTTCTGTGCCCCTCGCTGCCCCATTGTACTGTGACTGTATTTCTCTGTTTGTTTTCTCTCCCCATTTTTCCTTCTGTGCCCCTCGCTGCCCCATTGTACTGTGACCGTATTTCTCTGTTTGTTTTCTCTCCCCATTTTTCCTTCTGTGCCCCCGCTGCCTCTCTCCATTCCCGCCGCTGCGTCCTGCGGCCCCGCCCCCTGACTGCCCATTCGCTGCCCCTGCCTCCCGCCTCCCAGCTGCTCCTCCCTCCCACCTCCCCATATATGGCGGCCGCTGCGCGCCCGCGCTGGCGCGCCAAAGGCGCGCCTAAGGCAAGCCTGTCTGTGCCCGTCCGCGACTGGACCGCGCCCAGCGCCAGAACCCCTGGACCGCGCGTCCCCCGCTCCAGCCTCGAGGACCGACGCCGATACGATGCCACCACACTCCACGCTCTCAACCCCGGACGGACACACAACTGCTTCAAGGCCGCCCCGAAACGCACCCATGGTCCCTTCAGCTGCCGGAACTGCAGCTACACCAGCCTCAGAGCCACCGGCGCCCGCCAAGAAGGACCTCAACCACCTCCGGTGCATCCTACTGAACACCCGCTCCGCACGCAAACACGCCGTCGAGCTCTGGGACCTGCTCGACACATCATCACCAGACGTCGCCTTCCTGACAGAGACCTGGATGAACGACTCCTCCGCCCCCGACATCGCCATAGCCATCCTAGACGGCTATAAGATCACCCGCAGAGACCGCACCAACGCAGTAGGAGGAGGAATCGCCATCGTCCACAAGAACACCATCAGGGTCTCGACCAGCACCGACGACACTCTCAGCACCGCCGAACACATGCACTTCCAGATCCACACGGACCCCAACACCACCCTTAGAGGCACCCTTGTCTACAGACCCCCTGGGCCCCGACCCCAGTTCAGCGACTCCATCGCCGACTTCATCAGCACGCACGCCCTGACCTCTACCGACTACATCCTCCTCGGAGACTTGAACTTTCACCTGGAGAACAACAACGACAGCAACTCCACCACCCTGATCGACAGCCTCGCCAACCTCGGCCTGAGCCAGCTCGTCACAACACCGACCCACTGCGCTGGCCACACGCTTGACCCCATCTTCTCCTCAAGCTCCCACGTCTCCTTCAGCCACACCACGGAACTCCTCTGGACCGACCACCGCTGCATCCATTTCACCTTCCAGAAACCCACCACACACCACCGCACCCAACAGATCCCACGCCGCTGCTGGAGCAAAGTCACCGAAGACCAACTCCGGGCAACCCTCGTTCTCAGCCCTCCCTCCGACCCATCCAACACCGACGACGCTGCCTGCAACCTCAGACGATGGATGGACGACTGTGCCAACACCCTCGCCCCGCTGAAAAAGCTCACCTACAGCGACACCACCAAAAGAGCCAGCTGGTTCACCTCGGAACTCCTAGCTTCCAAGCGTACCTGCCGGAAACTAGAGAAGAAATGGCACAGCGATAAGACACCGGACAGCCACACAGCCCACAAAGACGCCATCCGTAACCACCACCACCTCATCAGGTCCGCCAAGAGAATCTCCTTCAAAGACCGCCTCGACAACAACGCACACAACAGCAAGGAGCTTTTCAACATCGTGAAGGAACTCTCCAATCCCAGCTCCAACACCAACGACATCCCGCCGTCGCAACCCCTGTGCGATTCCCTCGCCACCTTCTTTCACCCAAGATCGCCGACATCCACGACAGCTTCAACACCCAGACAACCCCAACTAAGATCGATACACCAGACCCGCCACACACCATCGACCACGACCCCCTGCCAGCCTGGGCCAGCGTGAACATCGAGGACACCATCAAGACCATGAGCACAATACACTCCGGCTCCCCGTCAGACCCTTTCCCGCACCACATCTTCAACAAAGCCAGCAGCTCCATCGCACCCCACCTGTTCAACATCATCAACCTCTCCTTCGAGACCGCGACCTTCCCAGAGAGCTGGAAACACGCAGAGATCAACGCCCTACTCAAGAAACCCAAGGCGGACCCGAGAGACCTCAAGAACTTCCGGCCCATCTCTCTGCTTCCGTTCCCAGCCAAGGTCATCGAGAAGATCGTCAACAAACAGCTAACCCGATACCTCGAAGAAAACAGCATCCTGGACCCATCCCAATCAGGGTTCCGCAGCAACCACAGCACTGAGACTGCCCTCATCACCGCCACCGATGACATCAGGATCCTGCTGGACAATGGCGAGACCACAGCCCTCATCCTGCTGGACCTCTCCGCCGCCTTCGACACTGTCTGCCACCGCACTCTACGCGCACGCCTCCACGACGCAGGGATCCGAGACAAGGCCCTGGAATGGACCACCTCCTTCCTCGACGGCAGAACCCAGAGAGTCCGCCTCCCACCTTTCCCGATCCGAAGCCTCCGAGATCATCTGCGGCGTACCCCAGGGATCGTCCCTCAGCCCAACACTGTTCAACATCTACATGGCCCCGCTCGCACACATCGCCAGACAACACGACCTCAACATTATCTCCTACGCCGACGACACTCAACTGATCCTCTCCCTCACCAAGGACCCCCTCGCCGCCAAAGCCAAACTCCATGACGGAATGAAGGCCGTCGCCGATTGGATGAAGATCAGCCGACTAAAGCTGAACACGGACAAAACGGAGGTCCTCATCCTCGGCTCCAACCCCTCAGCCTGGGACGACTCCTGGTGGCCAACGACACTGGGAGCAGCCCCGACACCCACCGACCACGCACGCAACCTGGGAGTCATCCTCGACTCAATGCTCTCCATGACCAAGCAAGTCAACGCAGTCTCCTCCTCCTGCTTCAACACCCTCCGCATGCTTCGCAAGATCTACAGGTGGATCCCGACAGACACAAGAAGAACAGTCACCCAGGCCCTCGTCAGTAGCAGACTAGACTATGGGAACGCCCTCTACGCGGGGCCCCGGCCAAGCTCATCAAGCGACTACAACGCATACAAAACGCCTCCGCACGACTGATCCTCGACGTACCACGCCACAGCCACATCACCCCCCACTTGAGGAACCTGCACTGGCTCCCCGTCGACAGGAGGATCACCTTCAAACTCCTCACCCACGCACACAAGGCACTCCACAAAACTGGCCCAGCCTACCTCAACAGACGACTCTTCTTCTACGTCCCCAACCGCCAGCTCCGCTCCGCCGACCTCTCCCTCGCCACCGTCTCCCGCATTCGAAGAACAACCACCGGCGGCAGATCCTTCTCACACCTCGCCGCCAAGACCTGGAACACCCTTCCACTAAGCCTACGAAAGACCCAAGACCTGCTGACCTTCAGGAGGCTACTCAAGACCTGGCTGTTCGACCAGTAGCAGCATCCCCCCATCCCTCTCCCCAGCGCCTTGAGACCCTCGCGGGTAAGTAGTGCGCTCTACAAATTCTGTGATTGATTGATTGATTGATTGATATCTTCAGGGGCGGGAGGGCAGGGGGTCATGTCACTGAGTGTGGTCCAGACCTGGGCGGGTGCAGATGGGCTTGACTTTTGGTGCACCAGCGGTGCAAACGTAGCGCATGACCACTGTGGTGCTGTGGCTTGCATTAAGTAGGTCCTGGGGTGGAAGGAGCTTCTGTTGGTGGGAAGAACAGTGAATGGGAAAACCTGGGTGGGAAAACCCTGGCGGTAAAACTCGGGCAGCACTGATGTCACTGGATCAGCCTGGAACAAGCAGGAACTGGAGGCCACAGGCAAGCGGCGGGCTAAGTGTCCAGGGATCTACTAAATTTGAATTACATTTTCTTGTGGTAAGTGTTTAGCATATTCCTATCATGGTTTGGGGTGAGAATGACATTGTATGGGTAACCTGTAATTCATGTAAGATGTTAATAGGCATAGATAGTATGATTTCATTTCACTAGGTCAAATATAATGTAGGCCATTCCTAGAGAAGTGTAACGCTTCAACTATGATTTGATTTGATGTGGCATGATCTCTTACAGGTGATAAATAATATAATTAGTCTGTGTTGCAATAGTACAACAAGATCCAACATTAAGTAATCAACATGCGCTATTACCAATTAGCATAGAAGATGAGAAAAGAAAAGCAGAAATGCTCAGTGAAGACATGAAACAAAGCAGGTGAATACATATTGAATTATGGAATGCCATCCATCAATAACATAGGTGTTTTGCACTGAGAAGTCAAGAATATGTTAGAGACAGCAAGAGAGAAGCTCATGATGTATTTGACAACTGGAGAACAGTGAGGTAGAAATTGCCTCAGTCTAGATTATAGTTCTTTCAACAATATTATATTGAGTATGTCCCTAACACGCCTCACCCACCACCCTTAGGTTTTCCAAAATACACAATACTAGCCAATATCTCCTTCTGCCATCCACTACCTCCCATACTGCTTCCCCATGAATCACAGAAGACATGCAGGGTCAGTTACACCCTAGTAGGCAGTCCAGCAGCCTGTCAGATCAACAGAGGCCCTTACATTGACTCCCCTGGTGAAAACCATCAGCAATGTTTAGAAATTCACAACTTTATGGACCTCATGGACCCCAGAGTTGGACAAAACTCTACAGAGGATGATGAAGACAGTGCTTAATTTGAGCCGGTGGTTTCAGGTGCTTGGCACCGGCACTTAGATGTCAACACTGGCACCTACGACATTCTGCCACATGGCGGCGCTGTTGGACAATTTAGAGATGAGCACAACAACATTAATTTAATGTTCAATACAAATTACTAATACCTATAATAGTATGAAGTGTCACACTTGTAAGAGTGTGATGGTTAGTAGTTCTGTTGGTACTGTCATTAGCAGTGCTGGCAGGGGCAATAGTTGGTGCAGGCTACAGTAGCCTCCTGACAAGGACCCGGCACAAATTTTATTTTACAAATTAAGCACTGGTTGTAGGCATCGGAAAACAGATTTGTGCATATGTGTTAAGATTTCTTTAAGCTGTTTGAAGTTTACTGATGCACCATAGGGCAACAGATGTCCAGGGAAGTCATGGGTGATGCTGCCAGAGCAGGGATTTTTAAATCTCAAACATCAGGTATGATCATCACATAAACTATGCCATTGGTTAAATGGACCTTTGTTAGTCGATGAGGAGAGTGTATAAGGACCTATCATTTACATTAATTTCAGTAGATAGTGAAGACCAATTGGGACTTCATGGAAAATTATACGGAAAATTGAAATGGTTTAAAAAGGGATTTATTAATAAATGAATCCAAACCAGATCATGAGTGTATTAAGTATTCAAAGTTTAGACATCATTATTACAGATTTAAATAATCAAGTAGTCGATATTCCAAAATAAGGTAAAATAGAACACTGGTAAGAATTACAGATAGGGTACAGAATATACAACAAGTGTGTTCCATAAAGGACAATTCATATTCTATATTTTGGAAAGTTAATTTAAGAAAGGCATCAGATTTAAGCAAAACTAAATGAAAGTTTCTGTTGAGAGAATAAGAATGCTTGGGCATGAATTCTTTGCACTCAATCATGGAGATTTGCAGAGATGAGGAAGAATTTTTCATTCGATGTCAGTGAATATCTCTCTAATGCACAAAGTGTGGGAGAGACATTTAGCAGGGGAGTCCTCCTCTAGTCTAAGGAACATGGACTAATATAATTCAACAAGTTCCAACATGTCAGTTTGTTCCCACTTCCATGAACCAATCATTTTCTACTGTGCTCTGGCTGCAGGTAAACTCCCATATTTATCAGGCCATGACAATGGTGCAAACATGACTACGTCCTTGAGTTGTTACACTGGACAGAATTTTGTCGTTGAGACAGCTCTTCCCATGAGTCACACTTCCTGGCATCTTCCCCTCCTCTCAACGAGAACTCCACTATCAGTTGTCTAAAATATAACAAATACCTATTCACTTGCTAACAGAAGGCTTCTGGAAAAATACAGCATCTCCAGTGGAAAGAAAAAGAAAAACATCTTGTGCAAAACGACTGTGTAAATGTGTGAGCAGGCCTCTTAGCCTTACTTGTAAAGTCAACACTCAAAATTACATCATTATTAGGCTAACTAATTAAATTAGGACATGCTGACTCGAATGTTTGCTTATAATAACTAGATGAGTTTACCTATTATAAATTATGTGGTAAATGTGCACGTTACTTCACGTAATAAATTGCACTTTGTTAATAAAACGTGTTTCATTTGCAAAATGAAGAATTACACATGTAACCTTTAACCCTGAGCATAGCGGGCGTAGTGCCTCTACGCGTATTTCCACGGAGTTTAAAAAAAACTCTGTGGAAATACGCTACGCTCCCTCCCCCCTCCCAAAGTCTTTAAAAACGCGCATCAGACATACAACGTAGTGTTTTTTTAATTACAGAAGGAGACGCGAGGACCGAGGAGCAGGACGGAGAGCGGCCAGGCAGGGGAGGTGGCAGACACCAGGTAAGTGCCTTCTTTTACGTTTTTAAAGACTTTGGGAAGCAGTAGGGAGCGGCCAACTCCGCGTTCGCCACAGAGCGCGGAGTAGGCAAATCTCCGCAAACTCTGCTGGCGGAGTGGAGTTACCAGCCCAGGGTTAGTAACCTTAGCCTTTCCTGTAACATTGCCACCCAAATCTGTCCTCTTCAACTGATATAAATAAGGTTATGCACAGTCTGGAATGTTTAGACAAGAATGGGAGACTGCTGGAAAGTCAATTGGTACTGATGTTGCGAGTTGTCTGTGCGGATTCAATGTTTGTCTTTGTTGTGTCCCTGGGATCCATTAAATAACATAGTCTACTCTCGGAGGGAAAGGGTACAAGATGTTTTGTAAGGCTACCTCCTGTAACCAGGCCCATATTTATCAATTTTTCATGCAGCAAGCCACCTTGCTGCACTGCATGAAAGGGCAGGTATGCACCGTATTCAATATTATGTGGCACATTCCTGTCCTTTCCTAGCGCTGGCGTACTTTTGGCTGCCTTGTGCCAACACAGGCACCCTTGTGTCATGGTGCAGAGGTGCATGGCTTGTAGGCAGGATTGTTTTTGTGCAAGAAGGGACACCTTCCTGCACAAAAACAATCCAGAGAAGCATGTTCCTCTTTCTATGTGTGCTGCAGTATGCAGCACACATAGAAAGAGGGAAAACAAGGAGAAATAAAGATATTTCTCCTTGTTGTGCCTCACCTGGGGAGGATTAGCATTTTGACGCATTCTCAGGTCTACCACTAATGATAAATCTCAGAATGCTCCAAAATCCATGGGTGGATTCGTAGGAACACCCATGCTTCACCCATGGAACACCTCCCTGGGGCAGAGTAACGTAAGGCAGAGGTTTGCGCTGCCTTGCTTTAGCCTAGATTTATAAAGCCATGCAGGACCTCAGAAGGTGGCCTTGAATGGCTTGATAAATCTCACTTAGGTTTTGTATCACCCTTGCGTGGCGCAAAGGCAATATAACATTTTGATAAATCTGGTTCTAAGTGTCCCATACCTGTGCTTGTAGGCACCTTTTGATTGAGGTTGTCTGGTTGAGTTGTGATATTTTCTATTTCACGGGGGTATGTGGCTACACCATATATCTCTAATGAGATGGTTTGCCATATCTTGACCCTTCCACTTGGGCTTTGCCTGGTCACAGTTTGACTGAAAACATGTCTTCTTCTTGACGACCTCCTCCGCAAAAACAGTGAGCTCCTCGTCTGAGAATTTACATTTTCTTCTGCCTCTGAGTGCCATAACCATAGACGCTTAAGGAGTGTGTTGACCGCAACAGAACATCACAGGAGAATGCAGCTGAAAATCATTGGTTGGTTGTCTTTTCTCATTACAAGGACATTCTTGTGCACTCCTGTGGCATCACAGCAATGCACAAAGACCTTTAGAGATTTCCCCTGCTTGCTTCTGAAAGAAAAGGACGGCCATACACTACAAGCTTTTAAGGAGGATTAATGACCTAAAATATGTGGTAGAGAACAAAAGCCATGACGTGAATCATATTTAAAGCAATAGATTGAAGAACTGAAATAGGAACATAGTAGAAAATGAAAACGTATCTATTGTAAGTGAAGACAGTTATAAAAGAAAGCCTGTGTGGGGCCAGCAAACATACGTGTCTAAAACATATATTAAGAAGGCATTACTTTTTCCACATTTTTAAAAATGTCTGTAATCACCTTGCACTCAATGTATATCATATTTCAAAAGCAGAGTGATAAAGTACAGTCTGCATAAGCATTTCATTATAATAAACGCAAAAGAAAGAACCATAGGCAATGTTCCACTGCATTGTGATGCGGTTAGAAGATATCTGTTTTTAAGAGTATCCTTCTCCGGGGTTCTTGCTGTGCGCACTGCACAGCTGCATATCGGACATTTAGCTAAGCTGGTATTTATAATCTGAGCTTGTTTCAAGAGGGGCGTGAGGGAGGGTTTTGACCTTCTCGGCTGCAAACCTTTAGCTATTAAACTCTCTTCACAGGGAGCTTTGATTTATGCCAAGCCATGTTCTGCTCTGGAGATTACTTAGATGTTTCTCTCACTTTGACTTTCACATTGTAAGACCTATACTTTGCCTGGCTTAATTTCCTTTAAAGGACCCGCTTCCCCTGACAATGTCAACAGTTTTGCATTCATTGTTTTATAGTGTTTATTGAAGACATATGTATTTTTGCGTGTTTGCACAGTCGCTGTATAATAGGCATTTATTATCTGTGCCACAATTGTAAAACAGTGCATTCCAGTATTTAGCATCCTTAGCCACCTTCCAGCCGTGTGTGAAGTAATTAATGCTGTCTGGGTTGTTTTCTTCATGAGAATATTGATAAGCCAGGGCTTACTGAATCCCAAGAGAAATTTGGGATTTATGATTGTTGCAGGTAAGGCCTACTTCAATTGTTCCACATCCGAGGAGAGTACTTAAGCTTATACCAATCAAAACAGCTAAAAGGGGTCTGAATCTCAGCATCCTCGCTTACCCAACATGAGGAATCTCATTACGTAAATAATAGAGCAGACTAGGGCCTTAAAAAACAGTTGGGTGAGTGTTTTCCTCACACACATATTACCAGAAAAAAAACCTGGTTAAACGTCCACGGAGAAAAGGACCCAGAATGAAAACAATCCGGGAGTTGGTGCACATACACTTATTCATGCTGCAATTGCCCATTCCTTAGAGACAAAATAAAACTGGCTCGAAATCCTGCATCCTAGAATTACTTTGCCCTGAGGTATCCATAGTTCTGGTTGAGGGATTACCAATGCACTGCACCTCTCATAACTACTTAAAGGGAATCTCGTGGAAGAGGACATTTCAGCAGAGGGAACTTCTATGACAATCTTATCTTAAAAAAAGGACCTGGCCAAGACAAATTCATCCCTTTTTTCAAAAAACGTTCTCCCATCTAGTTGTCAATATCCCTTTCATGCATGGCGATAGTATATCTTTGATTGACAAACCCAGTAAGACCTTAAATTATCGCCCTACTGCATTATTGAATTATTGTGAGAATATGGATAATATGGACTTAAAAATTATAGCTATTAGATTAAAGCATGTAATTCCTAGTCAAACAACTGTGCTCAAGATGGCTGCATTAGCTCGAGGCAAAACTCAAATAACTTGCTTTGAGTGATAAAAAATAATGATGGTTCTAACTCCCATTTGGCCATTCGCCCAGTTGAACTGAATTTTCTTTAAATCATTTGAATCTGGCCAGAAATTCCAAACTTTTATTCACACCAATTTTGTTTCAGGAGGCTCCGCATTGGCTAAATGAAGACTTAATTTTGCATACAGGTATGATTAAGAGGTGGCCCCCTTTTTCTGATATTTGTCCTTTGTGTGCAGTGCCCGTTGCAACAACTAAGAGAAAACAATTCTATTTATTGCCCAATAATATCTGAGCAAGAACTCATATACCATTTATTGCTTTTATTGCTATCACTCTTGAAATTCAAGATTCTGGCACGCTAATTCATTGGTCTAGATTAGTAGGGCTTAATATTGCTTGCCACTTGGTTAGGCTGGGTCACTAAACTTTACAGCATGACGTGATATGGACATTATAAGTTGTCCCAGAGTGGCATCCCAGGGATTTGGATGGAGAGCATAGTGCTGCGGGCAAGTACAAGTTATCCAGTGTCTCTGGGCCCAGCGTCCTCAAACTCCAGACTTTATTATTTTAGGTCTGGAGACATAAGACCCGGAGACTTGTGAGGAGCTGCCTCATAAGTAAACCGGGATCCTTTGCGCAAACACCTATTTTTGCAGGGATCATAGTTGTATGTGGTGAGATGTTTATTGCACCTGGTAATAACTGGGTGTAATAAAGTCTGCATCCCTCTTGAGAATTCAGCAGGTCAAGCCTACCAAAATTTAAGAATGAACAAGACCTAGAAAATATGTGGCCTGCAGTTTTTAAGCACCAAATTTTGCATGTTATGCCCCATTTTCAAGTCAAAATTCTTGATAGGTGATACTTATCACCTCCAATAAATTCTGAGCGCCTCGGTGTTAGATGGTATAGGGTGCACTTATTATCTGACCCATCCCTAGGGCACTGAATTAGCTAAGAAGAATAGCCTCTTTTGATATAAAAGTCATGTTGGTTCCTAGTGACCGTTTGATATGGTTAGGAGTTGTACACAAGGATATTATGCCCCCTAAACCTAATTTTTTATAACTTTGTGTCTCATGGTGTCAGGTTGACATACTTTTCCTAGAAGAGTCCCAATTCACCCCCCAGTGCCTGGATACCCTTGGGGGTGATAAGTTCACGCTTTAAAAATGTGGAATTATTATTATTATTTATTATTATTGTGAAAGGAAGTCCAGGAATGCAGAAAACCCCATCCCTTAAAATGATCTGCATTGTAAATTTTACACCATGTGCATCCCCCTCTCTGAATGTAAAAGTATACATTCTTCTTTGTGACTTCTTAAGTCCTTTGGAGTAGCCCATGATTGTTGTCCCACCCAGTCTTTTTCTTATATGTATTCCAATGTTTTGCCCTTTGACTACCCTGATTTCCTGGTGATTGTATGTTAAGGGTGGCCCTTTATGACTATTGAAAGTGGGGTTAATTATAACAATCATGAAGTAACTTTCCTCCAATGGTCCACAAATTGAGCAATATTATTTAGGGAAACTCGTCAAGCACCTGGGCTTGTTTATGGATTTAGTATGATTCACAGGGACACATCTCAACACTTTTTTATTATCTTACACCATCCTTGTTTTATTTAGGAGGCTCATATTTTATAAAGGGTAGATTGCACAATAATATACATTTTGACATTCAGCAAAAGGAGGGTAAAGGAAAAAATAAAAAAATGCTATTTTTAGCCCATTGACAAACTGCTGCGATCAGCCTGTGACATTCATATTTCATGTGACAGTTATGACGTAAAAATACAAATACGTACCATAATATAAAAAATCTCTAACAATTTCACTAAAATGATGTTTCACCATGCTGATGTAAAATAAACAATAAGGATCAAATGGCCAATGGCTTTTATTTAAAAGCCATTCAGCCTTTACACAGTATTGTACTCCCAACTGAGGGTGAGTGTTTTAAGTTTCTTTACTGCTCAAATATTACACTTACACAAAAAAAAATTAACACATTGTTCGTATGCCTCATTATGTTTAGTCAGCTTATTAATTTTAAACATCTTTCCTATGTGCTTGTAAATTGCTAGACGTCTTTATCACGATGTGAGCCTCGGTATCGTGGTCTATTAAATAGCCTTTTACATAGTAACATAAAATATGAAATGCTCATTGGAATAAATGGGCGTCCCTAGTTGGCAGTGGTATGCACTCTGTCCAGGCAGGGACCCTTACTTCTAGCCAGGATAAGGGAATTACACACACAAGATAACCCCTGATCACCCCCTTGGTAGCTTGGCACGAGCAGTCAGGCCTAACTCAGAGGCTATGTGTAAAGTATTTGTACATAAAACACACAGTAACACAGTGAAAACACTACAAATAGACACCACACCAGTTTAGAAAAATAAAGAATGTTTATCTAAACCAAACAAAACCAAAATGACAAAAATCCAACATACATAACTCAAAATATATCTTTTAAAAGGTTTCAAGTAATTCTGTCCATAGAAATCCATGGATTCATGATTTTTACACAAAGTACCTCAAATGCGTCAAAAACCACAAAGCAAAACAGCCGCAGAGGAGGGAAGCGTCAGAAAACACAGCGATGAGTGAGTTCCTGAGTCCTTGGAGAGGCGATGCAACAGTTATGCTGCACGCAGGAGAAGTGATGCGTCAAATCCAGACTGTAGGGGGAAGTGATGTGTCGATTCCAAGACGGTTCTGGTCTGGGGGTGCTGCGTCGGAAAAACCTGGCGCACAGGTGCGATGCATGGAAATCCGGGAGGCGCTGGAGGTCGATGCAGCTGCAGCAAACAGGCGTTACATTGATTTCCTCAGCCACAGTCCCACGATGTGTTGTTTCTTCTAGCCGCATAGTAGGGCCTACATCAGAGTTGGTGTACAGGGGTTTGTCCGACCGCTGACAGGCGCTGCATATGTTTTTATGGCCGCATGAGGCTGTGCGTTGGGATTTTCTCCTGCACCGCCGTCCTGCGTTGAAAAATACAGCTGCAAGAAAGGCAATGCATCAATTTTGCAGGTTTCTTCAGTTCTTTGTAGTTCTTTGCAGCAGGGACAACCTCCAAGGGCCCAGAAATGGATTTGGCACCACAAGGCAGGTCAAACTCTCAGCAGTGGTGTTCAAGGATGCTGCAGGTGAAGTCTTTGTGTCACTGAGACTCCGTAACAGGAGGCAAGCTCTACTTGAAGTCCTTTGAGAATCTTCTTAAGCAGTATACCACAGCAAGGCAAAAGTCCAGTCGTTTCCACTGCCCACAGACAGAAACAGCAAGTCAACCCAACAAAGCAACACACAGCAAAGGGGCAATACTCATTCTGGCAGCTCTTCAGCTCTTCTTCTTGGCAGGGTCCTCTTATTCCAGAAGTAATCTAAAGTTCTGTGGTTTTTGGTCTAATACTTATGCCCCTTTTTCCCTTTGAAGTCTTTGTTTAGAAAGTCTCTCATGCTCAGTAAAACCAGTTCTGTCCTCCTTGGTCCAGCCACAGTACAGTGGGTGGAGACAGCATTGTGCAAGGCAGCCGCAGCCACAGCCTATTCAGGTGTTAGTGACAACTCATCCCACCACTCTAGCACAGGATGACTCCTCAGCATATGCAGGGCACGCCACAGCTCCCTTTATGTGAGTGTCTGGAGTGAATGCACAATCAGCCCCTGTCATTCTAAAACCAGAAGTTGATTACACAGGCAGAGGCATAGGATAGTTTAACAAGAAAATGCCCACTTTCTAAGAGTGGCATTTCCACACACACAATAGAAAAACCACCTCCACTAAAAGATGTCTTTTTAAATTCTGAGTTCAGAGAGCCCAAACTCCAAATCTCTAGCTGTTCCCAATTGAAAGTTACACTTGTAAGATGTTACAAGGCACCTCCAATAATAGCCTATTGAAGAGCTAGTCCTTGCTATAGTGAAAAACTAAATTGGCATGATTTCACTATCAGGACATGTAAAACACACCAGTACATGTCCTCCCTTTCACATTCGCTGCACCCTGCCCCTGGGGGTACCTTGGTCCTTCCTTCGAGGTGACTTACATTTAAGAAAAGAGATGGTTAGGACCTGGCAAGTGGGGGCACTTGCCAGGTCGACATGGCAGTTACAAACTGTGTGCACAGACACTGCAATAGCAGGCCTGAGACAAGTTTACAGGGCTTATGATGCGGGTGGCCAACCAGTGCCATAGGCCCACTAGCAACATTTGATTTACAGGCCCCGGGCACATATAGTGCACTTTACTAGGGACTTACCAGTAAATCAAATATGCCAATCATGGATAACACATCCTAATCGCAACTTACACAGAGAGCATATGCCCTTTAGCACTGATCACCAGTGGTAAAGTGCCCAGAGTCCTAAAGCCAACAAAAACAGGTCAGATAAATAGGAGGCAAAAGGCAAAATGTTTGGGGATAAACCTGCAAAAAGGGAGAGGTACAACACTCATGAAAAAAGATCATTTATACATTATGAATTGAGCATGTGCATTGACCAATAAAAAAAGAAAATACTTTACTTTTCACTATTCCATACTAGGTCAATCGTGACCTGGGTGGAGGCACCAACTCCACCAGATTTAACCCAGATTGCCATATCACTTTTCTGTGATGGCCACTGGTGGCATTGCTACCCCTCTGTCATGGTGGTAGGAGAATTTCAGGGCCTCTCTATTTGAGGCAGAAATTACAACCATATATCTCGGTGCGGCAACTCAGGTCGAGTGACCGATTGCTTCTATGCCCAAAACGCATCAGAACAACGAAGCACGGAGGCAGCGCCTTCTCATTCCGGGCCCCCTACCATTGGAACAGGCTACCTTTATCTATTCGAGCATGTACGGACTTTACTACATTAAAAAAACTTCTGAAAACCTGGCTTTTCTCTCAGTAGTTAAATCTCTCTTTACTCCCACATTACAACGGCGCCTAGAGATCCCGCTAGGAATGATTTGTGCGCCTAACAAATGTAACTAATAATAATAAAATAAAATAAATAATAATAATAATGATGCACATCAGCATGGTTGTGCGCTACAAAATCTGGCCTAAGGATCTCAAGTGTCTTTGAGGTCTACAAAAGCAGAGGCACTGCTCTCAGTATCACTCTGTATGTGTCTGTTTGGAGGTACCATAGCAGGGATTTGAGGTCTGATGAAATGGTTAATCATGCAACAAAACTTGTCTATAGCCATGTTATATGTAAGTGGCATCTTTACTCGGCTATTCATCATAACTGAGGGAGCTTGGGAGGGGTATAGACTTGGGAGACTGGGGGAATAGTGAAATGTGCCCATAAGTGTGGTTACTTATATGCTGTGCAATACTAACAGAAGCCCCTGACACACCGAACAATAAAGGAATTGGAAAAATGCATCATCACACTGTATATACCTTTGAATAGAACATCATCATCATCTCTGTAAGCGTTTCATCATGATTTCCTTCAACCTACTTAAGATGGAGAGAACTTTGCTTTAATAAAGACAGAATACATGAACTGATTATGAGAAGCCCACTGTGCGAATCCTGTAGCTGGATGTCCTACTATTTAGTGACAAGGCAGTACAGATGGTTCATTGCCTCTCTGTTTGAGTTAATTTGAAGGTGTAGCACTTGCTTCAGATACTACTTGTAATTACTCTGATTTGAATGGCCTAAGTGCAAGCAATTTGTTCAGTGTCTCATTATAACTATTTCCACCTGAACCTAAGGGGAGAGGATGTAGCCTTACGGCTGGAGCGGTTGACTTCAAAGCTGGGGAACTCGGCAACGACGCTCAACATCCTGTGATTCTGGGCAAATCACTTAATCTCCCCGTGCCTTACAAAAAATGAATGTGTCCTTCTATAACGAAACTGGTACTCATGTAAAGCGCTCTGATACCCTATGTCTCGGGTCTAGTTCGCGCTATATAAAACTCTAAAAAAAATGTTTTTAAAAACTATTTCCTCCTGAACAAACCTCTAACTACAGACTGACAAGGTCTACTTATAATCCGGCCTGACCCTTAATTGATAGCCTACTTATAAAACATATAAGAACGCCTAAAATATTTTTCATTTGTTTGCCTTCCTCATATTTCATTTGTCTCTCCTACTGTTTGCTTTTTGCCCTTGTTTTCACCCCATCATATTAGTACTTTTTCGATAATATAGTTTTAATATTTGTATGTCTATTTCTGTCTACATCATTTGTTATTTATATCCTGAATACTATTTTATTCCTTCAAAGCCTTTCACTTCTGGTGGTGTTAATACTTGAACTTGGCCAAGCTATGTAAATTGAAAATAAAGGCCCCTTATCTGAGGAATCCTGACTCATTCATCGTTAGAGAGGGAGGTACATAATACAGGGTGCAGTGGAGGTTCACAAGCATGTTTTAAAAATTCTTTTTAATGACGTTATTGCATGCATAAAGCAAGTAAATAACATAACCTTATAATTACCCCACAGTCCAATCCCATTGGAATGGTATATAGTTGTTACATTCCACTGGAAAACCAAATACAATCATGTTTTACTGATCACAACTAATGTGGATTTAGCTAACTTCCCACTGCTAGACATCAGTATTGGTACTCTGAAGGTGGTTCCACCACCCACCCTATATTTTCGTGTGCTTCCCAAGGCATACCCTGGCTTTATATACTACCTCTTCTGCCACCACGCACATACCCAAGCCTCTGTACCCGCCTTCATCTGTCATTATCCCAAGCAGGACGACCTGGGGAATCTTTAATTAGTGATTTCCTAAAAACCTGTATATTATGTATTCTTGTCCAGTAAGAGAAAATAGCTAGACTTTTCCCCATGAGATGGAAGCAAATATAGTATATTCGATGAAAGTACTAAGGGGCATATTAGCAAGAACGGCGTTAAAATTATCGCCGCTTTAGCGGCAGGAAACTGCCGCTAAAGCGGCGATAATGGGCTTGATAATATGCCCTTGAGAATTCCAATAGAAGCCCAGGATCACAGCAGAACATGGGCTTCTATTGGTATTCTCAAGGGCATATTATCAAGCCCATTATTGCCGCTTTAGCGGCAGTTTCCTGCCGCTAACGCGGCGATAATTTTAACGCTGTTCTTGCTAATATGCCCCTTAAATTGTAATAAGCAGAGGCAGGTTGATATCCACTCCCAAGCACTCTCTGGGGTCTGAAAATAAAGGATTTACCAGCATGTAGTACTTTAATTTTAGCAACAAACAATAATGTATATTTGATTTGCATAGCCCTTAACTTTTGCTTGACCCCAAGCAAGAGATGTACGTTGCTGTTGCCTGAGTGATGTATAATCTGGAAAGATCAAAACTTTGGCATTACTGCATTGTAACTCTTGAATTTGACGTGCCGCTTTCAAGATAACATCCCTGTCAAGGTAGATCAAAATGTGTATGAATTCAGGAAAAATGAAAACAAGTGGGGTGGGGGTGCCTGGCGACCAGCGCCATACGATTAGTCTCCAACATGATGCAGTGCGAAAGATCAACCTCAGGAAGCCAGGACCTGACCCACTCTGTTGGAAATTGGGTTACTAGGTGAGAGGGGTGAAACCCTACTCAAGCAGCAATCACAATTCTTGTCAGGGTGAAACACAAGCAAACCCCAAATTAACATGTGCTTAATCCTCTCGTAACTTGGCACAAAAGCAGGCAGGCTTAACTGAGAGGCAATGTGAAATGTATTTATGCAGCACCTCAAACAGTAATAAAAAAAATACACAACACAAGAAAAATCCAGCACCAATTTAAAAAATTTTAGTAAAATTTAATAAATTCTTTGAGACCAAAACAAAAAAAAATCAATATGTAGAACCGGAGATTCAAGGGAAAATATTGCCTAGAAGCACAAATCGCCAGCTGTGGTTATATGGTTGCGCCTGACCATAACAAAGTCATAAGCTCAGGCCGACCATGATGGGGAGTGGGCCAGGTACAGAGATCAAGTTAAGTGCACTGAACAAAGTACCTTAAATCCTGGTCTGTGGAGTGTTGCGAGATCCCGCTTTGAGGATGTGTTATGTACCAGCAGTTTAAAGGAGCTGCCAGGCTGGGATGCAGAGTCCTGCGTCTTCATTGAGGATGCCATCGACAAGGGGCTTGCGATGCAAAGGTCTGTTTGGAAGGTGCATTTTGCACCGGCAGTTCCAAAGAAGCTGCGGTTTTGCGATGCGAGTCCTGCATTGACGCTGAGGATGCCACCGACGAGGGGCTTGCGATGCAAAGGCCTGCGTCAAGTATGAATTGCACAGAGGTGGTCCCAAGGAGACTGACCGGCCCTCAAGACCTGGCTGATCGAATAAGCCTCCTGGACCTGTAAGCACCTGGATACCCTATCGGATGAGTCGTCGCACTTTATAAATAATCCTGATTGATCAAGACTGTGGGCTGTGATGCAAGGTGCAGCAAGTGGGAAGCGTTGTGCTGCGGCAGTTCATATGCAGCTGCGAGGAGATGCACCATACTGCATCAGTTCTGCTTACATGATCATAGCTGGGCTAGCAGAGCACCTTCAGGCCCACTTCCAAGGATCCAGGATTGGGATGGCACTACTTGGGGGGAAAGTCTCACAAGTGGCAGAGCGCAGATGCTGGTTCAAGGTGATTTGAGTCTTTTTCTGTCTTTAAGACTCTGAACAGGAGGCCAGCCAACTAGCCCTTGGAGTCACTCTGGTGTTCCTGGGTTCAAGATGTAGGTCCAGTCCTTCTCACTCGGGCAGAGGGGCAGCAAGGAAGCAGGGCAGCATAATAGCAGTCCTTCTTGCAGAGCAGCACAGCAGTCCTTCTGAGTCTTCCACATTTCCAGAGGTGTACTGAAGAGTTGGGCCTGAAGGTCCAATATTCATACCAGCTTTGAAGTAGGAGAAGGTTCTGGAAGTTTCCACCCCCAGAGGTGTTTGGAATTTCCTACCTCCCTGCCCTGGCCCCAGCTTGTCTGGGGTCACAAAAGACTAGTATCAAATCCCTTGTGAGTGTCCCCAGACCTTTGTGATGTGCAAATGTGATAGGTGACAGCTTCTCCCCCTCGTCAACTCAGAGATGGCCCATCTTGCTGACACCTGTTGCCCTGTGTCTCACTGTCTGGGAGCAATACACAAAGACCAACTGCCAGCTCCACCTAGCTTTGTGACCCAGGATACAGGAAGCAGGCACCAAATGGTTAGGACAAGAAATAGCCAACTTTTTAAAAGTGGAATATTTAGAATTGTGACATAAAATCTGAGTTTACCATTAAAGAGGGTCTTAAATTACAATTCCATAGACACCAAACTTGACACTCCTAGCTGCTCCCAAATGAAAGTTACCACCTATTAAATTCAATAAGGGAACACAATGGAATCCTATGGGAGAGGTAGGCCTCACAGTAGTAAAAACAAATTCCTAACAGTACATGTAAAACTAAAAAGCAAATGTCTACCTTTTCAAATACGCTGCACCCTTCCCAATAGGCTGTTTAGGTCCTATCCTCTGGAGTGACATATGTATTAAAAAGGAGGGTTTATGGCTGGCAAAAGGTTTATTTTGCCAGCTCAAAATGGAAGATTAAAACTGTACACACAGGCTGCAATGGCAGGCTTGAGAAATGTTTAAAGGGCTACTTAAGTGGAGGGTGGTACAATCACTGCTGCAGGCCAACTAGTAGAATGTAATTTATAGGCCCTGGGTTCATGTGGGAGCACTTCACTCAGGGATTACAAGTAAATTAAATGTGACAGTTGAATGTAAGCCAATTGTATCATGTTTGGAGGAGAGAGCACATGTACTTTAGTATTGGTCAGCAGTGGAAAAGTGCACAAAGTCCTAAGGCCAACAAAAACGAGATCAGCAAAAATGGAGGTATAAGGTAAAAGGTTTGGGGAAAGGTCACCCTAAGGCTGTCAGGTCTAGGCACTAAGCACTACCCAACCTCATGGGATTTCTCATCACTATGGCAGAAGAACTTAGAGAGACCATCAGCACTGGCATGGTCTGACCCAGGAAGTCTATTCCCTGTAGGTAGATGGACCACCTCAGCAGCTTGGGATTCTTACCCCTCATTTGCAGGAGGCATCTGAGTCCCAAACAGGTATGGTCTCAGTTCTTCAGTGCAAAGACCATAGCCTCCCTCTCAACAGAACTCCACCTCTGTTCCTGGGGAAGTCTACAGGTTGGTCTAGGCCCTCCTGATTTACCTGTGCTAAGAAAGCCCTTATGCCATCCTCCGAAGCCTCCGTCTGCACAATGAACTTCTGGGAGAAGTCAGGAGCCTTGAGTACAGGTGCTACACATGACTTCCTGAAGGGAGTCAAAGGCTTTCTGACAGGCCTCTGTCCACATCACCTTTTTGGACTGCTTCTTAGAAGTCAGCTCAGTTAAGGGGGCGCAACAATGGTGTCTTATCCCTGTAATATCCTTGTAATATCCTGTGAGGCCGAGGAAGGCTGGGTTTTAGGAGGTTGCCAGGCCATTATAGTCTCAATCTTGGCCAGGAGAGGCTGCACCTTGCCCCAGCCCACCATGTGGCCCAGATACACCACAGTACCCTGCCCTATCTGGCACTTATTGGCCTTTAAAGTCAGGCCCACCTGAAGCACCTCCTGGAGGTGGTACAGATGTTCCTCCCAGCTGAAAACAGCTATGTTGTCTAGGTAGGCAGCACAGAATGCCTCCTTCCCAGCCAGGACACTGCTCACTAACCTCTGGAAGGTGACAGGGGCATTCTTTAAGCCTAAGGGCATCACCCTGAACTGGATGTGGCCCTCTGGGGTGAGAATGCAAACCTCTCTTTTTTGCCCCCTCAGTCAGAGCAATCTGCCAGTACCTTGATGTGTGGTAAAAGTTCTGGAGTGGCAACCGGTGAGGCAGACTTGGGCACCAGCACCACAGGGCTGGATCAGGGACTGCTAGAGGGCTAAATCACCCATAATGCTGGCATCTTGGAGACCTCCTCTTTGATGTTAGCCCTCACCTTGTCCAACAACCTGTAAATGTTGTCCTTCACAGGCATACTGTCTCCAGTATCTATGTTGTGTGTACACAAGTGTGTAAACCCAAGGATGAGGGAGAACAGGGAAGTGAACTGCCCCAACAACTGGCGGCAGTCACTCTGTTGTTCTGGTGTCAGAGTAGCGGAGAGGTTAACACCCTCTACTGACCCATCGTGATCCTGAATAGACAGGAGGTCAGGTAGAGGGTCAGTCTCCTCTTCCAGTCTGACATGTGTAACCAAAAGCATTGTGACTTCAGACCTCTCAAAGTGGGGTTTGAGACAGTGTATGTGGAGCACCTTTTAGGGGTTTCTATGGGTCTGGAGGTTCACCATATAGGTGGCATCCTAATTTTGCTTCTTTACCTAATATGGACCTGTCCAACAGTCTTGGAAAGCTCTGGGCTTTACGAGTTCCATGACCCACACCTTCTGGCCAGGCTGAAACTCCTCCTGAGTGACCTTTTGGTCATACATGAGTTTCATTACCTCTTGACTTGCCTCAAGATTGTCCTTCGCCTTTTTCCAGGAGCACTGCATCTGGTTGTGGAGTGCCAGCATAGAGCTGACTACATACTGGGGGGTTTCCTGAGAACTTGTTCCCACCACCCTTGGGGTATCCAACTTGGGTAAAAATCCCTATAAGGGCCCTAGCCTCAGCAGGTGCAGTCACCAAATTCAGAGAAATGGCCTCTGGGTACTGGGTGGCGTGATCCTCCAAGACCAGGATCAACCTGTTGCCTAAGGCTGCCTCAGGGTCCAAAGGACCAACAGTGTTGATGCCAACCCTCTCAAAGGGAGTGCCAGTGACAGGCAAGGGATTCAGTGGAGCCTTAAGCTTTTTCCTTGCTTTACCACTGGGCTGCCAGGTGGGACAGGACCTGCAGAATGTATCTGAGGCTGTCTTCATCCAGGACCAATAGAAGTGGTGGAAAAGCCCGGCAAAGGTCTTGTTCTGCCCCAGATGTCCTGCCAGGGGTATGTAATGAGCCAACACCAGCATTAAGACCATGTAGCAATGGGGGACCACCTGCAAATGGGCTGCCCCAGGCTCAGGAACCTTCGGCTAACTGTAAAAGAGGTAATTATCTCAATAAATAAGGTGATCTCTAGCGGTATCACCTGCTGCCTGAGTCTCAGCTTGCCACTTCAAACTCTCTAGATTTGGGCACTCCTTCTGCACTTTGCAAAATTCCTCTCTGTTGGGCCCAACCTCAACTTGCCATCCAGAAAGCTCAGGTGGTTCTCCCAGGGCACCAATGGGCTCCATGGTAGGCTCAGGGGCAGCTTACTCAGGTACCCCATCAAACTGGACTGTGGGAACTTCAGGGACTGGTTTCACCCGCCCTTGCCCTTCCTCTTCATGGTTGCAACCTGGGCCATTCTTCCAGGCTCCAGGCTCCTTGACTCCCCTCTTGGGCAGCCACAAGGTCATACAGACCTATTTAGGCAAGCCTAACATCTTCAGGTGTGACCTGAGCTCCACTTCCTTTTAGACAGTGTGCTCTAGGTCATTGCCCAACAGACAACCGACAGGCATGGCAGGACTCAAAGTTAATTTTACAGAGCAAGAGTACCACCCCCCCACTCAAAGGGAACCAGATCCACTGGGTAGTAACTCTCACATTTGCCTGCGACTATGACCTGGTGGAATGTATTAGGGAGGGCCTTCTCTGAAGACACCAGTTGACACCTCCCAGTTGTCAAGCTAGCTCCTGTGTCTCTAACAGCCTCCACCCTACACAATGGTGGATCACTTCCTAGACTTAGAAGTAATGGAAGGCATACGGGCATTTGGCACCATATCTCTAGGGACATTAAGGTAACCTCGGTCCCTTACCACAAGCTAACTGGGGGAAAGGAAAAGGGTTACACTTGCAACACTCACAAACCCAGGTGTCTGCCTACTGGTGGAGGGCTGTGCCCTCTTGGGACATTTGGTGTCTCCCTTGGAATGCCCATATTTGTAATTCTCAGTACACTGTAGGACAAACTTCTCTGTCTGTTTTTTGAAGAACCCCTTCTTCTTTGACTCAGATTGGGACTGGTGACTGTTCCCTTTGGAAATATTTTGGGCTTATCTCCCCTCTCTTTCTTCTGGTAGGACTCAAAATGACCCTTCTGGTGATTCCCTCCCCAGGTACCTTTATGGACACTCTGGTGCTGGAGTCAGTGAGCTTACTATCAGCTAGGTGTTGGTGCAGCTCTGTAAAACAGATATTGAGCATATGCTCTCTTAGTATCAGATTAAACAATAGTGAGTCTGCAATATGCAGACGATATTGTGCTACTTTCTCAAACTCCACTTGGCTTGCAGCGGCTGATTTCACAACTTGCGCTGTATATCTCGAATGCACAATTAACAATAAATCTCAAAAAATCTGATGTACTATGCTTTTCCAGCATCTGGAAAAAACTACCAAAATTTGTTTGGAGGATAAATTCCAGCACTTTAAAACAGGTGGATGAATATAAATATCTGGGTGTCTTACTAGATCGCCAATTAAGCTACAAACATCACTTAGACCTGGGTCAAACCAAAATAAAACAACTATTATTTGCTTTCAAAACCCTACAGAAAAATTTAAGCGGAAGTTCAACAAGCCATCTTTTAAAGGTAGTAGCAGCTAAATTTCTGCCCTCAGTTACATATGGCTCGGAAATGCTGAATACCAAGGACTCCAAAATATTAAATCTAGCTCAGTCTAGATTATTCAAAAAACAGTTTTTAATCCTGCGTCACATTTCCCAGGTGCAGATACGTCTGGAATATGGACTTACAAATCAGACACAGGCTAGACAAGGCGTTCTGGCCAAATATTACTGGTGAATGAGGGCAGCCGAAGACAACACGCTAGCCTACCATTGCTGGGAGGAGGTCGAAAAACAGTAAAGGCAGAAGAATTCCATATATCAGATATTAAAACAAGTACTTTTATCGCTAAACCTGGAAGAAGCTTGGCATACACCAATGGCATACCTCGCTTTTAAACAAATTACTAACAAAGCAACTAAACAAGGGTCGCTGCTAACTGACAAAGCTTTATTGGCAGGTAAAAGTCACGCCTGGTCGGTGATGCAAATATACAAACAATTGAAACAACAACCCTACTTACAAGAATGCTTCAGAGATCATTACAAGAGGAAACTAACCCTACTGAGACTGGGGTCTTTTTTGACCAAAGACCTTACCCCAAAATGGTTAAGGACTTGGCCATCTCTGGACTGTCGTCTCTGTGGTAATGGAGAAGAGTCGTTATTACACATATTATGCATCTGCCCGGCTTTACACAATTTAAGGAAGATCCTCCTGAGGCCAATCTTAAGAGAAACACAAGTCGGGACCTGCAGAACGGCTGTGATATATTGCCTCAGCGGGCCTTCGGTCCAACTTTCCTGCAAAACAATCAAATTCCTGACATTTGCAGCTCAAGAGCTTGAAAAGAAGGATGCAGTGAAACAGGAACTGGGAAAGATGGACATATATTAGCCGGACATAGACCTTTCTTGATGCTCTTTGCACTCTCCCGTCCTCCCTTTTCCTTTTTTCTTTTTACAGCAAGTACGTTTGTCTGGGAAAGTATAAGACCAACATGTGTTGCATTCTCATTTTTCTTTAATATCTCCCTGAACATTCCAAACTGAAAGAAGGCCCAGATACGTTTATATCATGTGAAAAACATAAAAAGATCAACAAACAAAAAAAAAGAGGAATGTTTTGCACTTTTACCCTCATTTCCTCTTCCGTTTAGCACAAGCACTTTTAGCGAAAAGAGAGCATACCAATGTTTACATTATACCTAAAAAGTAGTGTAGTCAAAGTATTTTGCTACAATAGCTGTTCATAGGTACTACGAGGGCCATTCTTCCCTTTTTAATACTGTTTAATTGTTCTTATTCTTTTATTACGTACCTTTGTGTTTTGTTACTTACCTCATGGTGGCATGTTTCACCCTGTATGATGTGGTTTATTTCATGGTGGTATGTTCCACCCTTTTATGATTTTAACAAATCAAATAAAAGTACTTTATCCAGCTCTGTAAAACAGATATTGAGCATATGCTCTCTTAGTATCAGATTAAACAACCCAATAAAATCATCAACTTTGCTGCCCCACACACAACCATTCACTGCCTTGCTGGCGTTATCAAAAAAATCCACCCAAGACTGGTTCTGTATATTTTGGCTATCCCTGAACCTAATGCAGTGCTTTTCTGGGGTGAGTCCAAACTTGGGGACAATAATGGTTTTCATTGGAATATTCATCATCTGGTTCCCCACCTCCAGTGTAAGCATGGTATCCATCCCCACTGTAGGCATGTTTCAAGAGTGATGCCCTTGAAACTCTTTTGGGACTCTGTGATCTTAAGTAGGCCTGGGCGGTGTTCGCGGAGTTGCACTACGTGGAAATCTGCAAACCCACAAAAAAAACTCCGCTGCGCTATGCGTAGTTCTGCTAGCAGGCAGAGTTTGCAGCATGCCCATTCGCATTGCGATGGGAACGTGTAGTGCATCTTCGCGTTCTAACTCGCATGCGAACGGTATCACGCAGTTCTCAAGTGTGTTCTAAATCTCACGCGAAAGGCACCATGCGGTCTGCATGGGCATGGCCATCTTGTTTTTCTGCTCTCTGTTATGGTGCTGGGCCTAAATATTTATCTCTCTTTAATCTCTTGAATCCTCCCCCTTTAAAACGTATCTAACCCTCATTTTTCTTTTTTATATTAGTGTGTGTCTTTGTGTTTGTGTATTTTACGTTTTGGGGATTTTTTTTGTGTTTTTCGTGATTTTTGGTTTACTTCCTCTTACTTCCTCATCTTTCTTCTTTCCTTTCCTTTTTTTTCCTGAACCCACCCAAAACGATGGCAGAGGCAGGGAGGTTACGATGCGGGCGGCAGCACCGCCTTGGTGTGCAGTCCTGGGCAATCTTTGGTGAGGAGGAGGTGGCAGCACTGTTTGTTTTGTGCAGCGCCACCTCCTCTGACAGCAGGTGGCAGGCTCGGTAGCGGATACCCCCTGCAGGAGTGTCAGCAGTGCCGGAGGACGGTGTGCCGGTATGTGTAGCGCACCATCCAGGTTCGACGCACCACCCAGCATCTGACGCACCGCTGGGCGAACCTCCTGGACTGGGAATTGGACCTGCTAAGCATTGAGATTACTGGGCTCTGTGAGTATTAATCATTTGTTATGTTTGCGTTCTAGAATGCTAACATTTTTTTCCCGCATAGCATGCTGCTCACACTCAGAGGTAAGTTATGTTTAGTTTACGCTCGTATATTATTGTATGATCCAGTTTCTAGTTACAGCTAGGAAGGTGCTCAGCATGACCTAATCGTACTCGCCATTGGCGCTCTCTTTGGCTGATTGATTAAAAAGCCATTGCCGACTGTTCTCCTGGCACTATAGTGGATCAGTGAGTAGCAAGTACTCTCTGTGACTTTGTCTATGTAGCTCGTACAGTTCCAAGTAATTTATTTCCCAGTTCTGTGTAGTATGCATCAATGCATTGCAAAAAATGGAGATTGAGTTCGTCCATCAAGGGGGTTGAGAAATGGAAATAGGAGTTAGTTCCAAATGTAGTTTTTGTTAAGGAAATTTGGAATAGGGATTTCTGGATTAGTGTGGGCAACTCTACGATAGTCGATAGACTTGAGTCGAAACTAGTCTTACTATCAGTGATTTGTTTTAGAGAAGTACAATGTGACTGTGTTTGCTTGTCACAAAAAATGTTGTAGGGATTATTAACTGAATCCCTAATCTATTTTTTCTTATCTTCTTAATTTCTTAAATAAGCAGCCAAGGGCAAGAAGAGGGACGTTGTCGAGGGTCCGGGAAAAGATGTTCAGCCGGACCGACCACCAGCAACTCTCCCGAGGCTCTGCTGACCCCAGTAAGTCCTATTGTTTATTATTATTATTTCCCTAATGTTGGGTTTTATGATTGTTGTGGACTTCTTAGAGTAGAATCTTGGGGTAATGGAATGTTGGTGCTGTCTATCATTAAGATTCAGATTGCAGGCCCAAGTAAGCCAGTATTATAAATAAAATTCACCATGTATGTTTGTTGAGAAGGCTTTCTTTTTCCTGCTCATGCTCTAACACAGTTGAGTTCACGAGAGAGTGGCATGGTCATTATGGACCACCTCCCCTATGTAGTGTGCTGCTGTCTCGCTCATTTCCAGATACAGCATATCACCAGTTTCCAATGACAGTGCAGCATGGCCTGAAAAAGTATGAGGTTCCACTCCCATTCCATTTGCCAGCCAACACCATATGTCTTTCATTGACCATTATTCCAACCCTTGCTTGTCTAACTTTGTGAACCAATCAAATGCCCAGAATGATATTTAGAAGATTCTGCAGTGCTAACTAAACTGTAGTGCGGTATAGCAGTTGTATTTGGGGTGACACATCTGGCATATAAAATATGTATAATGCATTATTCTAGCCACACAGAACACCAGTGCTGCTGGCTCCTGTGCTGCTGAAGGAGGAGACAGGTCAGTTGGAAGGGGAGAAGCGGCAGCAGGGACTGGCCCTGGTAAGTCACATAATTTCTTGCTATTTCTATACTCACTAGCTAGTACCAGGGCATCGTCATCAAAATATGACAGTGAAGTGAACCCCCCAGATTTACCAGCTGCTGTAGTAGTTGAGTTATTATGGCCTCTTCTATCTGTAACTCAGCAAAAGCTCACATAATGAGCGTTGATGGTTTGAGGGAAACATGAAAGAACGGAATGTTAAAAGAAAGAAAATTGTATATGAGTGAAAGGGTGGGTGGGTGAAAGAATGCATGGGTGTGTAAAGGAATGGATGGGTGAAAGGATGGTTTGAAGAAAGGGTGGCTATTGAGTGGATGGATAATGGATTGGAAATTTTCGTGAAAGACTGGATGAAAGAAAGTAAAGCTTAATCATGGTGGCTATGGGTGAATTAGAATGAAAGTATGACTGAATATCTGGATTGTTTGGATGAATAAGAAAGGCAGCTCTTCTCATGAGGAGCATGCTGCTCATCTACTTTGCTTACCTAGTTTATGTAGGATTATCATTCAAAGCTATGGTTCTAATTGGGGTTTTCTTTATTGTTTGTTCTAATACCTTGACTCGCTGTATTTGTTAAGTGAGCCAAATTTGTATCCCATCATTCATCATTCCCCCTCCCTGCCCATGGCATTTTGCCACCTATGACCGTAGTGCAGTATTGGTCAATTCGTATCTGAGGTGTTGGCTGTGCAATGTGTGTCTGCTTTAGTTACTGCAGCATTTACAATGTATTCAATACATTACAAACTGAACACACAAGGTGTGTTGTTTCCCTTCGCCCACCCAGTGACCTCTTAGTACTTCACTCCTTTATTTTTTCCTAAGTTCTTCCATCCTACCAAATTGCAAAGTCCATTCTTGGCGTGTGCCACATTTCATTTTATAACCATGTGAATTGAAGTGATTCCAGAATATATTTCATGATTTCCCATAACAGATTTTTTTTATACTTGGTCAGATTTTTCCCTTTCGAATTGTACATTGACAAAGATGTTGAATGGATGATCTGTATAGTGGCCCCCCTATTCTATATCAAGAAAGCTTTACCCTACCTGTCTAAACCCTCTACCCCACCCTGCAGTAGAGTAAGTCAAGTTTCCTTCCCTGGCTTACTGACCAGCAAATTAATTTGTTGGAAATAATATGTGGTGGGTCAGGCCACTGAGTAAATTGGGAATAAGTGCATGATTTGACGGCAAGTTTGGCGTATGGGATACACAGTGACGAATGTGGCAAATACAATCTATATGGTCAGTTCCTCTCATTGTAGTGCAGTCCATAAGATTAATTTTCCCCAGTATCTTCTTACAGCAGACCGGACAATATTAATATCCTCATTTAAAACGTGAGGTGTGTGACGAAGAATATTATTTATTATTCATCTGCCTCTTTGGCATCAGGGTAGAGAGACAAAAAATTTGGAGAAGAGCAGGGCCATTGGAATTAAAATAGATAATTGTCAACTACAGCTGGCCCAGCAGCAGACAGTAGCAAATTAGCCATCGTGCTGGCTAGCAATGAGAATGGCTTCATTATTTTAGCACAACACACAACTTGTACTGTACATATAGTGCATAATGCCGTACCCATTAATGAAAGGTAATTTATTTTTCAAGTCAAAGTGTCTGTTTATAGTTAACTGAAAAGCCTTTAGAAGAAAAAAATAATTAAATCAATATTTTTTTAATCCCATGTTATTCTGCCTTTTAATAATTTTCTGCCACACAGTCAGTGCTTTTTTATGCAAGGCATGTATGGGTAAAACATGAAAATGGCCTTGTGACTCTCCTAATTATAATCACATCAAATTCCAATGACCCTGGGGGACCAGGAATGCACTGCTAATGTGCCAACCAGCAATTTAAAACAAATGTTTGCACAGAGCACTTTTTACAATTTGTCTTTTTTGCTTTTCTCAATATAGCTGTTCCTACTGGTCCAGCTGGACCACCCAACAGGCAAGAGACAGCGGCCCATTTGCGGCAGCAGAGGCTGGAGCATATCCAGCAAGAGTACCGGTGGCTGGTGGTCCTGGAAGAGGAGGAGGAAATAAACACACCTCAGCCAGGCCCCAGTGCAGCCAATCCCCCTCAGCCTCTAATCTCCCGGCAATCCCATCGCCGGAGCCGCCACCAGGCAACTGCTGCCATACCCTCTCACACTGACAACAGGCCATTGCTGCACTGCATCCTGCGGTGGTTGGACTCCATCGAGGGTCGGCCCACCACAACGATGCAGAGACTGGACCAGCTCCTGACCGACATCCATAATGGTCTCTTTTAGCTCTTTATTTATTTATTTATTTTTTTGGTGGGAGGGACTTTTTTGATGGGGCTGGGTGGAGAGGGTGGGATGGGATTTGGGACTAGAGTGACTTTCCTAGGACATTTTGTGTTTTGGGACTTTGGATCTTGAGTCAGTTTTTTTGTGAGAGGGGTGGGCATGTTGTGTGGGTGGAAAGAGTGGGTTTCTTTGTAAAAGAAAGGGGGACATTATTTTATTTAATCTAAATTCACGCCTGAAGTAGTTTGTTTTACTTTTATTTTGCACTGCTGCTTTCAGCTAGTTTTACACAGCCTGTTTATTTGCTTGTAAGAGAGAATGTAGCACTTAGTTATAGAGTTATACATCTCTAACTATCTTGACCATTAGGGGTAATGCTGCCCTGATGACCAATATTGCCTACAACAACTAGATAAACAATAGTAACAGGTAGTTACTTATTTACTAAGTTAACTAGTTCAGTTTCATCCATACTAGTTGTCTTACCTAAATATAGATGAAGGCATCACAACTTCACAAGCGAGGTCCCACTTCTAGTTCCACCCAGGTGAGCTCCAACTGTAGGATTAATCTGAATGATTGATTATCCATCATAGAGAACCAAATGGAAATAAAAATACTGAGTGAGTGGGTTGTATTTTATCAAAGCTTTACAAAGAATTGACACCAGAGTACTACATGGTGACTTTTAGACTTGGCTTTTTCAGTGGGTTTACCCCCAGACTTTTTGCATCTTGGCCTCCTGTTTTTGACTCTGTTTTTGTTGGTTTTAGGACTCTGGGCACTTTACCACTGCTATTCAGTGCTAAAGTGCATATGCTCTCCATGTAAATAGTGTTCATGGATTGGTGATTCCATGATTGGCATATTTGATTTACTGGTAAGTCCCTAGTACAGTGCACTGTGTGTGCCCAGGGCCTGTAAATCAAATGCAGCTAGTGAGCTTGCAGCACTGATTGTGCCACCCACATGAGCAGCCTGTAAATATAACTCAGACCTGCCACTGCAGTGTCTGTGCGCAGTTTGGTACTGCAATGTCAAATTGGCAAGTGCACCCACTTGCCAGGCCCTAACCTTCTCTTTTCTTACATGTAAGACACCCTTAAGGTAGGCCCAAGGTAGCCCCATGGGCAGGGTGCAGTTTATGTGAAAGGTAGGACATGTACTTAGGTGTGTGACATGTCCTGATAGTGAAATACAGCGTATTTCGTGTTTCACTATTGAAAGTCTATCTGTCCCATAGGATAGAACGTGAGTTTATTTATAACAACTTATAAATATAACTTCCCATTGGACCAAGATAGAAAGTTGGAGTTTAGTATGCCTGAACTCAGAATATAAAAATACATCTTTTAGTAAAGATGATTTTTATATTGTGAGTTTGAAAATACCACTTTTAGAAAGTGGGTATTTTCTCACTTAGCCATCCAGTGTGCCTCTGCTGGTTTGTAGATTGACTGTCTGGCTATGTAGTGACAGGGGCTGGGGATGTGCATTCTCTCAGACGGCCACTGCGGGGGGGGGATTGATGTGTGTCCTGCCTTTCCTGAATGAGTCAGGGCTGAGCTGAATAGACCTGGGCTGCATTCAGAGTAGTGGGATGAGTTTTCACTAGCACCTGAATTGGCCTGGTGTGCATTTGGAGTGGTGGGAGGAGATTTCACTTGCACCTGAATAGGCCCTGTCTGCCTTGGACAATTCTGTCTCCACCTCCTGCCGGGAAGCTGGACCAGACAGGACAGAACTGGTTTGGGCTGAGCACAGACACAAAAGAACAAAGAGAAACTGAGTATAAATATTGGGGCCCAGACCCCAGAACTTTGATTATTGCTGAACTAAGGGTCCTGCCAGGAAGAAGAGCTGGAAAACTTGTCAGGAGGAACTGCCACTTTGCTGCATGCTCTGCTGTGTTGGCCTGCTACTTGCTGCTTCTGTCCAGGGCAGGGAAAAGACTGGATTGTACTTTCATCATCCTGCTGTTAAACGTTTCTCCTAGGGCTTGAAGAAGAGCTTGCTTCTTGTTGGAAGTCTTAGGGAGATCAAAGACTTCAGAGAACTCACTGGAATCAAGGAACCTGGCAAGAAGAAGAGCTGGAAGAAATGCCAGGAGGAGTACTGCCCCTTTGCTGTGTTGCTGCTTTGTTGGGTTGCCCTGCAGTTGCTGCTTCTACCTTGGGCAGTGAAAGGCCTGGACTGAACTATCTTTACTTTTGCTGAGTATCTCCAAGGGCTCGAAGTACAGCTTGCCTCTGTTTTGAAGTCTCAGGGACTGCAAAGACTTCACCAACTTCTGAGTACAACTTCTGGAACTGCGGTTTCAGTCCCCACAGAACGGGGAAAGCAACTGACTCCATCACCAAGTCCGTCGCTGACTCCGTGTCCTGAAGGCACCGCACACCATCCGCATCTCGCACCGCAACCCTGGTCTCACCGACCACGATGACCACCGCCACTGAGCCGAAGCTTGCACCGTGACATGTGGGAACCGCACTCTGCATCACCTCACTCCACTGAGCCACCCTGGTGTGACGAGAGGGGGTCAGAACGGGACGGAGAGGGGACTATGGCGGACTGGTGGACCGCGACACCCATATCTTCCCCTCTTGTTTCCCTGCAGCCGGAGGACTGGACATCATCATCCTACCAATCAAAGGAACAGCTAGCGGTAGGATACAGCAGCCCCTTTAACTGGGAATGCCCTTAGGAGGAGGTCCCTCCCCCTCCCAGTGTCGTGGTCCCGCCCGGACCAATAAGAGACTGGAGTTCCGCACCGACGGTGTGTGCCTACACCGGAGAGGAGAGAGCGGAAGTTGGAGAAGACGCCAGGAACGAGGAGAAGGATCGTGCGAGGAGAGAAGATTGGAGTCATGCTGTCAGGAGATCGGACGCCCCGGGAGAGCCAGGAGGCCAACGGTACCACGCTTCGCCCAGCCACGCTCCAGGAGGAGCGTGGCTCAACCAGGTACGGGAGCGCCTCGCGGGCTGGGTCGGGAGGAGGGAGAACCCCACGAAATAGGACGGGACCCCTTTTTATTAAACCCAACCAGTGTGTACCCTTCCCCTTGCACTCTCACCCACTGCCCAAAGTCATGTGCACCCTCACTGATTTAGTAGAAGTGTATCATGCATGCCTCCCTCACTCCTTTACCCTTAACGAGATAGGCTGTTATCCAGCACTTACGTCCCCTCTTTCCTTCTTTTCCTGACACAGCCGCGGAGCTATACCCCAGCAGACGACCCCGGGAAGAGAGGAAGACCCAGGAACAGACGGAAAAGCGCCCCCCTAAGGAAGGAAAGACGGACTTTGAACCGAGTGTTAATCTGTGACCCTGGCTTCCAATAGAAGGCATGTATTAGGAAAAATAAAACCTTCACTGCCTCGAGTCAGACTGCGTGTTCCTTATTCCGTCCTGCAACACCTGGTTTTGCCGATGCTGTCACTGCACGCTGACAGCGACTTCCATGACCGCATCCTGGCTTGGGGGCGCCACTCTTAAGTCACAAAACGCACCGCCACATCCCACACCACAGTCCGGACCGACCAATGCCAGCTTCGCGCAACCGGCTCTGTCGCCTGCACCGTGATCCGTCAGCACCGAATTGAGCACCACCTTCACTATGCACTGCAGCCCTGGTCTCACTGATGCCGCTAGACGCCTGCACCACGCCTTGAGGGTACCGCATGCTGCACCGCTATGCTTCACATGGCAACCGCGACGGTTGCCACAACTGGCTCGCACCAATGTGTCAGCCGCAACACAAAAGGTACTGTTTACGAGTTTGTCGACGCATGTGACCGACGCGGTCAGACGGAACTGTTGGATCTGTTGTTTACAGCACCGCCGTAGCACCGGACGTAGCTACCGACTTCAAGGGACTGTGATTCTAAAGTATTCTTGCAAAGTGCATATTTTTAAAGTATTGTATGTTGGATTTTTGTCGTTTTGGTCTTGTTTTGGATATATAAAAATATTGGATATTTTTCTAAACTGGTGTGGTGTCCTTTGGTAGTGTTTTCACTGTATTACTGTTGATTATGTGCAAATGCTTCACACACTGCCTCTGAGATAAGCCTGACTGCTCGTGCCAAGCTACCAAGGGGGTGAGCAGGGGTTATTTTAGGAGTGTTACTTCCTTAGCCTGACTAGGAAGAAGGGTTCCTACTTGGACGAAGGTGCAAGCCATTGCCAACTAGAGACCCCCATGTCTAACAATGACACAACGAGAATGCCTGATAGTGCTAAAATACAAAAAATAGCAATACTAGTAAGTTTTGGCTAATGAGGAGGTAGTAGTATTATTTGTGAAATCCTCGAGTTATAGAAAATGGACTCAAAATCTGGAGTAGACAAGCTTAGGTTAGGTATTTATGCTTAAGTAACACAAGGCCTGAATGATGATGCTCACGACTGATGTTCTTCATTCGATATCTAAAATATGGATCCTTTTTCATGCACGGTTGGGTAAATGGGACCAGTGTTTGCTATTGCTTAGAAGATCCTGCAGTAAGTTGTTGCTGCTTTTGCCTCATCCGCTCCACCAAGTGTGAGATCGATTGGTGGTGTAAATTAAGCCACACCTCAATAAATCACACAGCCCAGGGAAAGAGGGTTAGGGGTGGGAAGGGGATCCAGGGAAAGGTTTGACAAAGACAAACACTACACAAGGACAACATTCATCTGGGCAATGAGCAGCAGCACGTCATTCGCCTTCAATCTGTTGTGGAAAGAAACAAAGTAATAAGTATGACAGAGTTCAGATAAATGCATTGCAAACAGTCCTTCTGCCCCCGAGACCCAAGTTATCAGATATCTGAATGTTCTGTCTTGTAGAATGGGGAGTGAACCCACTCACCCAGTTCTCCAAATATGATTGTTAAAAGAAAAATTATACTGGACTGCAAAATTAGGTGGTGCATCTGCTTTCTCCTCCTCTGGAATGTCCACTCTTTGGTGCCTGTCTGGAATGGTCTGGTAGGTAAGCAGGAGTGTTGTTGCGCTCAACTTTCACCTTTCATTCATGCAGGAGACTAGAAGAATGCCTGCGGATTGTAAAAGAGAAACTATATTTTAGAGTCAAGGAGAAGGAAAGAAGGAAGGTAAGCTTCAAGAGGAGTGTATCAAGAAGACTAAGAGGCAGAGCAAAAAAAAACAAGAGGGGGACTCATAGTTTCACTTTTGCCAAATGTCCAACACACACACACACACACACACACACAGAAGCATTTCACAAATACACGTCTCTCGTTTCCACATAGCTGAGTATTAGGCCTCAGACTCTTTGAACTGAAGTTAATAAGGTCTTGCTTATAGCTGTTGATGAGGTAGTCCCGCAGCTCCTGCCCTGAGTTCTTCCATCATCCTCCTGAGTCCTGACTCCGAGTAACTCTGTCCCAGACCAGTCATTATCATGACCCAAGCAAGATAGACGTGCAGTGCACTGATGTTGAACAACAAGTAGAGAAACAGAATTGGATTATTTGCATAGATTTTTGTTTGTTACCTAAAGTGACTGTTCTGGTCCCTGAAGAACCAGAAAAAAGGAGAGGACCCTGCAATTAAATCTGGCTAAGTGTGAAAGTGCCAATCACCTCCAGGGAAAAAACGTATCACCCATCACTCAGGCCCCTAATATTGCAAATAAATAATCATCTAAAAAAATCCTGTATTACAGTTCAAATACCCTCCTTCACTGTCAGCCTCCACATAAATCATCATTCACAGTCATCAATAATCTGATCTCTTATAGGTGCAATGGTGGTTACCTGTTCCAATCCAAGCATTGTGGTAGGTACACTATCTCCCATTTAAGGCACGCAACAGATTGGAATTTGGCAGTCTTTTAAATCAAACGATTGTCTGGGGCAACCATCTTACAAGATGAAAAAACAGAAGGATCATAGGAGTGGACCACACAGGCTAATTAATTTCCGCTAATGAAGTTTGTGAAGGCCAATCACCTCCAGGGAAAAAATGATCGCCCATTACTCAGGTCCCAAACATTGCAAATCAATCATCTCAGACAAGTTCCCACATTACAGTTCCCTCACTGTCTGCCACCACATGAATCATCAATCATCATCATCACACACACAATCAGTTACTCACCGCTGCAACTGTTGTAGTTACCTCTTCGAATCCAAGCACGGGTAATTTAGGTATTAGGTATTCATTTTTGATGCAGGCAACACATTGGAATTTGGCATTGGCAGGCAGTCTTGTACATAATATGCAATCTTCTGGGGAAGACCTTCTAGTGCTAAGCGATGCTAAAAGGGATTGGCACTAGGCATGTGAAGGGGGCAGGCATTGTCCCTAATATCATGAAGGAATTGTGGAGGAATCTTCAATGCACACTGATCCAACTGCAATTGAGAAGTATATGTGACTAAAAAAAAAAGGTGGGGCACAATATTTCTGATACAAAAATAATAATATTCCACTAGCTATTTTTTTCTTCCAAAGCGAGAATTAAGTTCAACAAGAAATAATTGAAAAGTTCTATAGGGGGAACTGGCATACTTAGTCAGGGGAGTAGAGTTTGTCCTCAAAATCAGGTGATTTACCCAGAAGTTGGTCAGCTAACACATTTGATTCAATTTCGGACCAATCACCCTCCTCCTCCTCCTCCTGTGCTGCTGCTTCCGGAATGGTGTAATTGTGTGGTATAAAATGTTGGTTCATTTTGATCATACTCAATTCTTCCCTGGTCCTTCTCACTGTAACAACTGCACCAGCTACACAGAACACACGTTCAGCAGACACAGTGGTGACAGGACAAGCCAGATACTTTATTGCCAGCCTGCTGAGTTCTGGCCATTGGCGCATCTTCCCATACCAATATATCAATGGATTTTGATCCACATAGACCTCTTCTGGATGATCCAGATAGTCCTGGAACAACCTGTGGATGGTCATTGGTGCTTCTACTTGCTCAACCTGTTTTGCCATCGCATCTACACTGGACATGAGCCCTGCCAACTGAAACCAATACAATGCAGAGGTTGGGTCTGGTCCTTTTGTTGCTATTGTTGCTGATGTTCTGGCTGATGGTGTTGTTGGCTGCTGTGAGACAAGACTGCCCTCTCTTGAAATTGAAGGCTGCACCCCAGAACTGGGGGGTGGGACTTGAAGTTCCAGACATTCTTCTTCCAAGTCTCCGGCTTGCTCTGCAATCCACCTCTTGTATTTTAAAACATCCCCTTCAGAAAAAGGAATGAAACTTGACAGAAATGTTTGGTACCAGGGATCTAATAGTGTGACACAGATGTACTCTTTGGACTCGATGATGTCATTTTGCAGCCTTGTATTACAAGCCAAGCAAAGGATTAAGGTCTCAATCAAGGCATGCGCTTCTGTGTTTTCATTCATACCTGCGGGGGGCGAACCTTTCAGACACCTTCTTTACCTGGTCCTGTAGGAGATGCAGCAACGGGATAGCTTGGCCCATCGTACTGTCATCCTTGTTAACTTCCAGTGTGAAAACCTCAAAAGGTAGTAGCATATGTGTCAGGCATTTGACTAGGGCCGATTTGCCTGCATCCACAGTCATACCTTTCCCAACTGCATCCCCTCCTCTTTGAATGACATAGTCATTGATCTGTTTGTATTGCTCAAACAGACGTTGCAACATGTAAAAGGTCAAGTTCCAACGTGTTGGCACCTCCTGTATTAGGGCTTAAACTGGTGCTCTATTATTACGCTGAGTAATTCCGCAACTCCTTCCTGGCTTTAAAGAATGGCTGAAATGAGTGCAGATTCTTCTGCAGGTGGTCAGTATGTTGCTGACTATGTCTTCATTTTTGGGGAAGTCTTGCACCACCAGGTTGATGCAATGGTCCAAACACAGGACCCTAAAATAGCCTCTGTCAGACATGTTACTGCCATTGTCTGTCGCAACAAATCGAATTATGAGACCTCTGGGTCACAGTCATTCATGCACCTTACGGTTAAATTCCTCCAAGTTGTTTACATCTATATGTGATTTCTCCAAGGTGAACATAGCCACGGTTGCAAGCCGTTGAACACTCTTAAAACTTTCTTCAGGGCCAAGACCTGCAAATATCTTTTGCTCTAACCCTGCAAAAGAGATCCAGTGTGCAGTGATGCACATGTAATCAGTCGCCTGACAACTGGATCACATGTCTGTCATCAGGTGGATGGTGTGAACAACACTTTGCTGTAAAGCTTGTCCAACCAAGTGCAGCACATCGTGATGCAGTGCTGGAACTGCAACTCTGGCAAAATAGGTCTGACTCTGTACTTTCCATTTCAGGCAGATGCCTGTCACAAATTCTAAGAATCCCACTCCTTTCACAAAAGAAAAAGGGATGAGGTCCAGCGCTAATATTTTTGCCACCTTCCCATTGTACAAACGTGTGGTTGGGTTTTTCCACTCATAGGAAACTCCTGCCTAAACATGCCATAATAGTAGCCTGGATTTTCTTCTTTTCTGGGGCCACTTTCACAGGCGTCTTTCGAGAAGTAGTTGGTGGTGGTAGACTCTATGTGCTTCATGGTGGGACAGTCACTGTATGCCATGGTGTCTCCATCTCACCCAGAATCTTGTGCCATTGTAAAGTCGCAGAGATGGGTAAATCTGCTGGCGCACTGCTGGGGACAGAGCTGTGTTGCGTGAAGATGTCACCCTCTTCGTCTTCATCATCACCTTCCACCGTGATTGGACTTGTAATTGTATCTGATGTTTCCTGGATCTGCTCACCACTATGCCGACATTCAGCAATTTTTTTAAGGTGCTTCTCCCACTTGATTGTGTGGTGTTTTTTTATATAGGTAATTTGGACTCCAGTACCATAATTTGTAACAGGCTCACCTCAATGAACTTTTGCATGGCAAATGCTGCATACTGCAATGTCCTTCCCCTCTTTGCTAACTGTAAAATAGTCCCAAACTGGAGAGGAGTATGTTTTTACAGCGCCACTGCCAGTGCCTGAATAACAATTGGAGATAGGTGGGCATGTCTTTGATTGCCTCTCTGCTTCTCCTGAGGCAGGGGTTGGTGCAGGTCTCAGCTGGGGCGTTGCAAATATGGGAGCTGGTGGCGGTGCTACCTGTGCCACATCCATCGGAGCAGGTTGAATAACAATGTCAGACTCCTCTGTGTCACCTTCCGCCATGACTGCCTCATTGTCATCATCCTCCTCATTATCCTCTTCCATAATTCTAAGTCTTTCAGGAACTTTTCTTTTCCCTTGCCTCTCCTGTTGTCTCCTGGACTCTGCCGGGTCCACTCAATGTCCCTATCATCATCATCATCATCAGAAGTGGTGCTTGGAGAAAGTGGTGGAGTAGTACCCTTCCTTTTCCTTGCTGGAGATCTGGAAGGCAATGATTCTAAAAGAGGAGGTTCTTTCTCAGAGGAAAGCTCAACCGTCTGTTCTGCTCCAACAACAGGCAAATGTACTATTGCTGGCTGCAGCTGCCATTCAAATTCCTCTATTTCCTGAAACAATTGGGTACTACTTTACGAAAGCTGCCTCACTGACAGACATGGTCCGGGTCTTAGGTTGGGGGGATGGTGCGGTTGATGCAGGAGTGCTGCTCTCAGCTTGCTCACCGGAGGCCAGTGCAGCAGGCATAGGTTTGCCAAAAAAGGTTGTGGTGGGCACGCCAGTGGTGGAAATCTGCTTCTTCTCCCCACTGGCCACTTTCTTGGCAGCACCTTTCTTTGGTGCCATCTTGAAGCTATCAGTTGGCAGTGGCATGAAAACCTGAAGAGATGCCCGTGTTGCATAGTCTGTCACGTCGTGCACAGGCCTTCTGTCTGGCAGTACTGTGGGTGATGATGTTTCTCCTCTTGTGCACCTAAAAGCAAACAAACAAGATGAACATCATTGAAATGTGGCATTGTTGCAGTTCAATTAGTAGTACAAACAATATCATTTAGTGTGGTTCAGTTATTATAAATAATTAGCAATACACTGTAACTGTCCATTCATAAAACCACACCAACATAAACTTTCATGGTGTACACTCAGGAAGGATAAGAAAGAACAACAACTACATAGACATGTAACTGTTTGCTTTATGTGCATCACGCTGAGATGTGGCACTCAGGGAGGTGCAGGTGACAATGGAACAATCCTTAGGCAATGAATGCGGTTGTGCACCTATAGCAGACATGGGGTTGATACCAGATGTTAGGAATATGGGGAAAACATTTAAAATTAAATTAAAATAAAATAAATTAAAAACTGTTTTTAAAAAAATAAAATAAACAAATTAAAATTAAAAATACAACAAATACAACAAATTACAATATAATTTCAATTTTTAAAAATTAAAATTGAAAAAAAAATTACAATTAAAAAAATACAATTAACACATTTTTTAAGAATTAAAAACTAAAAATAAAACAACAACAAAATTAAAATGACTAAACCTAAAATTACAAACATTTAAATAAAAATAATATAAATAAGTGAAATTTTCCTCAAGCATATAATTTATTAAACTGCTATGTCAACCATCGATGCAAGCCTATGGCAAAGGACCACACTGGCTGGACGCACAAAATGGCTGCCAGTCAGTGCCACATGGTCAACAACAACACTGAGCAAGAAGGCATGGAGAACAAAGAGAAGACATGCAGACCTATGGCAAAAACACACTGGCTGCAGAGCCTACACAAAATGGCTGCCAGCCACATTGATCACAAGTTCACAACAACAAGCAAAAAGGCAAGGGTAACAAAGAAGACATGCAGGCCTATGGCAAAAACACACTGGCTTCCTACACAAAATAGCCACTGACCACATGGTGAAAAAGCAAGCTATAAGGCGTGGCCACAAACAAAAAACACACACAGGCCCATGGCAAAAGCAAACTAGCTGCCTACACAAAATTACCGCCAGCCACATGGTTACAACAGCAAGCAAGGAGGCATGGCCACAAACAAAGAACACATGCAGGCCTATGGCAAAAGCACACTGCTGCCTATACAAAATGGCCACCAGTCAAATGGTGACAACAACAAGCAAGAAGGGATGCGGAACAAAAAAGGCATACAGGCCTATGGCAAAAGCACAGTGGGTGCCTTCACAAGATGGCCATGGATGGCATTGTCAAAGAGCAAGCTAGGAGGCATTGCCACAAACAATGAACACATGCAGGCCTATGGCAAAAGCACACTGGTTGCCTACACAAAATGGTTGTGGATGACATGGTCAAACAGCAAGCTAGGGGGCATTGCCACAAACAATGAACACATGTAGGCCTATGGCAAAAGTACCCTGGCTGCCTACACAAAATGGCCACCAGCCATATGGTCACAACAACAAACAAGAAGGCATGGGCATTAACTATACAAAATGGCCACTGGCCACATGACATGGGGAACAAAGACATACGGTGGCCTATGGCAAACACACTCACATAGTGGCCAGACAAAGAAGGCATAGATTATTAACACAGAAAAAAGAGCATTAATTCAGCAATGCCAAAAATGAAAATCAACTGGACTAAGACATTTTACAACAACACACATCCTCCAAAGGCATCAAATATATTCACCCCACCTATACACTGTTGGCAGAAAAAAGACTTGAAATACCCATAAAAAGACTTTTTGCAATTTAATCCAATGCCATCCATGACCTAAATGATGTTTCAATTCAACAGCCACCACAGAAACAGTTGTTTCTTAAGCCCATGACTAGTACTGGGCCTACTGTTCCAGCCAGTAAGCCCAGTACTTGTCATTGGCAGACTAGGCCTCATAGTTAATTAAATCATCAATATTACAAACTTATTAGAAAACTTGGAGAACAAAATGTACTGAACTGTGCAACATTTTTTCTTTACAAAAGAAGATAAATGACATGCTAAAAAAATAACTAAGCCCCTACTAAAACTAAAGGTCACCCACCACAGTCCATTTTTAAAATTGAATAAAAGTAAAAATAAATCTAGGTGCATGCCCCCAGTCAAACAAACAACACCCTTATACACCAGTTTTTCAACTTACTTGTGAAATCTAAATTGCAAAGTCCTGAAATCCAATGGTATATATGCAGCAGACAAAGAGAGTGATCCTTCAAGCCCCAAATCCCAATGAAAAGTGACCAGGAGAGGGACAAAACACTGGGAGGAGCCAACGGCCAGTTTGAGAAGAAAATCCACCCCAAAAGCCTCTCAGCTGCATCTCAAGCAGAAAAGCTGCTCGACTGCTCTGTTTTTGATCGGCACTAGTTAGGTGCTGTCGTGGCCAAGAGGCCATGCGAGTGAGCACGAAGTCTCGCAGAAGCTCGCTAGCGGCCTGAGACTCTTGGTGCTCGCGGTCGAGTGCCAAAAGAAAACTCGAGGGCGCGAATAAGAAAAAAACTCAGCTTCACACCCGAAAGGTGGAATTCAGGAACTCCGCGTTCCTCCATGTAGTGCAGAGTTCCCGAATTCTATAAACTCCATGAGGGGAGCTCAGTTTACCTACCACTCCTCATCTTAAGGTCCACATCATAAGCAGAAAACCACTCATCTATGTCATCCTCTACCACATAGCTGGGCGCATGTCTTTAGGTATGTGAACCTTCTTTTCCCCTTCGGACACTGCGGGTAAGGTGCCACCATTGTAACTGGACTCTGCTTGCCTAGCTCTTATGCCCAGGTTTCTGGGGTTCCTTTCATGAGCCATTTTCCTCTCCTCGGCCTCCATGGCCGGTTTCTTCTCCTCCATCTTAAGTTTGGCCATTTGCAGCTGAGACTCCCTCTCTGCCTTCCTGTCTGCCAGCTCATCTAGGGACAGGCCATGCGAATACACTGCTTCCCACTCTGGCAGGAAGTTCCAACTCAGAAGATGAATCATCTCCCACCCCTGAGTGCTGAATGTCAGGGCTGGTATCCAGGTCCCACTACTTCTCATCCATATCATCCTCCTCATTCCCATCCTCTATTGCTCTCAGCAACTGCTTTACCTCCATCCAGGTCCTCAAAGCTTTCTGAAGCTCTATCTTCTTGGTGGCCTTCTTGGTTTGCAGTCCCCTTTCCTTACATAACTCTTTGAGCTTAACCACGGGGTAACTTTCCGGGTTAGCCAGATCAAATCCCTTTACTGAAGGTAGCGTCAAAGACAGTCAGGTAGCAATCAAAGTACATGTGGAAAAAGACAAAAGAGCCAATCAAGGAGAATTTAAAAAACTCAAATTGGTATCAAATAATTTATCTGGGATTTTAGTGTAACTCAAAATAACAGTATGGCACTGCACAAACACAAGTCCTAATCTCAGTTCTGAACACCAATGTTGGAAATTGGGTTACTGGTTGGGGGAGGGGTAAAACCCTACTCAAGCAGCAACCCCAATTCTTGTTAGGGTGAAACATAACCACCCTGAATTAACCTGTGCTTTTCCCTCTGGTAGATTGCCACAAAAGCAGTCAGGCTTAACTTAGAGCCAATGTGTAAAGCATTTATGCAGCTCCTCAAACAGTAATAAAGTGTAAAGTCAACACAAGAAAAATTCCATACAAATTTAGAAAAATAGAGTAAAAGTTAATACATTATTTGAGACCAAAACAACAAAAATCCAATCAGTAGAACCGGAGATATGCAATTTTAGGGGAAAATATTACCAAATGTAGTTATCTGGTTGCATCAGACCAGGACAAAGTCACAAGTTCAGGCCTACTGCGATGGAGCGTGGATCGGGTATAGGGACCAAGTTAGGCCCGCTGAGCAAAGATTCCGTGTTAAGCATGTATTGTGCAGTGGAAGTTCCAAGGAGCCGTGTGGCTGTGATGAGGAGTCCTGTGTCATCAAGGATTCGATTGGTAAGTGGCTTGTGATGCGAAGTCCTGCGTAGAAGGTGCGTTGCATACCAGTGGTGCCAAACAAGCTAAGGGGCTTCGATGGGGACTCCTGCATCGTCGCCGAGGATACCGTCAATGAGGGGCTTATGATGCATCAGTTCTGCTTTCAGGACCACCACTGGGCTGGCAGAGCACATTTAGGCCCAGGGTCCAGGACAGGAGTGGTACCACTTGGGGGGCAAGCCTAACAACTGGTAGAGTCCAGAAGCTGGGTTCAAGATGGCTGAAGCCTTTTCTGTCCCGAGGTTCTGATTAGGTGGCCAGGCAACTAACCCTTGGAGTCACTCTGGTGATCCTGAGTTCAAGATGCAGGTCCAGTCCTTCTCGTTCAAGCAGCAGGGCAGCAGAGTACCAGTTCTTGTTGCAGAGCAGCACAGCAGTACTTCTGAGTCTTCCACAGGTCCAAAGGTGTACTGAAGAGTTGGGTATGGTTGTTCAATATTTATACCTGGTTCCAGCTTTGAAGTAGGAGAAGGTTCTGGAGGTTTACTCTCTCATAGGTGTTTGGAATTTCCTACCTCCTGTCCTGGCCCCATTTTGCCTTGGGTCAGAAAAGACTAGTGTTCAACTTTTGTGAGTGTGCCCAGGCAGGGCCTTTGTGGTGTGCAAGTGTGGTAGGGGACAGCTCCTCCCTCTCATCAAGACAGTGATGGCCTTTCCTACCAACACCTATTACCCTTTGTCTCACTCCTGAGGGAACAATATACAAAGACCAACTGGCAGCTACACCTAATCATGTGACCCAGGATACAGGCAGCAGGCACCAAAGGGCTAGGAAATGAAAATGCCAACTTTCTATAATTGACATTTTCAGAATTGTGACCTAAAATCCAACCTTTAAAAAGGTTTCTAAATTACAATTCCATAGACCCGAAATTTGACATTCTTATCTGCTCCCAATCGAAAATTACCACTTATTAAATGTAATGATTGAACCCACTGTTATTCATTGGGAGAGGTAGGCCTCACAGTAGTGAAAAACGAATTTAAGAGTTTTTCATTAGCAGGATTTGTAAAACTTAAAAACACGTTCAATGTTTTAGATACACTGCACCCTGCCCTATGGGCTGCTTAGGGCATACCTTAGGGGTTAATTATATGTATTAAAAAGGAAGGTTTAGAACTGATAAAAGTTTTATTTGCCAGGTTGAAATGGCAATTTAACACTGCACACACAGGCTGTAATGGCAGGCCTGAGACATGTTGAAAGGGCTACTAAAGTGGGTGGCACAATCAGTACTGCAGGCCCACTAGTAGCATTTAATGTACAGGCCCTGGGTACATGTGGTACCACTTCATTCTGTACTTACAAGTAAATTAAATGTGCAAATTGGGAGTAAGTCAATTTTGTCATGTTTAGAGGAGAGAGAGCACACACACTTTAACACTGTTTAGCAGTGTTAAAGTGCAGAGTTCTAAAGCCAACAAAAACAAGATCAGCAAAAAAAAGTAAAAATGTAGGAGTAAGGTGAAATGTTTTTGGGAGGACTGCCCTAAGGCTGTCAAGTCTAACACATTCATTAAAGAATTGCTCCAGCTTAGTACCCTTCACCCTCTCCGGCACTCCAATCACCCTTAAATAGTTTAACTAGGAACAGCATTCTGCTTCTTTGACCCTTCACTCCAGCACTGCTGAAACCTTGTGAAAGCAACGTACTTCCTTCCTGAGTTACTTCACATCATCTTCAGCTGCTTAAATGCGTGTTTACGTCTTAGTTGTATGATCAGTGTTAGACCTGGCAAACTTGGCACGGTTTCCGCTGTCTTTTTGCCTCCACCTCCTGTATTTTTAACATATGCTGGACTTCGTTTTTGTTGGTTTGTGTACTCTGGGCACTTTACCACTGCTGATCAGTGCTAAAGTGCAAGTGTTCTCTGTGTAAATTGTGATTATGATTGGGTATCCATGATTGGCATATTTGATTAACTTCTCTAGTAAAGTGCACTGCCTGTGCCCAAGGCCTGTAAGTCAAATGCTACTAGTGGGCCTGCAGCACTGATTGTGCCACCCACATGTGTAGCCCTGCAAACATATCTCAGGCCTGCCACTGCCGTGTCTGTAAGTACAGTTTTAAACTACCATGTCGACCTGGCAGGTGCACCCACTTGCCAGGCTCAAACCTTCCCTTTTACTACATGTAAGGCACCCCTAAGGTAGGCCCAAGGTAGACGATGGGCAGGGTGCACTGTATGTGGAAGGTAGGACATGTACTGGTGTGTCCTACATGTACTGATAGTGAAATACTGCCAATTTCATTTGTCACTATTGTAAGAACTATCTCTCCCATAGGTTATCATTGGAGCTGCCTTGTAACATCTTACAAGTATAGCTTTCAATTGGGACCAGATAGAGATTTGGAGTTTTGGTTCCCTGAACTCAGGTTTTAAAAATACATATTTTAGTGAAGTTGCATTTTTTGCTTTACCTTGTGTCTCTGCCTGCCTGTCGAATCAACACCTGGTTTTGACTGACAGCTGGGTTGTTTGTGCATTCACTCTAGACAGTCACACAAAGGGAGCTGAGCTGTGCCCTGCATGCATATCCTGATGGCCCATCATCAGGCTGATGGGCCTCCTTGAGCTAGAGTGGTGGGAGGAGTTTTTACTGACACGTGAATAGGGTTGTGCCTGGCCTCTCACAATTCTGTCTCTGCCCCCTGTAGTGTGTCTGGAGCCAAGGTAGGAAAGGCAGGATCTTGTGGACAACATAGACTTTACTTTGAAATATAACTAGTTCAAAGGCCAAAAGGGTATAAGTATTGGACCTATAACCCCGACTTTTAGAACACTTCTGTACTGAAGACTCTGCCAAAAAAAAGACCTGAAGAGCTGTCAGGAGGTGTACTGTCCCTTTACTGTGTGCTGCTTTGCTCGGTTGGCCTGCAGTTGTTGCTTCTTTCTGTGAGCAGTGAAAGAACTGGACTTTGCTTTCTTGTATCCTGCTTTTCCAAGGTTCTCCAAGGATTTGTGTGTGCTTGCCTCCTGTTGGAAGTCTCAGGGCCATCAAAGACTTCATCTGCAGCATCTCTGAGCTCCACTGATGGATGTTATGACCTGCCAAGTGGTGACTTAAAAATCCATGCATTGCCCTTTCAGCATTAATTTTCCCGCCACAAGCTTGCTGCGTATTTCAAAAACAAATGCATTGCCGTGGTGCTGCTGAAAAACTGACATAGTGCATGTTAGCGGCCCGAAGAACCACCACAGCCCGAGTCAAGAGCACCATGTCTCAAACATCCGAGACCGCCATACCAACTTTGACGCCTGCCCTGCTGTACGGCTGAAGGAATCGATGCATCGCCTGTCTGTGGGAGTGGAAATTGATGCTGTGCCTGTTTCGCTGCTGCATCGACCCGCAGCACCTAGATTTTGTAATGCATCACACCTCTGCACCAAGTTTCCAATGCATCGCCCTGCCGAAATGAGTTGCCTCTGGAAATCGATGCATCGCTTCTCCTCGCAGTCTGAAATCGACGCAGCACTTCTCCTGTGTGCAGCAGAACTGACGCATCCACTCCACAAGGACTCAAGAACAGACACATCGCTGTGTTTTCTGATGTTTTCCTCCTTTGCGGCTGTTTTTCATCTTGGATTTTGATGCATCAAAGATACGTTGTGCTAAAATAAATGCACCCATGGAGTTCTATGGACAGAATTGTTTATACCTTTTAATAATGATATTTTGAGTTATGTATGTTGGATTTTTGTTGTTTTGGTCATGCTCCTTTGCAGCTGTTTTTCATTTGGATTTTGATGAATCAAAGGTACTCTGTGCTAAAATCAACGCATCCATAGAGTTCTATGGACAGAATTGCTGAAAACTTGAAAAGTGATATTTTGAATTATGTATGTTTGATTTTTGTAGTTTTGCTTTTCTTTGGTTTAGGAAAGATGTGTTATTTTTCTAAACTGGTGTAGCGTCCATTTGCAGTGTTTTCATTGTGTTACACTGTGTGTTATGTACAAATACTTTACACATTGCCTCTGTTCGTGCCAAGCTACCAAGTGGGTGAGCAGGGGTTATCATTGGTTTGTAACTCCCTTACCCTGACTAGAAGGAAGGGTCCCTACTTGGACAGGGTGCATATCACTGCCAGCTATAGACTCCCATTTCTAACACTGGTGGTCAGCGGTGAGGATAGGACTTGTGTTTGTAATTGACATACAGTGATTAGTGTACTCTACTGCATAATACAGACCATTATGCGACCACATACTGCTTTTTGATTTTTCCTATTTTTGTGAGAACCCTTGAAGTTATCTACAAATCATGTCTCAGCTTGGTGAGCCAGCAGTTGAAGTTGCAGAGGTAGTGTTTAAGATTGGGAGCTTGAAATCCTACTCGGTGCCTCAACTGAAGTAGATCGGCAAGGATCTTAATTGCCCTGTTAAAAATTCCTTTAGGAAAGAGGAACTACAGAAGGCGCTGAGGGCCTATTGGGAAGAAAAATAAGCTGGGGAGACTGAGAATGAGGACGTGGATCTGGAGGTACAGAGCCAGCAAGGGTATTTTGCGCTCAGGATCTGCGTGTGGGGGGAGCATCCTCCAGGGGTGACAGCAGTGTGTCATCCAGGAGTCTGTCCTCAGAGGAGCTGGAGGACAGGTGACTAGCCAGAGAGCATGAGCGAGACCTTGAGAGGCTCAGGTGGGAAATGGAAAACAAAAAGTTGGAAAATGAGCAAAAGCAACAAAAGCAGGAGAGGACCCTTGCTCTGGAGGATAGAAAACTACTTTTAGCTCATGAGTTGAGCATGAAGGAGCTGGACATCAAGGCCAAGCAGGCAGAGTCCAGCACAAATTATGGCAGTGTACATCCAGTGCAATTTAAGGGAAGGATGTACATTCCCAAAGATTTGGTAAAAGATTACAAAAGGGAGGATGACACACACAGGTGGTTTTTGGGGTATGAGTCATCTCCCCACATATACCAGGTCAATGACATACACTGGGGGGCAGGCTGTGGAAGCACTTAGAGGTAGAGGGGAGGGACACTTTGACAGCCCTAGGGCCAGCACCGAGTCTCACCTACTTTGCCATAAAGGATGCCCTGTTCACTAGGTATGGTCTCTCCCCAGAGCAGTACAAGAACAAATTTAGGCCCAAACTTGACTTGAGTGTATTGATAATTTTTTCAGAGCACTGGATGGTTGGGTGAAGGGCAGCCAGATAACAGACTATAAGGGTTGTATAATTTGATTGCATGGGAGCACTTGTATAGTCTTTGTTCTCCAGAGCTGTGCCAGCATCTGATTGACAGCAAGCTGACTGATCCCAGGCAGCTTGCTCAGGAGGCAAACCGCTGGATGAGCACCATAGTCTACAAGAGGTATGAAGGAGACTCCACCAAGGGTGGGTAGGATCTTCAGCAGAAGAGTGGGGGGGACAAGGGTAAACAGAGGGAGTTCTCTAAAGGGCCCCAATCTAGTTTCCAGGATAAGAGTTCACGCCCCCCAACTGATAGGAAACCTTGGATCTCTAAGGGAAAGCCTGCAGAGAGGGGTCCCCACAAGTGTTATGCATATGGTCAGGAGGGAAACATGAGGAGGGATCCCAAGTGGACACTGGCAACCCGCTGGTGGACAGTCACGGGGTTGGCCAGTGTAGCGCTTGGGGAGGGTTGGTTCCAGGAGAAGAGGGGGAGGCAGCTGATATCACCCTTGTCTCACTAGGGGACAGTGTGATGGTCCAGAGAAGTCTTGTGCCTGAGAACTCTAGGAAGTACAGGCAGTGGGTGACCATCAATGGACAGAGGGCGGAGGCCCTGAGAGACACAGGAGCCAGTGTGACTATGGTAAGGTGTCACCTGGTGTCTGAAGTGCAGGTGGTCCCCAATGTGTTTCACCAAGTAGTTGCAGTGGACATCTCTGAGTGCCAGTACGTGGTGGTGCAGGTACCCTATGAATGGGGGTGATCTCAGGTTCCTTGAGGGTAGGTGTGAGTCCATACATGCCTGTTGATTGTTTGGTGTGTAATGACCTTGAGGATTCCCCTTGTGGTGAGATGGAATGGCGGTCACACTTGGAGATGGTGGGGTTGCCTGAATGGGCATGCGTGACCACTCGGTCCATGGCAGCCGTTATGGGTGATCAGAAGGACCTGGAGCCTGAAAGAGTGGCTCAGGTGCCTGCCAGAAAAAGAGGGGCCGGGGCACGGGAAATCCACCCCAGAAGATCCCACAGTCTGTGTGGAGGCTGATCCTGAGGAGGACACCCGGAACCTATAGGGGAGCAAGTGGGAAACTTGCCTGAGCTGATCCATTGGCAGCAAGAAGGGGGTTCCACCAGGGAGGAATTCTGCAAGGAGCAGCAGGAATGCCCTTCCAGTTCTGAGCCCTTGGAGGTGGTTCTGCTGCTTCAAGACTCGAAAATCCACGCACTGCCCTTCCAGGACCGTTTTTCAGCAGTGCCTCGATTTTCTCACCCATCGCACCTGTGCACCAAGTTTCCAACACATTACCCCACCGAAAGGAGTCGCCTCTGGAAATCGACACATTGCTTCTCCTCGCAGTCTGGTATCGATGCAACACTTCTCCTGCGTGCAGCAGAACTGATGCATCCATTCCCCAAGGACTTAAGAACCAATGCATCACTGTGTTTTCTGATGCTTTCCTCCTTTGCGGCTGTTTTTCGTCTTGGATTTTTATGCATCAAAGATACTTTGTGCTAAAATAAATGCACCCATGGAGTTCTATGAACAGAATTGTTTATACATTTTAATAATGATATTTTGAGTTATGTATGTTGGATATTTGTTGTTTTGGTCATCTTTAGTTTAGATAAATACTGGTTATTTTTAAAAACTGGTTTGGTGTCCATTTTTAGTGTTTTCACTGTATTACTCTGTGCGTTATGAACAATTACTTTACACCTTGCATCTGAGATAGGCCTGACTGCTTGTGCCAAGCTACCAAGAGTGTGTGCAGGGGTTATCTTGGGTGTGTAACTCCCTTACCCTGACTAGAAGGAAGGGTCCCTACTTGGACAGGGAGCATACCACTGCCAACTAGAGACCCCCATTTCTAACAGTCAGGTAAGTTCCAAAAGACTTCTTCTGAGGAGTGAGACCTCTATGCCCACTTCCCCGATCTTGTTCTTCAGCACCTCCCTGGATTCACAAATAGCCTGGAAGATGAGTGCAGGAGAGGCCTCCTCAACAAGGACCACCAGCCGTGGTTCTGCTATCTCAGACAGTTGGTTATGCTGGGTTCCAGGACCCTGCTATAGTTGTCAACTTTGCTCTGCACAGGGGCACAATGACGCTTAATCTTCTCCATCTCCAAAGCAGATATTATAGACCATTGTCACACGGGGAGAAAAGGGCTAAAGAAGAAGTCCTCACAACATTTAGTGCATAGCCCAACCCGCTCTTCCCTGAGGTTTGGGGTCCCTCATAAGACTTGCTCCACACTAGAATCAGACACAATGTCAATTTAGAAGGGTGTTTCGGATGAATTAAAAGAGGCCAGTCTCCGTTTCACCATCTATGACTTCAACCGTGTTGACCCAGGCCGTAGTTCTGAACGTTAAGCCACTGGCCTTAGCTCTTTTTCACAAGATTGGAGCTGAGTAAAGATCCTCTCTCAGCTGCACAATCACAAAGTTAAGGCAAACCGGTACACCTCACTGACAGTCACTTGCCTCTGGCTAAGCCAGTTCTTACTGGTGATCCAGCGCAATATTAGCAAACAGCATTCATACACCATATACTCACTTGGGCCCATACATTCATACTACACTAATACTTACGCTGGGTGACAGATGTACTCTTTTATCAAAATCCCTGCTACCAATTACCTTCTGATTGAAGAGTAATAACTTACCAATGGATCCTTTGCTAATTGGGAAGTTTAAAATGAGTGACATTCAATATAATACATAATTCTAAAATAACCACTGAATCAGGAAGTTTTAAAATGTTTATCTAAAGTTTTAGCAGAGTAAAATACAGAAAACACGGTACTTGATCAAAATACCCAAGAGAAAGCATAGGAACGAATTTTCTAATAAATGACAGTGTTTTTAAGGAAATATGAGAGGATAGAGACAGCAGCGCAACTAAAGGTTGCAGTATAGTTACCTAAATACGAGAACCAAGCCCCTTAGCCAAGGAGTTGGAAAGGATAGGACCCAGGAAGGATGAGGAGCAAAGACCTCCTTCAGGATCAGGACAGGACCAGTGACCTCTCTATAACGACGCCTGCGCCGTTCCCCTCTCTGGCACTCGACTTCTCCTCGATTCTCCCGTTCTAATGGACTCCGCCGCCCCTTCCTCAGGACTTCTTCCGGATAGGGATTCAGTCAGCAACCGATCAGCATGGCAGCCTGGAGCTCTTCTGTATGTTCTGAGAGTCTGTGCTAACTAATTACTAATGCTATATTCTATTATACCCTTCTACGCCCATGTACCTCCCCTTAATGTTGCTAAAATATGGGACCACTACTTCTGATTGGACAGGGACAGGGGGTGGATTCTCGTACCATGTCAATTTTGGCCTAAATTGTGAAGCCTATTGTATTTAGCTTCCCGCCCCTTCAAATTAATGCATTCACTTTATTTCCCACCCGTCTCACGACAAATGTTATACAATTTACAGGGGAAAAGTATCATTTTTGTCCTCCGGAAACATAAAGTACATCATCTTCGGCCAACGGGTCATGGCCTTGGGAGACGTCCAAGTTGACTTCACTTGGCAGGCACACAGGACACATGCGCAGAACCATCTGTCTCTCGAGTTTCAAATCACCAACCCAGGCCCAAGTTTACGAATTACTAAAAGTGCAAGAAGAAAATATTAAAATCACAAATAAAATGTTTCACTGTATGCCCACTTTCCCTACTCTATTCCCATTTGATTTTAATACTATCCTGCATTAGTAGCATTAAGAAAACGACAATTTAATAATGACATGAGAGCAAGCTTAAGCATGTGAAAACATTTAGCGGCCATTTTAATGCACACTGCGCAGAAGCAAAAGTTTCCCACCAAGCAAAGAAAGACGTCACACCATGTGATCAGGTTGCGACATGCGCAAGAAGTCCCGCGCTTTTAGCGGCCATTTTGTATTACAAACAAACGTTATTCATTAGTAAAACACATATGCAAGCTTCTGTCCCTCTCGTGTTTGTGAATGCAAATGTTAGTATTGACAATACAAGTTTAATAAATTAATATTATGAGGAGGATTGCATACAAGCAAGTTTCATTTTTGAAACCTTGCTCCATCACTGGCTCCATCAGGCTGTCAGTGCAAGTTCAGGGGTTGATAGAAGGGCTGAACCTCATTCAAGACAAGTGTAGGTTCAAACAGAAGCCTGGGCTTTGGCTCAATAGCTATTTCCAAGTGAGTAGTACGGGCTAATAGAAAAGTCAGTGGAGACTCATTAAATATTTATTGGATAAAGTATAAAGGGGGGGGGGGCGCCGCAGCCCTGACACACCCGTCCCCACCTCGCCTGAGCCACGTGAGTGGCTCGGGGTCTACCTCCCTTTTTTCTTTTGCTATGTGCCTTGCTTTATAGGTTTTTAAACCTCAACAATACGCAAGATCATCAGTGATCACTGGAACTGTACTGATGAAATGTTTCTACTGTTCCATAAAGAAGAAAAACAGTAGCTGGCAACACACTTTCTTATTTATAATAATCGTAATTAACCCACAACTTTTGTTCTGTGTTTGTAAAACAGCATTTTACTTTTTGAGTATGTTTTGCATCAGTCAAAACAATAGACCAATTGACAAAAGCACCCAATAGTACAGAATTAACATGTACATTTGCAATTAGTGCTTCCCCACTTAGTGGACTCCCCTTAACAAGTATGTTATTTGCATTTTTCTGTGGGGACTCGTTTATAGCATATATTTAATTAATAAAAATTATATTTTATGGTTGTTTTGAATGTGCTTGATAGCATCTTTAATACCAAATGAACACAACATTTGCATTTTTACATGTGGCGTTTTATTGCGTACTAGTGCCCAGTGAACGAATTGTACATACAGCAAAACAAACCGTTTTTTAAATCAGTATTGTTCAGTTTTAAAGATCAATGCATATGTGTGAATGCTCCATACCTGTGATTTGCCTTACACAATGGTAGACATCTCTTTGAAGGAACCCTGTTGCTGGCCCTAAACTCTGCTTTCTTCTAACATTTTTCCTACACGCTGCTGCCTTTCCCTTCATATCACTCTTGTCACTCACACAAGGACAATTGTTGATGTAATTGCATGGTTTCCAGGCAGTGCATGCAGGGGATTGACCTCATCAAGGCTCTTTTCCTTTTAGCTCAGCCTCCAAATCATTATTAGCAACCCTATAGTTTTGCTCAGTGTCGAAAAATCAATGTCTGCGCAGAAATAAGCGCCTGCATCCTTGTAGAATGTAAGTCAGACAAAATCCCGTGGTTCTGAAATTGCATTTCACCATTTTGATATCTTATTTTTTCATGTCTGGCCCTCTAGGTTTGAAAGTACATATCTGGTGGGTGTATGCAAAAAGGCGACTGTACAACTATTTCTTTATTACCTGTAACATGTTGTGAGAAGTTGGCCTGGCATATGCTGTCCACTAATTATAGTGGGCACCTTGCACCAGTCCAAATCGACTCTTATGGTAGGTAGGTTAAAGACAACCTTATTGAAAGCTATCCTAGTGGTAGCTGTGGAGAGCAGCCTTCAGGCTAAGTCTTGAAGGAATGTAAAGCAGCTTGTTTTACCAGTCTATAATCTCTTGAGTGACCAAATGAAAGAGCACCACACCAGGTATATATTCAAAATATATGTATTTATTACTAAACACACCCCTCTAGTCTCTTTATGAGGCTAGAGTTCGAAGTACATAGGTTATAAGATCTTAAATCACAGTAATAGCACAAATACACGTTTGGGCCCTAGGGGCGTACCAAACCATATACCAATAAAGTGGTATGCGAACCACGACTGAACTAGACACTAGGCCTAGAGCCTCTAGAAGTGCTTGGACCACAAGGAACCACCCAAGGTAGTGACACAGGGGACCCACGGGAGACGCGTGCAGTGTAAATACACAACCGCGATACGCCGTTAACTTCTATGGAGAAAGTCGGGATCGGGAAAATAGAGGAAAGGGACACTTTAAAAAGGACTAGGACAAAACCCTTTGAGATCTAGGACTTTGAAGAGTCTCTACCCACGGGAGCACCGGAGTACTCGTGTTACCTCACCCAGGGAAGCCGGGTGCATAGGTGCCTTTCGGGGTCGGGTTTCGTCGTCGTTTCCTATGGCGATCTGCTGCAAAGTGCTGCTGGCGACCAGGAGGAAAGTGTCCGGGTGGATCCAAGAGTGGATCGGAGTTCTGAAGAACCTGAAAGCAGAGGGGACAGAGTCTGGGTCACTAGCCAGTGACCAGGAAGGCGATGGACAGATGCCCACCGATGTCGAGTGCTTCAGGTGCATTGATGGTCATCTCGTTTCTGCAGCCACGAGGTCCAGGAGGCGTTGTTGGCGACCAGGAGCAGGATTCGGGCTGGTACACGATGTCTGTCGAGTGCTGCGGTGTCAGCGACCGGATTGGACCCAACAAGCCTTGGCAACGGCAAGTCTTGATGTAGCTGAAGATCGTCGATGGTGCAGACCAGCAAGGTCTGGGGAACTCACCCAGCGAGGGTAAGTTAGGGCAGGCCTAGAGCAACCAGGGGAGCCCTTTGGTTTCTTTAGAAAGTCTTCTGGGGACCCACGAGCCGGCTGGCAAGGGATCGCGAAGACACCTCGGGCGGAATCACTCAACAGGGGCCCACGGTCACTCAGGACGGTGTAGGCCTCTGATCTTCGGAGGGATTCCTGCTGGAGGTTGGGACCACACGTGGGCCAAAGCACAGGTTCGTAGAACGTTGTGAAGGGGTTGCACTCGATAATAGTGCACGGTACCCAGGGGTCGCGGTTCCTCGTCACTCGTGGGGTCCACTTGCTTCAACTTCGCTGGGGACTCACGATGGCCTTGGAGAAGTCAGGAAATCCACTTCTTGGGCTGCAGGGACTTCGGACTCCGGCGGGAGCGGCGTAGTTTGCGACCGTCGTTATCGTTTTTGGTGCCTGCCAAGCAGGGGAGTCACTCCTTGACCCCAAGGGAGATTCTTCAGTCCTCTAATCGTGATGTAGAGCGTCTAAGGTCCAGGATTCAGTTTCAAAGTTTAGTCCAGGGATATCTAATCTTGCTGTGGCAAGGGTTCCCCATTTTAACCAGTAAAACAGGGAGGGACTAACTCTATGACCCCACCTATGGGAGGGTCAAGGGAGGGGTGGCTACACCCACTTCCCTTTGTCCAGTTTCGTGCCAGAGCAGGGGCAGGTAGCCCCTGAGCTGGTTTGAACTGGCATATGCACAGAGGAGCCTTTTGCTCCCCCAGTGCAGGACTTCAAAGCACTCTAAGAGTGCACCCACCCAGCCCCAATACACATTATCCTGTCTGGGGAGGTGGTCACACCTCCCTGCAACAGGAAACCTATTGTCCAGGCCTCCCTGCCGGAGTTTCGTCCAGCAGCAGGAGGCCAGACTTGTGTCTGTGGCAGCAGCATCCATTTTGTGATGCCAGGGCTTCAGAAAGAAGTTACCGGGTAAGCCAGAGTTAACATGTCTTTCCTCTAGAAGGGTGGAATGCTACCCCCGCCACCAGGATTGGCGGGGGGTAGTATTCCAAGATGTTTGACACCAAACACGACATGTTTAGGTGCAGCCATTCCAAAGTTAGCATTTTACCGCGAGGATATAATGCGCTTAAGAGTATATGGTCAGGCTGCACTACAAACAGCATCAGAGATGGTCTCCGAACGCTGCAGAGGGGCCCTGCTCATGCAGGGGCACCCTCTCACATAGGAACCATGCACTCTGCCTTTAGGATTGATAAGGCCTGCCTTAGGAGTGACTTATAGGTTTCTAGGTGTGTATGTATTTCGTGATATAGGTAACCTATATCACAGTAAGGGGTGCATGCACCACCTTACCCAGGCTGCAGTAGCAGACCTGTGGTGTCAGTTTGGATGGCCTTCCAGGGGTGGCATAATACATGCTGCAGCCCCTGGCAGGCCTCTGAGGTACCTATGCCCTTGGTACATAGTATACCATATACTAGGGACTTATAAGGGCACTCCAGATCCCAATCAGAGATGTGCCTAAGGCACATGGAATCCATTTTACAGAGAAAGCAGATAGACTGGGGCCCTGAATAGCAGGATCCCAGTCCAACTAAGTCATAAACCAGCAAAACACCATAAAAAAAGTGGGGGCAACCATATAGTCAGATGCCACCTTCCTACATAACCCCCCCCCAAACGAAAGGAGATAAGGCTAACCTTGGCCAGTTGAGCCTATATTGACTAAGTGGCCATATAAGGAAGCACCTGCACTAGCATGGTTGCCCCCTATGTTATGGTCCACTAAGCAATCCCTCACCCTAAGGGTATGAGAGGGTCTCCACCATGGGGAATCACTACCTCTGGTGTGCTTAGGTAAAGTACAAGGCTGGTGAGGTGTCTGAGTAGGGAAGTGAGGCCCTAGGAATGTTGGCCTCAGTTTCCTCAGATCACTGGTCACCATGTATGCCTGTCTTTCCATGACTGAGTTGCACTTTGCTCTAAGGGTCAACCTTTGGCTGCCTACAGCTGGGGGTTGGGTCCCTTTGGATGGAACACTGGGGGACATGGCAGGTTTGGAACCTTCTGGTCCCAGGTTTGCCCTTGCCTACCAGAGTCCTTCTGGGGGAGGTCCCTACATAAAGGTATGGGGGATCCCTCAGTGTGTAGAGGAATTTTCACCTGGCTAGGGCTACTAGACTGGCTGCCCCTAATCTGCTGATGGGGGCTTCCTCTGGACAGGGGGCCCGGGGGGTCCACTGACCTCCCTGACCTCTGCAGCCCTGGGCTGACTGAGGCAGGGTAGAGAGGGGCAGGTTACCTGCTCCAGACTGGGTACCACCGTGGAAGGGTCCTCTGCCATCAGGGGTGTGGCCAGGCCAGGCCTGACTACCTCTGTGGCAGTTCCTTCACTAGGGGTAGGGTCAGTTCCCTGAGGAGGCTGACCCTTACCTACTGTCTGGGGGAAGAAGACTTTTCTTCAACCCTTTTGCTCTCTTTGGGGGAGAGTGGGCCATTCTTTCAGGCTCCATCTCTCCAAAGTCTTGGGCTGGGGCTGTGGCCATCACAGCCCCACTAACCTTTGCAGGGACGCCCAACATCCTAAGATGGGTTTGGTGTTCAACTTCAGCCCAGGCTGAAATTTCCAAATCATTGCCCATCAGGCAATCTACAGGTAGGGTTGGGGACACTGCCACTCTTTTGGGCCTGTGACCCCCTCCCAGCTGAGATTGACTATGGCCATGGGGTGATCTGTTCTGACACCATCAATGTTGGTCACCTGGTATTTAAACTCAGGTAAAAGCTGGTGAGGGGGACTAGTTTCCCTGCCACCATGGTGACACTAGCCCCTGTGTCCCTAAATGCCACAGCTTTCTGACCATTAATCATTGGCTCCACTCTGTACCTGCCCAATGCTATGGGACCCATGGTAAAGGTGGCAAATCCTATACCACCATCAGAGTCAGAGGAGTCTGTTGAGGGGTCCCTGTCTAAACTAGGGCCCACCTCTGTTCCTCTTGCAAAAGCACCCAACTTTTTGGGTGCACTACTCCCAACTGGAGGATTACTACTGGTAGTACCAGGAGGGGTGGTAGTAGTTGTGGGAGGAACATTTTCTTTATTGCCAATCCTGGGGCAACTGGGATCAGTTTTCCAGTGCCCAGGCTTTTTACAGACATGGCAATATGGTTTCTTTTCAGGAGAGGAAGGAGTTTGGGACCCACCCCCAGAAGAGGAATTTTGGGGCCCTGTAGGGGACTTATCCTTAGATTTATCCCCACCTTTCTCTTGGGACTTAGTAGAATCTTTCTTCTGGTCACCACCCTGATTTCTAGTTTTTACTCTGGTTCTGACCCATTTGTCTGCCTTCTTTCCCAATTCTTGGGGAGAGGTCAGATCAGAGTCCACCAGATACTGGTGCAAAAGCTGGTTTTGACAATTATTAAGGATCTGCTCCCTCATAATCAAATTGTACAATCCTAAAAAGTCATGCACTTTGTTGCCATGTATCCAACCTTCCAGAGCCTTTGTAGCACAATCTACAAAATCAACCCAGTCTTGAGTCTGAGCTTTTTGGGTGTCTCTGAACTTCAACCTATACTGTTCAGTGGTTAGGCCAAACCCATCTATCAGAGCACTCTTCAAGACTGTGTAATTGTCAGCATCCTCTTCTCTTACAGTGAGGAGCTTGTCTCTACCTTTGTCTGCAAAGGAGAGCCACAAGATTGCTGCCCACTGCCTCTGGGGGACCTTCTGAACTTTACAGGCCCTCTCCAGTGCAGTTATCCATTTGTGGATGTCATCCCCACTCTGGTAGGGAGGGACAATCTTGTTTAGGTTTCTATGGTCATAAGACCTGTCCCTATCTCTAGGGATATTGTTGCCACCATGGGACTCTAGTCCCAACTTTCTTCTCTCTTTAAGGAGATCTAGGGATTCTCTATCTAAAGCCAATTGCTTCTTCCTGATCTCCAGTTGAGTTTCCTCATACTGGACCAGTCTCTTTCTTCTCTCATGAGAGGATTCCCTCCTGTGAGAAGAAACAGAGCTCCCTATGGAGGTGCCAGAGTGGTTAGACTCCTGAGAAGGAGACCTAGACTTTCTGAGCACACTCATAATCCTTCCTGGGGGACAAAGGTGTGGTTCTCCAGATCCTCATCTTCATCTTCCCCAGAAGGGATTGGGTTTTCCAGGTCAGGGTCATTGTCACCCTCCTGGTCAGTTTCAGAGGGGGGCTGGGGGTAGTAGTACCCCTGGCCCCTTCCTCATCTGCTGGCCCACCCTCTGCTCCTACCCCTTCAGTCTCTGAAGACTTACTAAGATCATAAGCCACCAACAACTCCTGGAGGTGTTGGGTGGTGGGACTTTGGCCTGTCCTTAATTTCCTCACGTTACACAAAGCTCTCAGTTCCAAGAATGGGAGTGTGTCATACTTGGAGGGGGAAGCTCAATGGCTTCCTGCAGGGCATCTTTGGATCCTGCTTTTAAAGACATTACTAGTGTGGTGTGGTGTATGCACTACCTACTCTAGTGTGGCCTACTAAACTCTCTTGAGTTGTAGAAAGGGTTGTGCTATCCCTTAACACACAACTCTAAGTTCAGTAGAACTTACTGATATTCTAAGCTTAAATTATATGTACCTTAGGTACCTTTAGTGGTTTTCAGTTGATCAATTCAATTGAGATTATCTGGTAAAACAATAGCAAGCTGGAATCCCACACGCTGCACACCAATGTGAGAAGTTGGCCTGGCATATGCTGTCCACTAATTATAGTGGGCACCTTGCACCAGTCCAAATCGACTCTTATGGTAGGTAGGTTAAAGACAACCTTATTGAAAGCTATCCTAGTGGTAGCTGTGGAGAGCAGCCTTCAGGCTAAGTCTTGAAGGAATGTAAAGCAGCTTGTTTTACCAGTCTATAATCTCTTGAGTGACCAAATGAAAGAGCACCACACCAGGTATATATTCAAAATATATGTATTTATTACTAAACACACCCCTCTAGTCTCTTTATGAGGCTAGAGTTCGAAGTACATAGGTTATAAGATCTTAAATCACAGTAATAGCACAAATACACGTTTGGGCCCTAGGGGCGTACCAAACCATATACCAATAAAGTGGTATGCGAACCACGACTGAACTAGACACTAGGCCTAGAGCCTCTAGAAGTGCTTGGACCACAAGGAACCACCCAAGGTAGTGACACAGGGGACCCACGGGAGACGCGTGCAGTGTAAATACACAACCGCGATACGCCGTTAACTTCTATGGAGAAAGTCGGGATCGGGAAAATAGAGGAAAGGGACACTTTAAAAAGGACTAGGACAAAACCCTTTGAGATCTAGGACTTTGAAGAGTCTCTACCCACGGGAGCACCGGAGTACTCGTGTTACCTCACCCAGGGAAGCCGGGTGCATAGGTGCCTTTCGGGGTCGGGTTTCGTCGTCGTTTCCTATGGCGATCTGCTGCAAAGTGCTGCTGGCGACCAGGAGGAAAGTGTCCGGGTGGATCCAAGAGTGGATCGGAGTTCTGAAGAACCTGAAAGCAGAGGGGACAGAGTCTGGGTCACTAGCCAGTGACCAGGAAGGCGATGGACAGATGCCCACCGATGTCGAGTGCTTCAGGTGCGTTGACGGTCGTCTCGTTTCTGCTGCCACGAGGTCCAGGAGGCGTTGTTGGCGACCAGGAGAAGGATTCGGGCTGGTACACGATGTCTGTCGAGTGCTGCGGTGTCGGCGACCGGATTGGACCCAACAAGCCTTGGCAACGGCAAGTCTTGATGTAGCTGAAGATCGTCGATGGTGCAGACCAGCAAGGTCTGGGGAACTCACCCAGCGAAGGTAAGTCAGGGCAGGCCTGGAGCAACCAGGGGAGCCCTTTGGTTTCTTTAGAAAGTCTTCTGGAGACCCACGAGCCGGCTGGCAAGGGATCGCGAAGACACCTCGGGCGGAATCACTCAACAGGGGCCCACGGTCACTCAGGACGGTGTAGGCCTCTGATCTTCTGAGGGATTCCTGCTGGAGGTTGGGACCACACGTGGTCCAAAGCTCAGGTTCGTAGAACGTTGTGAAGGGGTTGCACTCGATAATAGTGCACGGTACCCAGGGGTCGCGGTTCCTCGTCACTCGTGGGGTCCACTTGCCTCAGCTTCGCTGGGGACTCACGATGGCCTTGGAGAAGTCAGGAAATCCACTTCTTGGGCTGCAGGGACTTCGGACTCCGGCGGGAGCGGCGTTGTTTGCGACCATCGTTATCGTTTTTGGTGCCTGCCAAGCAGGGGAGTCACTCCTTGACCCCAAGGGAGATTCTTCAGTCCTCTAATCGTGATGTAGAGCGTCGAAGGTCCAGGATTCAGTTTCAAAGTTTAGTCCAGGGATATCTAATCTTGCTGTGGCAAGGGTTCCCCATTTTAACCAGTAAAACAGGGAGGGACTAACTCTATGACCCCACCTATGGGAGGGTCAAGGGAGGGGTGGCTACACCCACTTCCCTTTGTCCAGTTTCGTGCCAGAGCAGGGGCAGGTAGCCCCTGAGCTGGTTTGAACTGGCATATGCACAGAGGAGCCTTTTGCTCCCCCAGTGCAGGACTTCAAAGCACTCTAAGAGTGCACCCACCCAGCCCCAATACACATTATCCTGTCTGGGGAGGTGGTCACACCTCCCTGCAACAGGAAACCTATTGTCCAGGCCTCCCCTGCCGGAGTTTCGTCCAGCAGCAGGAGGCCAGACTTGTGTCTGTGGCAGCAGCATCCATTTTGTGATGCCAGGGCTTCAGAAAGAAGTTACCGGGTAAGCCAGAGTTAACATGTCTTTCCCTCTAGAAGGGTGGAATGCTACCCCCGCCACCAGGATTGGCGGGGGGTAGTATTCCAAGATGTTTGACACCAAACACGACATGTTTAGGTGCAGCCATTCCAAAGTTAGCATTTTACCGCGAGGATATAATGCGCTTAAGAGTATATGGTCAGGCTGCACTACAAACAGCATCAGAGATGGTCTCCGAACGCTGCAGAGGGGCCCTGCTCATGCAGGGGCACCCTCTCACATAGGAACCATGCACTCTGCCTTTAGGATTGATAAGGCCTGCCTTAGGAGTGACTTATAGGTTTCTAGGTGTGTATGTATTTCGTGATATAGGTAACCTATATCACAGTAAGGGGTGCATGCACCACCTTACCCAGGCTGCAGTAGCAGACCTGTGGTGTCAGTTTGGATGGCCTTCCAGGGGTGGCATAATACATGCTGCAGCCCCTGGCAGGCCTCTGAGGTACCTATGCCCTTGGTACATAGTATACCATATACTAGGGACTTATAAGGGCAGTCCAGATCCCAATCAGAGATGTGCCTAAGGCACATGGAATCCATTTTACAGAGAAAGCAGATAGACTGGGGCCCTGAATAGCAGGATCCCAGTCCAACTAAGTCATAAACCAGCAAAACACCATAAAAAAAGTGGGGGGCAACCATATAGTCAGATTCCACCTTCCTACACATGTTGTCTGGAAGACTCCATTATGAGTCGGCAAGGCTTTCAGTGATTCGGTGTTCTGATGTGAAACTAGTTTTACCAGTCCTCCTGGGCATCTTGCAGAGACATTATTTTTAAAAAGCGGTGCCAGACAATTTTCATTCTGTACTATGAGTGAATGACATGTGAAATGTTTCTTTCAGTCCCCAGTGGACGCCACGGCCAGTGTGTATTACCCACCTTTATAGAAGAAATAGATGCCCTTTTGATAATAATCATTTATTCGACTTTCTAATGGAGTATTTTCTGCAACAATTCTTCATTTGGTAAATGAAGAACACAATGTACCTGCAGAAGGTCTTCTTCCCACCCACATCTAGTATGTTCAATATTATAAAACTCAGGACAATTCGCATGAGTCAAAAATTAGGGACAAATAGACAAGTGCTGACATGACTTGAGGGAACGAGGAACAGAACACAGAGGTGAGTGGAAAGGGAGAGTGTGGTAGGGTGGTGGGGAAAGGCCCAATGAATGAGCGGTGTGTTCAGTTCGGACTCAAAGCCTACAGCAATGTGGCATTGATATAGAGAGTTGCAATGTGTCGACATATAGTGCCGGGATCAGATTATAATCCCTTTTGTATGTAGTACCAGGGCAGATTCTTTCAGCATAATACCTATTGATCAGTCACTGCATGGTCATGGTAGACAGCCATGCATGCACCTTTATAAGTGGCACAGGACATTAATCGCCAGTCCGGAAAAAGCTTCGTTGTTCATTATTGAAGTATGTAGAGCATCAAGAGTTGTATACTGATACTAGTGGCAGGAGGGATCTCAGATTGGAGGATTATTGCAGAAGGGATCCTCAAGTTGGTCAGGATGCTTCAGTTATTTTGGCAAAGGTGTCAGACGAAAGTGAAAGTGTGTCTGTCAGTGTAGCACATTATCTATCAGTTCTACGGATAGGAGAGGGCTCCATCTTTGGTTAAAAACGTCTGTTTTGACATTTATTTTGTTAATGACCCATTGGCATAGGCCTACCTTTGCTAAGTCTAATATCCATTCATCCATAGTAGGGATAGAGCGTTGTCTCCAGTGGCAGAGGGCACGTTTGTTAGCAGCAGCTAAAGGCATTGCAGTCCTCCTGTGGGTATATGTGGTTAAGCAGGTGATGTAATTGACATCGTGAAGAATGTCCACGTGGGACAATGGGAGGACGCAGGTGGGCCAGTGTTAGTCAGACGCCCAGTGTGGTCACAGATCTGAACAGGACCAGATGATATACAGTAGGTCACAACATGTCTAGTCACATCACCAACATTTTAAATGTGCCTTGAGGTCTTCTCAGTATAATCTCAGATGGAACCAATACCTTCCGTGTAGTATTTTTTAAAATTCTGAAATGTAAGCCTCGCTTCTCTCACTAATCGGTTGTGCGACATTAGTACGGATCATCATTCCTCACTGCAGTATTCTGTATATAGGGTGTTTTGGTTTTGCATACTGTCAGATCCTATACATGTAGCCACAGCGCAGACAGGGCTACTGGGCCACAACTGTGTTGGTTGAGGGCGTCCTACCACTGGCACTCAGGCGTCCGTCCTACTATTGCTCTGAAAACTAGGCCAAGTACAACGTTTCCACACCTGACTCTCAGACTAGAGTGGGCAAGCAGTCGGAGGCTTCTGAGGAAAGTAGCATCGGGGTCAAGAGATCAGAACTCAACAGTCAATCAACAAACACAATAACATAATAGCCAACCCAGCACCTATCTTTACTAAACAGAAAGAAATTTTGGTTTCACCACAGAATTTATTGCTAGACAATCCAATTAATACTTCATAGAGAGTTAACAAAAAGTGTGCTATAACTCCTTCCTTCCACCATAACCGTCTTCCCTTCCGCCATCGTTGGGTCCTGCTATTACTGTCCTCACTATACTACTAGTTTAGGCAAAGATTAAGCAAGGCAAAAATTACACAGGTTCCAATCACTCACAAGTTATCCAGAGTTATGTGTGCAACCCAGTTCAATGTCTTTAGCAGCTTTTGTACTAAAAAGTCTCAAGCGAGTGCAGCAGATGTACCCACATGTCTCAATCTCACACTCATCCACAGGTGCAGCTAAGCCCCACGGTTACCTGTTGGTGATCAGTAGCCAACCAGGTGCGATGTGACAGGCATGGGTGGTAAACCCAACCTCCTGGGGTGGGCTCATCCTTTGTTGAACACATTTTGTAGGTATCTCACATATCTCAGCTGTGCGGTGAATAATAGTTTTTAGTTATCTATAGCCAGGTAGGAAAATAAGGGGAAAGAATGGGCACCCATTTTATGTACCATGCACTATAGCCAAATTCTATTGTGCAGGATAAGAAACCTTCAAGGCTGACCTCATCAAGGGCTTGGGAGAGTAATCCCTACTCTACGTAGTCAAAAGCCTTCAGCACATCCAACAAACAAAAGAAACAAGGTCTCCATTTGGAGATCTTTCTTTTGCCATAAGAAGTCTTAAAGGTTCTACAGGTGATTCTATGTTGATGTTCCCAAGATAAAACCACCTTTATGTGAATTAACAATGATATGACAGCCCCTAGTCTATTTGCAAATACTTTTGCCAGTGTCTTGACATCGACATTGATAAGAGAGCTAAAGCAGTAGCTGGTGCATTTCAGAGAGTCTTTCCCAGTAAAGCGATGAAAGCTTTATTATATATATGCACTAGGATTTGGGATTCTTCAATGCCGTATATAGCATTGGAGCCAATAGGTGCTTCCTATTGTATAAAAGTCCCCTGAAAATGTGTCTTTACCCAGATATTTAAATGTGGGGAGGGTAGAGATCATTGACAAGATGTAGTCTAAGACAATTTCACCTTTCAGTAGTGCCCTACCCTCAAGTGACATCAATGGCAATTTTATGGAGTTCATAAATTCTTTATGTGCAGGATTTGAGATGGAGGGGTTGGGGTATAGCATTCTTCATAGTAGGCAGTGAAAGCTTCAGTGATGTCTTAGGGATGTGCAAGCAGTCACCCCGCATGATCACAAATGTTGACTATGGTCAAAGATGCTTTCTTTTGTCATAGCTGTGCTGACAGCATCATACCTGCCTTTTTGACTCTGTCAAATGACTCAATTTTAATTTAATCGGGGAAATTCCCACTTTCTGCATAAAAAGAGAATTAAGGGATACCATGGCAGTCTGTAGATGGGCACCTCACACGGGAGAAAAATATATCTTATACTGTATTGTCAAGTCTCTAATTTCGGATTCTAGTCTAGTGCACTCAGTATTGAATCTTCAGAATCTTCCTTTATTTTCCTTTATTCCTATATATGATTTAAAAATATTATTTTCATGGGACAGGGGATTAGCTTGCAGGTACCTTTGAGAAATTGGTGATGTGATATGTGTGATCTAGTCTCAGTTGTATTCATAAGTAACTCATGATGCCCTCTCTAGAGCTGCAGAATGTGAAACATCTGAAAGCAGAGCACCTTTGAGTGGGAAATAATTGATTTGTAATGACCTGCCATAGACACATGATTCAAAGGTATAGTCCTGTTCTTATTAATGCATAGGCACTAAACCTTGAAACTTTAGAGAAAAAGGATAGATTCTGAGTATTAGGTGCATAGACTCTCTCAATCACCAGTGTGGTATCAAGCATGAATATTTTCACAAATAAATATCTGCCCTAAACTGTATGAAGCACTAAAGCGTACTTCTATCAGAAAACACATACAAATCACCATTAATATTCACTAGGTAGTCCGTCACACAACAGAGTTCTGCTTGAAAAATTGCAGCTCTGTACTGTGCGATTGGCAGAATGTAGCACAGCCCCTGATTTATCGTCCAATTTCTTGCTTACCTTTGCTGGCTAAAATCATTGCAAAAGTTCTCAACATCCAGTTGATGGAGCACATTCAGGCTGACAGCCTCCTTGATCTCGCCCAATTCGGCTTTCGTGCTGAGCACAGTATGGAGACCGCACTTATCAAAGTGACCAAGGAGATCAGAATGGTGCTTGATCGGGGGGAAGAGCTGCCCTGACCCTGCTTGACCGATCAGCAGCTTTTGATACTGTTCATCACAGGGCTGCTGATGGAACGGCTAGGCAGGCTCGGAGTAACAAGAGCCACTTGGGAACTGATTAAGTGACTGCGAAAACTCTGTCCATCTCTCTGACTTTACTTCCTCCTCTTCTTTTCCTTGCAGGGTCCCACAGGGTTCCTCGCTCAGTCCAACTCTTTTCAATCTGTATGTTACCTCCCTGGCTGAGCTTATCCGTTACTACATTTTTGCCCTAACATCCTACACTTACGATATGCAAATTATGGTCTCTTTAGCAGCCCAAGATAACGGCACGGCTGCCAGCTCCTAGATGGCATCAAATTGCCTCAAACTCAGCTCCAGTAAAATGGAGTTGCTACTGTTCGGAGCACAACCCTCTTTCCGGTCCCTTCATTGGTGTCCCGCCGAGTTGGGTTGTCTACCTAATCCGGTTAAGGTGGTCAAAAATATGGGTGTGTTGCTCAACAACACTTTGTCGTATCACAACCAAGCTATCCCAGTCACATATTCTGCTTTCTTCATTCTCAAAACTATAAAGAAGATTCTACGTTTCATTCCCTCTCAGCTACAAAAAACAGTAGTCACCTCCTTAGCTCTATCGAAAATCGACTACTGCAATGGACTGTACCTGAAGCACACCAGCAGGTTCTTAATAAATTTCAGACTTCGCAGAACACAGCAGAATGTCAGCTTCTCAAGATTCCACAACATCACTAGGTTTCCCAAGTGATCATATCTCTTCATTGGCTTCCTGTCAGATCCCGAATCACCTTTTAAGCAGTTTGTCTCGTCTACAAAGCACTTCATGATCAAGGCCCGACCTTCTTGAGGAATGCCTTTACCCTGTATGTACCATCCAGTTCTCTACGCTCTTCATCTGCCAATCTACTTGTAGTCCCTAGATTCAAGTGTCTGAAGTGGAGAGGGAGAGGATTTGTCTTAGGGGCAATTAAAGCCTGGAATGCCCTTTCCTTATATATTAAATCCATGGGCAATCTACTTGCCTTCAGGAAATCTCTTGAAACTTGGCGTTTTGCTTCTTGATCATTTTTTCTTCTACTCCCTCCTTGTACATCTCTCAGCTAGTGCCAAAACACCCCATGGGTATGCAAGCGCTATACAAGATTCATTAACATAACATTTAGTAAGAGTGTCTGCCACTTCATTGTGTTCTGTGTGATGCCACGCCTTATGCCGTGTGTAATGGTGAGCCAGCAGTGTCCTGGTCTTGTATTTCTAATGGAGGTAGAACTTTCAGTACAAATTCCTAGGTGTGCACAACAGCATGAATCACACATGGAAAATGTGTCCTTTAGGGTAAAGAATATGTTACATGTAGGTATGTCCGGTAATATGCCACTGGACCCCTTGCTTGCAGCTGCTGTCACTTTGCATTAGGATTCAGGGCAAAGCCAGATCAGGTGCTGATGGGGAATTTACAAAAAGAACCACTGCAAATTGACCCTACCTCCAACAGTTGTTATAAATTCCATGTAGGTAAGGATGGTGATGAGGTTGGCTACAAACAGAGGAAAGGGCTCATCCACTCAAACTGTTTGTAATGAGATAAAGCTGACTTCCGTTGGTTGTTAGAGAATCCATGTTGCTGAGGATGGTGACGATGATGGATGTGATCAGATGAAGGGGCTCATCCATTGAAAAATGTTCAATAATCCAGAAATTCTTCTAATTTATTTGGCTTGGGGTATTGAGACGTCTTCCAATCTAGCACGAGTATTATAGTCAAGGGATCAAGGAGACCATATATGATGTTCTATTGGCGTACTCGAGTCCTCAGATTGAGGAACCTCTTCCTTATGAGATTCATAGCTGCTAAGTAGTCTACTGAAAAGATGATCTGATGGCCATCAAGGATCTGTCCTGTTGAAAGTGCCTAGTGAATAGCCATTTTGGGTGAGGCCAAGCTCTGTCCTGATTCCATTTAAAACAACCTAAGCTATTAAAGTGTTACCCAAACAAAATTAAACATACGCATGTGATAGGTAGGAAGAGCCTATTGAACTTGAGTTGGGAAATAAGTGAAGAAAAACATTTCCCATGCACTCTGGGGCTGTATTGCATAAGATTGCATTAGTGTCGATGAAATTTTGCATCAGCACTTCCACCAACCAATCACACATGTCAACCAGCATAGATGTTGTTTTTTCTTTGTGCCAATCTTTTTTTTTGCTCTGTTCAGTCAATGCAAATATCACTTGAACATTTGTATTGGCAACAGTGCCATCTCATATAACCAAGAAACATTGGTGCAAACTTGCATTTATATTAGCAAAATCCTATTAAAACCCTCTTAAAAGCGTTTGTGGATCCAGTCTGCTCCTGCCAGTGTATGCAAATCTGATTGAAAGAATTACTCTGAGGCAGTTGTAATGAACCGTTAGGTGCTAATGAAAACCAATGAACTACTAATGCATGTTGCACTCGCATCTGGAGTATTGTCATAAATATTAAGTTTTCCCCCTTTTAGGTCCTGACTGTCCTTCCTATGAATTACTTACATACTTACTTATGCCTACTACCCCTCCTGGAATATAGGCAATCAACCAGGACTCTCCAGCCATCTCTGTTCTCTGCTTTTCTTTCAGTCTGACTCCAGGTGTAACCCATCTCCTTGCAGTCAGCCTTGAGGCCTCGGTGCCAAGTGTTTCTTGGCCTTCCTATTTTCCTTTTCCCAGGAGGATTCCCAGTCAGGGCTTGCCTGGTGGTGTTTGGTGCGCGTGTTTTTGATGCCCTGTTTGATGTGGGCTTGTGGAGGGTGTGACCTATCTAGCCCCAGCATCTTTTCATGATTTCTTCATGAGCAGGAAATTGGAAAGTCTGCTGCCATAGGTCGTTGTTGCTGATAGTGTTTGGCCAGTGGATTTGGAGGATTTTCCTTAGACAGGTGTTGATGAAGGCCTGGACTTTATTGGTGGTGGTCACTGTTGTCCTCCATATTTCTGATCCATATAGAAGGACACATTTTCCATTGGTGTTAAAAAGCTTGATCTTGTTTTGCAGTGTTAGGCCCTTGGAGCTCCAGATCTTCTTTAGTTGAATGAAGGCAGTCCTTGCTTTGCCGACTCTTGCCTTGACATCGGTTTCTGTGCTGCCCTGCTTGTCTATGACACTGCCCAGGTAGGTGAAGGCCTCAACCTCTTCCAGTGCATTGCCTGCAAGAGTAATTGCAGTTGTGCTGGCTGTGCTAGCCTTCAACATCTTGGTTTTTCACCTGTGGATGTTGAGGCCAAGTCGTGTTGATGTGGCTGCCACATGTCAGTCTTCTTTTGCATCTGCCGAAGGGTATGGAAGAATAGGGCCAGGTCGTCTGTAAAGTCCAGGCCATTGAACTGCATCCAAGGTGCCCATGAATTACATGTGTTAATTGAATAATCAAAAGTGAATATGTATAATTAAATCAAGTACGCATTCTTTTCATGTTGTTCTGTTTCTGCAAATATGATAATCAGGCTTATATGAATATGTTTGTGGTATTTAATGATTGAAGATGAGCATTTCTTTTTTAATCATTATTATAAAATCACAGAATTTCTAAAAAGATTGACAACTGCATGTTTCATTTTGTTTTCTATTCAAACCAACGTTGTCTAACAGAGCTGAAAGGGCAATACACCTCTCATTGTTGAATGTTTATTCTGAAATTCTTCAACAACCGTGTGAATAATCTTATAAAACTGTGCATAGAGAGCTAAGGGTCAGATAAGATCTTCACTCAAGGCGATGATAGGACAGGCAAAAATGTGCACTAGCCTTAACTGAAGACTTCTTGGAAGCAATAGTTCTTCACTGGCTTTCTGGCTGGTTGAGTTGTTGGCTGTGCTTACCTTACATATACACATCTGCCTTTGTGAGCTGAGAATAGAACTTAGGGCCTTATTCCGAGTACGGTGGTCATAGGACTGCCATACTCGCAGTGACGGTCTGACCACCATCACCACTGCGGGTCCGCCTGCTATATTTCAAATGTGGCAGTCGGACCGCCACAGGACCACCACCTCAACTGGGTTCCATGATCCCGCAGAGGTGGCACAGTGGAAAGGGGCAGGAATATGCTGGTGGTGCCACTGCGGCACTGCCGAGCATATTCTGAGTTGCATTTTCACCATCCATTTCATGGTGGTGAGCCTGCCATTAAATGAGTGGCAGAGATGCAACTAAGGGGGCCCTAACAGTGCCCCATGCCACTTCTGGGCCTGGAGGTGCATGTGGGGGGGCACATGTGCCCCCCAAGAATTGCACCCCATTCCTGCACAGTGAGGCATGCACAACAGCAAGCCTGCTGCTAAGGCTCTCCTATGAGCCTAACACAGCCGCCTCTGTGAGACTACCGCAGCACCACTGGCCCACCCTAGATTCAACTTAGAATCCGGCGGGTGGGTGCACTATGGGTTTGGTGATCCATCTGCCAGCACAGCAGTGGCGGTGTTGCAGAAGGACCGCCAAACTCATAAGAAGGCCTTATTGTTCTGAAATCCGGTATGCGGGTGAGAACCATCTCTGAAACTCAGAATAGAGTTGCTATTTACAAATGTGATAGGAGCAATATGTTGCTTAGAAGTAGTAAATGAGGGTGTTAGTTCTGTAGAATTCATAGCAACAATGCTGGAGCATTTTTTGCTGTATACACTGCTCAGTCATTTCTTTAATACCTTAATGTTTATTTTCATTGTGGTTACAATTCACATCATGTGCATAAATTAAGGTTTTAGTTTTAAAATAAATATTTTGAAATGTAAATTCTTTTTCTAGTGATCCTTCAGTGTGTTATTCATTTATGAAAGAGGTTTTGGTGTTCTACAACCTGTCCCTGTCATGTGGAATGGTAATGAATGTTACCTGAAACAAATCTTACAAATCTCAGCAAAATCTTTTGTGAAGTCCCCCAATTCTCTAGTAGCTTCTCAATCTTTTCTTATCACCAATATTTAAAGAATTATTCAATGTGACCTAAGTTATGGTAATTTTATTTCAAAGGTAATAAACACTCCACTTTTTCCTCTCACTTTCCTTGAGAAAAAACAAGTAAATATAGCAATATATCTGACTCGTAATCTGCACTAGTATAAAAATAAGCAATAGACAAGATTTCCTTCCTGATATTCATTATGAAGCATTGCCTGTAAATATCCTATTGGATTCATATTGACCTTAAGTCATATCACTTTTCAACCAAGTTAATCCCTTTATTCACAAATTTAGATGATACTGGTTTTCTAGTGAGTCATGTAGGAACCTCATTGCCCCACGTATACATTTCAGCTTGACCTATAAATCAAGATTAAATATTTTCCTTCTAAATGTATTGCTGTATAATGATCACTTTATTTAAAAAATATAATGAACCCTCCAAATCTCCCACCCATTTGCCTTAAAGTAAAAACATGCCCCTCATTGTAGGCGTTCAATTCCCATATCAGATGACTCTCTTCTACTCACCTCAACTATGTATCCCTACCCTGCCCCCATATATCTTTTTATTACCATTTTTATAGGACTCAGGACAGAGTACCAAGATGGCTGCCACCACATTGTTGTTGATGTGGTGGAAGCCAATCAGATCTCTTCTTGAGATCTGTCAGGTCCACGGATCTTCCGCGATGTGAAATAGACAAATTATTTCAGACTTCATTTCTCAAAAGTTCTTGAATGGATTTACAACAAATGACAAAAACACACTTTTTGGATCAAGATCTAACTTTCTGCCAAATTTGGTGTAAATCCATTCAGTGTATTTTGCTGTATTGGTGTTCAATTTTCCTATGGAAAAAGGAATGGTGAATACGTGTTTTGGACCCCCCCCTTTCTTGGTGCCCACTTGATGGATCACCCCCAAAACCTTCAGGGAAGGAGCTGGGCTGAATGAGACTTTTTTGCGGAAATCTTCAAGAAGATTCCTTAGTGTCAAAGCTATTAGGAAAACCAAAAAATAGATATCAATATTTATAATGAAATTATATAAATCTATCTATCTATCTATCTATCTATCTATCTATCTATCTATCTATCTATCTATCTATCTATCTATCTGTCTGTCTGTCTGTCTGTCTATTTATCTATCTACCTATCTACCTATCTATCTATCTATCTATCTATCTATCTATCTATCTATCTATCTGTCTCTCTCTCTCTCTCTCTATATATATATATATATATATATATATATATTCAACTATCCTTAATGCGTAAGGAAATGACGACGCCGTGTTCTGGCCGAAAAATCTTTTATTGTCGGCTAAATTGGACGCGTTTCGCCTGTCCCGCAGGCTTGCTCACCAACAAAATGCATAAAGTTTCAACCATTTTAAATACGGTGATTGTGCAACATGTCACGTGACAAACTACAAACAAAGTGCATTAGAAAACAGACTCGTAGTTTGTTTAAACTCTTTCAATTATTAACAATAAACATCTAATTACACGTTATTGTTAAATTTCAGTTTTTAGAGCTTATGAATTTACAATCTTTGCAACATTATAAAGTTACACTCAATAGAGCAAATAGTTTATAAAACAAATGTTTAACAAATAAAACCACAATGTCATACCCAGAGACTCGAGGCAAATCTTATTTGCCCTCCATCACTATTTGAGTAATCATTTGCTCTACCAATCTCATGAAGCCCAAGTGGGCAAATTCACATCCATGTAAAGTACATTCAGCTCAAAAATACTGTACAATTCATCCCTAGTGGGCTAAATGGTCCTACATGCCAAGATAACCATGCAATATCTTAGAACCATCTAAACTCTAAACAAGTCTGACCTCCAAAGTGCAAAGTGTGCTAATCCAAAATTATTTAAAAACCATGGTTAAAAACAGAAATTACAGGAGAGTGTATTGGGGAAGTGTTGCTGATCAAAATTACATATTTACAAATGGGTATGCAAATCTTCTTCCATATTCAGCCCTGATGGAGTTCTTGTATCTAATTCAAGTATATAACATGATTCTAGTCTTCTCAGTTTTTCTCTCGGTCACCTCCTCTACTATTAGCTGGTATAGAGTCTATCACAAAATACGTCAATCCCTGTGTATTCTTATTGTGATACAAATCGAAGTGACGAGCCACTGGGTAAGTTTTATCGCCATTTTTATGGCTCTAAGATGTTGTAACACCCTTTTGTGGACAGGAAGAATAGTGCTACCCACGTACTTCAGGCCACAAGGGCATTGAAGTACGTAAACAGCAAAGTCCGTTTTGCAGTTGTAATGGCCCTTTATTTGCTTTTCTCTCTTAGATAACCTCTGGTTGATATATGGAGGTATTCTTACCATGCATACAGGCTTTGCACTTTGTACATTTTGTAAAGCCTTCTCTTCTTTTTAACCAGGATGAGTTAATGGATGTTGGCTTTTAGAAGGCATCATGTTGCTAACTATTGTCTGTTTTAATGATTTAGCTCGCCTAAACGTAATATTTGGACGTTTAGGAACTAATTTGCCTAAGATAGGATCATTGCAAATGAGGTGCCAATGCTTCAACAAAATGCTTCTTACGCTAGTGTGTTGTCTATTATAGGAAGTAATCATTCTACACGAATTCATGTTGAGCTTCTCTTTCTTCAGCTTGGTGGTACTTGTATCAAAAAGAACCTCTTCTCTTGTTTTACTTTTCACTTTTGAACAGCTGACTTAATACACTGGTCTGTATAGCCCCTAGAACTGAAACGTCTCTTCAGACAATCAATTCAGCGTCTAGGTTTCTGGTTCGCTACAGTTCCTCAACGTTCTTAAGCACTCCCCATAGGGATGCTCCTAATTAAATATTGGGGTGAAAACTTGTTGCGTGAAGCAACGTATTACCCGCTGTGGGTTTTCGATACAGCTTTGTATGTAGCTTACCATCTTTCACATAAACCATTAAGTCTAAAAGTTGACTGACACATTATTGATTGTACTCGTGAACCTCAAATTAAGATTATTATTCTGCATCTTTTAATAAAATCTTTAGCTGATTGTTCTGTACCTTTCCACACAATAAATAAATCATCAATATATCGACTCCAGTGTAAAATATTAGAGTGGCATTCTTCTTGATAATGGACCTGGGCCACATGCTCCTCCCACCAGCCCATATGCAAATTCGCATAGCTGGGGCGAAGCAGGTGCCCATTGCTGTCCCACAGATTTGATGGAACAGTTCTCCATTAAACAGGAAGAAATTATTTTTAGACAAGTTTCAACCATCACCAACAGCATTTGTGTGTGTGCCCACAATTTTAAAGGTCTATTGCCTAGATAGAATTTCATGGCATTTAGTCCGTCTTCATGTCGAATGCTGGTATACAATGTTGTAACATCTATTGTAACCAGCAATAAATCATCCTCCCATGGAATATCGTATATACGCTTTAGAAATCTCCTGTATCACGTATATACGATGGGAGGGTTCTCACTAACGGAGCTAAAAGGAATCTACAAATTTTGAAGTGTTTTCTAACGCACTTCCTATTGCAGAAATGATGGACGCCTGGGGTTAGACATGTCTTTATGAATTTTGGTATTAAATAAAACACTGGAGTAACAGGCTTATTGATTTTTAGAAACATGAATTCCTCTTGCGATATTATACCATGCGTATACCAATCATGTAGTTGCAAATTAAAGTGATCGTGACTATCAGTCATAAACTTTTCCGCAATCTTAACATAGTTAAGGCGATTATTCAGTTGTTTATATGCCTCATTTAAATACAGTTGTTTACCCCAGAGGACAACATTTCCTCCTTTGTCTGCATTACGCACTATACAATTAGCATTGGAAGACAACTTAACAACTAGCGCATTATACTCCTTTTGTTGCTGCGTGAATATTTTATTCTTGACACTCGTACATTTTTCAAGATTTTTAAGATCATTTATAACTAGGTCATTGAAAACATCAACAGAGTCCCTAGGTGTCATTGGAGTGAATCTTGAGTTCAATTTGAACCTTGTTTGATCACTTGCCGTGATATCCAAACCTTCCTCTCCTGCCAATTCCATGGCTTGCTCCCTAGAACTTGTATTCTGCACGCTGTCCACATGGGAAGGGACATCATTACCCTGCTCAAGACACCTGAGATCTAGCAACAAATTCATGTCACGTACTCGCAGTCCTTCATTGGAGTTTTCACCAGAGACAGGATTACTGGCAGGAATTGATGTTTCATGTCTTTGATTCTGGTTTAATGCAAAGAATTTTTAAGTTTGAGAGCTCTGGTAAACTTGAAGGTATCCACTCGGGTCTTAACATAATCAAAATCTGCTACCGGGCAGTAAGATAGACCTAATTTCAAGATATTTTCTTCTCTTTCTGATAGTGGAATATCCGTCAGGTTTACAATATTAGCTTCATTTTCCCCATTCAGTTCTTTGTCGCTTTGTTCTTGGACTTGTTGCCGTAATTTGCATTGCTTTGCTCCCTTACGCCTCTGTTTCCTCTGCCTCTTCCTCTTGATGGACCTGGATTTACTGCTGTTGGTCTTGGGCGGAGGTTGAACCTCCGCTCTTCTTGTAAAAAACCAAACTCGTCAATAACTGATGGAAACATTGCTGCATTGGGCATACTTAAATTTTCATCGCCCTCTACTTCCACATCTGAGCTTTGAATACTGCTGAGTTCCGACTGCATCTCTGCTGCTGCTTTATTTCCTACATTCATCCTTTGTCGGCGCAGATTTTCAAATTTTTTAGCAAAGGTATAGATTTGACCACGCTCGTAATCATTTTTATCCCGTAGGAATTTTTGATTATTATCAAATTCAAAGGTGAAATGCAAGAACGCCTTCGGAAGTTGGAGACAACGATTAAAGACAGAAAGGCACAAAAATTCCTACGGGATAAAAATGATTACGAACGTGGTCAAATCTATACCTTTGCTAAAAAATTTGAAAATCTGCGCCGACAAAGGATGAATGTAGGAAATAAAGCAGCAGCAGAGATGCAGTCGGAACTCAGCAGTATTCAAAGCGCAGATGTGGAAGTAGAGGGCGATGAAAATTTAAGTATGCCCAATGCAGCAATGTTTCCATCAGTTATTGACAAGTTTGGTTTTTTACAAGAAGAGCGGAGGTTCAACCTCCGCCCAAGACCAACAGCAGTAAATCCAGGTCCACCAAGAGGAAGAGGCAGAGGAAACAGAGGCGTAAGGGAGCAAAGCAATGCAAATTACGGCAACAAGTCCAAGAACAAAACGACAAAGAACTGAATGTGGAAAATGAAGCTAATATTGTAAACCTGACGGATATTCCACTATCAGAAAGAGAAGAAAATATCTTGAAATTAGGTCTATCTTACTGCCCGGTAGCAGATTTTGATTATGTTAAGACCCGAGTGGATTCCTTCAAGTTTACCAGAGCTCTCAAACTTAAAAATTCTTTGCATTAAAACCAGAATCAAAGTCATGAAACATCAATTCCTGCCAGTAATCCTGTCTCTGGTGAAAACTCCAATGAAGGACTGCGAGTACATGACATGAATTTGTTGCTAGATCTCAGGTGTCTTGAGCAGGGTAATGATGTCCCTTCCCATGTAGACAGCGTGCAGAATACAAGTTCTAGGGAGCAAGCCATGGAATTGGAAGGAGAGGAAGGTTTGGATATCACGGCAAGTGATCAAACAAGGTTCAAATTGAACTCAAGATTCACTCCAATGACACCTAGGGACTCTGTTGATGTTTTCAATGACATAGTTATAAATGATCTTAAAATCTTGAAAAATGTACGAGTGTCAAGAATAAAATATTCACGCAGCAAAAAAGGAGTATAATGCGCTAGTTGTTAAGTTGTCTTCCAATGCTAATTGTATAGTGCGTAATGCAGACAAAGGAGGAAATGTTGTCCTCTGGGGTAAACAACTGTATTTAAATGAGGCATATAAACAACTGAATAATCGCCTTAACTATGTTAAGATTATGGAAAAGTTTATGACTGATAGTCACGATCACTTTAATTTGCAACTACATGATTGGTATACGCATGGTATAATATCGCAAGAGGAATTCATGTTTCTAAAAATCAATAAGCCTGTTACTCCAGTGTTTTATTTAATACCAAAATTCATAAAGACATGTCTAACTCCCCAGGGCGCCCCATCATTTCTGCAATAGGAAGTGCATTAGAAAACACTTCAAAATTTGTAGATTCCTTTTTAGCTCCATTAGTGAGAACCCTCCCATCGTATATACGTGATACAGGAGATTTCCTAAAGCGTATATACGATATTCCATGGGAGGATGATTTATTGCTGGTTACAATAGATGTTACAACATTGTATACCAGCATTCGACATGAAGACGGACTAAATGCCATGAAATTCTATCTAGGCAATAGACCTTTAAAATTGTGGGCACACACACAAATGCTGTTGGTGATGGTTGAAACTTGTCTAAAAATAATTTCTTCCTGTTTAATGGAGAACTGTTCCATCAAATCTGTGGGACAGCAATGGGCACCTGCTTCGCCCCAGCTATGCGAATTTGCATATGGGCTGGTGGGAGGAGCAGGTGGTCCAGGTCCATTATCAAGAAGAATGCCACTCTAATATTTTACACTGGAGTCGATATATTGATGATTTATTTATTGTGTGGAAAGGTACAGAACAATCAGCTAAAGATTTTATTAAAGAGATGCAGAATAATAATCTTAATTTGAGGTTCACGAGTACAATCAATAATGTGTCAGTCAACTTTTAGACTTAATGGTTTATGTGAAAGATGGTAAGCTACATACAAAGCTGTATCGAAAACCCACAGCGGGTAATACGTTGCTTCACGCAACAAGTTTTCACCCCAATAATTTAATTAGGAGCATCCCCTATGGGGAGTGCTTAAGAACGTTGAGGAACTGTAGCGAACCAGAAACCCTAGACGCTGAATTGGATTGTCTGAAGAGACGTTTCAGTTCTAGGGGCTATACAGACCAGTGTATTAAGTCAGCTGTTCAAAAAGTGAAAAGTAAAACAAGAGAAGAGGTTCTTTTGATACAAGTACCACCAAGCTGAAGAAAGAGAAGCTCAACATGAATTCGTGTAGAATGATTACTTCCTATAATAGACAACACACTAGCGTAAGAAGCATTTTGTTGAAGCATTGGCACCTCATTTGCAACGATCCTATCTTAGGGCAAATTAGTTCCTAAACGTCCAAATATTACGTTTAGATGAGCTAAATCATTAAAACAGACAATAGTTAGCAACATGATGCCTTCTAAAAAGCCAACATCCATTAACTCATCCTGGTTAAAAAGAAGAGAAGGCTTTACAAAATGTACAAAGTGCAAAGCCTGTATGCATGGTAAGAATACCTCCATATATCAACCAGGGTTATCTAAGAGAGAAAAGCAAATAAAGGGCCATTACAACTGCAAAACGGACTTTGCTGTTTACGTACTTCAATGCCCTTGTGGCCTGAAGTACGTGGGTAGCACTATTCTTCCTGTCCACAAAAGGGTGTTACAACATCTTAGAGCCATAAAAAATGGCGATAAAACTTACCCAGTGGCTCGTCACTTCGATTTGTATCACAATAAGAATACACAGGGATTGACGTATTTTGTGATAGACTCTATACCAGCTAATAGTAGAGGAGGTGACCGAGAGAAAAAACTGAGAAGACTAGAATCATGTTATATACTTGAATTAGATACAAGAACTCCATCAGGGCTGAATATGGAAGAAGATTTGCATACCCATTTGTAAATATGTAATTTTGATCAGCAACGCTTCCCTAATACACTCTCCTGTAATTTCTGTTTTTAACCATGGTTTTTAAATAATTTTGGATTAGCACACTTTGCACTTTGGAGGTCAGACTTGTTTAGAGTTTAGATGGTTCTAAGATATTGCATGGTTATCTTGGCATGTAGGACCATTTAGCCCACTAGGGATGAATTGTACAGTATTTTTGAGCTGAATGTACTTTACATGGATGTGAATTTGCCCACTTGGGCTTCATGAGATTGGTAGAGCAAATGATTACTCAAATAGTGATGGAGGGCAAATAAGATTTGCCTCGAGTCTCTGGGTATGACATTGTGGTTTTATTTGTTAAAAATTGTTTTATAAAACTATTTGCTCTATTGAGTGTAACTTTATAATGTTGCAAAGATTGTAAATTCATAAGCTCTAAAAACTGAAATTTAACAATAACGAGATGTTATAGATAATTAGATGTTTATTGTTAATAATTGAAAGAGTTTAAACAAACTACGAGTCTGTTTTCTAATGCACTTTGTTTGTAGTTTGTCACGTGACATGTTGCACAATCACCGTATTTAAAAATGGTTGAAACTTTATGCATTTTGTTGGTGAGCAAGCCTGCGGGACAGGCGAAACGCGTCCAATTTAGCCGACAATAAAAGATTTTTCGGCCAGAACACGGCGTCGTCATTTCCTTATGCATTAAGGATAGTTGGAATTTAATCGGACTGTGCTTGGTGGGTCCGCAGAGACGACGCGCCCTCTGTTTAGGCGAGCGACGGACTGCAGCAAGCAACGAGTGGACAATATATATATATATATATATATATATATATATATATATATATATATATACATATATATTCATATATGTACATATATATGTGTGTATATGTGTATATGTATATATATATATATATATATATATATCATACTTACACACACACACGCATGTATCCCTACCCTACCCCGTTATATGTTTTGCTAAAAAACTACTTCAGGACACAGGAACCTATAATGCGACTGTAACATTTTTGTTGAAGTTGCAGGGAGCCAATCAGAATGTTCTATACTGCAGTAGGGTACTGGTCCCGGGGTACCATAAAGGCCAACTGTAGAAAAAGCTCTCTCAGTGAAGTAAAGGCCCTTATTTTTGTAAATTATAATGGGATTGCTACAGGACCAACCTTCCAGATATCACTACAATTTTAATCCCTTCATGACCATGCCAAGCACCTTTTTAAACATGAATTTCTCAAAAAGAGCGAAACGGATTTACACCAAATGAAGAAAAGCATGCTTTCAGAGTAAAGCTCTAACTTTCTGCTAAATTTGATGACTTTTTTTCAGCCTTTTTTTCTGTATTGCTTCCCAAAATTTGCTCTGGACTTTAACATGGGAAAATGATTGGATAGAACCCCCTCTTTTTCTTGCCTCCCAATTGATGGAGGACCTCAAAATGTTCCAAGAAAGAACTGATGTTTTTTGAGGGGAGGGAGCATGATCCCCCTCCCCGAGCCACTTCAGGCCCGAGGGACCCTATCTCCTAGGTCCCTTTTTTTATTAAGGGGAGTGTGGCACCTGCCTGAGCTACAAAGGGCCCCAGGGACCCCATCCCCATTGCCTTGTTTTTAATTAAGTGGAGGGGATGCATGTGCCTCCTCACAGGGCTAATAGTTGCCCAGGGGACCCCATCCCCGTGGCCAATAAATTGTTGCAAAGGGGAGGAGGCATGTTGGTTCCTCCCCCAAGCCACAGGGCCTTTAAGGGGTGGGGAGGCGCAGCCCTCAAGCCCATAGTGGCCCTGGGGACACCATCCCCAGGGCCAAAACATATATTTTAAAAATGTGCCTGCCTGATGGGAGCAGACTGCAGACTTTTGTTTCCTTGCCCGCACTATTGCAGGCAGAGAAACTCAGATTGCTCCACCCAATGGAATATTTTATACATATATATATTACCCCGTGGCAGTTGCCCCTGGGCAGTTATAGGTAGAACCACATTTCTATAGGAAAAGCATTTTTTGTTTTCTTAATAGCTTTGTTGCCGTTTGACAAATCTTCAAGAATGTTTCCAAAAACCAATCATCTCCTGACTGGAAAGTTTCAGGATGATCCGTTAATGGAGGCACAAAAACTGGGGCGTCCCAAAGTCCATTCTCCCCATTCATTTTTTCATAGGAAAGTTAGACCCAACTACAGCCAAAACTACTGAAATGATGTACACCTGGGGGCATATTAGCAAGAACGGCGTTAAAATTATTGCCGCTTTAGCGGCAGGATACTGCCGCTAAAGCGGCGATAATGGGCTTGATAATATGCCCTTGAGAATACCAATAGAAGCCCATGTTCTGCTGTGATCCTGGGCTTCTATTGGAATTCTCAAGGGCATATTATCAAGCCCATTATCGCCGCTTTAGTGGCAGTTTCCTGCCGCTAAAGCGGCGATAATTGTAACGCCGTTCTTGCTAATATGCCCCCAAATTTGGCAGAAAGCAAGATCTCTTGCTCCCACCATGCTCAGTGTTGTCATCAATTAGGACATTTCAGATGTTGCAGTGATGTTATCAGTGATATCATAGAACATGTCATGAGCAATGTAATATTGGAGGTAATTAGCCGTTCATGGCAAGGTTCGAGTTACTTTGCAGAACAAAATATAGTTCTAACTGGTAAATTTTATAGGTTTTGCTAATTAAAAATGGTATGTTTTAACTGACATTTTCACCCAACTGTAACATCCCTTTAACCTTTGCAGTATCACAATTCACCATATATATATATGTATATCCGTTTAAAATCACTGCATCCAGATGGACTGAACATTACTGACAATACCACCTGATTGCTGCATATCACAAGCGCTCTCAGGACTGCATTGATTCCATATTCCAAGTGGAATCTTCACTCATGATGCTTTTTGAAAATTCCGCTGTGTCATCTGTGCAGCCACTGAGCAAACCATCTTGTACTACCTGAGGAAGGCAGAAGCTGAAACGTTGTAGTGGAAATATATTTTTATTCTTTGATGAATCCATCTGTTTGAGTCACTTCTTCCTTGAATGTGTATATATATATATATATATATATCCAGTTACCACTCCACGTGCATTCACGCACAAACGGGGATACGGACAACTTAGATTGCTGGTGCCCAGTGAAAAAGTTTATGTCAGTACAGTGCTAGCCCATGACGCGTTTCGGCCCATGATGCATTTCGGCCACTCCTGTGGCCTTGAATTTATATATATATATATTCACTGAAAAAACCATAGGTTTCAGGCACGTTACAGTTAGAAATTAGCATTTAAACAACCTTAGAAATTCACTGAAAAAACCATAGGTTTCAGGGGCGTTATAGTTCGTTGGACATTTCACTCGTACAAAACAAAAGAAATTCCCCCGTTATAGTTAGTTCAGCTAACTATAACTCGCGCCCCCGCAATGCACTGCTGATGACGTCACATATTACATCACTCATGACATGGTCAGTGACATCACTGATGACATCACTGATGACATCTCAAATGACATCACTGATGACATCATCCATGTGATAATTTCATGCATCTTCTCACACCCTAATATAACTTTTGATACACCCACTCTAAATTACAGACTGCCATTCTCAAAACAATAGACACTCCAACACCAATAACTACATACACACTCACTGATTCTTAGTTCTACACACACATCCACTCACTCACCTGTACAGTCACTCATACTTACGGTCACTCAGTACAGGACTATCATATGCACTCATACACCTATATAGACACTCACACACGCCACTCATCCATAGAGGTACTCACACACCTAGTCAGTCATGCAAATAATTAATCACACTGCCATTTACTCACCTATACAGTTATACACACACCAACTCACTTACTCATACAAATACTAGCACATTCTTACGCTCTTATACAATCACTGATACAAGTACACACTCATCCATACAGCCACTCTCACAATCACACACTCTCACTTATAGCCATTTATATACTCCAACACACATATATACTGCCTTTCACATATGTAGTTACTCACACATATACCACTGAGATTTACATTCACTCACTAACACACCCATACACACACTCACCCACCCATACAGTACATCACAGATGCACTCTTGAAACCATGCACCCAGTGAATCACCCACTCACACATCTATGCACAGAGTCACACACACCCCAACCACACAAACACTCAGGCACCCATACAGATACTCAGACAACCAATCAATAACCCATGTAGACACTCATGTAGCTATTCCCAAACCCATTAAGCCGCTTACACACCAACAGACAGACGGATACAGACATTCACACAGTTTAGTCACTAACCCATGCATTCAGTAAGATACGTTTAATCACTCACTTATAGAGTCAGTCACGCACCTATTAAATCATCCATTCAAACACTTATACAGCCACTCATTCTTCCATACGCCTTTCCCTATATATATTAAACATATTTAAACTTTACAGAAACACACAGTCACTGGATGATGTCATCAGTGATGTCATCACAGGGATGTCATTTGAGATGTCATCAGTGATGTCATCAGTGATGTCACTGACCATGTCATGAGTGATGTAATATGTGACGTCATCAGCAGTGCATTGCGGGGGCGCGAGTTATAGTTAGCTGAACTAACCATAACGGGGGAATTTCTATGGTTTTGTACGAGTGAAATGTCCAACGAACTATAACGCCCCTGAAACCTATGGTTTTTTCAGTGAATTTCTAAGGTTTTTTAAATGCTAATTTCTAACTATAACGTGCCTGAAACCTACGGTTTTTTCAGTGAATATATATATATACACATATATATATATATTCACTGAAAAAACCATAGGTTTTAGGGACAGTTATAGTTAGTTGGACATTGCACTCGTACAAAACCCGTGAAATTCCCCTGTTATAGTTAGTTCAGCTAACTATAACTCGCTCCCCGCAATGCACTGCTGATGACGTCACATATTACATCACTCATGACATGGTCAGTGACATCACTGATGACATCACTGATGACATCTCAAATGACATCACTGATGACATCATCCAGTGACTGTGTTTCTGTAAAGTTTAAATATGTTTAATATATATAGGGAAAGGCGTATTGAAGAATGAGTGGGTGTATAAGTGTCTGAATGGATGATTTAGTACGTGAGTGACTGACTCTACAAGTGAGTGATTAAACGTATCTTACTGAATGCATGGGTTAGTGACTAAACTGTGTGAATGTCTGTATCCGTCTGTTTGTTGGTGTGTAAGTGGATGCATGGATTTGCGAATAGCTACATGAGTGTCTATATGGGTTATTGATTGGTTCTCTGAGTATCTGTATGGCTGCCTGAGTGTTTGTGTGGGTGGGGTGTGTGTGACTCTATACATAGATGTGTGAGTGGGTGATTCACTGGGTGCATGATTTCAAGAGTGCATCTGTGATGGACTGCTTGGGTGGGTGAGTGTGTGTATGGGTGTGTTAGTGAGTGAATGTATATCTCAGTGGTACATGTGCGAGTAACTACATATGTAAAAGGCAGTATATATGTGTGTTAGAGTATTTAAATGGCTATAAGTGAGAGTGTGTTATTGTGAGAGTGGCTGTATGGATGCGTGAGTGCTTGTATCAGTTATTGTATAAGAGCGTAAGAATGTGCTAGTATTTGTATGAGTAAGTGAGCTGGTGTGTGTATAACTGTATAGGTCAGTAAATGGGTGTGTGATTCATTTTTTGCATGACTGACTAGGTGTGTGAGTACCTCTATGGATGAGTGGCGGTGTGTGAGTGTTTATATAGGTGTATGAGTGCATATGATAGTCCTGTACTGAGTGACTGTAAGTATGAGTGACTGTACAGGTGAGTGAGTGGATGTGTGTGTAGACCTAAGAATCAGTGAGTGGGTATGTAGTTTTTGGTGTTGGAGTGTCTATGGTTTTGAGAATGGCAGTCTGTAATTTAGAGTGGGTGTATCAAAAGTTATATTATGGTGTGAGAAGATGCATGAAATTATCACATGGATGATGTCATCAGTGATGTCATTTGAGATGTCATCAGTGATGTCATCAGTGATGTCACTGACCATGTCATGAGTGATGTAATATGTGACGTCATCAGCAGTGCATTGCGGGGCGCGAGTTATAGTTAGCTGAACTAACTATAACAGGGGAATTTCTTTGGTTTTGTACTGAGTGCAATGTCCAACTAACTATAACTGTCCCTAAAACCTATGGTTTTTTCAGTGACTTTCAAAGGTTTTTTAAATGCTAATTTCTAACTATAATGTGTCTGAAACCTATGGTTTTTTCAGTGAATTTCAAAGGTTTTTTAAATGCTAATTTCTAACTATAACGTGCCTGAAACCTATGGTTTTTTCAGTGAATTTCAAAGGTTTTTTAAATGCTAATTTCTAACTATAACGTGCCTGAAACCTATGGTTTTTCAGTGAATTTCAAAGGTTTTTTAAATGCTAATTTCTAACTATAACGTGCCTGAAACCTATGATTTTTAAGTGAATTTCAAACGTTTTTAAATGCTAGTTTCTAACTATGCCAACAGAGGTAGGACATGTGAAGAAAGAAGAAAAAACGCACAGAAAGAAGCAAAAGATGTGCAGAAAGAAGCAACAGAGGAGCAGAAAGAGGCCTTGTTGCAAAATCATCCTGTGCCCACAACTTTTTCAGACGGGTACTGGTGGTAACTGACTCTGACTAACCAGAGCCAGTGCGCGTTTGCACAGTGGTGAAGGGAGGGGGGGCCTGAGGTGACATGTGTGCAAACGCGCCCCGTGGCGCATTTTAAGTTGCGGGATTAAGTCCCCTTGAATCCTGAGGGTCCCTGGGGCCCAACTAGCCCCCAGGTACCTACAGTTAGGACCACAGAGCTGAGTTGCAGAGAGGCGTTCCGAGGCCACGCACCTTTTTTCACCTCTCTGCAACGCAACTCTGTTGTGCTTACTGAAGGTACCTGGTGGGCTAGTTGGCCCCCAGGATTCAAAGGGAATTAACTCCCCAACTTAAAACGCACCACAGGGCGTGTTTGCGCACATGTCACCTGAGGCCCCGCCCCTCCCTTCACCACTGTGCAAACGGGCCCCGTGGCGCGTTTTAAGTTGGGGGATTAGGTCACCTTGAATCCTGAGAGTCCCTGGGGCCCAACTAGCCCACCAGGTACTTCCAGTAAGCACCACAGGCCTGCGTTGCAACGCCTGTAACAAATTGTGCAGTTGTGTTTAGGTAGTGAAGAGGGTCGTGCTGGGGGTAGTGTTTTAGGGTTTAGGGTAGTGCAGTGGTGTTTGTGTAGTGTAGGGGGTCATGCTGGGGGTAGATTTAGGGTTTAGGGTAGTGCAGTGGTGTTTGGGTAGTGTAGGGAGTCGTGCTGGGGAGTGTTTTAGGGTTTAGGGTAGTACAGTGGTGTTTGGGTAGTGTAGGGGTCGTGCTGGGGGTTAGTGTTTTAGGGTTTTAGGGTTTAGGGTAGTGCAGTGGTGTTTGGGTAGTGTAGGGGATACTGCTGGGGGTAGTGTTTTAGGGTTTAGGGTAGTGCAATGGTGTTTGGGTAGTGTAGGGGGTACTGCTGGGGGTAGTGTTTTAGGGTTTAGGGTAGTGCAGTGGTGTTTGGGTAGTGTAGGGGTTCGTGCTGGGGTAGTTTTTTAGGGTTTAGGGTAGTGCAGTGGTGTTTGTGTAGTGTAGGAGGTCATGTTTTAGGGTTTAGGGTAGTGCAGTGGTCTTTGGGTAGTGTAGGGAGTCGTGCGGGGGTATTGTTTTAGAGTTTAGGGTAGTGCAGTGGTATTTGGGTAGTGTAGGGAGTCGTGCTGGGGAGTGTTTTAGGGTTTAGGGTAGTACAGTGGTGTTTGGGTAGTGTAGGGGGTCGTGCTGGGGGTTAGTGTTTTAGGGTTTTAGGGTTTAGGGTAGTGCAGTGGTGTTTGGGTAGTGTAGGGGATACTGCTGGGGGTAGTGTTTTAGGGTTTAGGGTAGTGCAATGGTGTTTGGGTAGTGTAGGGGTACTGCTGGGGGTAGTGTTTTATGGTTTAGGGTAGTGCAGTGGTGTTTGGGTAGTGTAGGGGTTCGTGCTGGGGTAGTTTTTTAGGGTTTAGGGTAGTGCAGTGGTGTTTGTGTAGTGTAGGAGGTCATGTTTTAGGGTTTAGGGTAGTGCAGTGGTCTTTGGGTAGTGTAGGGAGTCGTGCGGGGGTATTGTTTTAGAGTTTAGGGTAGTGCAGTGGTATTTGGGTAGTGTAGGGGTTGTGCAGGGGTAGTGTTTTAGGGATTAGGGTAGTGCATTGGTATTTGGGTCGTGTAGGGGTCATGCGGGGGTAGTGTTTTAGGGTTTAGGGCAGTGCAGTGGTGTTTAGGTAGTGTAGGGGGTCGTGCTGGGGGAGTGTTTTAGGGTTTAGGGCAGTGCAGTGGTGTTCAGGTAGTGTAGGGGGTCGTGCTGGGGTGAGTGTTTTAGGGTTTAGGTCAGTGCAGTGGTGTTCGGGTAGTGTAGGGGGTTGTGCTGGGGGAGTGTTTTAGGGTTTAGGGCAGTGCAGTGGTGTTCGGGTAGTGTAGGGGGTCGTGCTGGGGGAGTATTTTAGGGTTTAGGGTAGTGCAGTGGTGTTCGGGTAGTGTAGGGGGTCATGCTGGGGGTAGTGTTCTAGGGTTTAGGGCAGCGCAGTGGTGTTCGGGCAGTGTAGGGGTCGTGCTGGGGGTGGTGTTTTAGGGTTTAGGGCAGTGCAGTGGTGTTCGGACAGTGTAGGGGGTCGTGCTGGGGGTGGTGTTTCAGGGTTTAGGTCAGTGCAGTGGTGTTCGGGCAGTGTAGGGGTCGTGCAGGGGTGGTGTTTCAGGGTTTAGGGCAGTGGTGTTCGGGCAGTGTAGGGGTCATGCTGGGGTGGTGTTTCAGGGTTTGGGGCAGTGCAGTGGTGTTCGAGCAGTAAAGGGGGTCGTGCTGGGAGTGGTGTTTCAGGGTTTAGGACAGTGCAGTGGTGTTCCGGCAGTGTAGAGGGTCGTGCAGGGGTGGTGTTTCAGGGTTTAGTGCAGTGGTGTTCGGGCAGTGTAGGGGGTTGTGCTGGGGTGGTGTTTCAGGGTTTAGGGCAGTGCAGTGGTGTTCGGGCAGTGTAGGGTGTCGTGCTGAGGGGTGGTGTTTCAGGGTTTAGGGCAGTGCAGTAGTGTTTGGGCAGTGTAGGGGGTCGTGCTGGGGGAGTGTTTTAGGGTTTAGGGCAGTGCAGTCGTGTTCGGGTAGTGTAGGGGGTCGTGCTGGGGGTGGTGTTTTAGGGTTTAGGGCAGTGCAGTGGTGTTCGGGCAGTGTAGGGGGTCGTCTTGGGGGTGGTGTTTCAGGGTTTAGGGCAGTGCTGTGGTGTTCGGGCAGTGTAGGGGGTCGTGCAGGGGGTGGTGTTTCAGGGTTTAGGGCAGTGCATTGGTGTTCGGGCAGTGTAGGGGTCGTGCAGGGGTGGTGTTTCAGGGTTTAGGGCAGTGGTGTTCGGGCAGTGTAGGGGGTCATGCTGGGGGTGGTGTTTGAGGGTTTAGGGCAGTGCAGTGGTGTTCAAGCAGTAAAGGGGGTCATGCTGGGGGTGGTGTTTCAGGGTTTAGGGCAGTGCAGTGGTATTCGGGCAGTGTAGGGGGCGGTGCAGGGGTGGTGTTTTAGGGTTTAGGGCAGTGCAGTGGTGTTCGGGTAGTGTAGGGGGTCGTGCAGGGGTGGTGTTTCAGGGTTTAGGGCAGTGCAGTGGTGTTCGGGCAGTGTAGGGGGCGGTGCAGGGGCTGGTGTTTCAGGGTTTAGGGCAGTACAGTGGTGTTCGGGCATTGTAGGGGGTGGTGCTGGGGCTGGTGTTTCAGGGTTTAGGGCAGTGCAGTGGTGTTCGGGCAGTGTAGGGGTCGTGCTGGGGCTGGTGGTTCAGGGTTTAGGGCAGTGCAGTGGTGTTCGGGCAGTGTAGGGGTCGTGCTGGGGCTGGTGTTTCAGGGTTTAGGGCAGTGCAGTGGTGTTCGGGCAGTGTAGGGGGTCATGCTGGGGCTGGTGTTTCAGGATTTAGGGCAGTGCAGTGGTGTTCGGGCAGTGTAGGGGGTCTTGCTGGGGCTGGTGTTTCAGAGTCTAGGGCAATGCAGTGGTGTTCGGGCAGTGTAGGGGGTCTTGCTGGGGCTGGTGTTTCAGGGTTTAGGGCAGTGCAGTGGTGTTCGGGCAGTGTAGGGGGTCGTGCTGGGGGTGGTGTTTCAGGGTTTAGGGCAGTGCAGTGGTGTTCGGGCAGTGTAGGGGGTCGTGCTGGGGCTAGTGTTTCAGGGTTTAGGGCAGAGCAATGGTGCTCAGGCAGTGTACGGGGTTGTGCTGGGGGTGATGTTTCAGGGTTTATGGCAGTGCAGTGTTATAGGGCAGTGTAGGGGGTCGTGCTGGGGCTGGTGTTTCAGGGTTTAGGGCAGTGCAGTGGTGTTCCGGCAGTGTAGGGGGTCGTGCAGGGGGTGGTGTTTCAGGGTTTAGTGCAGTGGTGTTCGTGCAGTGTAGGGGGTCGTGCTGGGGTGGTGTTTCAGGGTTTAGGGCAGTGCAGTGGTGTTCGGGCAGTGTAGGGTGTCGTGCTGAGGGGTGGTGTTTCAGGGTTTAGGGCAGTGCAGTAGTGTTTGGGCAGTGTAGGGGGTCGTGCAGGGGTGGTGTTTCAGAGTTTAGGGCAGTGCAGTGGTGTTCGGCCAGTGTAGGTAGTCTTGCTGGGGGTGGTGTTTCAGGGTTTAGGGCAGTGCAGTAGTTTTCGGGCAGTGTAGGCGGTCGTGCTGGGGCTGGTGTTTCAGGGTTTAGGGCAGTGCAGTGGTGTTCGGGCAGTGTACGGGGTTGTGCTGGGGCTGGTGTTTCAGGGTTTATTGCAGTGCAGTGGTGTGCGGGCAGTGTACGGGGTTGTGCTGGGGCTGGTGTTTCAGGGTTTAGGGCAGTGCAGTGGTGTTCGGGCAGTGTAGGGGTCGTGCTGGGGGTGGTGTTTCAGGGTTTAGGGCAGTGCAGTGGTGTTCGGGCAGTGTAGGGGGTCGTGCTGGGGCTGGTGTTTCAGGGTTTAGGGCAGTGCAGTGGTGTTCGGGCAGTGTAGGGGGTCGTGCTGGGGCTGGTGTTTCAGGGTTTTGGGCAGAGCAGTGGTGTTCGGGCAGTGTAGGGGGTCGTGCTGGGGGTGGTGTTTCAGGGTTTAGAGCAGTGCAGTGGTGTTCGGGCAGTGTAGGGGGTCTTGCTGGGGGTGGTGTTTCAGGGTTTAGGGCAGTGCAGTGGTGTTCGGGCAGTGTAGGGGGTCTTGCTGGGGGTGGTGTTTCAGGGTTTAGGGCAGTGGTGTTCAGGCAGTGTAGGGGGTCTTGCTGGGGGTGATGTTTCAGGGTTTAGGGCAGTGCAGTGGTGTTCGGGCAGTGTAGGGGGTCTTGCTGGGGGTAGTGTTTCAGGGTTTAGGGCAGTGCAGTGGTGTTTGGGCAGTATAGGGGGTCGTACTGGGGATGGTGTTTCTGGGTTTAGGGCAGTGCAGTAGTGTTCGAGCAGTGTAGGGGGTTGTGCAGGGGTGGTGTTTCAGGGTTTAGGGCAGTGCAGTGGTGTTCGGGCAGTGTAGGGGGTCGCGCTGGGGGTGGTGTTTCAGGGTTTAGGGCAGTGCAGTGGTGTTCGGGCAGTGTAGGGGGTCATGCACGGGGTGGTGTTTCAGGGTTTAGGGCAGTGCAGTGGTGTTCGGGCAGTGTAGGGTGTTGTGCTGGGGCTGGTGTTTCAGGGTTCAGGGCAGTGCAGTGGTGTTCTGGCAGTGTAGGGGGTCGTGCTGAGGCTGGTGTTTCACGGTTTAGGGCAGTGCAGTGGTGTTCGGGCAGTGTAGGGGGTCGTGCTGGGGCTGGTGTTTCAGGGTTTAGGGCAGTGCAGTGGTGTTCGGGCAGTGTAGGCGGTCGTGCTGGGGCTGGTGTTTCAGGGTTTAGGGCAGTGCAGTATTGTTCGGGCAGTGTAGGGGTCCTGCTGGGGCTGGTGTTTCAGTGTTTAGGGCAGTGCAGTGGTGCTCGGGCAGTGTAGGGGGTCGTGCTGGGGGTGATGTTTCAGGGTTTAGGGTAGTGCAGTGGTGTTCGGGCAGTGTAGGGGTCGTGCAGGGGCTGGTGTTTCAAGGTTTAGGGCAGTGCAGTGGTGTTCGGGCAGTGTAGGGGGTCATGCTGGGGGTAGTGTTTCAGGGTTTAGGGCAGTGCAGTGGTGTTCGGGCAGTGTAGGGGGTCGTGCTGTGGGTGGTGTTTCAGGGTTTAGGTCAGTGGTGTTCGGGCAGTGTAGGGGTCTTGCTGGGGGTGATGTTTCAGGGTTTAGGGTAGTGCAGTGGTGTTCGGGCAGTGTAGGGGGTCTTGCTGGGGGTAGTGTTTCAGGGTTTAGGGCAGTGCAGTGGTGTTCGGGCAGTGTAGGGGGTCATGCTGGGGTGGTGTTTCAGGGTTTAGGGCAGTGCAGTGGTGTTCGGGCAGTGTAGGGGGTCGTGAAGGGGTGGTGTTTCAGGGTTTAGGGCAGTGCAGTGGTGTTCGGGCAGTGTAGGGGGTCGTGCTAGGGGTGGTGTTTCAGGGTATAGGGCAGTGCAGTGGTGTTCAGGCAGTGTAGGGGGTCATGCAGGGGCTGGTGTTTCAGGGTTTAGGGCAGTGCAGTGGTGTTCGGGCAGTGTAGGGGTCGTGCTGGGGGTAGTGTTTTAGGGTTTAGGGTAGTGCAGTGGTGCTTGTGTAGTGTAGGGGGTCGTGCTGGGGGTAGTGTTTTAGGGTTTAGGGTAGTGCAGTGGTGTTTGTGTAGTGTAGGGGGTCATGTTTTAGGGTAGTGGAGTGGTGTTTGGGTAGTGTAGGGGGTAGTGCTGGTGGTAGTGTTTTAGGATTTAGGTTAGTGCAGTGGTGTTTGGGTAGTGTAGGGGGTCGTGCTGGGGGTAGTGTTTTAGGGTTTAGGATAGTGCAGTGGTGCTTGTGTAGTGTAGGGGGTCGTGCTGGGGGTAGTGTTTTAGGGTTTAAGGTAGTGCAGTGGTATTTTTGTAGTGTAGGGGGTCATGTTTTAAGATGCAATGCTCCAATACCTGACCAGTCTGCACTACATAAAACTGCAAAAAACTAAAAATAAAAAGTGTTTTGCACACTTTTGTCATTGGGCTATATGTGGGCTACATCTGGGTAATATTTGTGCTACATTTGGGCTCTTTTTTCACTGGTGGCCATCTTGGAAGACTTCTTTGTTATGAAGTTTCCTAATTTCTTCATTTACTGCAGTCTCCTCAGTAGGAAATGCTTTCAGTTTTTTACTTTGATTCCATCAAGAAGGCATTCAGATGTGTCTCACATCTGCCATAAATTCAGAATGTTAGCACTCTAGTTGCTTATTAGATCACTGGAGTAAAGCTACTGCTCACCAGGGAGTTAACTGGTAGTCTGCTGCTGGTATTGAAAGTGATTGTTTCAGTCTGCATGTCAGAATTTTCTAATGAAATAGAAGAGGATATGAGATCTCACTTAAAACATGCCCTAATTTTTCTTTCTGCAGCACTAACCATAATTTCTATTTCACAAAGAACCCCTCATTTTGTTTCTTTTTAAATTAAATGTTTTAAGTGTTACCGGTTTATTCCAATCAAGATGGCTTCAGGTGTGCCATACTTTTGTCATAAGTAAGGCTGTTAGCACTCTAGTTGTTCTTTAGAACACTCTGGGAAGCTGCAGTAGAACACAAAGGCATCAACTGACAGGCTGCTCCTGTTGAAATATAACAGGAAGATATTTGAGATCACACTTGAAATATGTCCTAATTTTTCTTTCTACAGCACTAACCATAATTTCTATGACAAAATGAACCCCCTCATTTTGTTCCTTTTTAAATTAAATGTTTTAAATGTTACCAGTTTATTCCAATCAAGATGGCTTCAGGTGTGCCATACTTTTGTCATAAGTATGGCTGTTAGAACTCTAGTTGTTCTTTAGAACACTCTGGGAAGCTGCAGTAGAACACAAAGGCATCAACTGGCAGGCTGCTCCTGTTGAAATATAACAGGAAGATATTTGAGATCACACTTGAAACATGTCCTAATTTTTCTTTCTACAGCACTAACCATAATTTCTATGACAAAATGAACCCCATCATTTTGTTCCTTTTTAAATTAAATTGTTTAAGTGTTACCAGTTTATTCCAATCAAGATGGCTTCAGGTGTGCCATACTTTTGTCATAAGTAAGGCTGTTAGCACTCTAGTTGTTCTTTAGAACACTCTGGGAAGCTGCAGTAGAACACAAAGGAATCAACTGACAGTCTCTGCCCTTGTTGGATGTACATGTTTTACTGAGAATGTCAGACTTCATTCTCACATGAGTGAGAAAGATAATGTGTATTTACAGAAAATATGCTCTCATTTTAGCTTCTGGAGCACCTTCCAAACCTCCATGGGACAAGCATGAGAAAATAGTGTTCTCTCAAACATGATTCATGATATCCCAGCAGAAGGTTTTTCACATGGTAAAATCACCTTAGAATACACCACAATTCCTAAAATTAGTATTGTACCATCAACAAATACATTCTAATGTAACTAAAGCCTGTTATCACCCTTTATAGTTCTCCTTTTGGTGACCCTCAAAATCTTCTATTCACTACAATGCATTTCAATGAGATACTATCATTTATATTGGTCCCAAGATGGCTGCCAGCAATTCCAGGATGAAGTGCTGACAGCCAATCAGATCTCACGATGACATGTGTGGTTAGGCTCCGCCCAGATATATATGTGACTTTACTTTTGATTTTCTCAGGAACTACTGAACGGATTTACACCATTTAAGCAAAAGGCACGACACTGAACCAAGGGCTACCTCTTTGCCAAATTTGGTGTAATTCCATTCAGCAGTTCGGGCTGTAGCTGCGACTAAAGGTTCCTATGGAAAAATGAATGGGAAAACGCGTTTTGGGACCCCCTTTTTCTCGGCCCCGCTTGACGTATCACCCGAGACTTTCAGGATAGGAGCGGACCGGAGCGCCCCAACAAGTTGGAAACTTTCGCGAAGATTCGTCAACCGGCGCCAACGTTATTTCAAATAGAATGTCGCGGATTTCCTATGGATAATAGGTTTTAACTATAACTATCTACTGGCGACCGCCAGTAGATAATATATATATTTATATATATATATATATATATTTATATATATATATATATATATATATATATATATATATATATATATTTATTATCTACTGGCGGTCGCCAGTAGATAGTTATAGTTACAACCTATTATCCATAGGAAATCCGCGACATTCTATTTGAAATAACTCTCTTGCCGGTTGACGTATCTTCGCGAAATTTTCAAACTTTGTGGCCCGCTCCGGTCCGCTCCTACCCTGAAAGTCTCGGGGATTCGTCAAGCGAGGGCCGAGAAAAGGGGTCCCAAACGTGTTTTCCCATGCACTTTCCATAGGAAACTTTAGACACGGCTAAAACCCGAACTGCTGAACGGAATTACACCAAATTTGGCAAAGAGGTAGTTCTTGGTTCAGAAAGAACCCTTTTTGTTAAATGGTGTAAATCCGTTCAGTAGTTGCTGAGAAAATGAAAAGTAAAAAGTTAGTGATATCTATGGCCGAGTAGGGTCCGCGTACCCTCAGCGCACCCTGCGCGCACCGTCCCGATCACGAGCTGCATGTTAACTGGCTGTCAACATTCCGATTCAGGAAATGTTGGCAGCCATTTTGTCCCTCGGTAGAACCGAGGGACAGAAACAAGTGCGCAAAGCGCACAAAGGGGCAGGGTAGAAACACCCTGACCCCCTAGGTTTGCTCAGGGGTCCCACAAGGACCCCTGGGCAAAAAATAAAAAAAAATTAAAAAAATCGGCAGGATGCGCTCAGGGTGCGCGAATCCTGCCGAAAAAAATCGAGCGCGGTCTCCCGCGCTTGATGTTAATTGGCCCCGGGTGGCCCAAGTCCCGGGGGCATGGTGGGGGATAATTTAATGTGTGGGGGCCTCAAAGGGCCCCCAAGCCCCGGGGACCGCCACCCCCGGGGCTTTTTTAAAAATGGTGCGGGAGGGCTCTGAGCCCTCCCGCAGCCCCGGGGACCACCACCTCCCGGGGCTTTTTAAAAAAATTATTAAACCTGTGTGGGGGGCTCCAGCCCCCACACACCCGGGGACCGCCACCTCCCCGGGGCACTAAACATTTTAATATGGGGGTCCGTTACGGACCCCAGAGCCCCGGGACCACCACCTCCCGGGGCTGTGTACTGAATGGGAGGGGGCCGCGCGGCCCCCTCCTAGAGCCCTTGATGGCCCTGGGGACCGCCACCCCCCAGGGCCGGCTCCTGCAGTGTCCCGGGGTGCCTACCCCGGGACACTGCTGTTTGCAATGACAGGACGGGAGCCTCGCGGCTCCCGTCCTGTCATTGCAAACTTGCTTTGGATATTGGAAGAGAGAGCAGGAAACCTGCTCTCTCTTCCAATATCCAAAGCCGATTGCTTTCCACATGGGGAGCAGCATGTTAGCTGCTCCCCATGTGTAAGCAATGCCGGCTCCCGTAGGACACGGGGAGCCGGCGGGATTGTGGGGGATTGGGGACCCCCACAGTCCCCAATGGAGAGGGCCAGCCCCGGGGGATGGGGTCCCCGGGGCAAGTAGTGGCCCGGGAGGGGGCCACGCGGCCCCCTCCCCAAAAAAGAGAAATAAAAAAAAATTTAAAAGGAAAGGCCGGCCCCGGGGATGGGGTCCCGGGGCCTTAAAATGGCCAGAGGAGGGGGGCCACGCTGCCCCCTCAAAAATATAAATATAGAGGCCATGCCCCGGGGATGGGGTCCCCGGGGCCAATACAGGCCAAGGGAAGGGTGGCCACGCGGCCCCCTTCCCGTTTTTTTCTTATTTGGTAATTTTAAAAAGGGGTAAGGCCCTGGGGGATGGGGTCCCCAGGGCCCAAAAGAAAAAAGGAAGGGGGCCACACAGCCCCCTTCAGGGGACAAAAAAACGATCGGGCCCGCAGGCCCCGCCCCTTCCTTCACCACTCTGCAAACGCGCCCCTGGCGCATTTGCAGAGGGGGAACAATTCCCTTGAATACTGGGGTTCCCTGGGGTCCAACTAGCCCACCAGGTACCTCCAGTATGCGCCAGGGGGCTGCCTTGCAGAGAGGTGTACAGAGGCCACGCCCTTTTACACCTCTCTGCAACGCAGCTCTGTGGCGCTTTTGGAGGTATATGGTGGGCTAGTTGGACTCCGGGGACCCTCAGGATTCAAGGGGACTTAATCCTCCAACTTAAAACGCGCCACGGGCGCGTTTGCACAGTGGTGAAGGGAGGGCGGGGCTTCAGGTGACATGTGTGCAAACAGGCCCCGTGGCGCATTTTAAGATGGGGAATTAAATCCCCTTCAATCCTGAGGGTCCCTGGGGGCCAACTAGCCCAACAGGTACATCCAGAAAGCGCCACAGAGCTGCGTTGCAGAGAGGTGTAAAAGGGGTGTGGCCTCTCTACACGTCTCTGCAACGCAGCCCCTGGCGCATATTGGAGGTTCCCAGTGGGCTAGTTGGCCCCTAGGGACCCTCAGGATTCAAGGGGACTTAATCCCCCAACTTAAAACGCGCCACGGGCGCGTTTGCACAGATGTCACCTGAGGCCCCGCCCCTCCCTTCACCATTGTGCAAATATTCTTCTAAAATCATCCGAAATACGAATTCCGATTTACTCACCTGTTATAAGGAGAGACCTCAGTGCTGCATCTTTCAGCCCAGTACTGGTCCTGAAAAGTAATTTTAACCGTACTTACCAGTAACTTGAATTTCCTTCCATAGGATATCATTGCCTGCTTTTTGCTGAAAAAGTTTCTAAGTGTTGATTTTTGAAACATACAAATATTCCTCTAAAATCAGCCGAAATACGAATTCCGATTTACTCACCTGTTATAAGGAGAGACCTCAGTGCTGTATCTTTTAGCCCAGTACTGGTCCTGAAAAGTAATTTTAACTGTACTTACCGGTAACTTGAATTTCCTTCATAGGCTAACATTGACTGGTTTCACTTGGAAATTCTTCTAAGTGTGGAGTTTTGGAACTTTAAAATATTCCTCTAAAATCAGCCGAAATACGAATTCCGATTTACTCACCTGTTATCAGGAGAGACCTCAGTGCTGCATCTTTCAGCCCAGTACTGGTCCTGAAAAGTAATTTTAACCGTACTTACCGGTAACTTGAATTTCCTTCATAGGCTAACATTGACTGGTTTCACTTGGAAATTCTTCTAAGTGTGGAGTTTTGGAACTTGAAAATATTCCTCTAAAATCAGCAGAAATACGAATTCCGATTTACTCACCTGTTATCAGGAGAGACCTCAGTGCTGCATCTTTCAGCCCAGTACTGATCCTCAAAAGTAATTTTAACCGTACTTACCAGTAAGTTGAATTTCCTTCCATAGGATATCATTGCCTGGTTTCACTTGGAAATTCTTCTAAGTGTGGAGTTTTGGAACTTTATAATATTCCTCTAAAATCAACCAAAGTACGAATTCCAATTTACTCACCTGTTATCAGGAGAGAACCCAGTGCTGCATCTTTTAGCCCAGCACTGACCCTGAAAAGTAATTTTAACCGTACTTACCAGTAACTTATATTTTCTTCCATAGGAATCCATTGTCTGGTTTTCAGCAGAAAAGTTTCAAAGTGTCGATTTTCACAAACTACAAATATTCCTTAAAAATCGCCTGTATGACTTAAACGCATTCTTTCAACTGTTTACAGGAGATGCACCAGTGCTGGATCCAGGATCCAACACTGAGTAAGAAAAAGTAACGATAACAGTTTTTACCTGCTAAGTGAATTTCCTTCCATAGGATAACATTGGTGATTCTATGAGAAAAAGTTTCTAAGTGTCAACTTTTAAAGTACAATAATATTCCTTAAAAATCACGACTGTAACCAAAATGCTTTTACTCAACTGTTTACAGGAGATGTGCCAGGACTGAATCTAGGATCCAGTCCTGTGGTTAGAAAAGTAATCCATAAAGTAACTAATTGCATTTAACTAGAAATTCACATTGAGCTGAATGTTGCATTGTGTTTGAAAATGTGTTGCCCATTGCAACAACTGTAACTACTGTACTTAAAAGTCTATTGCCTATGTGCAAAGTATTTAAACTAAAGTAATTCATTCTGAGAAAGTATTTTTGTAATGTAATTTATAATGTAATTACAATGTAATTTAAAAAATAAAATATGTAAAAAAAATTGTTTCTAAAAAATTTGGAAATCAGTATGAAAAAAATTTATATAACAATGAATACATTTAAAAATTGTCATTTACAAAACCTTTGAAATTCACTGAAAAAACTGTAGGTTTCAGACATGTTATAGTTACAAATTAGCATTTAAAAAACCTTTGAAATTCACTGAAAAAACCATAGGTTTCAGGGACGTTATACTTACAAATTAGCATTTAAAAAACCTTTGAAATTCACTGAAAAAACCATAGGTTTTAGGGACAGTTATAGTTAGTTGGACATTGCACTCGTACAAAACCCGTGAAATTCCCCCGTTATAGTTAGTCCAGCTAACTATAACTCGCGCCCCGCAATGCACTGCTGATGACGTCACATATTACATCACTCATGACATGGTCAGTGACATCACTGATGACATCACTGATGACATCTCAAATGACATCACTGATGACATCATCCACGTGATAATCTGATGCACCTCCTCACACCCTAATATAACCTTTGATACACCCACTCTAAATTACAGACTGCCATTCGCAAAACCATAGACACTCCAACACCAATAACTACATACCCACTCACTGATTCTTAGGTCTACGCACACATCCACTCACTCACCCGTACAGTCACTCATACTTACGGTCACTCAGTACAGGACTATCATATGCACTCATACTCCTATATAGACACTCAAACACCGCCACTCATCCATAGAGGTACTCACACACCTAGTCAGTCATGCAAATAATTAAACACACTACCATTTACTCACCTATACAGTTATACACACACCAGCTCACTTACTCATACAAATAGTAGCACATTCTTAAGCTCTTATACAATCACTGATACAAGCACACACTCATCCATACAGCCACTATCACAATCACTCACTCTCGCTTATAGCTATTTATATACTCCAATACACATATATACTGCCTTTCACATATGTAGTTACTCACACATGTACCACTGGGACATACATTCACTCACTAACACACTCTTACACACACTTACCCACCCATACAGTCTATCACAGTTGCACTCTTGAAACCATCCACCCAGTGAATCACCCACTCACACATCTATGCACAGAGTCGCACACACCCCTCCCACACAAACACTCAGGCACCCATATAGATACTCACACAAGCATTCAATAACTCAAATAGACACTCATGTAGCTATTCACAAACACATGCAGCCACTTACACAGCAACAGACAGACGGATACAGACATTCACCCAGTTTAGTCACTAACCCATGCATTCAGTAAGATACGTTAAATCACTCACTTATAGAGTCAGTCACGCACCTACTAAATCATCCATACAGACACTTACACACCCACTCATTCTTCAATACGTCTTTTCCTATATATATTAAAAATATTTAAACTTTAGAGAAACACACAGTCACTGGATGATGTCATCAGTGATGTCATTTGAGATGTCATCAGTGATGTCATCAGTGATGTCACTGACCATGTCATGAGTGATGTAATATGTGACGTCATCAGCAGTGCATTGCGGGGCGCGAGTTATAGTTAGCTGGACTAACTATAACGGGGGAATTTCACGGGTTTTGTACGAGTGCAATGTCCAACTAACTATAACTGTCCCTAAAACCTATGGTTTTTTCAGTGAATATATATATGATTCCCAAACTTTGCCCTGCAAGCAAGTCTGCACTCCAACACAGGTAGGTTGCACTACAACTTTTATTTTGATAAAGCGAGCATTTTAGTCCAGAATTCTCCCTTTTAATCTGCCTGACGCGTTTCAGAGATACAATCTCCTTTTTCAAAGGCGATGTGAAGTCAAACACTCTTTCTTCGACAAATCCGTCTTCACTCCAATTAACTTTCAAGCCTCCTGTACGCTCATGCACGGCTTTCACTTCCTTAGTTAATTAAGCCCTGGTGTGTTCGTGCAAGGCATTGCGGTATTTGTGGTCTTTAAAATATTTCCCCTCCAGTGGGTTTATGGGCAGACTTCATTATTTTAAGAACAGGAGTAGCCCTCCAGTGGACTTTAGGACTGAAAGTCCCGCTTTCATCATATTTAAATACCTGCATTGCCATCGTCGATCCGGAATAGTTCCAAACCCGGGTCCCTTCATTGTTGGGTGGTGCGTCGACTTCACGGCTGGACCTGCCGTGTGAATATGATTCCCAAACTTTGCCCTGAAAGCAAGTCCGCACTCCAACACAGGTAGGTTGCACTACAAGTTTTATTTTGATAAAGCGAGCATTTTAGTCCAGAATTCTCCCTTTTAATCTGCCTGACGCGTTTCAGAGATACAATCTCCTTTTTCAAAGGCGATGTGAAGTCAAACACTCTTTCTTCGACAAATCCGTCTTCACTCCAATTAACTTTCAAGCCTCCTGTGCGCTCATGCACGGCTTTCACTTCCTTAGTTAATTAAGCCCTGGTGTGTTCGTGCAAGGCATTGCGGTATTTGTGGTCTTTAAAATATTTCCCCTCCAGTGGGTTTATGTGCAGACTTCATTATTTTAAGAACAGGAGCAGCCCTCCAGTGGACTTTAGGACTGAAAGTCCCGCTTTCATCATATTTAAATACCTGCATTGCCATCGTCGATCCGGAATAGTTCCAAACCCGGGTCCCTTCATTGTTGGGTGGTGCGTCGACTTCACGGCTGGACCTGCCGTGTGAATATGATTCCCAAACTTTGCCCTGCAAGCAAGTCCGCACTCCAACACAGGTAGGTTGCACTACAACTTTTATTTTGATAAAGCGTGCATTTTAGTCCAGAATTCTCCCTTTTAATCTGCCTGACGCATTTCAGAGATACAATCTCCTTTTTCAAAGGCGATGTGAAGTCAAACACTCTTTCTTCGACAAATCCGTCTTCACTCCAATTAACTTTCAAGCCTCCTGTGCGCTCATGCACGGCTTTCACTTCCTTAGTTAATTAAGCCCTGGTGTGTTCGTGCAAGGCATTGCGGTATTTGTGGTCTTTAAAATATTTCCCCTCCAGTGGGTTTATGTGCAGACTTCATTATTTTAAGAACAGGAGCAGCCCTCCAGTGGACTTTAGGACTGAAAGTCCCGCTTTCATCATATTTAAATACCTGCATTGCCATCGTCGATCCGGAATAGTTCCAAACCCGGGTCCCTTCATTGTTGGGTGGTGCGTCGACTTCACGGCTGGACCTGCCGTGTGAATATGATTCCCAAACTTTGCCCTGCAAGCAAGTCCGCACTCCAACACAGGTAGGTTGCACTACAACTTTTATTTTGATAAAGCGAGCATTTTAGTCCAGAATTCTCCCTTTTAATCTGCCTGACGTGTTTCAGAGATACAATCTCCTTTTTCAAAGGCGATGTGAAGTCAAACACTCTTTCTTCGACAAATCCGTCTTCACTCCAATTAACTTTCAAGCCTCCTGTGCGCTCATGCACGGCTTTCACTTCCTTAGTTAACTAAAATGCTCGCTTTATCAAAATAAAAGTTGTAGTGCAACCTACCTGTGTTGGAGTGCGGACTTGCTTGCAGGGCAAAGTTTGGGGATATATATATATATATATATATATATATATATATATACATATTCACTGAAAAAACCATAGGTTTCAGGCACGTTATAGTTAGAAATTAGCATTTAAAAAACCTTAGAAATTCACTGAAAAACCATAGGTTTCAGGGGTGTTATAGTTAGTTGGACATTTCACTCATACAAAACCATAGAAATTCCCCCGTTATAGTTAGTTCAGCTAACTATAACTCGCGCTGCCCGCTAATGCACTGCTGATGACGTCACACATTACATCACTCATGACATGGTCAGTGACATCACTCATGACATCACTGATGACATCTCAAATGACATCACTGATGACATCACTGATGACATCATCCTTGTGATAGAGTGGCAGACCTCCTCTCACCCTAATATAACCTTTGATACACACACTCAAAAATACAAACTAACATTTTCAAAACAATGGATATACCAATACCAGTTACAACACACCTATTCAGTAATTCCAAGATCTACACACACATCCACTCATTCACCAACAGTCCCTATACAGTCACTCATACATGTACTCACTCATCATATGTACTCATACACCTATACATCCTGTTACACACCGCCACTCATCCATAGAGTTACTCACACACATAGTCACACATGCAAACAAAGTATCAAACATCCATTTACTTGCATATACAGTTATACACACACTACCACACTTACTTCTACAGAAACTTACACATACTTACTCTCTTAAACAATCACTTATAGAAACACCTACTTATTTGTACAGGAACTCTTCCAATCTCTCACTCTCACATATACTCACTTATATACACCAATACTCACATATACTAGTTTAAAACATATGTAGTTACTCATAAAGACACTATTGAGACAGTCATTCACTCACTAACACACCCATACACCTACTCATCCACCTATACAGTCCTGCACACATGCTGTCTTCAACACATACAAACAGTGAGTCACTCATTCATGCATCTATGCACTAAGTAATACCCCCACCGAACCATACAGACACTCATACTGATACTCAAAAACCAACTAATAACCCATATAGACACTCATGTAGCTACTCACCAACCCATGCAGCCACTTATACACAAAGTGAGAGACTGATACAGATATTTTCATATTTAAACATTACTCACTAACCCATGTATTCACTAAGATACACTTAGTCAGTTATACAATCAATTTTACAAAACAAAATCATCCATTTAGACACTTATATACCCATTTATTCTTCCATCGACCTTGAGATATACATATATAAAACATATTTAATTTTCAGAAAAACACACATTCACTGGATGATGTCATGAGTGATGTCATGAGTGATGTCACTGACCATGTCATGAGTGATGTAATATGTGACGTCATCAGCAGTGCATTGCGGGCGTGCAAGTTATAGTTAGCTGAACTAACTATAACGGGGGAATTTCTATGGTTTTGTACGAGTGAAATGTCCAACTAACTATAATGCCCCTGAAACCTATGGTTTTTTCAGTGAATATATATATATATATATATATATATATATATATATATATATATATATATATATATATATATATATATATATATATATATATATATATCTGAAGATTCTCTCAGCAGGGAGAAAAATGGAGCGCACTCAGTGGAGAGTTTTAGTAACAGTTCTTTTTAATCCAAAAATAAACGGGCGAATTTCATCATTACAGCATTAATACCAACTCGTTTCGAGCTCCCGTGACCAAGAGCTCAGGGAGCTCGATACGCGTTGGTGTTAAAGCTGTAATGATGAAATTCGCCCGTTTATTTTTGGATTAAAAAAAGAACTGTTACTAAAACTCTCCACTGAGTGCGCTTCATTTTTCTCCCTGCTGGGAGAATCTTCAAAGGATTAAACACGGCTTGGCTCAGCCGAGGAGAATCGCACCCTCTACAATTGTATGCGCCATATTGCCAGCAAAAACAAGCCTTGCTTGAAAAAAAAAATATATATATATATATATATATATATATATATATATACATATATATTTTATACTCAACAGTTCTAGTTAGCTGAGCTAACTATAACTTATGCCCCTGCAATGCACTGCTTATGACCTCACACATTACATTACTGATCACATGCTCCATGACATCACTGATGCCGTCACTAGTGACATCTCAAATGACATCAATGATGACATCATCCAGTGAGTGTAAGTCTTTTCTAAGAGCTTACATATATACTAAGCTACTACAAAAGTTAAATTAGTACACTAGGTATACTACTAATGAGTGATACTACTTCTAACATATATTATGTAAGTGGCTATGTCACTGTGTGTGTCCATGTGTCAGTGCGTGTGTGAGTTGTATGGATGTGTGAGTGGGGTGTGTGAGTAGTTGTGGGGGTGTGAATGAGTGTGTGTGAGAGGGTGTATGGGTTTGTAAGTTGATGTCTGATTGGTTGCATAGGTGTGTGAGTGGGTGTGCGAGTGGTTGTATGGATGTGTGAGTGAGTGATTTTGGAGGTGTGAGTGGATGTGTGAGTGGTTGCATGGGTTTGTAGGTGGGTGTGTGAGTGGTTGTGAGGGTGTGAGTGGGTGTGTAAGTCATTGTATAGGTGTGAGTGGGTGAGTGGTTATGTGGGTGTATGAGTGGGTTTGTAAGTGGTTGAGTGGGTGTGTGAGTAGATGTGTGAGTAGTTGTATGGGTTTGTAAATGGGAGTGTGAGTGGTTTTCTGCATGTGAGACTGGGTGTGTGAGAGTTTGTGTAGGTGAAAGAGTAGATGTCTGACTTCCGGTATGAATGAGTGAGTGGGTAAGTCAGTGCCCATATGGGAGTACATGGGAGTACATGTGTTAGTGCCTGTATGGATAATTGTCTACATGTATGAGTGGCAGTATGGGTAAGTGAGTGGCTCTTTGAGTGGCTGTATATGTGAATGAGTGGGTGTGTGAGTGGTTCTATGAATGCGTGAGGGGCTGTGTGAACAGTTTTATGTGTATAAGTGATGGTGTGGGTCTGTGAGTGGATGCATGAGTGGTTCTGTAGATGATGTCATCAGTGATGTCATCAGTGATGTCATTTGCGATGACTTCAGTGATGCCATCAGTTATGCCACTGAGCATGTCATGAGTGATTTAATATTTGAGGTCATAAGCAATGCATTGCAGGGGCACAAGTTATAGTTAGCTCACTGTTGAATTTCACTGGTTTTGTCCAAGTGAAATTTGAGCTTAACTAAAACGTCCCTGTAACTTTTGTTTTTTTTAGTGAAATTCTAAGGTTTTTTTATTTTATTTCCTAACTATAATGTCCCTGTAACCTTTGGTTTTTTCAGGAAATTTCTATGGTTTTCTAATGTTATTTCCTAACTGTAAGGTCTCGGTAACCTTTGGTTTTTTTGTGAATTTCTCCTTTTTTTAATGTTATTTCCTAAGTGTAATGAAAAAAAAAGGTGGACCAGACGTCCATGTTGGTCATCCGTTTTTTGTGAGTGCGTGGATCAAGAACTGCAAAGTGCAATGAGGCAGTACTTTACTGTGAATCATCCGCAGCTAATTGAGTGAAAACCATGTTCTACAAAACGAACAGATGGTCAACCTAGTGGTTTCACTCACCCTTGCATATTCAACTGCAAAGTAAAAGAAATATCAATGTTACATCATCTGCTTGTTGGACCTGCTCATACAACTAATGCTAGCCTGCTGCCATTCAGTTATTGTCCTTCTGCAGCCATTACCATCGCCTCATCATTCCAAGCAAACCTTTCTTTCTATCTGGTAATGTAATCATGGGTTATGCGATTCCCACCTTCAAGATTACAAAGAACACTGGTAGTAGAAGAAGCGAGCTTGGTATCTTTCGTTTTTCACTACCACCAAATATTATCACTAGATGTAGTGCCCACACAACCCCCAGCACATTCCTACAGTCCTCGAAGGAAAGTACTACTACTACGGCCAAACTTCAATGGGGGAAGGGGGCCAAGTGTCCCCACTCCCTGGGGTAATTTTGTCCCCAGGGACCCCATCCCCCGGGGCCCGGCCTTAAAATATAAATATTTCCATTCAGAAGGGGGATGCTTGGCTCTCTTCCCCGGGCCAATTTAGCCTCCAGGGACCTTATCCCCCCAGGGCCCGGCCTTTAAGTATATACACATGAGGTCCCCTCCACAGGCCGATTTCGCCCCCAGGGACCTCATCACCTGTGTCCTGGTCTTTAAGTATATAAATTTTTAATATGGAAGGGGGGACACGCGGCCCTCCTTCCTGGGCCGATTTTGCTCCCAGGGACCTCATCCCCAGGGGCCTCGCCATAAATAAATGGGGGAGTGGACCTAATTCAGCACTGGGGATCCCATCTCCTGGGGCCCGGCTTCTTGATTGTTAGTACCCTGTATCCCACCTAGGGCACCGAGTCACTACCGTTGGGGACCTTGGGAGAATCCTCAAGGCCCCTGCATGTCCCAGCCGGCTACCCACTTCCTGCGGGTGCCGGCATTGCTCTCACATACAGCAAGCTGCTAAACATGCAACTCTCTGTCTGATTCCCGGCCCGCTGTCAAGCAGACAAAATCTCCACACTCAGCAAGCGGGAGCGATGTCACAGCTTAGTTCGCGAAATTTTCAAAAACTAAAGGGGCGCTCCGGTCAGCTCCTTTCTTGAAATTATCAGGGTGATTCGTCAAGCGGGGGCCAAGAAAAAGGAGGGGTCTCAAAACGCGTTTTCTCCATGTTAATTTCCGTAGGAACTTTTGTCGCGGCTACAGCCCGTACTGCTGAACGGAATTCCACCAAATTTGGCAGAGAGGTAGCTGTTGTTCCAGAGTGCACTCTTTGCTTTAAATGGTGTAAATCTGTTCAGTAGTTACTGAGAAATGTAAAAATAAAAAATATCGATATCTGAGCACCGAGGAGGATTTGCAAACCCTCCTGAGCACGAGCTTCATTCTGATTGGCTTCCAACACTCCAAACCAGGAAGTGTTGGCAGCCATCTTGTGACTCGGTAAAACCGAGTCACAAGACAGTAAAAAAAAAGATTACAAAACAAGAAAAGGGGGCTGGGTAGAAACACCCTGACCCCCTAGGCCTGTTCAGGGGGTCCCACAAGGACCCCCAGGGCCAAAAAAAGCATTTAAAAAAAAAAACAATCGGCCCAATTCGCGCTGGGTGCACGAATCCGGCCGAGAACATTTTTAAAAAACGAAGCGTGGTCTCCCGCGCTTTGTTTTCTATAAGCCCCCGGGTGGGCCAGGTCCCAGGGGCCACCTCCCTGGGGATCATCCATAATGTGCGTGGGGCATGCAGCCCCCTCGCAGCCCAGGGGACCGCCACCTTCCCAGTGCTTATTTATAAAAAAAATGCATGGGGGGCTCCTCCACCCCCAAGCCCAGGGACCGCCACCTCCCCGGGGCTCCAATGATATTAAAGAAGTGTGGGGGTAGCTCCTGCCCCCCCTCCACCTGCCCGGGACTCTAACTATTTAAATACAGGGGTCCGTTGCAGACCCCCGGGACCACCAACTCCCCAGGGCTTAAATCAGTTGGGTGGGGGGCCGTGCGGCCCCCCTCCTGGAGCCCTCGATGGCCCTGGGGACAGCCACCCCCCCCAGGGCCGGCTCCTACAACATTGCTGTTTGCTATGGCAGGGGGAGCACAGCTCCCGCCCTGCCGTAGCAAACACTGCTTTGCTTCTTGGAAGTGAGTGCAGGAAATCTGCTCTCGCTTCCAAGAAGCAAAGCAGAATTGCTTTTGGGCAAAGGGAGCTGCATGTTAGCAGTTACCCTTGCCCAAAAGCAATGCCAGCTCCCGCAGGAGGTGGGGAGCTAGCAGGGACCGTGGTGGCATTGGGGATCCCCACACGGTCCCCAATGCTGAGGCTAGGCCCTGGGGGATGGGGTCCTTGGGGCCAAAAGTGGCCCAGAGGAGGGGGGCTACGCCCCCCCTCCCCTAATTAAAAAAATAAAATAAATACAAAAAAGAGGCCTGGCCCTGGGAAAAATATATATATATATTTTTTAAAACGAGGCCAGGCCCAGGGGGATGGGGTCCCCGGGGCCAATAGTGTCCTAGGGAAGGGAGGCCACGGGGCCCCTTCCCGTTTTTTTCTTTTAGGAAAAAAATTCTCAGGCCCTGGGGGATGGGGTCCCCAGGGCCCAAAAAATACTAAAAGAAGGAGGGCCACACAGCCCCCCTTCTAAAAATATTTTTTAAAAAGAAAAGCCGGCATCTTGCCAGAGGCCCCGCCCCCTCCCTGCACCACTCCGCAAATGCACCTTGTGGCGTGTTCTAAGTTGGGGGATTAAGTTGCTGAGAGGTCAGATCAACCTCAGGGACCTCTCAGTGATTCTGAGACCAGTATCCCTCGTGGGGACCGTGCAAACCCAACCCCTGTGCACCGCGTACATTTGCAAGAGCATATGCTTGTTGGCAATCCCTGAGGTTGTGCTTTGGTCTCCGTGTAGTCCTGAACCCGAGCAGCATTTGCACTGAAGATATCCGGCCTCCACTCACCGAGTGCTCTGTGGGCTGGTGCTTTGTAAATTCGCTTGAGGTCTCCTCGCGATTCCTGGTCCGTTAGCCTGTGGGTCCTGGCGAGGGTCACCTTGTTTGTTCTTGGGCTTCCCTGGTTGCTCCAGACGTGCCCTGACTCCCCATTGCTTGGAGAGTCCCCTGGACCTTGCTGGTCCACACCGTAACCTGTTTGTCCTTCCTGCATGGGTTGCATTTTCCAAGGCTTGTTGGTGCTCCAGCCGGACACCGACCCCTCAGCACTCGACATCCTTTGTGGGACAGCTCACCTCCGGGTCCTGGTCATCCTCAACGTCTCCTGGTCCTCGTGGCTGCCGAGTCAAGCATCCCTTCTTCGCACCTGAAGCACCCGACATCGGTGGGCATTCGTCTACCGAGCCCTTGTTCACCTGAAGTGACCCAGACTCTGTCCCCTCTGCTTTCAGGTTCCTCTCACCTAGAATCCAGGCTTGGATTCCACCGGACACTCTTCGCCTTCCTGGCAGCAGTACTTCTTCGCAACTCTCCATTGAAAACAACAAAGGTTTCCGACACCACTTGACCCCTATGCACCCAGCTCCTCTGGGATAGGTAACACGGGTACCTTGATACTCACTGGTGTGTTGGCTCTAGAACCTCTTATGTTCCAAAGGATTTGCTCGAAGTCCTCGTAGAAGTGACCTTAAACTGTAACTTTACAACCGCAACTTTCCCATAGAGTTGCACGGAGCACGCAGTCGTGTTTCCTCACTGCACCCGTCCTTTGTGGGCACCCTGTGTCTCTGCCTTGGGTGGTTCCTTGGGGTCCCAGCGATTCTATATGCTCTAGGCCCTGTGTCTAGTCAAGTCATGATTGTTATACCATTTTTTTTAGTATATGGTTCGGTCTCCCCCTGGAGCCCGCTGTGTATTATGCTACTTACGAATGTTCTATTGATTCAGTATTGTGTGCTTTGTGTTCTAATCTCATGTAGAGTTTAGTAGAGAGTGTTATATTAATAAATACATATTTTTATATAACTACTGGGTGGTTCTCCCTTCATTTGGTCATTCAGGAGGTGATATTCTGGTAATACAAGCTGCTTTACATTCCTTCAAGATTAAGCCTGAATGCTGCTCTCCACAGCTACCACTAGGATAGCTTTCTAAAGGTTATCTTTGACCTCATACATCATAAGGGTCGTGTGGACTGGTACAAGGTGCCCACTTTAATTAGTGGACAGCATATACCAGGCCACCTTCTCACATTGTGTGCAGCGGTTGGGATTCAAGCTTGCTATTGTTTTACCAGATAAATCTCATTGAGTGATTAACTGAAAACCACTAAGTATTAGGCATATATAATACATCAATATTTGAATAAGTAAGTTCTACTGAACTTGGAGTTGGGTAAGTCAAGGGTCTAGCACACCCTTTCTCCAACTCAAGAGAGTTTAGTCTCCACTATGTTAGGTAGGTACCTACACCACATAACACTAGTATGTCTTCTAGAGGAGAAGCCAGTGGCTCTCTGCCAACTAGATACAATGGCCTCTCATTCCAGGAATTGAAAGCCATGTGTGTGTCTAGGAAGTTGAGGACAGGGAGAGTTGCAAACACCCAACGTCTCATTGAGATGTTGCTCTTGGATGACCTTAGGAAGACCCCAGGGTCTGATGAGGTAGATAGAGAGGGTGGGGCAGGGAATGAGGAAAGGCCAGGAAGTGAAACCTTCTTTGACCTGGACTCAAACCCTGGCCAGGAGAATCAAGATGATTCTAACCTTGGCAACATAGAGCTTCCTTCAGGTGGAGGAGAAGGCCCCAGTGGCCCTCTCTTTACTCCACCAGGAAGAGTACAGAGTTTACCTAGGAGATCTAGATCTCCCTCTGTAGAATCTCAGCACTCAGGAACTTCAGTAGGGACTTCCATATCAAATAAGAGGGAATCCTCTTTTGAGAGACAGTGAGCTCCAGAGAGCTACAAAGAGATTGGGACTAGAGTCCCATGGTGGCAGCAACAGTGTCCCTAGGGTTAAGGAGTATACTCATGATCATAGGAACCTGAACAAGATAGTCCCTCCCTACCAGAGTGGGGATGACATCCACAAATGGATAACTGCACTAGAAAGGGCCTGTAAGGTACAGAGGGTCCCTCAGGAGCAGTGGGCAGCTATCGTGTGGGTCTCCTTTGCTGACTGTTAGAGAATAGGATGCTGACAATTATTCAGTCCTGAAGAGTGCTCTCATTGATGGGTTTGGCTTAACCACTGAACAATACAGGATTAAGTTCAGAGACACCCAGAAGACACAGACTCAGGACTGGGTAGACTTTGTAGATTGTGCTACTAAGGCTCTGGAAGGCTGGTTACTTGGCAGTAAAGTGAATGATTTTAAGGGATTGTACAATTTAATTATGAGGGAGCAGATCCTTAATAATTGCCAAAAACCAGTTGTTGCATGAGTACTTGGTTGATTCTGATCTGACCTCTCCCCAAGAATTGGGTAAGAAGGCAGACAAATGGTTCAGGACCAGGGTGAAGCAGAAAACTCAGAATCAAGGTGGTGACCAAAAGAAGAAAGATGCTAAAACTCCAGATAAGGGTGAGGAGAAGGGTAAAGACCAGAAGTCTTCACATGGGCCCCAAAAACCTGCATCTGGGGGGAGTCACAATCTAACAAGGGTAAAGGCAAAAGGAAACCTTGGTGTCATATCTGTAAAGAGAAGACCCATTGGACAAAAGATGCCAATTGTCCAAGGGCCAAGGATTCCACTCCTACCACCACTGCCCCTAAGGCAACTGTCCCCCTAGCACAGTCTCAAGTGGTGGTACACAGAACAAGGGTATAGTAGGGTTAACCTTGGGATCTGAGATGGATTCTGGCCTAGTTAGAATTCCAACTCAGGCTGTTTTGGTCTGTGATGGAGGCATGGATATTGCCTTCTTATTTGTAAGTCCCAGTAACCTGGGCAAGTACAGACAACAGCCTTTGATCAATGGTAAGGAGGCCATGGCATACAGGGACACAGGAGCAAGTGTCACAATGGTGAGAAAGGATCTTGTGGGCCCTGACCAGATCATACTTGGTGAGATGTACCAAGTGACCAATGCTATCAATGTCAGGACAGACCATTCCTTGGCAGTTGTGAATTTCACCTGGGGAGGGGTAACTGGCCCTAAGAAGGTTGTGGTTAGCTCAGACCTCCCTGTGGAATGCTTGTTGGGCAATGATTTGGAGACTTCAGCTTGGGCTGAAGTGGAACTCAGGACACATGCAGAAATGTTCGGCATCCCTGCAGATGTGTTTGCCATGACTAGGTCACAGGCAAAAATGTCTTCCACTGAACAGGCCCTGGATCCTGAAATGATGGACCAGGTGCCTTCCAAGAGAAGGAGCTGTAGGGGTAAGGCAGTGTCTTCTCCCCTGCCTCAGAGTGAGGATCAGTCTTCTGAGGGAGATGATCTCAGTCCCTGTGAAGGAACTGTCTCAGAGGAACTTGAACCTGACCAGGTTGAGTTCTTGGGGACAGGGGGCCCTTCCAGGGCAGAGCTGAGCCAGGAGCAACTGAACTGCCCCTCTCTTGAACCCCTCAGACAGCAAGCTGCTGCTGAGGCTGCTGGGAGTGCCAGTGGGTCCCACAGGATCTACTGGGATGATGGACTGCTATACTCAGAGGGTAGAGACTCCAAGCCTGGTGCTACCAGGAGGTTGGTTATACCTCTGAAGTTTAGAGGTTTCCTATTAACACTGGCACATGACATCCCATTAGCAGGACACTTAGGCCAAAGCAAGACCTGGGATAGGCTTGCCCCTCACTTTCACTGGCCTCACATGTCAGAAGACACAAAGAAGGTTTGTCACTCCTGTATCACTTGCCAAGCCAGTGGTAAGGCAGGTGGTACTACAAAGGCCCCCCTGATACCACTACCTGTGGTGGGGGTTCCCTTTGAGAGGGTTGGGATTGATATTGTTGGTCCCATGGATCCTCCAACTGCATCTGGACACAGGTTCATACTAGTGGTGGTAGACCATGCCACTAGGTACCCAGAGGCAATACCCCTTAGGACCATCACAGCTCCTGCTGTGGCCAGGGCCCTCCTGGGAATCTTTTCCAGGGTGGGTTTCCCTAAGGAGGTGGTATCAGACAGAGGTGCAAACTTTATGTCTGGTTATCTTACTGCTATGTGGAAGGAGTGTGGAGTGAATTACAAATTCACTACACCCTATCACCCACAATGCAATGGGTTAGTTGAGAGATTCAACAAAACCCTCAAGGGCATGATAAAAGGTCTCCCTGACAAGCTCAGGCGTTATTGGGATATCCTTTTGCCCTGCCTTCTCTTTGCCTACAGAGAGGTTCCTCAGAAGGGGGTTGGCTACAGCCCTTTTGAACTTCTGTTTGGACTTCCAGTTAGGGGTCCCTTATGTTTGGTTAAGGAGGGATGGGAGTTACCTCTCAAACCACCTAAACAGGACATAGTGGACTATGTACTTGGTCTCCGCTCCGGGATGGTGAGTACATGAAGAAGGCATCCAAAAACCTTGAGGCTTGCCAGGAATTGCAAAAGGCCTGGCATGACCAAAAGGCTGTTTTGACTGTGTATCAGCCAGGACAGAAGGTATGGGTGTTGGAGCCTGTGGCCCCAGCAGCTCTCCAAGACAAGTGGAGTGGGCCCCATACCATTCTTGAGCAGAAGGGAGAGGTTACCTACCTGGTGGACCTTGGAACTCCCAGGAGCCCCCACAGGGTGCTCCATGTGAACAGACTCAAGCCATATGTGGACAGGGCAGACATGGGCTTGCTCATGGCTACTGATGAGGGACAGGAGGAAGAGAGTGAACCCCTCCTTGACCTCCTCTCACAGAACCCTGATGATGGTTCAGTTGATGGTGTAGCCTTGGCAGGCAGCCTCACTGAACAGCAACAGACTGATTGTAGGAAGGTCCTCACTGACTCCAAGTCAGACTACCTGGTGTACACATGAGGTGGACACAGGTGACAGTCTGTCTGTTAAAAATAAGATTTTGTAGGCAACCTGATCATGTCATGGACTGTATCAGGACTGAAGTCCAGAAAATTTTGGAACTGGGAGTGATTGAGCCCTCAGATCGCCCTTGGGCTAGCCCAGTAGTCTTAGTACCAAAACCTCACACCCAGGGTGGTAAGAGAGAGATGAGGTTCTGTGTTGACTACAGGGGACTCAATGCAGTCACTAGGACTGATGCTCATCCAATTCCAAGGGCAGATGAACTTATTGACACTTTGGCCAATGCCAAATTCTTAAGTACATTTGACCTGACAGCTGGTTACTGGCAAATCAGATTAGCTGAGGAGGCTAAACCAAAAACAGCATTCTCAACCCCTAGTGGGCACTACCAACTTGTGGTGATGCCTTTTGGCTTGAAGAATACACCTGCCACATTTCAAAGGCTGGTGAATAAACTTCTCACAGGTCTGGAAGCCTATAGTGCAGCTTATCTTGATGACATTGCTGTCTTTAGCTCCACCTGGGAGGATCACCTGGTCCACCTGAGAAATGTTCTGGAGGCCCTGCAGAAAGCAGGCCTCACTATCAAGGCCACCAAGTGCCAGATACGGCAGAGTAAGGTTGTGTACCTGGGCCATCTTGTGGGCGGAGGCCAGGTTCAACCATTGCAGAGCAAAATCCAAACCATCATGGATTGGGTTGCTCCAAATACCCAGACTCAGGTTAGAGCTTTCTTGGGCCTGACTGGGTACTACAGGAGGTTTGTCAAAGGATATGGCTCCATAGTGACCCCTTTGAATGACTTAACTTAATAAAGAATGCCTAAGAAAGTTCAGTGGACAGTTAGCTGTCAATAGGCATTTGATGACCTTAAGCAGGCCATGTGCACTGCTCCCATTCTGCAAAGTCCTGATTATTCCAAGCAATTCATTGTTCAAACAGATGCATCTGAATTGGGGGTAGGGGCTGTGTTATCACAATTGAATGAGGAGGGTCAGGATAAGCCAGTAGCTTTCATAAGCAGAAGGCTGACCTCCAGAGAGAAACGTTGGTCAGCTATTGAGAGGGAAGCCTTTGCTGTGGTTTGGGCTCTGAAGAAGCTGAGGCCATACCTGTTTGGCACTCACTTCGTTGTTCAGACAGACCATAAGCCCCTCTTATGGCTAAAACAGATGAAAGGTAAAAACCCCAAACTCTTGAGGTGGTCCATTTCCCTACAGGGGATGGACTATACAGTGGAACATAGACCTGGGAGTAACCATGCCAATGCAGATGGACTCTCCAGATGTTTCCACTTAGAACATGAAGACTCAACTGGTCAAGGTTAGTTTAATGTCCTTGCATTTGGGGGGGGGGTTGTGTAGGAAAGTAGGATCTGCTTCTTATGGTTACCCCTACTTTTTGCTGATGTCTCACTGTTTTTGGACTAGTCTGACTGGGATCCTGCTATCCAGGACCCAGTCTATCTGCTTTCTCCCTTAAAAGGCTATGTATGTGAGGCAAGATGGCGACAGTGTGATTGCAGCAGCAGCAGCTCCTCTCTTCTGCTCCACGTTTTCGGGCCCTGTGCACTCACTTCGGTTTTGCGGACTTGGGATTCCGTTTGGGGGTTTCTTCCTGATTTGCCTCGTCAGCCCCAGGGCTTGTACGGATGTCCTGGTTGGGACTGGGACCTATCAGGCGATATGGAGCTGTAGCGCCGGCCGGGATTTCAGGCTCCTGTGTGCATAGAGGCGGCAGGGAGAGACCAGTAGACACTCTGGTGAGAGCAGTAAGATCACTGTGCTCCACCTGGTGGGCGCTGGCCAGAATTGTAGTCAAAGTGGGACAAAGGCTGTCATTACAGAGCTCCTGCATCATAACAAGATATAATTTGGTTTCAGGAAGGATGCCACCCAAATCGGCAAAACAAGTGAAAGAAGCGGTGATTAGAAACTCACCACAAATACATCTGTCCCAAGATAACAGTCTGGACTCCCCCTCAAGCACTGGTGCTTTGGCAGGCAAACCAAATGAGCCTCGTAACGTTAAAAAACAAGCAGAGAGCGGAGGGGTAGGGAGACGGAGGATTCAGACCGAGCGCACCGCGGGGCAGAAAGGGATGAATACAAAAGTTTCAGAACAAGTGGGGGCTGCCCCTGTAGGGGATAAGATAATTACACTTTCTTTACCACCTCAACCTACTATTACTGAATTCTTCAAAAAAACGGGAGATGGTATGTTGGAACATATAACGGAACCCCTTGACAATTTAGACTCAGAAATGGTCCTCCACAACCTGAGCACTGATCCCGTGGACGTTATGGGTGAAAATTTTGTAAATATGGAAACACAGGATGAGATTGTCAGGAATAACAAAGAAAAAGAAACAGGAAAAGAAACAGAAAAAGACACAGAACTTGTTGACAACAGGGATGATAATGAGGCTACGATTGACCCCCAAACCTGTGGGCCAACAATCGACGAGGCTTCCGGAGTGATGGGCGCTGTTATAGATCCCGAAGATCTGCTCCAGGCAGTAGGAGATATCATCTCTGATGGAACAGATAAGTTTTATTCCCTTACCGAGGAGTCACTTTCAGGTGTAACCGACTCAGATCACAGTGAACTTGACGATAGCTTGTCTTCGGCCGGCTCCAGCACTTTGGAAGCACCAGAAACAGCACAGAAGCGACAGAAATCTCGGACGAATCCTAAAGAGGGTACTGAGACCCAGGGGAAAAATAAAAGAAGGCGCTCAGGCGGCCCTGGTTTGAAGTGGGACTATTCACACACAAGGATAACTGGCCCAATGGCACCGACAACTGAACAGACAGTATCCCCCATTGATGCATCTCAGGCAAAGGGGATAACAGAAATGAACTCTGCATTGAGTATGATATTGGATACTATAAAAGAACATCGTGCCGAGACTTGGGCAGACGGAAAAAAAGCAAGGCAGGCCTCTAAAAAACTGGAGGGGGCAATACGTAAAGTTGGAAAAACCTGTGAAGAGATCGGCGAGCGGATGAACTTCCTGGAAGAGAGAACAACGATGGTCGAAAAGGAGTTGTCTGACATTAAAGAGGATACTAAAACCCATGATGCCCAGCTCACCGATGCTATGTGGAAGCTGGAGGATATTGAGAATCGTATGAGGAGGAATAACCTCCGCTTCCTAGGGATAAAAGAAGGCCTGGAAGGGGAGGACATACGTTCCTTCATAGTAAATCTTCTTAAAGAATCCTTCCCTGAGCTTACAGGGTGGGAGTGGGAGCGGGAAGTCCAGAGGGTCCACAGGTTCCCCTTCACCAGACGTACAAACTCTGGTAGAGATACAATCCATCCAAGGGCCATATTAGTCTTTTTTGGTAATTATATGCTTAGGCAGGCCATTTTTGAAAAAGCCCGACCCGAGGCCAGACGGCAATATAAAGAGTCTTCTTTTTTTGTACGTGCGGATTTTTGCCATGTTACCGTAGAGCGCAGATGGTGACTCCGGCAAATGATTAAGCCCTTTCAGGATGCTGGGTTCGAGGCCTTTTTACTTTCCCCTGCTAGACTGAAGACGATCGTAAGAGGGGCGGTTAAGTTTTTCACCTCAGAAATCCAGGCTAGAGTATCTAGATCAAATTCGGTCAGATAAACGAAATGTCTGAGATCTCAATGTAACTGTGGGGTTAACTTAAAGGAAAATGTTATCTCCTTTTTTTCACATTAGTAAAGGTCATATATGCATTTCACCTACTATGTGTTTCTTTTTTTTTTCCCCTTTGTTTCTTTCTCTTTCCTCCCTCTCTTTTATTGACACTTTGGGTTTAACAAGGTGAAGAGGGAGTTCAGGGGAGAGGAGCGCTGTGATGCTTTTGTTTTTCTGTCTCCATCACGCAGACCTTCCTTGGTCTGGCTGCCTCTAAGGGTAGGGGAAGGAGGGGGGGTCGAGAATGGGTGGCGGGGGGGATGGGACAGGGGGGGATATGTTGACAGCATGAAGTGTAAATGGCAGCAGAAGCAAGAAGCATATTATGGGAATGATTTAATATGGTTATTAACGGTCAGAGAGCAGTTCGATAGGAAGGCTATACAAGACGGTCTGCAGGAACAGTACAACATATGTATTAATGCAGATAATTTAGATATGGTAGAACAGCTGGAAGCAATTTTTCTGGGGAACCATGGCTAAAGTTCGTATTGCGTCTATTAACATATGTGGGCTCAATGATGGGGCTAAGAGGAGGAGGATACAGGAAGATCTCAAGGTATTAAAGGCAGATATTTATTGTTTACAGGAGACCCACATTGCCAGGAACGATAGCAATTTACTTAATTCACTGGGGCTGAAGGTTGCTGCATACACTACACAAGATGTGAAGACTAAGGGAGTTGCAGTTCTTATTAAAGGTAGTGTTATTAATCCTGGTAGGAAAGCGGTTGATAGGAACGGTAGATGGGTATTATTGGAATGTAGGCACATAACCGGTTCCTTCACATTATGTACAGTTTACGCTCCTCTTTTAGATGACCCTGGGTTACTCTGTTTTTTGGCCAATGAACTACCATCCTGGCCAGCCCCGTTTGTGGTGTGTGGGGACCTGAATCTCAATGGGTCTAGAGACATTCTGGGAACAGGCAGGACTACTAGCAAAGAACAAAAGCCACATTCGATGAGGGCGTTTAAAAATCTTGTAATGGATAACGGTTTGGTAGATGTATGGCCTAAACTTAGAGCTCCTGAGCCCGGTTATACTTTTTATTCAGCCCCACATGGCAAGTTTGCCAGACTGGACTACTTTTTAACCTCGCCATGTATACTCCAAGAGGCACGAATAGAACTCTTCCCCAGAGTTATGTCTGATCATAACCCGGTAGTCCTCGAGGCTTCAGTAAAAGACATAAGAAAGGAATATTCTAGATGGACTTTTGAGAGGGCTCTGCTTACAGATCCAAAATTTATTGGATATATGAAGGATTGGATCAGGGAGTTTTTCGATATCAATAGTCGTAGTGCCCCCCCAGGTATGGTCTGGGATGCTTTTAATGCGGCAGCGAGAGGTGAGATCTTGCAATTCTGTTTAAGTGAGCGAAAAAAAGAGGCAGAACAGATTAAACAGTTTTATCAAAAGCTTGCCCAATTAGAAACAGAATTGATTAGCACTGTGTCACGTGGTGGGGAAGTATCAAGAATTCTGAGTTCTATTAACATAACTAAAGCTTGCCTGAATGATTTTAATATGGAGAGACTCGCGGGAAAATATTTAGCTAAGAAGCAGGAATGCTATGAATATAGCGAGACGGTGGGCAGATTACTGGCAATCAGGGCTAGACAGCGGGCTTCAGCAGGATTTATTGACCGGATCAGAAAAATGCAGGGTAAAGTTGTGACAGAGCCTGCGGAGATCAGAAAGGCTTTTAGAGAATTCTATGAAGACCTGTATTCAGCTTCATCAGGTGAAGGTCACTTATTAAATTTGGAAGTACAGGAGTTTGTACCGACTGGAAGGGTACCACAGGAGGAGGTAGCCCGACTTGGGGCAGAAATTACACAGGAGGAGTTATATAGTGCCTTACAAGCCCTCCCCACTGGCAAGGCATCGGGAACAGACTGCATTCCTATAGAGTTTTATAAAGTTTTTTCGGTGAGATATACCCCCCTATGCTTAGTTTATTTCAGGAGATCAAGGAAGGGGCTACACCACCGGGCTCCTGGGGGATCGCGAACATTGTCATCTTTTTAAAAAAGGGTAAAGATCCAACGAACCTAGGCTCATATAGGCCTATAACGCTGTTAAACAGCGATGCTAAGCTTTATTCTAAGATCTTTGCCTCACGCTTGAATTCTGTGATGCACCATCTTGTCTCAGCATGGCAGCACGGTTTTATACAAGGAAGAGGGACTGTAGATCACGTTAGGAGGTTAATCACCCTCTTTGATGCTACTGAGATTGCTGCTAAACCTATGGGGGTAGCTTTTTTAGATGCGGAGAAGGCCTTCAACAGGGTGTCATGGAATTTTTTATGGCAGACCCTGAAGGCTTACGGTCTAGGGGAATCATTTGTGAAAGCAATACAGGTCTTATACGTTAACCCAGTAGCAAGATTACGAATCATGGGGGAAGAAACGGCTCCTTTCTTAATCGGTAGGGGAACAAGACAGGGCTGCCCTGCTTCCCCTTTATTGTTTGCCCTGTATTTAGACCCCCTTCTTAGGCGCCTGGAGGTTTCCTCAGAAATTATTCCGGTCAGTCTGCAAGGCGGCGACACTAAGCTATTGGCTTACACCGATGACGTGGCTATCATAACATCTGATCCAGACCGCGCAATGACAGCAGTTGAAAGTATCACTGAAGGCTTTGGGACCCAATCGGGCTTTTTATTAAACAAAGCTAAAACGCAGATCGTGACAAATAGGTTCGTCATAGGTATGGAGAATAGAACTGTTGAAAAAGCGGTTTACCTAGGCATCACCATCACGGCTAAGGTGGATGATATAGTGGACCTAAATATTACCCCTATAATGGGGAAAATTAGAAATGATCTTCAACGTTGGGACAATCTGAAATTGTCTATAGTAGGGAGATGTAATGTCATTAAAATGATGATTCTGCCAAAACTTCTATATATCTTTCGTGCAATTCCTTTGGAAATTAAATTTTTTGGTTTAAGCAAATAGAGAAGGAGGTAGCTAGGTTTATTTGGTGCTATCAGAGGACTAGGAGAGCGAATGTATACCTCTCCCTTCCCAGGGATAGAGGAGGATGGGGGCTCCCGTCTTTTAAGCTATACTATTTAGCGGCTTCATTCCAATACTACCGGCTTCTCTTTGGAGTCAAGGAAATAGATAGGGGGGATCCTGGACAAGTACGAACGATATATGAACTATTGATAGGCGCTCGGGCTAATGGCTGTCTCCTGAAATTCTATGAAGCAAGTTACTTTAAGAAAACGCGCTTCAAGGTATTGATTGCTGCCTTCCGCAATTGGGCAGGCATAAGGAAGAAACTTGGTGTAGGCAGGCTCAATCGTTATTCCCCGATAATCAGGAATGACCAATTACCCAGGGCATTGCAAGATACATGTCTGGTAAGATGGGGTCAGTGCGGTATATACAGGATAGGGGATCTGTTAGCTGGGGATCATATAACATCGTTTGAAGTTGTTAGAGAAAGGTTTGGTGTCAGCCCCGGGATTTTTAAAATTTCTACAGCTGAGAGATTGTATACTTAAGAAAGCAGGAGGGGCGGTAGGGTTTGGACAAGTACCTTTGATGGAATTACTAACTTGCAATATCAGACTCTCAATTACACAAATATATAGTTGTTTGCTGGAAGGCGTGCCAGATGATCTGAATAAACATAGTCTGAAATGGCAGGATAGGTTGGGAGTTGAGGATTCTTGCTTTATGAGATCATTAGAACTGTGGGACACTGTATTGTGCTCTGCCAATTCTGCGGGCTCAACATTTCAAGACTTTATTTGACTTATATATCACACCTGCGAAAATTGTTAAATAGGGTGGTACCGTGGGGACGTCTTGTTTCAGATGTTCAACATTTGGGGCTGATTTAGTGCATATTTTTGCCACCTGTACCTGTATAGAATCTATTGGTCGCAAAATTATAAGCTTCTTACAACAGATTCTTAATGTTGATGTTCCTTTGACACCACAGTTGATGTTATTAGGGGTATATGACTCAGCAGGCAATGAAGGGGAAGAATTAATTTTTATAGCCATGGCAGTACTAAAGTTATGTGTTACTTCAGCTTGGCTCGATCCTCAACCTCCAACCTTCCAGCAGTGGAAGGGACGATTTCTACACATATATAATTTAGAAAAGGCACTTTATGAAAGGAGAGGCAGGAAAGGTAGAATTAAAGGGAAAAGGATCTGGGGCCCCGTCTCCTCCTGGATCGCATCTTTTTTTTCAAACTAAAGTTTCTTCCTAAAGCCAAGCCTTAAAAATTATTTGTCATATTCGGCTGCGTTCTAATTTATGACTTCTCTTTTATGTTATTGTGTATAATGCATTATTTGATTGTCTTCTGTTGACCAAATGGAAAAAATTTATAATTTATGTTTGGAATGTATGTACAGGTAATCTATGCTGCTTTTTGCACTATAATTTTCTAAAATAAAAAAATTTAAAAAGGCTATGTATGTACTTTAGGTACACTCCAGATTGGATACTGGGGTACGCTTATAAATCCCACCGCTGCCACCAATGTGAGAAGGTGGCCTGGTATATGCTGTCCACTAATTAAAGTGGGCACCTTGTACCAGTCCACACGACCCTTATGATGTATGAGGTCAAAGATAACCTTTAGAAAGCTATCCTAGTGGTAGCTGTGGAGAGCAGCCTTCAGGCTTAATCTTGAAGGAATGTAAAGCAGCTTGTTTTACCAGAATATCACCTCCTGAATGACCAAATGAAGGGAGAACCACACAGTAGTTATATAAAAATATGTATTTATTAATATAACACTCACTACTAATATCTACAGGAGATTAGAACACAAAGCACACAATACTGAATCAATAGAACATTCGTAAGTAGCACAATACACAGCGGGCTCCAGGGGGAGACCGAACCATATACTAAAAAAATGGCATAACAATCACGACTTGACTAGACACAGGGCCAAGAGCACGTAGAATCGCTGGGACCCCAAGGAACCACCCAAGGCAGAGATACAGGGCACCCACGGAGGATGGGTGCAGTGAGGAAACACGACTGTGTGCTCCGTGCAACTCTATGGGAAAGTCGCAGTTGTAAAGTTACAGTTTAAGGACACTTCTACGAGGACTTTGAGCAAACCCTTTGGAACATAAGAGGTTCTAGACTAGAGCCAACACACCAGTGAGTACCGAGGTACCCGTGTTACCTATCCCAGAGGAGCCGGGTGCATAGGGATCAAGTGGTGTCAGAAACCTTTGTTGTTTTCAATGGAGAGTTGCGAAGAAGTACTGCTGCCAGGAAGGCGAAGAGTGTCCGGTGGAATCCAAGCCTGGATTCTAGGTAAGAGGAACCTGAAAGCAGAGGGGACAGAGTCTGGGTCACTTCAGGTGACCAAGGGCTCGGTAGACGAATGCCCACCGATGTTGGGTGCTTCAGGTGCGAAGAAGGGATGCTTGACTCGGCAGCCACGAGGACCAGGAGATGTTGAGGATGACCAGGACCCGGAGGTGAGCTGTCCCATGAAGGATGTCGAGTGCTGAGGGGTCGGTGTCCGGCTGGAGCACCAACAAGCCTTGGCAAATGCAACACATGCAGGAAGGACAAAGAGGTTACTGTGTAGGCCAGCAAGGTCCAGGAGACTCTTCAAGCAATGGGGAGTCTGGGCACATCTGGAGCAACCAGGGAAGCCCAAGAACAAACAAGGTGACCCTCGCCAGGACCCACAGGCCAACGGACTAGGGATTGCGAGGAGACCTCGAGCAAATTTACAAAGCACCAGCCCACAGAGCACTCGGTGAGTGGAGGCTGGATATCTTCAGTGCAAATGCTGCTCGGGGTCAGGACTACACGGAGTCCAAAGCACAAGCTCAGAGATCGCCAACAAGCATATGCTCTTGCAGAGCACGCCAGGAAGCACGAGTGGTGGAGAAATGGGTGTGGCCTGTGTCCACCTCTCAGCAATCCCACTATCTGGGGCTTACTGGAGGTATCAGGTAGGCTAATTGGCCCCTAAGGACCCCCAGCAGCGAAGGGGACTTTAATCCCCATCGAAGAGCGCACCAGAGAGAGCGTTTGCAGACTGGTGGTTAAAGGGGGCGTGGCCTGCTATGAGTACTTACAAATGCTGCTGTGTGGGACTTACTGGAGGTAATAGGAGGGGAAGTTGACCCCCAAGGTTGTCCTCCTGTTACCTCCAGTAAGTCCCACACAGTGGGATTGCTAAGAGGTCTTCGGAGGCCACGCTCTCCCTTTCTCCACCACTCTGCAAAGCGCCTCCTGTCACACTACGGGTTGGGGGATGAAGTCCACTTTACTCCTGAGGGACTTTGGGGGCCAAGAAGCCCTCCTGGTACCTCCTGTAAGTCCTACGCAGCCGAATTCCTGAGCGCTGGTTGGAGGCCCAGCCCCCTTTCTCCACCACTCTGCAAATGCGACTACCAGTTGAAGAAGCATTAGCAATGTGATAGGTTTCGTATTTGCGAGAGTTAGAGCTATTGGCATTGTAAATGTAAAAGTGTTTTATTAATGTTTCTTGGAGTGGAGTGGATGAGGGTTGTGTGTAGTGAAATTATGTGGTATGTTGTGCAGCGAAATTATGTGGATAGAAAGTATGTGGTATTTAGTGTGTAGGAATTATGTAGAGTGGGATTATGTGTTATGGAGAGTAATCGTGTGGTATGGTAGTCTGTGTTGTGGAGTTGTAACCTCAGGTTTAGTGTTCCTCGTTTCTATAGAAGCTAAACTATAAACTCAATGAGACAAAAAAAGAAGGAACCACTGAGGAGCAATTCTGGACATAGTCAGAGGTATGAGCAGGGCCACTGGAATTATGCGACTGTTTGGCTGCACCGACATTTGCACAATTATACATTTTCCGCATTTGCAACATAATCCATCATCTGCTGCATAATCTACAGATTTGAACAAAAAAACCTTGTTTCTAGCTCAAATGGCTCAAACGTTACCAAAAATGCAGCGACAAGTGTTACAGCGTGGTGGAAGGAACTTTGCAAACCTAGAATGGTCACCTGTTACTTATTGCTAAATGTGGGTATTAAATTGGTACTAATGGTGTGTAAACCACTTTTGCTTCTTTCTGCGCCTCTCTTGCCTCTTTCTGCATTTCTGTTGCTTCTTTTTGCAACTTTCTTTCTTTTTCTGCACTGGAAGGCCCTTTGCAAACCTAGAATGGTCACCTGTTACTTATTGCTAAATGTGGGTATTAAATTGGTACTAATGGTGTGTAAACCACTCTTGCTTCTTTCTGCACCTCTCTTGCCTCTTTCTGCACCTCACTTTCCTCTTTCTGCACTTCTCTTGCTTCTTTGTACACCTCTGTTGCTTCTTTCAGCAATTCTCTTGCCTCTTTCTGCACTTCTCTTGCTTGTTTCTGCACCTCTCTTGCGTCTTTTCACACCTCTGTTGCTTCTTTCTGCACCCCTCTTGCCTCTTTCTGTACCCCTCTTTCCTCTTTCTGCACCTCTCTTGCCTCTTTCTGCACCCGTTCCCTCTTTCTGCACCTTTCCTACTTGTTTCTGCACCACTCTTGCCTCTTTCTGTACCTCTGTTGCTTCTTTCTGCACTTCTCTTGCCTCTTTCTGCACCCTTCGTGCCTTTTTCAGCACCTCTGTTGCTTCTTTCTGCACTTCACTTCCTTCTTTCTGCACCCCTCCTGCCTCTTTCTGTACCCCTGTTGCCTCTTTGTGCACCTCTCCTACCTATTTCTGCATCCCTCTTGTCTCTTTTTGCACCTCTGTTGGTTCTTTCTGCACTGCTCTTGCTTCTTTCTGCACCTCTTTTGAAAATGTCTGCATCCCTCTTGCCTCTTTCTCCACCCCTCTTCCCTATTTCTCCACCTCTCTTGCTTCTTTCTGCACTGCTCTTGCTTCTTTCTGCACCTCTCCTGCAAATGTATGTATCCCTCTTACCTCTTTATGCACCCCTGTTCCCTCTTTCTGCACCTTTCTTGCCTGTTTCTGCACCTCTCTTGCCTCATTCGGCACCTCTGTTGCTTCTTTCTACACTTCTCTTGCCTCTTTCTGCACCCCTCTTACCTCTTTCAGCACCTCTGTTGCTTCTTTCTGCACTTCTCTTGCTTCTTTCTGTACCCCTTTTGCCTCTTTGTGCACCTCTCCTGCCTCTTTCTGCACCTCTTTTGCCTTTTTCTGCAGTTCTCTTACCTCTTTCTGCACCTCGTTTGCTTCTCTCTGCACTTTTCTTGCCTCTTTCTGTACCCCTCTTGCCTCTTTCTACACCTCTGCTGGTTCTTTTTGCACTGCTCTTGCTTCTATCTGCTACTCTCTTGCACATTTCTGTACCCCTCTTGCCTCTTTCTGCACCTCTGTTGGTTCTTTCTGTACCTCTCTTGCCTCTGTGTGCACCCCTGTTCCCTGCTGAATGGAATTACACCAAATTTGGCAGACAGGTAGCTGTTGGTCCAGAGTGCACCCTTTGCTTTAAATAGTGTAAATCCATTCAGTAGTTTTTGAAATATTAAAGGAAAAGAAATATCGATATCTGGGTGGAGCCTAACGACACATCTCATCGTGAGATCTGATTCACTGTCAGCGCTTCATCCAAGAAATGTTGGTAGCCATCTTGGGTAACCCTGGGCGTAGTTTGCGTAGTAGCACTACACGTAGCTACGCGAAGTACATTTTGAACTACACGTAGCTATGCAAATTGCATAGTGCGTAGCTGTGTGCTTGACTGCACTGTACAATAATTGCCTAAGGCATCTTGCACAGTGCAAGTTAAAATAAAATAAATATCTCTGTCTTTATATGCTAAAAATGCATATAGTCATTTCACAAAAGTGAAAACGATAAATTAACAAGCAGTGAAGAGGTGATGATTTTGGGATCCTCCCTAACCTAGGGAGAGAACCAAGCAGATGCCTTGAAAACAAAAAGCACATCTTTTGAACGATTCGGTGGTGGTCCCATCCACTTAGGACCACCCCAAGCACAATTATTGGCAAAAATACAATCCCAACCAAAGGCCCTGCAAAGCATTATGGGACGAGATTAGCAGTGGGCAGTGACTATTATAGTATCCAATATCAAAATAATTCTACAAAGAGCTGCAGTTCCACTAGTCGTTACTAGATGTCCCTCACGAGTCAAATGCAAAAGCTTCATGAAAGGGTTTCAATGCTTTTGCATTTGACTCGTGAGGGACATCTAGTAACGACTTGTGGAACTGCAGCTTGATGTATTAATAATTTCAATGCTTTTGCATTTGACTCGTGAGGGACATCTAGTAACGACTAGTTGAACTGCAGCTCTTTGTAGAATTATTTTGATATTGGACACTATAATATTCACTGCCCACTGCTAATCTCGTCCCATAATGCTTTGCAGGGCCTGTGGTTGGGATTGTATTTTTGCCCATAACTGTGCTTGGGGTGGTCCTAGGAGGAAGGGACCACCACTGAATCGTTCACATGATATGCTTTTTGTGTTCAAGGCATCTGCTTGGTCCTCCCCTAGGTTAGGGGACCCCAAAATCATCACCTCTCTCATTGCTTGATATTTTATTGTCAAAATTCACTTTTGTGAATTGGTTATATGTTTTTTAGCATAGAAAATTGCTTTATCAAAGCATTTGTAGGTGTTTATTATACTGCTGCTACGCTACATCAATTAGCACAGTTTTTCACTCTGCTACGTTCAATTTGCGTAGTGCGTAGTAGCACAAACTTTGCATGCTCCGTGAGCATAGCGAAGTATTACGCCCAGGGTTAATCTTGGGACCAATATACATGATAGCACCCCATTAAAATGCATTGTAGTGAATGAAAGGTTTTGAGGGTCACCAAAAGGAGAATGTGTAAAGGGTGATAACAGACTTTAGTTACAATATAAATCATTTGTTGATGGAGCAAGGACTCGTAAATGAGACTTGCTCGAAAGCAATCCTCTCGTTGTAACTCATTAACGAATTACTAACTATGTGTTTGTAATTAATAATTCAGCATTTTGGAAAAGACACGCGGGACAGTGAAGCTTGCCTATGTGTTTACTAACTGTAATAACATGAACGAAGGACTAAAACGCACTCTAACAAGGGATCTTTACTGCGCATGCGTCTACTGCATCTACGTAGTATGACGTACTAATGCTTGAAGGGAAAATCTTGCGCCTGCGCAAAAGATACTAAAATGGCCGCTTGAAAGTTCACATGCATGGCACCTGCTTCGCAAAATAGAAAATAAGTTTTATACTAACGCAAATGCAGAAAAGGGTAATAATAATTAAAGTGGGTTAGAGTAGAGTTTGGTGGTATAGAGTGAAACATTTATTTTTGAGAATAACATTTCTTCTTTTGACTTTATTATTAGTGCGCATTTGGGCCTTCCAAACTTGTCTGAATTGAGCTGACTGACTTAACCCCACGCATGCGCACCAGAGAGAAAATACGAAAGGATGACTAAGGACTTGTCACGCGTCCAAGGCCAGAGAAGATGTGCCCTGGGAACATGAGGGTGAAGAGTTCATATGAAGAAGACTTATTCATAAAGTTTAAACATTTTGTATTAATAAAGTTTGGAGATGTATGGGAAAGGAAATGATTTAATAAAGTTTGAGGGGATGGGTTTAAAGACAATGGTTCAAAGAAAATAAATGAAATGTAAGCATGGTGTGATGATCATCCCCCCTCGCCTGACCAATCAGAGTTAGTATTTTATGAAATTGAAACATTAATGGGTGGTACATGGTTATGGAGAGGTATAACTGAGGTAGCTTTAGTTAGTTAGTGGAGCTTAACGGGAGCACAGAAGCAGAGCTCAGGATGCTGTCGGTGCTGTGGGTGGTGCTGAAGCTGTGAGATGCTGATGAAGAATATCGAATGCAGAACCATCTATTTTAACTTAATTGGGTTAGAAAGAAGATCGCGGAAGAACCATGAGGAGAAAGAGAGTGTCAGAGAGGGGTGCGACGCAGTTGTCGGTATTTAGAGAGGTGAAGTATCCTGTCCTGATTCCTGTCCTGAAGTCTTTGTCTCCTGATCTATCCCGGGGGGACCCTTACCAGCCCTTTGGCCAGGGGGTTGGTCTTCACACCATTCTAGGTAACTATAAATATATCGTATTGATAGAAGTTCTTCTCTCTCTGTCCTCTATTTTCTGAGCATAGTTATTGTGTGAATCTGAATTATTATTACTTATTAAGTATTGATTGAATTGACACTCTTGCGAATGATGGTGTTTGTACTGAAACTTTGAGATGGTTCACATGCAATTAATTTAGATAAAGATTTTAAAACTTCCCGAGTCTGTGATTATTTCAATTTTAATGTGTTTAATAAGTTATGTCAATTATCACCATCAACTAGTTCCAACTAATGGTCTATCAACCAGAGGAAAGAACTTTTTGATCAGTGAAAGATTTAGTTAGAACAGAAATATAACTATTCCTGAGACATGAAATCTATAAATTACAAGTTCCAGCGGTCTACTTGGTATTAGTGTGAGGAAGTTATATGGCCCCAGATGAGTATATGGTAGTGGAGTATCTGTTGTTAGTACACCGCTGGATCAGTTTTCTGGTAGCAGAGTTATGGTTATTATTGATTAGTTTGGTGATAAGTATAGATTATTGATTTATGTTTAACAAAAAAAAAAAAAGTTAGCGTCTTGTTTTATGTTGTCTGAAAAATTCCCGGGGAATGAATAGCGGGTGGCGATATAAACCACACTGCAGTGAGGTTACTCGTCTGTTGGAATAACACTGAAAAGCTAGGTAGGGCTGGCAGTGTTAAGGTAGGGACTATTTTTCTGCGCAAAAGTGAGAGTGATTGATAGCAAAGAGTTCGCTAGTGAAACTTTAGGTGTTATATGGAATGGAATGGAAAGATTTTTATATAGCGCATGGCTACCCGGGAGCATCCCAGCGCTGAAAGGGTAACCCTGAAGGAGTAGCAGGTTCTTCCAAGCTAGATTGACAGCAAAAGGAGTTCGCGGGTGAAACTTTGGTCTCAAATTCCCAAAAACGGGTGGCACCGGAGGAGTAGCAGGTTCTTTGGAGCTTGAATGAAGAGTAAGCGGAAGGGTTTTACTCGCAGTGGAAATAAATAAACTATCATTTGATTTAGTTGAACAGACAGAGTAGCGAATGTTTTTATGTCGTCAAGAACAAAGAATTTTTAATGAACATATTGAGAAATAAGTTTTCGTATTACCTTGTGAAGGGAGGGTCAGTTGCCGGAGTGGTACTGACGTCACAGTGAGCCGCGTTGGGATTGGTAGAAACAGCGGGCATGTGACAGAAGCAGCCTTGTAAAGGAGGGGTCAGTAGTAAGGAGCAGAACTGACGTCAGGAAAAGGCCGCGCTGGCATTGGTCATATCACGAGCGTGAGCCTGATTTAATTGGATAGCTAGTTAGAAGCTGCGCTAGGATTGGTGGAGAGAGAGATTGTATGCGAGATTTTGATTTGACTGTTAGTGCAAGGCGTACAGGCAGAAGATTTCAAGGGTTTGCAGAATACAATTTTATACATCGTTCTTCAAGGATGTATGGAGAGAAAAGAAAGATGTCATTTTTAAGGAAAATTAAGAATTTCTTTGTAAAGGACAAACCTGTGTTGACTAGAGAGGGAATTCCTATTCCGCCACCGAAAACACCAGCATCTTCTATGATGATGGAAAGAGGATATCATACTTGCGTGTGGTTGGAAAACTGGATAGAATATACGAAGGATGATGGAGTGATAGCATTTCCTAAAGATGGTACGTTTAATGGTAGGATTCTTCAGAATTTGAGATTGAAAATGAATGATTTAGAACCTAGACCTAGGTTAACTCAATATGAGGCTTTGGAAGATTGGGAGACTGAGTCATATGAACGAGAGAGATGCAGAGGTGGGAGATATAGAGGATTCTTTCCAAGACACTTGCATGAGACGCGCGAAGGGCAGATGAAACAATGGAGGAGAGCTATGGTATCAGAAGGCTTATATCCAGTGTTAATGGCTGAGGAACAGTCTGGAGGAAAGTGTAGGGAGAAAACGAAACACATGAATACAGCAGGATATGGTGAATCAGATGACGAGTTGTTAGAGGATATTTTAATTAAAAATCCACCGCCGTATCAAGAAGCAACTAGTAAAGTTACCCCAAGTGCACCAGTAATGGGAATGCCATTGACCCCACAGATTTTACATGATACGTCATACAACAGTGTTGCAGGATAATGAAAGAGATGTTTTAAACAAAACTAGAGAAGAACTATTACAAAAGATAAGTCAATTAAGTTTGAATACTGAAGCTTTGACAGTACCAGTGACCATTGGTCCAGTAATCCCGTTGTATGGAGATAAAAAGGTTTCCCAGAAACCACAACCTGTGACAATCCCATTAAATAGTCCTAGGAAAGAGATAATAATTACAGATGATCAGGTTAGCGAAAGTGAGTCAATTATTTCATTAATGGATCTCCCTAATGTGGAACCTTTGACGGAAACTCCAAAGAGAGTTGCACCCATGAATTTGAGAGAAAGAAGACCTTAGGTTCATACTGGAACTGGAGGCGCAACAGTAGTTACCTCTGAAGAAATAGAAAGATGGGCACAGGAAAGAGATAATCAGAACCCAACACCAAAGATTTTAGACATCAGCAGGTTGAAAGTGGAATTGGAAGAGATGATGACAGGATGTGTGGGCACAGAAAGATTGAATGCTTGCAATGAAGAAGAATTATTATTGTTATGTAAGAGCATAACCAGAAGAGCAAGGGTATTCCATGAGAAATTGAATGAAGTTGCTTCAGAAATTGGAATAGACATAGGGAAATCAAAGTTGTTACAGAAACCATATCGAGTGGACTTTACTGATAAGGATTCAGAAACTGTAAATGCTTCTGGAAAGAGACTACAGATAAAAGAATTAATGAGCATTTTGTGAAAATGGGGATTCATTGATAAATGGAGAATTAGATGGATAAGAAAGAAAGAGGAAGTACAAGCGAGAGAAGCAGCAGCTGCATTTACAGTAAGAGAATCAAGTAAAATGGAAAAATTGTGTCCAATGAGAGAGGTTCCCGAAGGAGGATATGTTCATGTTCCATGTAGTAGACAAGATATTTTGTCATTTACAAATGATTTTCCAAAGCTGAGAGAAAAACCAGTTGAATGGTATAAACAGGTAGAGAGATTTGTGAAGGTTTCAAAGGTTTTATTGAAGGATTTGGATGGTCTATTTGATATAGTGGTACCTGCTGATTTATGGACGGAATGTAAGATCACAGTTGATTGGCCTAATGAGGAATATGCTAGAGACGCAAAGACAGGAGCACCCTCGGAGGTAATGAAAAAGTATCACCAAGTGATTATGTATTTGAAGGGGAAAATTCCTCCAAAAGAAACAGACTGGGTAAAAATAGATAGAACAACTCAGGAACCAAATGAATCTGTACATGCATATTATGAGAGGTTATTACAGGTGTTCAGGCAATATAGTGGTTTTGAAAATATCGGTGACAAGTTTATGGGACATTTTGTGTATCGGTTTGTATATGGTTTGAAACCAGAGATTAGTCAGATGATACAGCAGCACATGTTGTGTTGGCAAAGCAAGACAGTGGATGAGATTTTAAAGTACGCGAAATATTGCGGAGATGATATTGAGGCCAAGCATAGGAAGTTAAAAGAGAAAATGATGTGGGCACAAGTAAAACTGGCAGAACAGCAAGAAAAGAAACCAAATTCCCAAAATGATAATCAAGTGAAAGAAAAGAGTCAGAATGATCAAGGAGCGAATGGTAATAAATATAGGGGACAAATGGACAGAGAAGAAGTGAAAAGAAGTTTCCTTGTCATGCGTGCGGTAAGCTTGGACATTGGAAGAACGAGTGTAAGAGTACTCAGAATAATAAGAGTAATAATGGGCCAAATCAAAATTTAATCCCACAGACGCAGAATGAAGTACATGTGAATCAGCAGCAGCAGGTAGTTACTCCACAATATCAGGTGCCACCAGCTCCTATGCCAAATTTTGTGAATCATCAAGGTTTCAGTGCTAACACCGGATTTCAAGGAGAAAGTGGTAAGAATAATAGAACAATTACACAATATTTGTTGCAGAATGATGAGGAGAGTTCGAGTTTCACACAATGACGGTGCCTGAGGGGGGAGGAAGAGGAGTGCGTGCTTGGCGCATCCTTGCCGGTAGATCAGTCAGGTCCATTTGTTGATGGGAAAGTAGAAGGTAAAGACATTACTTTCCTATTGGATACTGGTGCTACCAGGTCTACTGTGAGAACAGCAGACATCCCAAACCTACCCCTCTCGGGAGAATCAATCCAAGTTGTAGGCGTGTCAAACCAACAGATTAGAACCCCAATCACCAAACCGATGGAGGTGCATATTGGAAATTTTAAAGAAATGCATCGGTTTGTAGTTTGCGATTCCAGTCCTGTAAATCTGTTGGGAAGAGATCTTTTGTGCAAGATGAATTGCACGTTCTATTGTACACCGGATGGTGTCGCTTTCCAAACCCCTGATGAAGACGTTGTATACAAGATGATGTTAGCCAAACAGGGAACGGAAGTAGATGAAATGTTTTCACTAGTGACTGAAAATGAATTACCAGAAGAGTTGAGAGCCACAGTTAATCCAGAAGTGTGGGATTTTACAGGAAAAGACATTGGGCTAATGACAAATATAGACCCAGTTAAAGTGACAGTGAAAGAAGGTGCAGTGTATCCAAACATCCGACAGTATAAGATGAGTCCAGAAGTAAAAGCAGGAGTTATTCCAGAAATTGAACGAATGGTTAAACAAGGTATTCTAAAAGAAGTGATGGGTAGTCCCTGTAATTCACCAATAATGGGACTGAAAAAGCCTAGCGGAAAGTACAGAATAGTGCAGGATTTATGAAAAATAAATAAAATTGTAGTGCCATGTTGTCCAATAGTGCCAAATCCAGCAGTGATCCTTTATCAGATACCTTGGAATGCAGGTTGGTTTACAGTAATTGATTTATGCCAAGCATTCTTTTCTATTCCTTTGCACCCAGACAGCTAATATCTTTTTACGTTTAAGTTTGAGGATCGTATTTACGCATGGTATCAAGTTCCTCAAGGGTACACAGAGAGTCCTTCAATTTTTAATCAGATTTTGAAAAAGTGTCTAGAATCATTGATGATGCCTGGAAAATCTGTTCTGGTCCAGTATATTGATGACCTACTGGTGGCATCAAAAACACAAGAAGACTGTGTCACAGACACAATTGCATTACTGAACCATTTGGCTGAAGGAGGACACAAAGTGTCTCCAGAAAAATTACAGTTCTGTCAACAAGAAGTTAGATACTTAGGGCATAAAATAGAAAGAGGAGTTAGAAAAGTGACACCGGAAAGAATAAAAATAATCAAAGAAATGCAATTGCCACAGACTCAGAGAGAAATGAGAATTTTCCTAGGAGTGGTTGGGTACTGTAGGCAATGGATTAATGGTTTTTCTATGTTAGCGAAACCATTAATACAAATGACCCGAAAAGGGCAAAAGATCCGATTGAGTGGAATGATGAATGAATAGAGGCATTTGTGAAAATGCGAAATTGTTTGTGTGAGGCACCTGCTTTGGGCATGCCTGATTATTCAAAAGATTTTGCATTATTTTGTTGCGAAAGAGAAAATTGTGCACTTTCAGTTTTAACACAGAGACATGGATTGAGTCGACGTCCAGTGGCATATTTTTCAGCTACATTGGATCCAGTGGCTTCAGCATTACCTGGCTGCTTAAAAGCAGTTGCTGCTACTTGTATGAGTCTGGAGCAGAGTGAGTCGATAGTGATGGGACATCCGGTAAACGTTTATGTTCCACACTCAGTTGAGATTCTAATGACAAGAACAAGAACACAACATCTCACCCCTAGTCGATTGACCAAGTATGAAAGAGTGATTTTGGGAGCTGAGAACGTGACAGTGATAAGGTGTACGATTATGAACCCAGCTACCCTACTGCCAGACCCATGCAATGAAGAAGTGAGAGATGAGAGTGATCATGATTGTCTGCATGTAACTGAGTTTTGCACGAAGCCCCGGCCTGATATAAAAGAGACACCTTTGAAAGAGGCTGACCATGAGTTATTTGTAGATGGATCCTGCCTCAGGACACAAGAAGGAGGATTAAGCGCTGCATATGCTGTTTGTAAGATATCTGGAGTAATTGAAGCATCCTGTTTAACTGGAGTCAAATCTGCACAAGTAGCCGAATTGGTAGTCTTAACCATGGCATGCAAATTGGGGAAAAATTGGCAAGTCACCATATTTACGGACAACCAATATGGGTTCTGGGTTGTGCACGACTTTGGCCAGCTCTGGATGCAGAGGGGATTTCTGACTTCTTCAGGATCTCCTATCAGAAACAGCAAAAATGTGAAGGATTTATTGGAAGCATTGCAATTGCCAAAAGAGGTAGCAGTTGTAAAATGCGCTGCACATCAGTCAGGAAATGACTATGTGACTGCTGGCAATAAATATGCTGACCAAGTGGCTAAATACTGTGCCAAAAATACAGTAGCCATTAACAGAAAAAAAAATTGAAACGGGTGAAACCAGATGCCAACTTATGTTTTTCTCAGTACCAGAAACATCGGATGAGATTAGACACTTGCAGGAAGAAGTTGAGGAAAGGGAAAAGGAAATTTGGATAAAGGCAGCTTGTACAAAAAGACCACATGATGAGGTATGGGTGTATTTAGATGGAAGACCAGTCATGCCAGATTGTTTACTTTCAAAAATGGCAAGAGTATATCATGGAGCAACACACATAGGGAGAGACTCAATGATCAGACTATTCAGACAGAGTTGGTACAATCCGAAATTCAGGGTAGTCGCAGAGAGCCTTTTCCAAAGATGCTTAACCTGTCAGCAGCAAAATCCAGGTAGGAAGACAATAGTTAGTTGGGGGAAGATTGGGAAGGCAGAAAGACCCTTCACCAGATTACAGTTGGATTTTATCGAATTGCCCCCTAGCAATGGACTGAAATATATACTTGTCATAGTATGCCTCTTTTCAAGATGGGTGGAAGCTTATCCCACTCTAAGAAATGACAGTCTTACAGTTGCTAAATTGTTGTTGAGGGAGCTAATTCCACGCTTTGGTTTTCCAGTCACTTTAGAATCAGATAGAGGCTCTCATTTTAATAATGAAATAATTCGATTAATCTGTGCTGCATTTAACATTGAGCAAAAACTGCACTGTGCTTAACGTCCAGAGGCTTCTGGAATAGTTGAACAGTTAAATGGCACAATCAAGTCAAGACTAGGGAAGGTGTGTGCATCCACAATGCTGAAATGGCCAGATGCATTACCTCTTGTATTGATGGGTCTCAGAAGTTTTCCAGACAGAAAAACAGGAATGAGCCCACATGAAGTTCTCATGGGAAGAGCTATGAGACAAGCATTCATTCCTGGAAATAAATTAATAAATATAACTGATGATCTGGTATTGGACTATTGCAAAGGATCGGCTGAAATGGTGCGTTCTGTCTCTCACCAGGTTGGAGAAGACGCAGTTGAAAGACAGCCAGAACAAGCACATGACTTGAATCCTGGAGACTGGGTGCTAGTGAAGAAACACGCAAGAAAGTCGTGCCTAGCACCAAGGTGGGATAAACCGCGGCAAGTCATACTAGTCACTACCACAGCAGTGAAGTGTGCAGGTTTACCCAATTGGATTCATGCCAGTCATACCAGAAGAGTTCTGAGCCCATCAGAACAACAAGAACAACCACTGACTGAACAGGCTGAAGTGTCAGGAGTTGTAAGCTGTGAAATTGAAGAATCTAGAGTGATAGATTCTGAAAGACAACCATATGACGAACAGCCAGGTACAAGTCAGGAAGAGTGGATACCAGTGATTGAAGTAATTGATGATGCTATTGAAACAAGAAGAAGAACAGAATTGCAAAGACAGGAAAGTAGTCAGGAAGAGACAGGGAAAGAAGAACACACTCAGGTGGGAATAGAAAAACACTTTCAGGAACCTGAGGAGGGAATATTAGAAAAACATGTTCAGGCAGAAGAAGAAAAGTTTGAAATAAGACCTGAACAGGATCAGATAGAGTTAGAAGAACAAGTTCAGGCAGAAAAAGAACAATATGAAGTAAGACCTGAACAGGGTCAGATAGAATTAGAAGAACAAGCTCAGGAAGAAGGAGAACAAAGTACGATAAGACCTGAGCAGGTGGAAGCAAAAGAAGGTTCAAGCACAGAAAACAGAGAAAGAGAACAGATTGTGGCTAAATTAAATAAAATTAAAAGAACCTTGAGAGGAGATAAAGAAGGTGAAAGTGCAGTACAAATCAAAAGAGTCAGAAAGGGAGACAATTGGCCTACTGGAGTAAAGAAATTAAGATATCATTTGAGAAAATCAGAAAAGAAACGAGAACAAGTAAATGAAATCACAAGCCAAACACGATCTAAACAAACCTTAGCGAAAATAACTCGAAGAAGTCCAAGATTGAGAAATTTAAACAGAAGATATAAGGCTCCTGAATGGACCTATGTCATACTTGAAGAATTTGAATCTCTAGATCTGAGTGATGAAACAGAAGAGGTTCATATTGCACAGATTGATGAAAGCAAATTGAGGCCTCCTTAAGAACGAAAAGAAAGTCAAATTGACAAAGAAAGGATAAGAGAAAAGACATTTTCTCGGAAGTAAAATGGCAGAAATTGAAGTTACCGAAAGACCAAACGTGGATTGAAAAGAAAATGTTTTAGATTTTGTTTTTGTAGTATTTTATTAGTAGCATTGGTATGGTTATTCCTAATAGTAGGAGTACCTTTGTTAATGAAAACAAGTGACAAGAATAATACAAATACTAATGTTAAGGTAGATAGAATAAAAGAAACTGAAATAGAAATAGGGGTAGAAGATGAAGCAAACTATCATAATGAATCAGACTATAATACGTCCTCTAATGTGTTTATTAAATTGTTATTTCAATATGTTAGTACTATGGAGATTAATAATTGCTATGTGTGTATGAAGTTACCCTCATCAGTATCAGAAGGGATGACGTATCACCATATACCTTTAACATATGGTGTGTCATGTAGTATTTTATCAAGTCTATTTTATGTTACAGGGAGACTTCAGTATTTTTATTCAAATCTAGATGTAGTATTTTCTGATTTACCTATTAGAAGGAATATGAATCCAGTAGTTAGTTGTAAAAATGCACAGTTTATGGGCGAATTTTTCTTAACAATGAGTTCAATAGATTTAGTTCAGGCACATAAAGATAATTTAACATGTACATTGAGAAAATAAGAAAAAGATTTTTTAGATTTAGTAGAAGAAAGGAGACAGGATTTAATAAAGAAGGCAACTGAACAGAAAACCCATGTACCTCCATGGGTTGGGATGGAGGGAATCTATGCAAGTGGCAAAGCTCATGCTGCGATGTTCCTGGATTTTGTGAAAAGGGGAAAATTCTGCCTCCATAGATTAAAGACAGATTATAACAATAATTACATTGGTTCCAGTGAATGTGAACACAACTTCCTAATTTTAGGAGGGTGGGGACTAAAAGGGGGAACGGATCCTGTATTTCCAGGAGTGTATTATGTTTGCGGGAATAATACCTATTATAGGTTACCTGCAAGATGGTATGGGAGCTGCTACTTTGGAATAGTTTTTCCAAAAATATATCATGTGGACAGAATCAGTGGAACCAATGGAAATTCTAATGGACTAACACGTAGAAGAAGGGCTAGTTTTTCTGAAATTGTAGGAGATATTTTTAGTGCATTGATACCCTCAGTTGGAGTCATTCTTAATTCACAGAAAATTTGTAAGTTATCAACCATAGTTGATCGTCTTTCTACAGATACTGCAGGAGGATTCTTAATGATTAACACAGAGATGGTTGCAATCAGGTCTATGGTTTTACAGAACCGTCTTGCTCTTGACATATTATTAGCAAAGGAAGGTGGAGTTTGTGGCATATTGAAAATTCAACATTGTTGCACTTACATTCCAGACCAGAGCAGAGAAATTAAAGGATATATTGAAAACATTACGAGAATGCATAAAGACTTGACCCAACTGGAGGTTGACAGTGTATGGGGAAGACTAACAAAAAGTATAACATCAATAGGGAAATGGTTTGCTTATTTTGGGAAAGGTTTCCTAGGTCAAATAATAATACCATTAGTCATGATAATAACCGTAGCGATGATAATAATGATTACATATAAGTGTTGTAGAAAAGGAAAGAGAGGAAAAATACATTTTGAAAGAGAAGGGAAGGGAAAGAAACGAAAAAGAAAGTATGATGAAATACAGTTGGAAGAAATGAAAGGCAAACTATACAAGAAAATGAAGGATTTAGAAGGAAATGAGTTGGTTGATGTAAAATTGAGAGGAGAAATAGAGAACTGAGATGTGCTAAAGTTGGTATCTGGGATGGGATGGGTAATTTTGTGATGGCTTAAAATGCCATCAGAGAGGGAATTGATGGAGCAAGGACTCGTAAATGAGACTTGCTCGAAAGCAATCCTCTCATTTTAACTCGTTAACGAATTACTAACTATGTGTTTGTAATTAATAATTCGCATTTTGGAAAAGACCCGCGGGACAGTGAAGCTTGCCTATGTGTTTACTAATTGTAATAACATGAACGATGGACTAAAACACACTCTAACAAGGGATCTTTACTGCGCATGTGTCTACTGCATCTACGTAGTATGACGTACTAATGCTTGGAGGGAAAATCATGCTCCTGTGCAAAAGATACTAAAATGGCCGCTTGAAAGTTCACATGCATGACACCTGCTTCGCAAAATAGAAAATAAGTTTTATACTAACGCAAATGCAGAAAAGGGTAATAATAATTAAAGTAGGTTAGAGTAGAGGTTGGTGGTATTCAGTGAAATCATTTATTTTTGAGAATAACATTTCTTCTTTTGACTTTATTATTAGTGCGCATTTGTGCCTTCCAAACTTGTCTGAATTGAGCTGACTGACTTAACCCCACGCATGCGCACCAGAGAGAAAATACAAAAGGATGACTAAGGACTTGTCACGCGTCCAAGGCCAGAGAAGATGTGCCCTGGGAACATGAGGGTGAAGAGTTCATATGAAGACTTATTCATAAAGTTTAAACATTTTGTATTAATAAAGTTTGGAGATGTATGGGAAAGGAAATGATTTAATAAAGTTTGAGGGGATGTGTTTAAAAGACAATGGTTCAAAGAAAATAAATGAAATGTAAGCATGGTGTGACGATCATCCCCCCCTTGCCTGACTAGAGTTAGTATTTTATGAAATTGAAACATTAATGGGTGGTACATGGTTATGGAAAGGTATAACTGAGGTAGCTTTAGTTAGTTAGCGGAGCCTAACGGGAGCACAGAAGCAGAGCTCAGGATGCTGTCGGTGCTGTGGGTGGTGCTGAAGCTGTGAGACGCTGATGAAGAAAATCGAATGCAGAACCATCTATTTTAACTTAATTGGGTTAGAAAGAAGATCGCGGAAGAACCACGAGGAGGAAGAGAGTGTCAGAGAGGGTGCGACGCAGTTGTCGGTATTTAGAGAGGTGAAGTATCCTGTCCTGATTCCTGTCCTGAAGTCTTTGTCTCCTGATCTATCCCGAGGGACCCTTACCAGCCCTTTGGCCAGGGGTTGGTCTTCACACCATTCTAGGTAACTATAAATATATCGTATTGATAGAAGTTCTTCTCTCTCTGTCCTCTCCTTTCTGAGCATAGTTATTGTGTGAATCTGAATTATTATTACATATTAAGTATTGATTGAATTGATACTCTTGCAAATGAGGGTGTTTGTACTGAAACTTTGAGATGGTTCACATGCAATTAATTTAGATAAAGATTTTAAAACTTCCCGAGTCTGTGATTATTTCAATTTTAATGTTTAATAAGTTATGTCAATTATCACCATCAACTAGTTCCAACTAATGGTCCATCGACCAGAGGAAAGAACTTTTTGATCAGTGAAAGGTTTAGTTAGAACAGAAATATAACTATTCCTGAGACATGAAATCTATAAACTACAAGTTCCAGCGGTCTACTTGGTATTAGTGTGAGGAAGTTATATGGGCCCATGTGAGTATATGGTAGTGGAGTATCTGTTGTTAGTACACTGCTGGATCAGTACCATACTAATCTGAGGAATTGTGATGTGTTATAAGGTGATTTTACCCTGTAAAAAAGCCGTCTACTGGGATATCATGAATCATGTTTGAGAGAAAACTATTACCTCATGCTTTTCACATGGAGGTTTGGAAGTTGCTCCAGAAGCTGAAATGAGAGCATATTTTCTGTAAATTTACATTATCTTTCTCAGTCATGTGAGAGTGAAGTCAGACATTCTCAGTAAAACATGTACATCCAACAAGGGCGGGGACTGTCAGTTTATTCCTTTGTGTTCTACTGCAGCTTCCCAGAGTGTTCTAAAGAACAACTAGAGTGCTAACAGTCTTACTTATGACAAAAGTATGGCACACCTGGAGCCATCTTGATTGGAATAAACTGGTAACACTTAAAACATTTAATTTAAAAAGGAACAAAATGAGGGGGTTCATTGTGCCACAGAAATTATGTTTGTGCTGCAGAAAGAAAAATTAGGGCACTTTTTGAGTGACTTCTCAAATCCTCTTCTATTTCATTAAAAAATTCTGACATGCGGACTGAAACATGCACTTTCAATACCAGCAGCAGACTTACAGTTAACTCCCTGGTGAGCAGTAGCTTTACTAAGGTGATCTAATGAGCAACTAGAGTGCTAACATTCTGAATTTATGGCAAATGCGTGACACATCTGAATGCCTTCTTGGTGGAATCAAAGTAAAAAACTGAAAGCATTTCCTTCTGAGGAGACTGCAGTAAATGAGGACATTGGGAAACTTCATAACAAATAAGTCTCCCAAGATGGCCACCAGAGAAGAAAAGAGCCCAAATGTAGCACAAATATCACCCAGATGTAGCCCAAGTATAGCCCACTGACAGAAGTGTGCCAAACACTTTTTATTTTTTGTTTTTTTGCAGTTTTTTATAGTGCAGACTGGTCAGGTATTGGAGCGTTGCATCTTACTTGGATCCCTTATTGCGTATTTTGCACGATGTACTTGAGATTGATCTTGCAAAACATTGAACTTTACTATTCTGTTAACCCCTTCCATGCTCATGACAAGCTGAACTCGTCATGGCACACAGTGGTCGTGTGCTCATGACGAGTCCAGCTCGTCATGACACCCAGCACGGAAATCCCTCTGGTGCGGGCACCAGAGGGATTCCCTTTCTCCTAAAGCCTCGGGAGCTGGGGAAGAGCTTCCCCAGCTCCCGAGGCCCCCTGGTTTCCCTGGAAATGACGATCGGCGCGCACGTCGCGCTGATGTCATTTCAGTGAAACTGAAATGAGCCAAGAGGCTCATTTCAGTTTCAGTTTCTACGTGCTCAGGGGGCTATCTCAGCCCCCTGAGCACGTAGAAACTCAGGAGAGGTATCGTTGGAAAGGGAGAATCTCCCTTTCCAATGATACCCTCACTAGTGGATCCCTGCTTGGGATCACCCCAGGAGGGCGATCCCCAAGCAGGATCCACCCACTAGGCACCAGGGAGGGGGAGCGGCCCTTGGGCAAGGGCCTTTGCTCCCCCATAACATTTTTGGCATGATTAGTCTTTCTGCCCCCTGGGGGTAGATGGGGGCAGCAGCTCCCAATCTGCCCCCCCAGGGGGGTAGAAAGCCCACTAGACACCAGGGATTTCTTATGGGATGTTTATTAGGGGTGGGGGCTGCCCAAAATGGGCATGCCGATGCCCCCACCCCCCCGGCCACAAAATTAGTCTTTCTGCCCCCCTGAGGGGCAGATGGGGCAGTAGCCCCCAATCTGCCCCCCGGGGGGGCAGAAAGCCCACTAGATACCAGCGATTTTAAAAAAAATTATAGTTAGAGTTGGGGGCTGCTCAATATGGGCATGCCAATGCCCCCACCCCTGACGCAAAGGTACAGTCTTTCTACCCCTCCTGGGGGGCAGATGGGGGCAGTAGCCCCTGATTTCCCCCCTCCCCAGGGCGGCAGAAAGCCCACTAGGCACTGACTTTTTTTCGGAATGTGCCTACCTGTTGAATTTGGTTCCTAGCTCTGCCGGCACCTAGGGAAACCTAGCAAACCTATAAATTTTTAAAACTAGACACCCAGGGAATCCAGGATGGGCTGACTTGACTGGCTCTCACCAGGTTCTGTTACCCAGAATCCCTTGCAAACCTAAAAAGTTGTCCAAAAAACACATTTTCCTCACATTTCTGTGGTGGAAAGATCTGGAATCTGCGTGGATCCACAAAATTCCACCCACCCCGCGTTCCCCAAAGTCTTTCGAGAAAAATGGTACCTCACTTGTGTGGGTAGGACTAGTGGCCGCGACAGGAAACGGCCCAAAACGCAACATGGACACACCACATTTTCACAGTGAAAACGGACCCTTTTTTGCAAAGTGCCTAGCTGTAGATTTTGAACCCTAACTCTGCCGGCACCTAGGGAAACCTAGCAAACCTATACATTTTTGAAAACTAGATGCCCAGGGGAATCCAGGATGGGGTGACTTGACTGGCTCTCACCAGGTTCTGTTACCCAGAATCCCTTGCAAACCGAAACATTTGTAAAAAAAAACACATTTTCCTCACATTTCTGTGGTGGAAAGATCTGGAATCTGCGTGGATCCACAAATTTCCACCCATCCCGCATTCCCCAAAGTCTTCCGAGAAAAATGGCACCTCACATGTGGGGGTAGGCCTAGTGCCCGCGACAGGGAACGGCCCAAACGCAACGTGGACACAAAACATTTTCACAGTGAAAACGGACCCTTTTTTTGCAAAGTGCCTAGCTGTAGATTTTGAACCCTAACACTGCCAGCACCTAGGGAAACCTAGCAAACCTATACATTTTTGAAAACTAGACACCCAGGGGAATCCAGGATGGGGTGACTTGACTGGCTCTCACCAGGATCTGTTACCCAGAATCCTTGCAAACCTAAAAATATGTCCAAAAAACACATTTTCCTCACATTTCTGTGGTGGAAAGTTCTGGAATCTGCGTGGATGTACAAATTCCACCCACCCCGCATCCCCCAAAGTCTTCCGTGAAAAATGGTACCTCACTTGTGTGGATGGGTCAAGTACTCGCGACAGGCAAGGGCCCAAAACCTATTGAGGCGACATCAAAATTACCTATCACAAACCAACCTGGTTTTGCAGGGGGGTCCCATGAGTTTTGGCCCCGGGCTCGACGGCCATCTAGGGAAACCTACCCAACCCACACATTTCTGAAAACTAGACACCCGGAGGAGTCCAGCGAGGTATGGCTTGCATGGGTCCTCCAAAATGTTCTTACCCAGAATCCCCTGCAAACCTCAAATTTAGCTGAAAAAAATCAAGTTTTTCTCAAATTTCTGTGTGGGAAAGTTCTGGAATCTACGTGGATCCACAAATTTCCTACCACCCAGCTTTCCCCCAGGTCTCCTGATAAAAATGATACCTCACTCGCGTGGGTGGGTCAAGTACCCGCGACAGAAAAGGGCCCAAAACCTATTGAGGCGACATCAAAATTACCTATCACAAAACAACCTGGTTTTGCAAGGGGGGTCACCTGGGTTTTTGGCCCCGAGCTCAGCGGCCATCTTGGGAACCTACCAAACCCACACATTTCTGAAAACTAGACACCCGGGGGAGTCCAGTGAGGTATGGCTTGCATGGGTCCCCAAACGTTTTCCTACCCAGAATGCCCTGCAAACCTCAAATTTGCCTGTCGCGGGTACTTGGGCCTCCCACCCGAGTGAGGCACCATTTTTATCGGGAGACCTGGGGGAACGCTGGGTGGTAGGAAATTTGTGTCAGCCCTCTGATGCCACAACTTTACCACACAAAAATGTGTGAAAAAAGGGATTTTTTCAGGAAAATGTCAGGTTTGCAGGGGATTCTGGGTAAGAAAACATTGGGGGATCCACGCAAGCCATACCTCCCTGGAATCCCCGGGTGTCTACTTTTCAGAAATGTGTGGGTTTGGTAGGTTTCCTAGGTGGCCGCCGAGCCCCGGGCCAAAACGTCATGGGACCCCCCCTTGCAAAACCAGGTCGTTTTGTGGTAGGCCATTTTGAGGTCGCCTCAATATGTTGTGGGCCCTTGCCTGTCGCGGGTACTTGGGCCTCCCACCCGAGTGAAGCACCATTTTTATCGGGAGACCTGGGGGAACGCTGGGTGGTAGGAAATTTGTGTCAGCCCCGTGATGCCACAACTTTACCACACAAAAATGTGTGAAAAAAGTGATTTTTTCAGCCAAATTTCAGGCTTGCAGGGGATTCTGGGTAAGAAAACGTTGGGGGATCCACGTAAGCCATACCTCCCTGGAATCCCCCGGGTGTCTACTTTTCAGAAATGTGTGGGTTTGGTAGGTTTCCTAGGTGGCCGCCGAGCCCCGGGCCAAAACATCATGGGACCCCCTTGCAAAACCAGGTCGTTTTGTGATAGGCCATTTTGAGGTCGCCTCAATACTTTGTGGGCCCTTGCCTGTCGCGTGGTACTTGGGCCTCCCACCCGAGTGAGACACCATTTTTATTGGGAGACCTGGGGGAACGCTGGGTGGTAGAGAATTTGTGTCAGCCCCGTGATGCCACAACTTTACCACACAAAAATGTGCGAAAAAAGTGATTTTTTCAGCAAAATATCAGGTTTGCAGGGGATTCTGGGTAAGAAAATGTTGGGGGATCCACGCAAGCCATACCTCCCTGGAATCCCCCGTGTGTCTACTTTTCAGAAATGTGTGGGTTTTGTAGGTTTCCCTAGGTGACCGCCGAGCCCCGGGCCAAAACGTCATGGGACCCCCCTCGCAAAACCAGGTCGTTTTGTGATAGGCCATTTTGAGGTCGCCTCAATACGTTGTGGGCCCTTGCCTGTCGCGGGTACTTGGGCCTCCCACCCGAGTGAGGCACCATTTTTTTCGGAAGACCTTGGGGAACGCGGGGTGGGTGGAATTTTGTGGGTCCACGCAGATTCCAGAACTTTCCACCACAGAAAAGTGAGGAAAATGTGTTTTTTTTGCCAATTTGTTTGTTTTGCAAGGGATTCTGGGTAACAGAACCTGGTGAGAGCCAGTCAAGTCACCCCATCCTGGATTACCCTGGGTGTCTACTTTTCAAAAATGTATAGGTTTGCTAGGTTTCCCTAAGTTCCGGCAGAGCTAGGGTTAAAAAACTACAGCTAGGCACTTTGCAAAAAAAAGGTCATTTTTCACTGTGAAAATGTTTTGCGTCCACGTTGCGTTTTGCGTTGCTTCCTGTCGCGGGCAATAGGCCTACCCACATAAGTGAGGTACCATTTTTTTCGGAAGACCTTGGGGAACGTGGGGTGGGTGGAATTTTGTGGATCCACGCATATTCCAGAACTTTCCACCACAGAAAATTGAGGAAAATGTGTTTTTTTTACCAATTCTTTAGGTTAGCAAGGGATTCTGGGTAACAGAACCTGGTGAGAGCCAGTCAAGTCACCCCATCCTGGATTACCCTGGCTGTCTACTTTTCAAAAATGTATAGGTTTGGTAGGTTTCCTAAGTGCCGGCAGAGCTAGGGTTAAAAACTACAGCTAGGCACTTTGCAAAAAAGGGTCATTTTTCACTGTGAAAATGTGGTGCGTCCACGTTGCGTTTTGCGCTGCTTCCTGTCGCGGGCACTAGGCCTACCCACACAAGTGAGCTACCATTTTTTTGGAAGACCTTGGGGAACGCGGGTGGGTGGAATTTTGTGGATCCACGCAGATTCCAGAACTTTCCACCACAGAAAAGTGAGGAAAATGTGTTTTTTTTGCCAATTTTTAGGTTTGCAAGGGATTCTGGGTAACAGAACCTGGTGAGAGCCAGTCAAGTCACCCCATCCTGAATTCCCTGGGAGTCTAGTTTTCAAAAATGTATAGGTTTGCTAGGTTTCCCTAAGTGCCCGCAGAGCTAGGGTTCAAAAACTACAGCTAGGCACTTTGCAAAAAAAGGGTAATTTTTCATTGTGAAAATGTGGTACGTCCACGTTGCATTTTGAGCCATTTCCTGTTGTGGGCACAAGGCCTACCCACACAAGTGAGGTACCATTTTTATCGGGAGACTTTGGGTAATACAGAATTGTAGAGCAACTGTTATTACCTATTGACTTTCGATGCATTTCTGCTTTCCAAATGAAAGACAATGTGTAAAAATAAGTCATTTTGAAAATGACCTGTAATTCTCATGCTAGTATGGGTACTCCCAATTTCGGAAATGTGCAAATATCTACTGTTTCTAAAATCTACATTTTGTTCCCATTTCAGAAATACATAGGTGTCTTTCATAACAATTTTTCCATGTATACATTTTCCCAAAATAATTGCTATATACCCGGTAAATAATAAAAACCATTGCAAGATGCTGCTCAGTTATTGGCTCTGGGTTCGTCGGGTTCTTGGTGAACCTACAAGTCCTATATATCCCCACAACCAGAAAGGTCCAGCGGATATAACGGTATATTGCTTTCAAATAGCTGTCATAATTAGAAGAAGTTACAGGTGAAAACGTTGACACAAATGGCTGTTTTTTTCAACTAATTTTCAATTTTTCCTTTATTTAACTGTTAGTTTCTATAAGGAAAACTTTAAGGATCTACACAAATGACCCCTTGCTGAATTCAGAATTTTGTCTACGTTTCAGAAATGTATGGCTTTCCAGGATCCATTATTGGTTTCATACCCATTTCTACCATTAACTGGAAGGAGGTTGAAAGCACAAACAATAGCAAAAATAGGCTATGTCCCAGAAAAATGCCAAAACTGTGTAAAAAAGTTGGTTTTCTGACAAAAGTCTGCTTGTCCCTGAAAGCTGGGAAGATGGTGATTTCAGCACCACAACCCCTTTTTGATGCCATTTGCAGGGAAAAAACAAGACGCTTTCATCTGTAGCCCTTTTTCGCATTTTTCCCCAAAAAACAAAATGTTGCTGTATTTTGGCTAATTTCTGGGTCCCCTCCAGGGGAATCCACAAACCATGGGTACCTTTACAATCCCCATGATGTTAGAAAAAAAGGACGCAAATTTGGCATGGATACCTTATGTGGTCAAAAAGTTACAGGGGCCTAAGCACGCACTACCCCAAATAGCCCAAAAAAGGCTTAGCACAGGGGGGGAAAAGGCCTAGCACCGAAGGGGTTAAACTGAAGTTGCTCTGAGCCGGGCTTTGCAACACCCATTTTTACCTACTGGTTTTAATTAATTCTCATTGTATTGTATTAAGAAAGAGGATTTACTGTTTTTATGTATACTTTTATGATCTAAGGGGCTTATTTACAAGCCCCTTGGGCCACTTTTGCGTCATTTTTAAAATGGGAAAATTGAAGTACGGGTGGCGCAAGGGGCTTGTAAATAAGCCCCTATGTTTCTAAATCAGATCGAATAAAGTTTATTGAATTGAATTGAAGTCTCCCAAGATGGCCACCAGAGAAAAAGGAGCCAAAATGTAGCACAAATATCACCCAGACATAGCCCACTATAGCCTAATGACAGAAGTGTGGAAAACACATTTTTTTTCTTTTTTTTTTGCAGTTTTATATAGTGCAGACTGGTCAGGTATTGGAGTGCTTTACATGAGCATTGGTTACATCACACAAGGATAAATTCATTTTGATTTTAGGCATGGGGAGATTAAGTGATTTGACCAGAATCACAGAATGTCGAGCTGAAGCAGAAACTCCAACCTGGTTCCCCAGTTGCAAAGTCTGCAGCTCTGGAAGTAACACCAGATCCTCTCCCCTAAGTGCAACATTTAATCAAGTGGTCAACTGGATAAAAAAACATAAAGATAACAAATAATTTAAAAGTGCTTTGTCGCTATTTGACAACTCAGAAAATATGTCCTCATTTTAGTTTTTTAGAGCACAAACCATAATTTCAATGCAAATAAGACCCTCGCATTTCTATAATGTCTAAAGGAAATGCTTTAGGTATTACAGTTTTGATTACATCAAGATGACGTCAGGCATGCCACACTTTTGTAATAAATATAGAATGCTAGCAATCTAGTTGTTCATTAGGATACTGTTGAAAGGCAGAGGTCAGGGGCACGGACTCAGAAAATTGAAGGCAGGTAGGAGGGTGCAGGGGCAACAATGTGACCACACTGGGCAGGCAGGAAGGGCAGTGGCAGCACAACAGACTATTGAGGGCAGTGGAAAGGGGGGCAGGGGCAACAAACCAATAATGCAGGACAGGCAAGAGAGGCTGTGGCAATATAATAGACCATTGTGGGCAGAAGGAAGAGGCAGTGGTAGTACAACCATACATGCCAACAAACCTGATTCAGCCAGGAAACGCCCAATGTTTTTAAGCCCAAATGGGCTTTATTTTATCTGTCTCCTGTCTACAATCTCCTCTTTTTCAATGTAAGTCAATGGGGAAAATCAATTCCCCAGTATTTTCCAAAATCTCCCTCTTACCAAGTTCAAAATGTTAGCAAGTAGGGTACATTGGTTCATGGAAGGCAGGAGGAATTGGGGTAGGGACATGGACTCGGATAACAGAGGACAGGAGGGACATGGACAGGTGCACCAAACTGACGTTACAGGGCAGGCATCAGGGTTTGCAGCAGCACAATACACAACACAAGGCATGCAGGGCGGCAGTGCAACACAGCAATCCATGGAAAGCAATAGGGAGGGGGCAGAACCATGCACATGGACAACAGAGAACAGAGGGGAAAGAGGCAATGGCAGCAAGCTGATCATAATGGACAGACAGGAGAGAAAGCTACAGCATAATGGACCATAAAGGGCAGGAGGGAGGGATCAGGGGCAATACAATGGAACAGACAAGCCAAGAGGGAGGGAATAGGGGTCTGCACATGGAAAACAGAGGGCAGGGTGCAAGGGGCAGGGCAGGAGCAGGAAGCTGACCATGGAGGTCAGGCAGGATGGGCACTAGAAGCACAACACACCATGGAGGCCAACAGTGAGACTATAATGGCATACACACAGACCATGGAGGGAAGGTGGGAGGGGGTCAGGGGCAGCTAGCTGACCACACAGGGAAGGTGGGAGGGGCCGTGGCAGCACAGAAGACCATGCATGGCATGCGGGAGGGTTAGTGGCAGCCCAATGCCCATGATGGGCACAAAGGACCATGGAGGATAGAAGGAAGGGGTAGGAGCTGAGCACAGGCAAGAGAGTTCAGGGGAAGGGGCCTCACAACAGACCACGTAGGGCAGCCAGGAGGATCAGTTGCAGCACAACAGACCAGGGAGGGCAGAAAGGTGTGGCGGTAAAATGGACCATGGAGGACAGGAGGAAGGGGATAGGGGCATGGAACGTGGACAGGCAGGGTGGAGGTGGCAGGGACAGGTTACAGTCACCTGACAATGCTAGGCAGGTGGGAGGGGAGTGGCAGCTCAACAGAACACTCAGAGTACATCGGAGGGGCAGGTCCATGGAACATGGTGGGCAAAAAAGATGGAGAAGGGGCATGCAAACAGACATTGGAGGGCAGGGGGAAGGAGAGTAGGGGCAGCAAGCTAAGCACAGAGGCTAAGCAGGAGGTCAATGATGGGGCATAGAATTGGGCAATGGAGGGCAGGAGGAGTGGACTGGGGCATCATGCTAAATGGAGAGCAGTGGCAGCACATCAGATCATGCATAGCAGGAGGGAGGAGGCTAGTGCATGGATTCAGACAACAGAGGATAGGGAGGAAGTGGGTGGGCAGCAAGCTAACTGTTCAGAGAAGGCGGGAAGGCCAGTGGCAGAACAACGGCCACACAGGGCTGTAATGAGGGAGGAGGGGCATGGACTTGGACAATGAATGGCAAAGCGGAGGAGGAGAGGCAGGAGCACCAAGCTTAGGTGGGGGCAGCACAATGCCAGGCCAGGCCCTGCTTCCAAACGCCCACCATCCATTGTGATAGGAATCTTACTTAACGTTTAAAAAAACCTAGAAATTTGCTGAAAAAACAAAGATTCCAGGGATGTTATAGTTAGACTCAGATTTCACTCGTACAAAACCAGTGAAATTCAGCAGTTATAGTTACCTGAGCTAACTATAACTTACGCCCCCGCAATGCACTGCTTATGACCTCAGACATTTCATCATTCATGACATGGTCAGTGACATCACTCATGACATCACTCATGACATCTCAAATGAGCTGTGAATGGAAAGGAACTATAATCGCTAGAACTTTATTTAGGGATAGTGTGTATATATTAACACTCCTTTTTTTTCTTTTCTTTTGTGTAAGAACCAATATAATACGGAAAGGGCCCAGATCAATATGGCCGATAGCCTTTCACTTTAAAGTAATGTGTGGTTCATTTTTTATGTTTGTGTTTGCAATCGTAAGTATGTTTATTATGAACAAGTCACGTTTTCGAACATACAGGTACGGCGGTCACGGGACAAGATATGCTGAAATGACATTGTGTGCATATTAACAATTGTTTTCTTTTCTTCATTGTATGAATTCCTGGATTTTCGCATCGTGACGAGGCCAATATGGCCACCAGATTTTTAGATTAATGTAATATGTAGTCCTTTGTTAATGTTGGCAACTAGAGGCATTTGTACATTTAAATAAGGAAGCTACAATGACGTCTTGTATCAAGGTTCGGACGAGACGAAACGCATGGATCGCGTCTTTTCCAGATTAAATACTTCCAAACTGCAGCCTGAGTGCTGATTCCTTCCTTGTAAGAGTGAGAGGAGATTCAACGCATATATATATTATTCACTGAAAAAACCACAGGTTTCAGGGACGTTATAGTTAGACTGACATTTCACTCGTACAAAACCAGAAAAATTAAGCCGTTATAGTTAGCTGATGACGTCACATATTACATCACTCATGACATGGTCAGTGACATCACTGATGACATCTCAAATGATATCACTGCTGATATCATCCAGTGACTGGTGGACAGTCAAAATATCGATTTTTAAATATCGAAGCACAGTTATATCGAGTTTTAAATATCGTAGGGACAAAATATCGAAGTCAAGAATATCTACAACCAGAATATCGAAGTTAAAGTAAGAAATATCGATGTTGCAAATATCGATGTTAGTAATATCGATAGTTAAATTATCGATATTAATAATATCGATATTTATGAGTGTTATGTATTTTAGTATGTATTTAATATGTATGTGTTCTATATTTTTTGTTAAGTATTGTACTGTTTTTTTAAATATATGTATACATTTTTTAGAAATTAGTAATTTTTTTTAAAGTAAATTTTGCGTTTTAGTACCGTAGCGGGTTGTGGGATTATAGGGGAATAGGGTGGGAAGTAATTTAATTATAGTAAATTAAATAATAATTTTTAGGAATTATTAATTGATTTTAATTAAATTTTGTGTTTTATTTCTGTAGCGGGTTGTGGGTTTATAGGGGAATAGGGTGGGAAGTAACTTAATTTTAATTAAGTAATTATTAATTTTTAATTATTGTTATTAATAATTAATTAATTGTTAATTAGTTATTAATTGGTAATTATTATTAATTGATAATTATTTTATTTGCATTAATTTATTATTTCAGTGGGTTGTGTGTTTTTAGGGCAATAGGGTGGTAAGTAATGTATTTGTAATGAAGTAATTAATTAAGAAAAATTGAGTATTGATAATTAATTTTTTGTTAATTCATTTTTAATTGGTTAATATTTTTTATTAAATATTATGTATTGGTATTGATATTTTTTTGTTAACTAATTATTAATTGGTTATTAATTCCTATTACATATTATTTATTGATATTGAAAATTAATGTTTTTGTTAATTAATTATTAATTGGCTCTTAATTTTTATTAAATATTATTTATTGGTATTGATAATTAATTTTTGTGTTAATTAATTATTAATTGATTATTAATTTTTATTACATATTATTTATTGTTATTGACATTTTTTTAAATTTAATTATTAATTGCAAATTAATTTGTATTAATTGATTCATTGAAAATTAATTTAATTGTGTGAAATTTTATGTGGAGTGTGTTGTGTGTTTATTGTGGAATAGGGTGGGAAGTATTTAATATTATTAAAGTAATTATTATTTTTGATATATTTGTAGTTTTTTTTTTTCTAAATTTATTAATAAATCATTATTTAATTACAATATTTATTTCATTTATATGTATGTTATTTTTAACATCTACGTTGTCCAACGCTTTCCCTACTGTTGCACTCACTGGAGTGGGAATAGTAATTTTTACCCCTACGCTATCCAGCGCTTTCCCTACTGTTGCACTCTCTGGAGTGGGAATAGTAATTTTTACCCCTACGCTATCCAACGCTTTCCCTACTGTTGCACTCTCTGGAGTAGGAATAGTAATTTTAACCCTACGCTATCCAGCGCTTTCCCTACTGTTGCACTTACTGAAGTGGGAATAGTAATTTTTACCCCTACGCTATCCAGCGCTTTCCCTACTATTGCACTCTCTGGAGTGGGAATAGTAATTTTACCCCTAGGCTATCCAGCGCTTTCCCTACTGTTGCACTCACTGGAGTGGGAATAGTAATTTTTACCCCTATGCTATCCAGCGCTTTCCCTACTGTTGCACTCTCTGGAGTGGGAATAGTAATTTTACCCCTACGCTATCCAACCCTTTCCCTACTGTTGCACTCACTGGAGTGGGAATAGTAATTTTACCCCTACGCTATCCAGCGCTTTCCCTACTGTTGCACTCTCTGTAGTGGGAATAGTAATTTTTACCCCTACGCTATCCAGCGCTTTCCCTACTGTTGCACTCTCTGGAGTGGGAATAGTAATTTTTACCCCTACGCTATCCAACCCTTTCCCTACTGTTGCACTCACTGGAGTGGGAATAGTAATTGTTACCCCTACGCTATCCAGCGCTTTCCCTACTGTTGCACTCTCTGGAGTGGGAATAGTAATTTTACCCCTACGCTATCCAGCGCTTTCCCTACTGTTGCACTCTCTGTAGTGGGAATAGTAATTTTACCCCTACGCTATCCAGCGCTTTCCCTACTGTTGCACTCTCTGGAGTGGGAATAGTAATTTTACCCCTACGCTATCCAACCCTTTCCCTACTGTTGCACTCACTGGAGTGGGAATAGTAATTATTACCCCTACGCTATCCAGCGCTTTCCCTACTGTTGCACTCTCTGGAGTGGGAATAGTAATTTTACCCCTACGCTATCCAACGCTTCTCTACTGTTGCACTATGTGGAGTAAGTATATATATATTAATTTATATGTATATGTTTAATTTATTTTAACATTTAGGGGTCGATTCCGATTCGGGCCGGAAATCTCTCCGACCGAGCCGGACCCGGAGAGATTTCCGACCGAATCGGACCCGTGCAGCCCGACCGAATGAGTACGATGCGTCCGTATGCTATCGGACTCGAGTCGGTCGGACTCCCATTGAAGTCAATGGGACCCGGTCGTACAACGCGTACGCGGGCTCCCATTGCCTCAATGGGTGCGAGGCGAACACGGGCGTCCCCTACAGCGGGTACGCGGTGAAGCGACTCGCGCCGTACACGCACAGGTAGGGGGGACCCATGGGTCCCCCCTGTGTGCGACTCGAGCGGCTACGCGTACAGGGGGGTCCGACACGGACCCCTGAAGTACGGCTCCGACTGCTCTTTCGAGCCGGGCGGCGCGTGTCGGTCGGACTGCTCGCGGCACGCATCGTACTTACCCGGTCGGGGAACGTCTCCATTGCGCGGTGCGAGTCGTGTCCGAGCGAGTCAGTCGGTGCGGTTTGACCCGGGAAGGAGTCGGTCGGAGCGTTTGGGACACCCGAACGAGTCGGTCGGCGATTTCGCATCGTACTCGCTCGTCCGGACGCGCGTATGAATCGGTCGGGAAATAGGGCTCCGAATCGGATCCGGTTATGCCGAATTCGATTCGGAGCCCTACCGGACGAGATCGGATTCGGCCCCTTAATGTATTAGTTATTATTTTTAAATATCTTTTAATATTTTTAACTATATTTCTTTTAATTATATGTATTATTTACTTAATTTTACATTATTATTAAAACATTTAAAAAAACGATATTTTTAACTTTGATATTTTTGACAACTATATATTTTTTTCGATATTTTTGTACTTACCTTTATGTAGATTGGACTTCGATATTTTTGACTTCTATATTTCTGTGTCGATATTTTTGCAGGTCGATTTTCTGTCCGTCGATATTCTGTCATACATTCCCAGTGACTGTGAGTGTTTCTAAAAAGTTTAAGAATGTGATATATATATATATATGATGATTCAGTCAGTGTGTGACTGACTGTATAAGTGAGTGATTATACGTGTCTGGGTGAATGTATGGGTGCGTGACTAATCTGTGTGAATGTCTGTATCAGTCTGTCAGTTGGTGTGTAAGTGGCTGCATGGGTTGGTGAATAGATACATGAGTGTCTATGTAGGTTATTGATTGGTTGTCCGAGTACCTGTATGTGTGCCTGAGTATCTGTGTGTTGTGTGACTACCTGCATGTATGTGTGAGTAGGTGATTCACTGGGTGTATGGGTTCATGACTGCATCTGCGAGGTGCTGTATGGGTGAGTGAGTGTTTATATGGCTGTGTTGGTGAGTGAATGGATGTCTCAGTGGTATATGTGTGAGTAACTGCATATGTGAATGGCAGTATATGTGAGTGTTGGAGTATATAAGTGACTGTATGTGAAAGTGGGTGATTGTGAGAGTGGATGTATGGATGAGTGTGTGCTTGTGTCAGTGATTGTATAAGAGAGTAAGTATGTGTTAGTATCTGTATGAATAAGTGAGGTGGTGTGTGTATAACTGTATAGGTGAGAAAATGGCATTGTGATTGACTCTTTGGGTGACTGACTAGGTGTGTGAGTAACTATGGGTGAGTGGCGGTGTGTGAGTGTCTGTATGGGTGTATCAGTGCATATAATAGTGGCTGTATTGATGAGTGACTGCATGTATGAGTAAATGTATGGGTGAGTGAGTGGATGAGTGTGTAGACCTAGGAATCAGTGAGTGGGTATATACTAACTGGTATTGGTGTGTCTATGGTTTCGAGAATGGTAGTCTGTATTTTAGAGTGGGTTTATGAAAGGTTATATTAGGGTGTGAGTAGGTGCATCAGAGATTAAGTGGATGATGTCATCATTGATGTCATCAGTGATGTCATTTGAGATGCCATCAGTGATGTCATCAGTGATGTCACTGACCATGTCATGAGTGATGTATGGGTGAATTACTAATCTGCGTGAATGTCTGTATCAGTCTGTCAGTTGGTGTGTAAGTGGCTGCATGGGTTGGTGTCTAGCTACATGATTGTCTATATGAGTTATTGATTGGTTGTCTGAGTACCTGTATGGATGCTTGAGTGTCTGTGTGGGTGGGTGGGAGGGGTATAACTCCCTGCATGGATGTGTGAGTGGGTGATTTAGTGGGTTTATGGTTTCATTAGTGCATCTGCGATGGGCTGTATGGGTGAGTGAGTGTGCATATGGCTGTGTCAATGAGTGAATGGATGTCTCAGTGGTTGATATGTGAGTAACTACATATGTGAAAGGCAGTGTATGTGAGTGTTGGAGTACATAACTAACTATATGTGAGAGTGAGTGATTGTGAGAGTGGCTGTATGCATGAGTGTGTGCTTGTGTCAGTGATTGTATAAGAGAGTAAGAATGTGATAGTATCTGTATGAATAAGTGAGGTGGTGTGTGTATAACTGTATAGGTGAGTAAATGGGAGTGTAATTGATTCTTTGCATGACTGACTAGATATGTGAGTAACTCTATGGGTGAGTGGCGGTTTGTGAGTGTCTGTATGGGTGTATGACTGCATATGATAGTGGCTGTATTGATGAGTGACTGCATGTATGAGTGACTGTATGGGTGAGTGAGTAGACGTATGTGTAGATCTTGGAATTAGTGAGTGGGTATGTACTACCTGGTATTGGTGTATCTATGGTTTCGAGAATGGTATTCTGTATTTTAGAGTGGGTGTATCAAAGGTTATATTAGGCTGTGAGGAGGTGCATCAGATGATCACATGGATGATGTCATCAGTGATGTCATTTGAGATGTCATCAGTGATGTCACTGACAATGTCATGAGTGATGTAATATGTGACGTCATCAGCAGGGCATTACGGGGGCGCGAGTTATAGTTAGCTCAACTAACTATAACGGCTGAATTTCTCTGGGTTTATATGAGTGAAATGTCCAACTAACTATAACGTCCCTGAAACCTGTGGTTTTTTCAGTGAATTTCTATGGTTTTTTAAATGCTAATTTCTAACTATAACGTCCCTAAAACCTATGGTTATTTCAGTGAATTTCAAAGGTTTTTTAAATGCTAATTTCTAACTATGCCCACAGAGGTAGGACATGTGCAGAAAGAGGAAGAAAGGTGCAGAAGAAGCAAGAGAAATGCAGAAAGAGGCAACAGGAGTCCAGAAAGAGGAAGAAAGGTGCAGAAAGAAGTAAGAGATATGCACAAAGAACCAACAGAGGTGCAGAAAGAGGCCTTGTTGCAAAGTCATCCTGTGCCCTGGGCACACCCCAACTTTTTGCTGACTGGTACTAGTGGTAACTGACTCTGACTGACCCTGGGCTCTGCCTAACCAGGCAGGGAGCCAGTGCTATGCTGAAAAACACTTAGCATACAGTGAAAATACCTACATACACTAGGGTACACTATGGGTTGGGGTACCCCTGTGATTGACATGACCTCCCCTGTAAGGCCCTAGTACATAATAGGGCAGGGGGATTAAAACTACCTCTAAGTCCCTAGCATATAATAGGGCATGGCAGTTTAGAGGCCAGCAGCCCTTTTCTGCACTTGCAAGTGTGCACTGCTGAGCCTGAGGTCAGTTTAAAAGTAGCCCTGTGTGTGTGCAGAAAGAGGCAAGAGAGTTGCAGAAAGAGGCAAGAGAGGTACAGAAAGAGGGAGGAAGGGTGCAGAAAGAGGCACGAGAGGTGCAGAAAGATGCAAGAGAGGTGCAGAAAGAAGCAAGAGAAGTACAGAAAGAAGCAACAGAGGTGCAGAAAGAGGGAAGAGGGGTGCAGAAAGAGGCAGGAGAGGTGCAGAAAGAAGAAACAGGTGCAAAAAGAGGCAAGAGAATTTCAGAAAGAGGCAGCAGAGGTGCAGAAACAGGCAGAAGAGGTGCAGAAAGAGGGAACAGGGGTGCAGAAAGAGAGAAGAGGGGTGCCAAAAGAGGCAAGAGGGGTTCAGAAATTTGCAAGAGAGGTGCAGAAAGAAGCAGGAGCAGTGCAGTAAGAAACAACAGAGGTGCAGAAGGAGGCAAGAAGGGTACAGAAAGAGGCAAAAGAAGAGCAGAAACAAGCAAAATATATGCGGAAAGAGGCTAGAGGGGTGCAGGAAGAGGCAAGAGAGGTGCAGAAAGAGGGAAGAGAGGTGCACAAAGAGGGAAGAAGGGTGCACAAAGAGGCAAGTGGGGTGCAGAAAGAAGCAAGAGAGGTGAGGAAAGAGAAGTGCAGAAAGAAACAACAGAGGTGCAGAAAGAAGCAAGAGCAGTGTAGAAGAACCAACAGAGGTGCAGAAAGAGGCAAGAGGGGTGCAGAAAGAGGCAAGAGCAGTGCAGAAAGAACCAAGAGACGTGCAGGAAAAGGGAAGAAGGGTGTAGAAAGAAGCATGAGGGGTGCAGAAAGAAGCAACAGAGGTATAGAAAGAAGCAAGAGAAGTGTCGAAAGAAGCAATAGAGGTGCAGAAAGAGGCAAGAGGGATACAGAAAGAGTCAAGAGAAGTGGAGAAGGAAGCAACAGAGGTGCAGAAAGAGATAAGAAAAGTGCAGAAAGAGGCAAGAGAGTTGCAGAAACAGGCAAAAGAGGTGCACAAAGAGAGAACAGGGTGCACACAGAGGCAAGAGAGGTACAGAAAGAACCAACAGAGGTGCAGAAAGAGGCAATAGGGGTGCAGAAAGAGGCAAGAGAAGTGCATAAAAAAGCAAAAGAGGTGCAGAAAGATGCAAGAGGGGTGCAGAAAGAGGCAAGAGAGGTGCAGAAAGAAGCAAGAGCAATGAAGAAAGAATCAACAGAGGTGCAGAAGGAGGCAAGTGGGGTTCAGAAAGAGGCAAGAGGGGTGCAGAAATTTGCAAGAGAGGTGCAGAAAGAAGCAATAGCAGTGCAGTAAGAAACAACAGAGGTACAGAAGGAGACAAGAGGGGTGCAGAAAGAGGCAAGAGCAGTGCAGAAATAACCAAGAGACGTGCAGGAAACGGGAAGAAGGGTACAGAAAGAGGCACAAGGGGTGCAGAAAGAAGGAAGAGAAGTGCAGAAAGAAGCAACAGAGGTGCTGAAAGAGGCACAAAGGGTGCAGAAAGAGGCAAGAGAAGTGCAGAAAGAAGCAACAGAGGTACAGAAAGAGACAAGAGTGGTGCAGAAAGAGGGAAGAGAACTGTAGAAAGAGGCAAGAGAGTTGCACAGAGAGGGAAGAGTGATGCAGAAAGAGGCAAGAGGGGTGCAGAAAGAAGCAAGTGAGGTGCAGAAAGAGGCAAGAGAGGTGCAGAAAGAGGCAAGAGAAGTGTTGAAAGAGGCAAGAGAGGTGCAGAAGGAGGCAAGAGAACTGAAGGAAAAAGAGGCAAGAGAGTTGCAAAAAGAGGCAAGTAAGGTGCAGAAGGAGGGAAGAGAACTGCAGAAAGAGGCAAGAGGGTTGCAGAAACAGACAAAAAGGGTGCAGAAAGGGGGAACAGGTGGGCAGACTGAGGCAAGAGAGGTGCAGAAAGAGGGGAGAGGGTTGCAGAAAGAGGCAAGAGGGGTGCAGAAAGAAGCAACAGAGGAACAGAAAGAAGCAAGAGAAGTGTAGAAAGAAGCAACAGAGGTGCAGAAAGAGGCAAGAGGGGTGCAGAAAGAGGCAAGAGAAGTGCAGAAAGAAACAACAGAGGTACAGAAAGAGGAAAGAGAAGTGTAGAAAGAAGCAAGAGAGGTGCAGAAACAGGCAGGAGAGGTGCAGAATGAGGCAACAGAGGTGCAGAAAGAGGCAAGAGAGGTGCAAAAAGAGGCAAGAGAGGTACAGAATGTGGAAGAGATGAGCATAAAGAGGCAAAAGAAGTGCAGAAAAATAAGAAAGTTGCAGAAAGAAGCAACAGTAATGCAGAAAGTGGCAAGAGAGGCGCAGAAAGAAGTAAGAGTGGTTTGCACACCATTAGTACCAATTTAACACCCACATTTAGCAAAAAGTAACAGGTGACCATTCTAGGTTTGCAAAAGGCCTTCCACCACGCTGTAACACTTGTCACTGCATTTTTGGTAACGTTTGAGCCGTTTGAGCTAGAAACAAGGCTTTTTTGTTCAAATCTGCAGATTAGGCAGCAGATGATGGATTATGTGGCTAATGCGGAAAATGTATAATTGTGCAAAAGTCGGTGCAGCCAAACAGTCGCATAATTCCAGTGGCCCTGCTCATACCTCTGACTAGGGCCAGAAGTGCTCCTCAGTGATTCCTTCTTTTTTTGTCTCATTGAGTTCATAATTTAGCTTCTATGGAAACGAGGAAGACTAAACCTGAGGTTACCACGACACAACACAGACTACCATACCATATAATTACTCTCGATAACACATAATCCCACTCTACATAATTGCTATACACTAAATACTAGATGTAAACAAGAAAAGGAGTGAAGAGGTTCAATAGGTAGTGGACTTACCCTCCTCTGTAAATTATGAAAAAACAAACAAAGTCCACCCTTAACTACAGAAATGTTACTATCCTTCTTTCTTCAGTATTTGAGAAAGCTGGTCAGTTTTCCTAAGTCTGTATAGGAAAAACACACTGTTTTGCTAAAATAACCCTCACCCACCAAAAGGTCCCTTGGTGGCGTGCTTCATCATCGGGTTCTTCACGCCCCGCTGCGGGGTGGGGCGTGCTACGACCGACAACGACCGGGGAGCACTTATTAGTGAGGTGATACTATTTGTGATGTGAGAGTGGAAGGGTCTGAGTGAATATAGTGGGATTCAAAAATACCTGGCTGTGTGAAAACTAAATTTTAATACTCCCTATAGCTAGTATTATTAAAAAATGGGGAGTAGAGGTTTGTATGCTATAATGGACTTCTACCTCCCTAGTCTACATGTTTCGAAGCCCTCCCACTGGCTTCTCTTCAGGACCAAAAAGTGATCCCTGTACCACTCAATGTTAGAAAACAACCTTGTGGTTTGCCTGCTCAATTTTGCAGATTTTAGTGCATATAGAAAAGCATGCACTGATACAATACCCAATTGGTATGATCATACAAGTTTTAGTTCTGAAAGGATAGAAAACCATGATTAATAACAGTAATATCACAATTATAAGACCACATCACCAAACTCGTGGGAGGTCCACTCAGTGATATATTTTTCTCATGTGCACGACAACTTATGATTGAAGTGGGTGCCGTGCTGCCCTTTGAAGGAAGTGACCCGTTTAGGGTCACTCGGGTCACTCTAGACCTCCGCTAGCCTTCCATGCAATGAAGAGTCGATGACGCAGTAGAGAATGCCAACAAGCTAGTTTATTCGGAATTTACACTGCAGTGGAGTCCAGCCTAACCAGCCTCTACTACTGGTTGACGAAGGACTGACTTGAATAAGCATAAAGTTACATTATGTAGGTTGCAGAGGCCACTAAGACCCGCCTATTATGGAAAAGTACTGGTAGCTGTCGTAATACAATGGGGGTACAGTGTATGAGTTTCAGTTCCACATCCTGGCACACGGTATCTACTGCCCAAGGTCGTCTAGCTTATCCTCCCCACCAGACAGGTGAGAGAAGGCCTTGATGTAACAGTAGAAGAATATACTAACAAGCAAAATCTTAGCATTGAAGAAACAAAACTTACCAAGGGCTATTTCTGAGAAAGAACAAACATAACAGTTTTGTTCTGTTTATAAAATGGCGTCTAACAAGACAAAATGGCAGTGCACATGTCTATCGGATGAATATAATGCCGGTATCCACTGATTACATATTTCACACAATATAGGTATTGATGCATTAGTTATATCAATGCTAACATACACTTTGAACATAATGCGAATACTATGGTCATTTTCAGTTCTATTCTAACAGACCCTCCTTTTAGCATTGATTGCTAATGACAATCGTCTTTATTAGTGCCATCAGGTAGGGTCTTTACAATTCTAAGCAAAGAGTAGATATATTTATGTGCTTGTATATATACTAACAGACAAAAGATACAATTAAAACTGATATTTAGTCATCAAAAGAAACTTTGGGGACAGACTCAGCAATAGAAGGTGAAGAACCAAAAATCTCGTCATCCATATTCATCAAATGATCGACCTCCTTTTGGAGCATGATCATTGTATTGGTGTCACGGATTGAGAATTTGTTAGGGGTTAAATAGGCGGTACAATAAGAGCAACATAAGGGAAGGCACTGAATCAAAACACAGCAGCAGATCAGGATAGCTATACAATATATTATCTTCTCTAAAATCCAACCCCAACCTCCAAACAGGGACCAGCTCCAATTACCACTCTGCATGCCTTGAACATTTTCTATAATGTCTAAAATATGTTTGGTAATATTTTTCTCCATATTAGTGATACCTACTACACACTGATCTCCTATTACTGAGCATGCACCACCGTTCTTAGCTAGAATAAAATCAACTCCATATCTAGTCTATTCCGAAAATATTCTAATGCTCTCTAATTGAATGGTGATGTCACGCAATGCTGCCACAGTTGAATTGGACAATATCTGTAATTTACAGCCGAAATATTCTCTGGCCTTTTCAGTCCTACTCATACCAATGCCCCCTAAAGTGAAAATAGCAGACAGAATATAACCTAAAGTGATGCCATTACTATAATTATTTATTTCTATGTCTGTTACTCCTTCACAAAATTCTTTCGTAAGTGTTCTTTTTACCAATTTTATCTGTCTATGAGTATATCTGCAAGGGACTCCTTGAGGAAGGACCATACCAAGGGCTACATCATTGGTACCATTATGAACATTTGAATATGTTCCGTTTGTGAGGAAAAAGAATCCAGGGTGAGCATATATTGGTCTGTCATAATCCACAGCTGCATAACGAGAATTACCGACAACAGTTGTAGAACCCTTCACACTCTTTAAAGGAAAAGTCTGTTTAGACATAATTACTCCGGAGCAATTAATGTACAAGATAGAGTCAGTACTATTTAGAATGGGGCAACAAGCAGGATAATAACCAGCTTTCTGGGGAACTATCACTTGTTTGTAATGCCAGCCTACTAACGTGATGTTTTGCTGTTCAAAATAAAAATTATCACAATAGGTATTATTGTCACAACCGGGATACCCTATACCTGTGGGCTGACGATGATACAAACATGGCCCTGGGTAACCGAAGCCAAATTCCCCTTTTACCTCAACGAAATTTGTCGGCTTGGAATATGTATAATTTATTAAAGACAGAGGATAAACAGTCCATAGGCTAGTAACAGAGTCTGTAGGATAACAAGCAACACCATTACCGAAAAATCTTTTATGCGTGTCTAGAAAAACATTATTGGAGAGCATTAGTTTTCGTCTTGGTGTGGAAGAAACATTATTACTAGAAACAGATGAATCACTTGCATGTTCTAATACCCAGAGAATCCCACCAAATATGATCATTAACAAAATAGCAAGCAAAAGGAAATGTATCGTCCGCTGTCTTATTCAGAAAAGTCGGGGGAAAACGACAAATTCTAATGGCTGTTCTTCATCCCCCATCGGCCTACCAAAAGGATACATGACAACTTTATTCACTACAATGAGAAGTTTCAGAAAAAGACTACTGAATGGAACCCACGGTGGAAGGACACACAAAAAAAATATGAAGTCAAAAACAAGGAAAAGAAATGTATCAGGGTCCGTTACAAGCCTCCCTGGCAGGCTTCTATTGTTCAATCCTTGTTGGTGCTATGACGCACAGGTCGGTGGAGTCACACTGCTGCAACTCATCTGCAAATGTTCATGAACCTCAGGATAGGGTACTCTTCCCCCCCCAGGGAAAACACCCTCAGCTTATCCTGTCCAGTGTCACTGACAGTGCACCAATTATTCCAAACCTAATTGAAAGCAACACCCAATCAAAGGAACATGTTGCTAATCTTTTTCCACGAAGTCCATCCCTGCTACACTTCACTAATCCTTTGGTGCACTATCCTTCCATCGAGGACGCAAATGGTACCTTTTTACTCCAGGAACTGTTTCATCTTGCAACAGGATTTGAAATTCAGGTGTCGGAGAGTGAGGCTCACGTTCCTGTCAATCCGGCGAGGAGGAACCCTGTGGAGTTTTAACTTCTGGGGAACTGCTTCATTCAAAATGGCCTCACTCTCGTCTTCAGTGTTGGCCCAAGTCAGCTGAGCATCAGAAAAAGACACGAAATGGGGGACATGCTCTGTTTCATGGTCCCCTATTCCTTCTTGTACCCAACGATCATAAGGGAGGGGGGGGCGGAACCCGTAGCAGTGCGTAGAGTGGATCCAGTGTTTCCGACCTTCCACTCTCACTGCCGTCCTCATCGTAAGGAGGACCAAGAAGGGTCCTTTCCACCGGTGTTCCTAACAGTTCTTTCGCTGAAAGTTCTTGATCAAAACGTACTCCCCGGGCTGTATAAGGTGCCCAGGTCCTTCTGGTGCTGGAGGCAGCGTCTCGTGTATCTGTTGATGAAAAGAACGTAGACTTTTAGTAAGGTCATACAGATAATCAATCAACAAAGGGTGCTCCATCTCGGAGTATTTCTTGGGTCTAGGGATGCCCCACACATTCGCAGGACGTCCAAAAACTACCTCATATGGGGATAGCCCTGTCCTAGTGTGTGCAGTCATTCTAGTAGACAATAGAGCAAGGGGTAATGCATCTGGCCACTGTAAGCCAGTACTTTCTGTTATCTTAGCCAATTTTAACTTAAGGGTGCCATTGTATTTTTCAACCAGGCCCGCTGATTGAGGATGATTCGCTGCATGAAATTTCTGTTTAATGTGCAAATCTTCACACACCAATTGAATCAATTTGGCGTTGAAGTGACTGCCGTTATCACTCCAGATCAAACGGGGCAAGCCGTAGCGTGGGAAGAACTCTTTTAGAAGAGCCTTCGCTGTGGCCATGGCTGTATTTTCCTTTGTTGGGTAAGCCTCAACCCATTTGCTAAATGTGCAAACCACCACCAATACATATTTCAAATTGTTGACCGGTTGCATCTCTATATAACCCATCTGAAGCACCTCAAAGGGAAAAGAAGTGGTGCAAAATTTCCAGAAGGTGTAGGGGTACCTTTTCCAGGATTGTGTCTCATAGATATAATACATTGCCTTACAAGGTGGGCAGCAACTTTCGAAATATTTTCATTCTGCCATACTGGATCTAATACTTTACAAATTCCCTTTGCGCTAATATGAGCTGGGCCATGTGCCATGCTAACTACAGGAAAAACATGCATTAGGTAACATCAATCTTTGCTTCACCCCTTTGTCAGTCCAGCACCTTTCATCATCCAACCGCCCTGTACTTTCCTGCCATACAGCCAACTCTTCAAGTGTCGCTTCAGACTGTATTTCCCTGATGCTGTCCAGTGTATTTTCGAACATGGTAACATCCGGTACCCATCTAGCAGGGCCTGCCACAAACATTTTCGTCATCTTTGATCTAGCTGTCTCTTTTGCTGTTTGATCTGCAAAGGCATTTCCTCTCCCTACATTGTCAGTGATTGCTTTATGGGTGCTACATTTCACTATTGCCAATCATTTAAGAAGGGTTAAAGCTGTCAAAAGGCTTTCTATCAATGGACCATGCTGTATCTTGGTCCCATGTGAAGTCAAAAATCCCCTCTCTGCCCAGAGGCGTCCAAAATTATGGGCCACCCCGAAGGCGTACTGACTGTTAGTATAAATATTGACAGCCAGTCCTTCACTTAATTCGCATGTGCTCAAAAGAGCTATCAGCTCCGCAGCCTGAGCAGATTGCTAGGGAACGCGCATTGTCTCAACTATAGTGCGTAGCGTAGTAATAGCATACGCCGCTGTAGTGGTGCCATCTGACAATTTGAAACAAGAGCCATCGACATATAGTTCCCCTTGCGGGTCAGATAAAGGTACATCAGTCAAGTCTACCCGTCCCTTCGTCTCTTCTTCAGTATGAAACAAACAATCATGGACATCTTGGTCCTTTTCGTCTGAAGGGAGGGGCAGTAACGTGGCTGGATTCAGACTGGCACATCGTTTGATGACAATATGTGGTGCAAATAACGTTAACTCATATCCAGTAAGACGAGCACTGGTAAGGTGCTGCATCTTTGTCTTGTTCAAAAGTATATCCACAGCATGGGGTACCATTACTGTGAGATCATGATTGAGGACGAGCCCTGCCAACTGTCGTATAGAGACCGCAGCAGCCGCCGTGGCTCTTAAACAACTCGGGAGAGCTCTGGCGACAGGATCAAGTGTAGCCGAAAAATAAGCACACAGCCTCTGCTTACCACCAAAGGCTTGTGTTAACACCAAAAGCGCACACCCAGCCATCTCGTATACGTACAGTACGAAAGGCTTCTGATAGTCAGGCGTACAAAGCACAGGTGCAGAGCAAGGCGCAATCTTTAATTGTTCAAAAGCATGCTGGCATTCATGCGTCCAAGGTAAAGGTTCATGCACATCTTTAGTAATCAAATGAAGTAAAGGCTGTATTAGTAAAGAATAAGCAGGAATCCAGTGACGAAAATATGAGGTGATGCCAATGAAAGCACGCACATCTCTCTGTGTCACAGGGACAGGCATCTTAACTATGGCATCAACTCGTTCGGGTGTTAGCCTCCGACCCTCCTTCGACAGCAGGTGACCTAAGTAGGTGACCTGCTGTTGACAATATTGGAATTTGGAAAGGGACACTTTATGCCCTGCACCCGCCAAATGTTTCAACAAGATAACGGTAGCCTCCCTACAACCCTGTTCAGTATCGGAGGCGATCAGGAGGTCATCCACATATTGCAATAATACATTACCTGCGGGAAGAGAGAGAGAATCCAATTGACTTTTTAAGGCTTGACTATAAATACTAGAACTTTCAGTATACCCTTGAGGAGCCCTGCAGAATTGGAAACTCCTTCCAGCTAGGGCAAAACCGAAAAGGTGTCTGCTGTCGGAGTGAATAGGAATACTAAAGAAAGCATTCTTTAAATCTATTACAGAAAAGAACTGACCTGTGGAAGGAACCATCGTTAAAAGAACAGTGATGTCTGGCACCACTGGAACTGTGGAACAACTACTTTGTTGACCTCCCGGAGGTCAATTACAAAACGATAGATATGAGGGTGGGTATCAGGAGAATCTAATGGTGCCTTCTTAAGAATAGGGAGTATAGGGCTATTGCATATGTTTCATGCTGTCTCCTCAACCACCCCTGATTTAATCAGGTCCTGTATAATCTGCATCAGTGCCTGTTCTCTTGCCTGTGATATCTTATACTGAGGAATACGAGGGAGCACAGCATTCTCCTTAACTTTTATAGAAACTGGTGGTATGGGTAGCAGCCCTACATCTGCATCCCCTTTTGCCCACAATGAGGATGGTACGTCTTTAAATTTAAATTCAACTGGAAGGGGTGCATCTTTTGACAAACACTGTTTCGCCTTGGCCACATTAGGTCCAATAGTCATATACACACCATCTGGGGAACAGGAAATGGTAGCACGTACATTTTTCAACAAATCCAATCCCATCAAATTCTCGCCACAATTAGACGTCAACAAAAATGGAGAGTCCACAGTAAAAGGGCCCAATGTTAAAGCAAGGGGTGTGGAAATAGGCCTCACAACCGGCACGCCTGAAAAGCCTACCGAAACATTATTACGGCCAGACAGAGTTGCCCCAGGGACCAGTTTATGTGAAACAGAGCTATTCATCGCACCTGTGTCCACCAAACAGTTCTGTATGGAGCCATGCAAATCTGCTGTGACATAAGGACCACATTGATCTACAGGAATTTGGACTGGACCCTTACCCTGCCCTTGGCTGTCCTAGCTATACAAGACTCCCGCAGCATCGTCCGTAGCATAATCATCATGATAGTATTGTCGTCCCCGGGGATCATCAAAATAATTAGAATCAGAACGATCCCCTGAAGGCACACCCACTTGCCCTTCTTCCCTATTAGCCTCATAACGGCCTCTTCCTCGCGAACCTCGCCCTCCAGGAACCGCAAGCTTTTGTAACAAATCTGGGCACTCACTCCGCCAGTTTCCCTCCTTTTTACAGTAGGCACACTGGTTTAACCCCAAAGGTGCACCGCCTCTACCAACACCGCTGCCCCTTTGAGTCGGACCGCCACCACGTCCCCTTCCAGACCCTCTAGCAACTTGCTGCAACAATACTTTTGTTTTCAAATCCTTACTCTTCTTCTCTACCTTGTCTTTTTCTTCATTTTCACGATGCTCGTAATACTGAGCCATACTCAACATCACTGAAGGGGAAGAGGTAGTCCAGGTACTCTCTGAGGCCGGTAGCCGGGCCGCAATTTCCAGAAGCAAATTTGTAACAAACCTATTAACAAACAAACGAGTGCCCCCTTCCACTGACAAGTCCTGCCCACTGAAATCCAAGAAAACCCCTTCAAACCTTGTAAAAAAATCCGATACACTTTCCTCTTTCTTCTGTCTACATGCCGTTAGCTTGTCCCAATCAACCCGTCGAGGTGGGATAAGGTAATGCATATACGTAATAATACGATTCGGCAAAGCCAGAATCTCAGCCCTAGGTTTTTCACCGGGCTTTCGCTCTGCATCCCACCCTTTAATCTCGTCCCAAGTACCACCTAGCTCAACCCTATGGTCTTGAGTATGTACCTGTCTCCATATAGCCACTGGTACTAGTAACCCGAAGAAAATTTCTATGTCTGCAAGAGTCATAACTGACGAGGAGACTGCCTCTGTCAGCTCCTTATAGAATGCTGTGGGATTCTTTCGTGTGTCTGGTAATTGACCCTTAAGGACAAATACCTCACTCCTTTTCCATGGAGTATAAATTCACTGTTCCTGAAAGCGAGCCTCCACCCGTTGTTGGGCCACCTCATTTCTTTGGTTCCTCTGCTCTGGGATCTCAGGATGAAAAATAGAATGCACCTCCCTCATCGGAAACTGGGATTTCCCAACCAGAGTATTACTTTGTAATTTCTCCTGATAGCCTATCAACGTCCCCACATTACCAAAAACCTCCCCGGGGGCCATGCCAGCTGAATATACTCGATCTCGAATATCATAAATTATTTGAGGGGCTATGCCCCCAATACACTGTTCCCATAAATTGATCAAAGTAGCTGACATATGTTGGAGGGCATGCTGCTGTACAAACGGATCAAAATCTTTCATTACACTCCATATATCCTCCGCACTATAGATCGGACACCGAGCCCACTGCGCTGCTTGGTTCACCACCATCCTCTTTTCTTACTCACCTACATTCGATCGAGTTAACACCTGTTCCATTCGCTCTTGTACTGTCGCCCAATTCCCTCTATCCGGCCCCCTTTCTGGTGTCTGAACACTACTTAACAAAGTAGGTAACAACCCTGGGGAAGACATGAATGACACGGGTAAAGGAGACAATGTCATCAGTGGCTGTGTAGTGGGGGCAAGGGAAGGAGGGGAAACAAAAGCAGACATAACAGACATCACAGGGGTGCCCGCAGTCACCGCACTCGTAATCAGTAAGGCAGAAAGGGGGGCAGACAAAACAGGGTTCGAAGCCGTCGAGCTCACAGGAACACTTAAAGAAGGTGAAGGAACAGGTGAAGGAACATCGGGATATATTATCTGTGGGGCATACGGAGGTGGAGGACGGGTAGCCAATAGATCCTCCACAAAAGTATCCCCCTCCTCTCTAACCACATATGACTTATCACACTGTAACCGAAATTTCCTATCTGCACACTCAATACCTTTCTCTGTCTGTTCTCTATCATACGCTACAGCTTTCTGCACCACTGTCTGCATTGCTTTCTTCCTAGACACCTTCTCGGCCCTTATACGTCGCTGTTTGGCTTCTTTCTGCCATACCTGCAAGGTATCGAACATTGACTGCCTACTTCTTCTAGCGAACAATTTATCTTGTAAATAATTCAATTTCTGTTCATCAAAGGTACCATCAAGTGGCCACTGAAGCTCAGCATTGTCTCTCGTATATTTGTGCCACAATGTACGAAACATAATAGGGCCAATGCCATGCTTCACATAAATCTCAAAACCCGGAGTGCCTTCCGGAGGCGCGGGCTGCCGTTCCTCCAGTCTGTTTTCCGCTGAGCATCTTCAACACCCAAAACACCACAATTTACTCCAACAAGACATCTTAGCATCAGACACTTCCACTCATCACGCAGACATGCACTCCCTCACAATACAAACAAAGAGCTCCCAAGAAGCAGTCCAAAAACTGCACCAAAACAAGTCAGTCCTCAGACTGCACCAAAACAAGATAGGCTCTAGCCCCAGGCCTTTTCAAGAATACCAAATTACCAGGTGGCCTGGCGGAACGTTTTCAAACGCCCCGTATCACAAGGGTCCGCAGACCTACCAAATTAATCAAGACGGCACCGCACTTACCAAAGCTCACCTGGTGCACACAGGTCAAACAAGATTATTCTCCACTGCCGACTCTTCAGACCTAAACAGTCAGATCCAAGGGTTTCGCCTCTTCAGGACCCCAGCCGAGATGACCACTAGACGAGGAGCCGCCCGATCAGACAGGCGGGGCAGCTGCGAGAACTAACGCTCGATCGTGTGGGGTACCCCGATCCGCCCGTTCGACCAGACACAACCCTAACCTCTACAACCCGTCTACGGGCGAGATGGGTCATCTGGTGGAGTCCCCGTTCGGGCACCAACTGAAGGAAGTGACCCGTTTAGGGTCACTCGGGTCACTCTAGACCTCCGCTAGCCTTCCATGCAATGAAGAGTCTATGGCGCAGTAGAGAATGCCAGCAAGCTAGTTTATTCGGAATTTACACTGCAGTGGAGTCCAGCCTAACCAGCCTCTACTACTAGCTGATGAAGGACTGACTTGAACAAGCATAAAGTTACATTATGTAGGTTGCAGAGCCCACTAAGACCCGCCTATTATGGAAAAGTACTGGTAGCTGTCGTAATACAATGGGGGTACAGTGTATGAGTTTCAGTTCCACAGCCTGGCACACGCTATCTACTGCCCTAGGTCGTCTAGCTTATCCTCCCCACCAGACAGGTGGGAGAAGGCCTTGATGTAACAGTAGAAGAATGTACTAACGAGCAAAATCTTACCATTGAAGAAACAAAACTTACCAAGGGCTATTTCTCAGAAAGAACAAACATAACAGTTTCGTTCTGTTTATAAAATGGCGTCTAACAAGACAAAATGGCAGTGCACATGTCAATCGGACGAATATAATGCCTGTATCCACTGATTACATATTTCACACAATATACGTAATAATGCATTAGTTATATCAATGCTAACATACACTTTGAACATAATGAGAATAATATGGTCATTTTCAGTTCTATTCTAACACCTTGATTGTCACGTACAATACATTACAAGACATACCACATAAAACATAAAACACACACTATTAATGGTTGGTATCCATAGCATTTGAAACTATGTCTATAGCTCTTTTTGCCTCTATGCGGGAAAGAATCACCTTGCGATGTCTGGGGAAATGCTCAATAAAATAGAATACAGAAAAAACGTGTAATACAGAAAAAAACATGTAATACAGAAAAAACATGAAGCAGAATTTACATACACTAATATTACCAAACTATAGCCCCATGAGCTTTGCACGGGAGGGGAGGAGCGCTTGTAGTCACACACTGTAGGAGATAAAATGCAAAGAAGATAGACAATACAGTTTTGTTGAAAAACGATACCTTCGTTGTCTCTAGATGCTTGTTGTCTTAGGGGATCGGCTGTGCCGTACTTACGTTATCAAAGCTGCTCTCTCACCTTAGCAATGCCTCCCTGTGGCTCCGATGAACACTGAATGTGTGCCAAAAGTCAGTTTAAGTACCTGCATTCATCAGCGTTTCGCGCGCTTATGTAAAAAAGGCTGCAATGTAAACCCTCACAAAATAGCCGCCCAATAATGGAACGTTACCTCAGCTATGTACGGTGACTTCTGCATCTGAGTTTAACTGTCGGGGATCCTGCTATTCTCGGAAAATGGCTGCAATATTAATTTATCAGGGTTTGCCGCTAGTAGTGGAACCTAGTGATAAACTATTAAAATTATAAATAATCCTGCTGACTACCGCTTTTGTGCTTGGTCGTCATCAGATGGATTTTTCGACAAATGACCGCCCTTTGGATGCCCTTTGTGGTCCCCATAGTAAACTGTATAGCGCGTGGCTGTGCTCCTTTCCCCCCTAGCTCACTGTAGATTTATGCTGCAGATTCATCCCGCATGCGCATTCATTCAGTGATCATACGGTCTTTTGCCCCCTATTGCCTGTTAAAACTTTCGTCTTTGTTGATAAGGTTAGTGTTCCATTAGCTTTTTTCCTCCCAAGTCTCTCAACATGATGAAGAAGAACCTCATAATAAAGTCCCACTCCTGACTAGCGTAGGACACCCAAATAATGCAGAGAACTCATTGCCTGGCAAATGGTATCCTGTCTACGTTGCCCTCAATCGTCAAAGGGGAAGATATTCATTGCTCCCACCATAAAAACGACCATCTTATCCTTATGGTATAACTGGTCAATTGTGTTGGTCGTCCCTTCACATCGTGTAGTTCTATGAAAATGGAAGCTGTAAGTTTATGATAAATTCATGAGTCAATGTTATGAAAATGTAGCGAAGGCTGGGGTCCCTGCCGCCTATCATTACTTGTGTGGAAAGCAGATTAGTTGTCAATACATTCTGGGAGTATCAGGGGTTAGATTATCCTGGCAGACCATGTTATTTAAGTTGTCCCCATGGGGTGTCATCATTGAGTCCTGTGACATGAGTGCCTAAACGGAACACCCAGCGCTGTTCCTTCTCAAATAGTGTCCCCTCGTTGTGCACCTGCGCTATGACTGTCCATTGTATGTCCTGTATAGTATGGATGGCCTCCAGGTAATGTGATGACATTTTTGTAGTAGTTCTTTTACATTTGATATTGCTCTTGTGCTCACAAATGCATGTTTTAACTGGGCGTGTGGTCATCCCAATGTAATGTTTCCCGCATGGGCAGGTGATCATGTAGATCACGTTCTTGCTGTTGCAGTTGGTGAAGCGGCGTTGTTCCCACTGTATTGTTCTGGAACGTTATATTTTTGCTCTTTTTTGTCAAATGGCACATTCTACAGTGTCCGCATGGGTAGTGTCCACTCAATGCTGGGTGCAGAATAATAGTTGAGTCTGCTTGTGTAGTTGTTCGTGGCCTGGTGTGAACCAACATGTCCAGCAGGTTTCTCCCTCTCCTGTGTGAAAACATAGGTTTGGGTAGATTCAGGTGTCTGCTGTTCAGTATGCGCCAATGTTTGTTTATTATTTTGGTGACTTGATTGGAACCTGTGTTGAATGTAGTTATACGTATTGATCTTTCTTCTTTTGGTTTCTCTGGTGCTGGTTCTAACAGAGCGTCCCTGTTGTTATTTCTGGCTCGTTTGAGTGCTTTGTCTACCACTTTGGTCGGGTAATTTCTCTTTGCCAATTTCCCGCATAAATATTCTGCCTGTTCCTTAAAGTCTCTTACATCAGAACAGTTCCTTCTCAGCCGTAAGAACTGGCCATTTGGGAGTTTGTCCCGTAAGTGCCGTGGATGAAAACTGTCAGGTAGGAGGAGACAGTTCCTTGCTGTAGTCTTGAAATGCGCTGTGGTTCTCAAAGTCCCATCTTTTGCGAATATGTTCAAGTCCAGGAACACAAGTTCTTTATTAGAAATGGTGCTAGTGAATTTGAGGTATTCATTTTGGTAGTTGAGCCAGGTCATGAATTTGTTGGCTGTTTCCAAATCACCATTCCAGATGACCAAAACATCATCTATATATCGCTTCCATATCCTGATGTGATGTTGGAAGCGGTTGTTTATGTGGAGGATCTTCTCTGTTTCTAAATGGTTGACATATAGGCCGGCTACACTGGGGGCAAAGGTGCTGCCCATGCTGGTTCAGTGCTTTTGCATGTACAAAGTGTTCTGGTATTGGAAGAAATTCTTGGTGAGTGCTAACTTGCAGCAGTCCATCACAATATTGCGAGGAGTTTGGTATTCCTAATCTGTCGTGAAAAGGACGTCCTCTATGATGTGTAACGTTTCATCATGCGGGAGGCTCGTGTAGAGGCTTTCCACATCCAAACCCATTCAGTAGTTCCTTCGTGGGGTCAAATTCCATATCTTGCAGGAGCCTTAATACGTCTTTCATGTCCTTTAGGTACATGTTAGTCTTTTGTATTAGGGGGCGAAGGAAGGCGTCAGCCCTACGCAATCGGACGACCCGGTGGCCTAATAAATCCTTGTGAATTTTAGGGATTGTTTAAAAATAGGGGATTCTGGGTGATTTGTTGGTGAGAAACTCCCCTTCCTTGGCCGAGATCCAGTCGTGTGCGAGGGCTTCCTCTACTGTGTTAGCGATCTGCACTCTTAGGGGCTTATTTACAAGCCCCTTGCGCCACTTTTGCGTCATTTTTCCCATGTTAAAAATGACGCAAAACTGGCGCAAGGGGCTTGTAAATAAGCCCCTTAGTGTTTCAGTGGGGTCACATAGCAAGACCTCGTAGTTCCTGCGGTCTTGTAATAATCGTTGGCATTCCTGATCGTAAGCCTCTGCAGTTTGGATCACAATGGCTCCTCCCTTGTCCGCTGGCTTTATGATTAGATTCCCGTTGTTGGCCAGTTCCCTGATGGCTTGTTTCTGTTCTTTTGTTGTGTTATGTAAGACGTGGCAGTTGTCCGGGTTAATGTCCTCTATTTCCTTCCTGACTGCTTTCTCAAAAGCAAGTAGCTCTCCAGGCAGCATAGTATTGGAGGGGGGTGTGAAACTGGACTTCACTCTGAGTCCTGTATCGTCCTCTTCTCTGATCTGTGGTTCTTTTCCGCTAAAAAAAGCCTTGAGTTTTAATCTTCTCATAAACTCATTGACCTCCTTGCAAAGTTTGAATTTATCAAGCCTCTCAGTCGGTACAAAACCCTAGACACTAGTTTGTGCTGGAGTCAAAATTTTGTTGGTCAGGTTCACCGCTAGGTGTTCTTTTTTGTGCTGGTGGTCGGTTCGTTGCTCAATGCTCCTGTCATGCTCCTGGTTGACACTCCTGCTGTTTCTTCTTCCATTGCCCAATGGACTTGACTTCTCTTTCTGTTCCGTCCCCTCCTTGGTCCCGGGCAAGACCCTAAAAAAGGGTTCTGTTGATAATCTGGGAATTCTTGTTGTGGAAAATCCCACAGGTTATAAGGTACAGGTGGTCCTTGTGTCATTGGCGGGCCATATGGGTTGGGAGGGTAAGCAGGGGGTCCTTGTTTAGGGGCCCCACCCTCGTGGTCCTCTAAAGTGTGCTCTCCTGCCTTGGCTTCTCCTTCCTTGGTATCCAGATCCACTGTGTCTGCTCGAGCCCGAGCTGTTTGACCCTGTGTCTATTGTATCCCCATCTGTGTTCAGGTCTTGGCGAGTAGATGATGCCACGTAATCTTCTCGTATGTAGGGATATGCCTTTTCATGGCTGAATCGACCTGTGTCCTTTTTTAGTTTAGTGTACTTGCTTTGTTTTAAGGAGACTTCGAACTCATTCATCGTCTGGTTCAGTTCTTCCAGACGTTTCTTCAGTGCACTTATTGGTTGGTAAGTTTTCAGGCGAACTTCGATGGTTTGAATCTCAGTCTTTAATTCCTGGGCAATGCACTAAATACCACATATTTTCTATCCACATAATTTCACTGCACAACGTACCACATAAATCCACTACACACAAAGTACATCCATTCCACTCCCAAAAACATTAGTAAAAAACTTTTAGATTTACAACGCCAATAGCTCTAACTCTTGCAAATGCGAGACCTATTACATTACAAATGCTTCTTTAACTGATAGTCTTGTTTGCAGAGAGGTGGAGAAAGGGGGCTGGGCCTCCAACCAGCACTCAGGAATTACGCTGCTTAGGACTTACCAGGAGGGCTTCTTGGCCCCCAAAGTCCCTCAGGAGTAAAGTGGACTTCATCCCCAACCAGTACTGTGCCAGGAGGCACGTTTGCAGAGTGGTGGAGAAAAGGGGGGGCATGGCCTCCAAAGACCTCTTAGCAGTCCCACTGTGTAGGACTTAGTGGAGGTAACAGGAGAGGTAGTTGGCCACCAAGGACAACCTTGGGGGGCAACTACCCCTCCTATTACCTGCAGTAAGTCCCACACAGCAGCATTGCTAAGTTCTCATAGCATGCCACGCCCCCTTTCCCCACCACTCTGCAAACGCGCTCCCTGGTGAGCTCTTGCATGGGGATTAAAGTCCACTTCGCTGCTGGGAGTCCTTAGGTGCCAACTAGCCTACCTGTTACCTCCAGTAAGCCACACACAGTGGGATTGCTGAGAGGTGGACACAGGCCATGCCCCCTTTGTCCACCACTCTGCAGACACGTCTCCTGGTGCACTCTTGGTTGGGGGGTGAAGTCCCCTTGCCTCCTGAGGGTCCCTGGGTGCCAATTAGCCCTCCTGTTACCTCCAGTAAGCCCAACACAGCTGGATTGCTGAGAGTGGTCCGAGGCCACGCCCCCTTTTTACACCACTCTGAAAACGCGCCGCCTGGCGCACTGCTGCTCGGGGGATGAAGTCCACTTCAGCCCTGAGGTCCTCAGGACACAAGGGGACTTCATCACCCCACCAGAAGTGCGCCAAGAGGCACGTTTGCAGAGTGGTGTAAAAAGGGGCATGGCCTCGTACCACCTCTCAGCAATCCCACTGTGTGGGGCTTACTGGAGGTTCCTGGTGGCCTAGTTGGCCCCCAGGGACTCTCACTAGTAACTGGGACTTAATCCCCCAATGTAGAGCGCGCCAGGAGGCGCGTTTGCAGAGTCATACAAGGAGGGGGCAGGGCCTCCAGCGAGTTGCCATTTTTGTAATTTTGATTTTAAGATGGGGACTGTGTGGCCCCTTCACTTGAGCCTTTTTAGGCCCCAGGGACCCCATCCCCCAGGACCTGAGCCATTATATTAATTATTCAAAAGGAAGGGGGCGGAGGCCCCTCTCCTGAAGTCAAATATGGCCCCGGGGTCCCCATCCCCTGGGGCTAGGCCATTCTTTTTTTTTTTTTACAGAGGAGGGGTCTGTGGGGCCCCCCTCCCCAGGCCGATATCGGCCCTTGGGACCCCATCCCCTGGGGCCCGGCAAAAATTTATTTTTGGAAGGGGGCGTGTGGCCCCCCTTCCCTGGGCCTCTCTTGGCCCTGGGGACCCAATCCCTCGGGCCTGTCCAGCCTTTCTTTTAAAAAAAAATTTTGTAGGGGGTCCCCGTGGCCCCCCTCCTGAGGCCAATTTTGGCCCCGGGGATCCCATCCCCCGGGGCCCGGCCTTATTTATTTATTTTAAATTACAAAAGGGAGGAGGACCTCCTTGATGGGAACTGCGGGGGAGCCCCCATGCCCCCGAGGTCCCTGCCGGCTCCCCGCCTCCTGCGGGAGCCAGCATTGCTTTTGGATAAGGGGAGCTGCTGACATGCAGCACCCCTTGTCCAAAAGCAATCTGCTTTGCTTCTTGGAAGCGAGAGCAGGTTTCCTGCTCTTGCTTCCAAGAAGCAAAGCAGTGTTCCCGCCCTGCCATAGCAAACGGCAATGTTCCAGGGGTGGGCACCCCGGGACATTGCAGGAGCCGGCCCGGGGGGGGGGTAACGGTCCCCAGGGTCATCTAGGGCTCCAGGAGGGGGCTGCGCGGCCCCCCTCCCAACTGTTTAAAGCCCCGGGGAGGTGGCGGACCCCGCGGCCGGGGGTCTGCAATGGACCCCCGCATTTTAATCAAAAGTGCCCCGGGGAGGTGGTGGTCCCTGGGTCCACGGGGCAAAGTGGGGGGGTTCAAGCTCCCCACACTTTCTTTTTCATACTAACCCCAGGGAGGTGGTGGTCCCCGGGGCGGTGGGGGGGCCACATGGTCCCTCTGCATTTAAATCATATAGCCCCGGGGAGGTGGCAGCCCCCGGGGCTTAAGGTGGCCCGCGAGGCCCCCCCACCCTAAAATAACAATGCCCCGTGGAGGTGGCGGTCCCCGGGGCAGCGGGGGGCCTGTGTGCCCCCCGCATATGATAAACTAAGCCCCGGGGAGGTAGCGGTCCCTGGGGCTGAGGGGGCCCCCACGGGCCCTCACTACATAATTAGGTATTGGCCCCGGGACCTGGCCCCTCGGGGGCTTATAGAAAACGAAGCGCGTTTTTAAAAAAAAAAATCGCCCAGATTTGTGCACCCAGCGCGAATTTGGACCTTTTTTTAAAAAATAGAAATGCTTTTTTTGGCCCTGGGGGTCCTTGTGGGACCCCCTGAGCAGGCCTAGGGGTTCAGGGTGTTTCTACCCTGCCCCCTTTTCTTGTTTTTTATCCTTTTTTTAACTGATTTCTTGTGACTCGGTTTTACTGAGTCACAAGATGGCTGCCAACACTTCCTGGTTTGGAGTGTTGGCAGCCAATCAAAATGAAGCTCGTGCTCGGGAGGGTGCGCGAATCCTCCTCTGCCCTCAGATTAACCCTGGGCGTAGTTCGCTTAGTCGCGCTACGCGAAGCTACGCGAAGACGTTAAAGCGCTACCTGAGCTACGTGTAGCTACGCGAGCGTGCGTAGTTGCTTGTCGCGCCCGTTCGCGATGTGTTTTTCTTCTTTGGGAACGCGTTGTGCGTGTTCAGGACGCTGTTTGTGTGCTCGGGGGATAGTATCTCGCAAACTTACCCATGCGGTCGCCTATGGGCGCAGCCATCTTGTTTTTCAATTGTCCCGCCCGTTCGCGAGGCCTTATTTCCTGTTCCGGGTCATGTATAGCGTGCTCGCGATGCGCATTTCATGTTCGGGAACGCGTCGCACGTCTTTCCGACGCTTTTTGCGTGCTCGGGGAGAAATATCGCGCAAACTTACCCACGCGGTCGCGATGGGCGCGGCCATCTTGTTTTTCACTCTATGCTATGGTTCTGGGCCTGCTTTTCTATCCTCCATCAATCTTTGCAATCCTTAGTTTTTTACACTGTTTTTCAATTTTTTTTAATTTAATATCTATCTCTCTCTGTGCCTAAGTCTATATTTTGCATTTATTTCTACTTTTTACTGTGTTTTTTTACTTTTCTACTGTTTTATATTACTTTCTTCTTTAAGCTCCTACTTCTTCCCTAACTTTATTTTTCCCTTCTAACTTTTCTTTTCCGCCTCCTCCCACACACCCCAGAACCATGGCGAAGGGTAGCAGCACCAATAACGGCTCCAAGGGCAAGGCGCGTGCGCCCAAGAGCCGCCTGCCTTGCGGCAGACTGCGCCCTGCAGGGGTGCAAGCCCGGCAGCTTTTTAGCGAGGCGGAGGTGGCCGCCCTTGTTTTTTTTGTGCAGCGCCACCTCCCCTTGACCTTGGCAGCAGGCGGCAGGCCAGGCTCCGGGTACCCTACCCAGGAGCATCACCGCCGGTGGGCGAAGGTGCGCCGGGCAGTGTTTCGCTGCTCAGGGGTCCGGCGCACCCATAACCAGCTGGCCCACCGGTGGTCAGACATCCTGGACCGGGAGCAGGACCTGTTGGACCTGCTAGGTGTCGAGGTCATGGGGCTTGGTGAGTAGCTAATATATATAGTAGTATAAGTATTGTGTATAATTTTTTTACGAATAACAAGAATACTGCTGCTTACATTGCAGGTAAATTACGTTTCAAAATCTTCTGTGATTGTAGGACACAGGTGCTCGGCGCTACTCTTACTTGTTTGCAACTTTGCACTCGCTTGTCCTTATTATTATGTAAGAGTTTACTTTAGAGAACTTAAGTTAGGTAATGCTATTGCTAGAGAGACTCTAGTCCTTCCTTTGTCCTCCTGTCAAATAGTGGTGGATGGATTGATACTAGGTTTAGTTAGTATTAGTTGATAATTTTTTAGCGGTCTGCGTGACGCATCCTCTGTCACTGAGTGCTGCTTACCCCAGTCCTTAGTAGAACCTTTTGTAGTTTGTTTAGTGAGTGGTAGGCTTAGCAGTGTCAGTCAGTAGCAGAACATCAGACGCAACCAACCAACAATTTGGTGTATGCACAAATTTATGCATGTGTCCTCCATCTCATCTATGCATTTTTGAGGGCTAAAAAAATGGAAATGCAGACTTAGTGAACAATTGGCCCGTCTGGAATAGGTGGGCTAGGTCAGGTGGTACTTAGGCTTAGTTAGTGTTCTGGATTCGAATCAATCAGAATGGAACACTGGATTAGTGTTCATAAATAAGTAGACGGTCCGTGAATCCCGCAAGCCAGTAGTCGATCGGATTAGATAGGTCAATTTTATTGCAATTATTGTTTCCTAAAACGTTTTTGGAGCGTTTTTTTAGATAATTTATTTGTTTCACAGCAATCATTAATGTTTGTCTCTTTCTTTATTATATCTTACATGATCACTGATCTGCAGCACCCAGGGGCAAGAAGACGGGGTCCGAGTCGGCGGGACAACCACCAGAGGACCGCTCCTCTACCGAGGGCCCTGCTGCTGGCCCCAGTAAGTCCTCCAGTGGTTAATATTAACAATTATATTTCCCTAACTTTTACTGCACCTTATTTTTTCCGAACTATTAATTCTGGTTCCACTTCCTAATTCTATTTTTTACAAAAGCTTCTTTGATCTTGACTTGACTATCTGTTTCTAAATTCTGGTTATCCCTGCCTCTAAGTTCTAACTGCCTCTGCTATGACTGTCTGTACTACTACTATTAGTCTGTCTGCTAAGCTTGCCCAGTTTGCCACTCTTTATTTTACGGTTTTGAATAAAACTCAGATTGACCAATAGCTCTAGCCACTGAGTCCAGTCCTTTGGGTTGTCCTCTTCTAGTCTTCTTAATCTTGAGGCTTTGACAATTACCACAAACAAAATGCCCAACCAGATATTTGACTATTTTTGATAGGATATAGTACATACTACTACTGATGTGGGGATTCTGCACAGCCACATACAGAACTATGCACAAGAAAATAGGATGTTGGTGATGGGAGGTTGGACCTTCCTCACACCTCAGTCAGAAGTGAACCCACAATCCCCTGAACGACTAGCTATAGTGTCTCATTAGGTCCCCGAACCCCCACCCGAAGATACCCAATGATTACACAACCCAGAACAGATAACACCCTTTCGCTCACTCACTCGTGTAAGTCCACCACCACCACCACACCAAATACCACAGAGTCTATGTGTAAGTTCAAAAGGTTTATTTTCAACTAACAAGCTCTGTATGTTGTTCTATAAAATTCAGTGTACTACAGCCAGCTCCAACAGCAAAATGCATAAGATTAAAACAATAAACATTGTTACAAGTGCATGATAGAAGACAAAAGATCTGTGCGAATTCTGGGAGACCCCTCACCGTAGAACGTAGAAGTACTGGTTACATGCATCATTCATAAGCTCTGCAAATCTCTGGTTCGTAGAAGGGAATCTTCTGCCTGTTATGAGAAAAATGGTGCGCGTTAGATAGTATAATGCAAGCATTTCTCAGTCATGCCAAAAAGTGTAACATGTTACTTATGGCTAAGCAATACGGACTAACCGAACTCCATAACAAAGTGGCTTGTTTTTCGACCTCTTGTACGCAACGCTCAGACAGTAGCTGTATGAGCTCATGTGGGCTCAAAAGGCGTCTTACTGTTACTGCACAACAAGCTGCGAGGTAACATGCGCAAAAGACATGAAGCGAAAAATGGTTGCATGGCTCAGGCTAACTTTGCAAAGAGTAGAGTATACTATAATAATGACCCTAGGGACCATAACACTACTAGTGTCTACTGACTCTACTCTAGTACCCGATTTGGACTAGTGATGTATGTTGTATATGTATGTATTAACTTTTTTTCAATCTTGCTAGTGAAAACGAATAAATAGGGGGAGGTGTACAGGCATCTAAAAATGTGTCATGTTTTTTCTAGGCGTACTAGCGACCACCAGTGCCGGCGGGGCCAGCGGCGATGCGACCATTCCGGAGGGGGCAGGAGATGCGGCACCTGCAGGAGCTACAGGGGTGAGCCAGCAGCAGTGGCGGGCGGTGGTAAGTTATATTCATTACTTATTGACATTGCACTAGCTGGAAGGGTGTTCACTTCACTCACTGTACTGTTGTTGAGACTTATTAGGTATGAAGTTGTAGTGAACATTATACAACGGTTGAAGAAGACACCCTTTACTTAGCATTAGCAATGCATTAGCAATAGCATTAGCAGCGTGAGTTGATTAACCAATGGCCTCTTCCATCTGACTCCAACTCAGCTGTGAAAGTTTTATGGAGAAGACTAAAAGTCAGATCAGATGACCTTGATGGATGTGTTGAACAAAAAGGGAAAGAAGGGTGGAAGGAGGAAGGACGGGCGAGATTTAATATGACTGGCAGAGAAGGATACGTTGGAAGCATGGATAGGTGGCTGATAGGAATCAGATGCATGTGTTGTTGAAGGATGGGTGGAAGGTGAAAGAAGAATGGATGCCTGCCTGGGTGGGCGACACAGTATGGGTGGATACTGTGGATAGCAAGAATCATCAGCGGTGTTTGGGTGAAACTCAAAGCCAAGGCAAGCAAGGAAGGAGTGGACGCATGGGTGGTTGTTGGTGAAACAAAGTAAGGTTTGTGGAGAGATTAAGAAGAATGATAGACATTTACTTAGAATGGATGGATGCCTGTATGTATTCATCATAGACAGCATAGGTGGAGACTGTCACGGGATGCAGAGTCTTAGTTTGAAGGGAATGTAAAAGAAACCGCGCCAGAGTAGCAAAGCCGAGGGAATACAAGTTGTATTTTCAGAATACAGTTGACTCACAATAGTTTGCAAGCACATCATATATATTGTGTATAGTTAGTTATCAAGCGCCTTCCTTCGACTCCGAGGACCACTCCCTACCTATGTTAATTTATTTTCGAATGTGTCAGCCAGCCTGCAAAGGGTGGCCTATCTGTTGGTTACACAGTCAATCAAAACAAAGTACCTTATGCAGTAGCGGTCGGTGGTGGGAGTGCTGCCGGGCGCTGATGTGGGGAGGGGCAGGGTGGGGGTAGTAAACAATGGATTACGCGGCCAAATACAGGTAACTTTACTGTAAACATAAAAATAAATAAAGCGAATTTCATTGTGCGCACTGCACCGCCAAATGCGATGCAGTGCGCGCAACAAAATTAGTTTTATTTATTTATATGTTTACTTACCTGTAATTGGCCGTAATCCATAGTTTACTACCCCCACCCTGCCCCTCCCCACATCACCGCCCGGCAGCACTCCCACCACCGACCGCTACTGACCTTATGTCGTCGTCCCATATATAAGCAATGATCATTGGATCAGATATATAATCTGCCTTTTTGTAGTAGCCAGGGCACTGTGAAAGTGAAATTGAGCAATTGCCCTTCATGTAACAGAGAGAGTATGGCCAGTGCCACCCGTAATAGAAAAATACGAGCTTCCCCACCTGCAGACAGTAGTAAATAAAACTAACGTGAGTCTGCGTCATGACTCGTATGTTTGTCTTGGGTGCAAGCATAGCTGACTGAGCTGGCATGCCGGCTACAACCAGGTTATGTAATTTCGCTAAACTAGAGATAAGAAGAAGACTGGTGTACTGTGTACTGGAGTCCATAGTGCTAGTATAATGCCTGAAACTCCCACAAATGTTAGAGGCCGAGGAAGTGGGAGGATAGATAGATTATTACCACAAATGTTATGTACTGTGCTTCTTGCTAGTGCTACTGTGCCACTATGTGTTGAATTAATTTTGTGTTACTGTTTTGCTAAGAGTATTGGTTACAACAATATTCTTTTTCTTTCTTGATATAGATACTCCTTCCCAAAAAAAACCATCCCGGAAGGAGTTGGCAGCCAGGGCCTGGCGCCGGAAACTGGAGGCCATCTGTGAAGAGCACAGGCGGCTGGTGGCTCAAGCGGAGGAGGAGGAGGAGGAGGCGGCAGCAGCTGCAGCCTCCTCCGATGCCCCGGGCCCCAGCCAGGCCCCACCTCCAGTGGTACGGCGCCGCGGTCTGGCAGCCGCCCGCCGCCGCAATTCTTTATCAGCCAGCACTGCTGTCCCCCACCCTGGATGCCACTGCAGGGCATTTCGCCGCCAGATGCTCCTCCGGATTTCACGCCTAGAGGAGCAACTAGAGGAGCGTGTCAAGATCCTGGTGGACAAACACCTGAAAGCCCGCCGAATATAAGAACTATAGGACCCTGTTGGATTGCCCCTTTTTTATTCCTTTTGTTGGTGGGTGGGAATTGGGCGTTGGGGTTTCTGGACATTGTTTGGACTTTTTTCATTTTGGACATTGGTTGGGGTTAGGGAGAGGGGTGGGTCAGGTGTGGGATAGTTTATTTTTGTTAGGGTAATAAATTATATTTATACTTAAACATACAATGTTAATGTTTTGTGGGGGGTTACTGTTTTACGAATTTACGTCACATGATTTCCTTGCTGCTGCAGGGCCGCAGCCAGTGTTTGATTTAAATAATCTGCCGATGATGTAACACAAACAGATAGATGCGGTACCCCTCACTGAGTTATTTGTCCTACTAGTACTGTCAGTCTCTCCTCCTAGTCCATTATACCTCCCACCAAACTTATCTTACCTGTGATTGATGATGATTAAGTTCGGCACAGCGATGGCTGCATGGTTTCCCAAGAGAATGGAGAAGATGCCATGGTTGTGGTGGTAGTAGTAGACACTGGCAGTAGCATTTGCAAAAAAATAAAAGAGACAGTCACTTGCCTGAGAGCGACTGTGGGAGGAGTAGTAGAACGAAGTAAAGTACAGTACAGAAGAAGACTGCTAAACAAACAATATTGCAACTGCTAAAGTAAAATAAAACATAATGGTGGCGGGGACAGCCTAGTACAAGAAGTTACAAACTGTAGTTGTGTCGAGTGAGTCACTTAACTTAACACAATCGTAATTCGTAACCTTTACTGCTGTGTGGTAGGATGTTGATGATGAATCCAATCAATGCCGGCAATTAATTATGATGTATTAGGTGACGGTCCCTTTGGAAAAAAAATTGGCTTGCACATAGACTGAGCATGGGTGGGCAAGCAGAAGAAGATCCTCGCCCTGCCTTGAAATTGAATTAGTGTTGCTTTCACCACATCTGCCCCAGCAAGCGTGTGATCAATTGGTGTACATTTAATGTAGTCACATCACACCTCAATATAAATCACAGCCCGGGGGAAGAGGGTTAGGGTTTGATGAATGGATGGGAAGGGGGGTTTGGGGAAAGGTTTGACAAAGAAAAACAGTACGCATGGACACAACAAAAGCAAAGCGCAATCTTGGCAGACGACCATGATCTTATCCAATAAATCTATAAAGGGAGAAAAAGGAAATGCATGCATGATGATGAAGATAACTTGATGGTTAATGAGTAGTACTTACTAACTACTACTAGACAATTAGACAGTACAGGGCAGCAGTATATTCTATGCAATTTGCCTTGCCTGTAATATGCCCTCAGAGACCCAAATTCCATGTTGTACCGGGCTTACTTTTAAAGATAGCAAAGAAAATTAAAAAATAGTTGTAGGGATCAATTAGCAAACAAACAACAACACAACACACAGTCGTAATGATTGAAGAGAAAAAAGGAATCAAATTAATTAAAAGACGAATGATGAATGATACTAAAGTTACTGTATTATCCTGGTCAAATTGTGGAGTTGAATCTCGTCCTTCCTCTGGTTCCTATCTTCCATGGACGCTCCGCACATCAATCTTGGGTGCCACTGCCTGCCTGATGCGGATTGGTAAGGTAAGTGTGAGTTGTGTCTCCCAGTATAGCACAGGGTAAAGGCCGGCCTGTAAGTGTAGATGGAAAAACAAAAGGGGTATTGAAAAATCAATGAATAAAAAAAGCATCAATTACGGTGGAGTCCAAGAAGAGAAGAGAGAACACTTTCAGACTGAGGCGGCTTGGATATATCGTGTATATTCTGTTTACAGCATTAAGCTACAACAACAACAGGACAGAACAGGCCCACCACAGCACCAGCCCGTGACCCAACCTCCATTTACCTTAAATTTTGACAGAGCCAGACAAAAGGCATATACAGCAACCTAGCATTTTCAAAATTAAGTGACTAAATCAATGCGCCGCTGTCAGTCATATGACTACACTCGACTCCACCACTACATGGACATGTAGGTCTGCTGTGTTTACTTTCTTGTTGAATTGTTGTGTTTATGTTTACCTTTTATGCCACTTCATGAAACGCAGTTATTCCTTTCAATCATCTCCGATCCAACTGACTGACTGCGTGCAAAGATAGTATGGTCATCATCATGGTGTGGTACGTGTTGTCCAACTCCAACTCAGTCTGTAGTGACTCCGATTAAGTCCATATTCCATATTAAAAAATTGCAACAGATATTGGCCTGCACCTGCAGTAGTAGGAGTACAATTTGGTTATTAAACAACAAGAAGGGAAACATTGACTGTCACTTGAGTCACTTTCACTTTGTAGATTAACTAGTAGAGTAGAGTTCGACTTCATGCACAACATCAACACAACAAACAACAGCAATCGCTCAGAGTCAGCAAGCATCCAATGCATGCCATCATTACCTGTCTTGCTCTTCTCTTTGGCTGTCAGATCATCAGATGCCTAGTTCTGACAGGTGTGTGTTTTTTTTTAACGGGGCAGTGGCCTCATTATTATTACTCCACATTCATTTTGAGTGTTAGTCGCTGTTTCGGTTTTCGTCTTATTCATCTGTGGCACTTTGTCACAGTTTAAGTTGCTTCACATGGTCAGCGCTGTGATGGGCCGCAGCCTGGGTAGCGGTCATTGCTGGTCAATTGAGTTTGCACAAATGTCAGCAAGTTTCTTCGAAGAGCTTGTCTTTCTCTGCCAAGTACCTTCTGTCCTGACAGTGATGAGCTTTGGATGCCTGCCGAGGCTGTAGCCTTCGGACAGTGATGAGTTTACTTTTGGATGCCTGCCCAAGTTCTGACAGTGAAGAGTTGTGGATGCCTGCAGAGGCGGTAGCCTTCGGACACTGATGAGTTTCGGCTCGGAAACAAAACGGAGGATAGCTATAGTCACGTTTCACTTCTTATGGAGGGACTGTTAAAGGCAACATTTCTTGTACTCCAATGTCTGGCTTGATGGAAATGTAATTAGGGCGAGTCAGGAAGATGAAGCAGGACTCTGAAGAGTGGACAGTTAAATGCACAGACGTGCAACTCCAATAGGGAAATAAAAAGAGAAGACGGTGGTGATGGATTTGTTGTGATTTGATTTGAACCAGAAAGACAGATACACAGACAAATAAAGGAAGGAAGAAAGTAACAATTTGAAAGCCTAGTTGTCAGGGAAGAGGAGCTCGTCCTCAAACTCTGGTGGTTCGGACAGAAGTAGGTCCTGTAACCCACTACTTACGTCATCCAAGTCACTCTCCTCTTCCTGCTGTGATTCACATATTTTGTAATCCGGTGGTATAAAGTGCTGATTCATTTTGATCATGGTTAACCTCTCCACGCTTTTGGGCGAGAGACTGGTCCTTTTCAAAGTTACAATGGCGCCAGCAGCACTGAAAACACGCTCAGAAGAGACACTTGCGACAGGGGAAGCCAGATACTTTATCGCCAGCCTGCTGAGCACTGTCCATTGGCTTCTTTTCCCATACCAATACACCAATGGGTTTCGATCCATGAAGACCTCTGTTGGGTCATCCAGATAGGCCTGGACCGTCCGCTCAATGTTCAGGGGTGCTCCGATGTGCTCGGCCTGTTTTGCCTTTGCATCAGCACTGGACTTACCATACCCCTGCCGTAGAAACCAATCAGTTGCCGATTGTACTGTGGATGATCCTGTTCTTGCTGTTGTTGATGTTATTGGTAGTGTTGGTGTCGGTGACTGCTGGGAGGCAAACGCACTGCCCTCAGGCTCCGAAGTAGAACTTGACTCTGGATGCCCTGTAGTACTTGTTATGGCCTGGGGTGGGGGGCCTGTAATTACCAGCCGTTCGTTTTCGAAGTTAGTGGCTTCCTCAGCTATCAAAGTTTTGTAGTTGGCAACATCCACTTCCGAAAAAGGAATTACTGCCTTACTGTTCAGAAATACTTTGTACCGTGGATCCAAAATTGTGGCACTAATGTAATGTTGTTGTGACACAATGTTATTTTTAATCCTTGTATTTTCAGATAAGCGAGCGGCTAAGGACTCCGCCAAATGATATGCGTCTTGTTTGTCATCCACACCTGCGTACGTTTCAGACACCTCCTTCAGCTGTTGCTCTAGCATGTGCAACAATGGGATAGCTTGGCCCATAGTACAGTCCTCCCTGCTGACTTCACGTGTGAAGATCTCAAAAGGAAGTAGCATCTCAGTCAGGCATTTAATGAGGTCCCATTGACCCATCTCAATGGTCATGCCTCTCACAGTAGGTTCCCCTAATCTTTGCATGACATAAGCATTGAGTGGTATGTACAGGTCAAACAGACGATCAAGCATGTAATAAGTTGAGTTCCAACGTGTTGGCACCTCCTGGATGAGTGCTTTGACTGGCATTTTATGCTCACGTTGAATGACCCTCAGCTGCTTCCGGGCTTTAAAAGAATGGCTGAAATGTGTGCATATTCTTCTGCAGGTGGCCAGTAAGTTGCTGACTTTGGATTCATTTTTCAAAAAGTCTTGAACAACAATGTTAATGCAGTGTGCCAAACACAGGACCCTGAAATAGCCACCATCGCCCATGGCCTTAACTACATTACTGCCATTGTCTGTGGCAACAAAACCAATCTTAAGCCCTCTTGGGCGCAGCCACTCAAAGACCTTGGTGTTAAACTCTTCCAAAATGTTTGCAGCAGTATGAGATTTCTCCATGGCAAACATGGCTACAGTTGCATGTTTGCGAGTGGCATGAAAAATCTCAGCAGCGTCAACACCAGCAGATATCTGTTCTCTAACCCCCGCAAAAGAGATCCAGTGTGCAGTGATGCACATGTAATCTGTGGCTTAGCAACTGGTCCACATGTCTGTTGTCAGGTGGATACTGTGAACAGCACTCTGCTTCAAGGCTTTTCCAAGCAATTCCAGCACGTTGTGATGTAGTGCTGGAACAGCAACTCTGGCAAAATAGTAGCGGCTGGGAACATGCCATTTTGGGCAGATGGTTGTCACAAATTCCAGAAAACCCACCCCTTCAACAAAAGAAAAAGGGAGAAGGTCCAGTGCTAACATTTTAGCCAGCTTCGCATTGTACAAACGTGCTATTGGGTGGTTGCGTTCGTACTGCCCCTCCCCCAAACATGCTGATAATGGTAGGCTGCATGGTTTTCCTTTCTCTTAGGCTCAACAACGCACTTTTTTTCATTGCGGTACTCCTTGGTGTCTCAGGCTGACTCTTACTCTTGTGCCACTGAGATGTTGCTGAAGATGTGGGCGACGTTAACACTGCACTGCTGGGGACAGGGAGACTTTGTGTACCACTACCAGAGAGAATGTCTCCCTGTCCTTCCTCTTCCACCGTGATCGGATCTTCTACTCCTTTATCCCCACCAACACCAATGGTTGCAGTTTTTATGCCGCGAAGGTGGTCCTCCCAGCTGATCAAGTGGTGTTTTTTCAGATGGGTTATTTGGCCTCCGGTACCATAGTTTGTACCAAGCTTACCACGACTAACAGAGGTATTACAAATGGAGCATATAGCAATGTTCTCCTCCTTTTCGCTAACCGTAAAGAAGTCCCAAACTGGGGAGCTTAACTTTTGCCTCCTGCTGGAGGTGCCACTTCCAATGCCGGATGAACTGGAGGGTGTGTGTTGAATTTGACTCTGTGCTGTACCACTACCTACTTCTACTGAGGTGGTGGTTGTGCTGGATGTAGGTCGCTGCCGGGCCTTTGCTAATGCAAATATGGAAGCTGTAGGTCGTGTTGGTGTTACCTGTGGAGGTATGCGTGCTACATCCCTCGCAGCGATTTTGGATAGGGTAATAATGTTGGTCTCCATCTCCTCGGGGCCGGGAGTGATATTCGTGATGACTGGCTCATCATCATCATCATCCTGCTGACTACAGCGACCTCCATAAGTGTAAGGCTTTCTGGAACCTTCCTTTTCCCTAGCTTGGTCTTGGGACGTATCTCCCTCTCAGACTCAGTTTGTGGCTTCCAAGTGGCATCTAGATCATCAGAAGGGGGCTTGGCGAAGAACTTGATGGACTACCCCTCCTTTTCCTTGCTGGAGATTTGGAAGACAATGGATCTTCTGAATGAGTGGCTTCTTCTTCTACCTCTGCATGAGGCTCAATTTCCTGAACTGCCCCTACTTCGGGAGGAACAACAACTACTATTGCGGGCGGTGGTTGCGGCTGATGTTGTTGTTGACCACTTATCTGCTGTGTTTCCTCCTGCGTTGATTGGGTACTACTTTGAGATAGCGATAAGTTTATCTCAGGCTCAGCATCACTGCTTTCCACCATTAGGCTGGCTACCTCTTCCACACTCATGTACTGGGGCCTGGGTTGGTGGGTTGGGCCCACTGATGCGGAGGTGCTGCCCCCAACTTGCCCCCCGGACACCGCTGCTGCAGGCGTAAATTTTTTTTTCCCAAAAAAGGTATTGGGCGGCACACCAGACTTAAGTGTTACTTCCTTCTTCTGTTCCTTCTTCTCAATAGCAACTTTCTTGGTACTGGAGGACCTGGTACCTGCTTTCTTTGGGCCCATCTTCTTCAGATGTCAGCAGCACTCAGTTGCAGAGATGTCTGGTCAGGTCACATGTCACGTTGTGTACAGCAGCAGGATGTCTGTCTGATAGTGCAACGGGCAATGATGACACACCTCCTCCTCAGTCTTTTGTGCACCTAAAAGCAAAAAAGCCAGAAGAACATCAGTCAAACGATAGCACAAATCAAACTAATATAATATATAACTTAGTGTGTGGTTGTCTCAATTATTAAATTTTAGAAACTCAGTGAACAACAACAGTGTAGCCATTTATGAGACTTTGACAACAAGGCCAGGGCTTTCCTGGTGTACTGTGTAGTGTGTACACTCAGGAAGAATAAGAATAGCAAAGAACAAAAACTAAAATGTAGTGGAGCATGTTTGGCCTAAATTTGTGCATCACGTGGGATGGATGCAGCATCAGGGAGCTGCAGCTGGCAATGGGGATGGATTTGGAAGCAGTAAGACAAGAGGAACAATGGAAAGACACGCAGGCCTATGTGGCAGAAACAGCACACTACTAACTACCACCACAAAATGGCCCCCAGCAACATGGTGACTCACAGGCACAAGGCACGGCAAACAATGAACTCAAGCAGGCCTATATATGGCCAGACAAAGGATGCCTGATAAAACACACACAGCTTTAATGCAAAAACTAAAATCCACATGGCTAAAAACAGTTTGGAAAGTTAGACAACAACCACAACAACAACACATAGACACGCAAAAAAGGCATTTATTTAACACACCCAAAAAGTGAAATAGACCCCCCCAAAAAAAAACACATTTTGCAATTAAATCCAATGCCATCCATGGCATAAATGATGTTAAAATTCAACAGACAACACAGAAACAGTTTTTATGCACCCATTAAGATATACAAACTTCATGGTCCTGGGCGACTTCAATGTCCATATGGACAATGACCATTCCCCCTTGGCTGCCCAATTGGCCGATACAATGAAAGGTTTAAATTTAATTCAAAAAGTATCTCAGCCTACACATGCAGCCGGGCACATAATAGATCTTATTTTTACTAACATATAATAACAGAAGACCCCATCCCCCTTATATGGTCAGACCATAGCCTCATACCATTCAATCTCAGCACCATCATTAGTCATGTCCCCAGCAAATCTGAGTCTGAGAAGAGAAGAAATTGGAGGAAAGTTACTCCTGAAGTAATGGGCCCTGCTTTACTAAAAACCCCTTTGGTATTTACTGGCGAACCCAACAGGGATGCAGCAACTTTCAACCACTGGGTTACGTCCGCTCTAGACAAAATTGCCCCTATGAAAGCCCAGAAACCAGCCAGAAACAAACCCTCTGCCCCATGGTTTACGCCAGAACTCCGCCAGGAAAAAGCCTCTGTAAGAAGCTGGAGCGGACTTGGCGGAAAACCTATAATCCTGAAGCCAAAATTGCCTACAGAACTGCTTTGAAACAATTTCACAGGTTCAAACGAAGGTGCATAAAGGACCACATTACTAACCAAATTAATTCTTCAGATAACTCCTCCAAAGAGATTTTTAAAATCATTCAAGGATTTATCAAACCAGAGGCATTGAAAAGTAGGATAATTCCTTCGGCCTTGCTCTGTGAAGACCTCTTGGTCTTCTTTCAGGAAAAGATTCAAATCATTTACTCCTCATTTCCCGGATGTGACTCTCCCAATATGATGTCACCTTCCCCTTCACCTGTTAACACTTGGTCAGAATTCAACCCTTTTAGGCCAGAAATTTCCCTCTCACAATTAGAAAAAATAAAATCTGGCTCTCCTATGGATCCATGCCCAGCCAGGTTCTTCAGTTTACTTGCTCCATTACTAAACCCCCCCTTAAATTTACTCTGGAACACCTCACTGAAATTAGGCGTATACCCCTCAATTTGGAAAACGGCACTAGTCCAGCCTATCTTGAAGAAAGAGGATGCTGACCCCGCAGAACTGAAGAATTTTAGACCCATTTCTCTCTTGCCGGCACCAGCCAAGATCCTGGAAAAAGAAGTACAGAAACAACTATCCAACTTCTTAGAGTCCAATAAATTACTCCATGACTCTCAGTCAGGTTTCAGATCAGGATATAGCACCGAGACCGCACTGCTTGAAGTAGCAGAAACAGTCCGTGAAACTCTGGATAAGGGTGGATGTGCTATGCTGGTGCTGCTCGACTTGTCCGCGGCATTCGACACGGTGTCCCACAAGATCTTCTTAGACAGGCTTAGGCAACTGGGAGTGATAGGGACCACCTTAGCTTGGTTCAGCTCCTTTTTAGAAGGTAGAACCCAGAAAACACGGCTTCATCCTTATACTTCATCCCCCGTCCCCTGATCTGTGGAGTCCCTCAGGGTTCGGCTCTTAGCCCGACTCTTTTCAATGTTTATCTGGCCTCTCTTGCCCCACTTATAGAGCAACTTGGGGTAAGTGTCATCTCATACGCTGATGATACTCAGCTTGTGTTCTCCTTTAAAGACCACTCAGAGGAGGCTTTCACAAGGTTCAAACATTGCATGAGGGAAATATCAACTTGGATGACCGAGAATTGCTTGCGATTAAATACGGATAAAACTGAAGTTTTATTTTTCAATCAACCATCAGCCCCACCATCTGCCCTATGGTGGCCTGCTGAGCTCAACCCTCCGCCTATTCCTGTACAATCGGCCAGGAATCTTGGGTTTAAATTCGATGATACCCTCTCATGGAAGACCCAAATAAACCATGTATCATCGTCCTGCTTTTGGAAAATGAAGGCCCTGCGGAAATTCCTCAATTTTCTACCTTTGGACTGCAGGAAAACAATAGTCCATGCACTGATTACGTCACAATTGGACTATGCAAATAGCCTGTACTTAAGTCTGCCAGCTTATTTAATATGAAAACTGCAGACGATACAAAATGCAGCAGCCAGGCTTATCAGAAATATCCCGTTGCGTCATCACATATCTCCTCATTTACGGAGCCTTCACTGGCTTCAGTGAAAAGAAGGACAGAATTCAAGGCATTAACACTGGCCTACAGAGCAGTTAGAAACACTGGCCCTCAGTATCTAAGGAAGAGACTTCGTAAATATCATCAGTCCAGGAACCTGAGGTCCAATCACCATGAACTTCTTGCTATACCCCGCTTTGTTAGGGCCAGAATAGGAGGACGGTCCTTCGCCTTCAGAGCAGCAACCTTATGGAACTCCATGCCAGAATATATTAGGAAAGCCAACTCAGAACTCACATTCCGTAAATCTTTGAAGACCTGGCTCTTTGGTCTCCCATAGCACCCTGAGGTCGTCCGCACTTCGCCCTTCTTCTCTGCTACCAGCGCCGGGACACCCCCGTTGGGGGTAGCTGCGCGCTTTATAAACTACAATAACATAACATGATGACTACCTCTGGGCCTACTGGCAGACTAGGCCGCAAGCTTGGAGGCCTATGGCAAAAGCACAGTGGCTGGTCCCACAAAATGGCCGCCACCACATGGCCAGGCCACCCACAACAACTTCCTTCCTCTTGAAAAAAATTGTAAAAAAAAAAAAAAAGTGACTCCTTGCTCACAAAACTACATCTAAATGACAACCTGAGGAGTTTTTTGAGCAAAATGAACTAAATCATCATTTTCGAGAAGGTTTTATGCTGCTCGAGAGATATTCTTCGCCATATTGTAAATTCTGCGTGTTCGGCATCGCGATCGTCACAAAAAGTCGTTATCGCACGCGCGAAACGTATATTGAGCGCGCGAAGAAGATAAAAGTGTAAGTCTGCGTTGTCGCGCAGTGCGGAGTTGCCCAAAGTCTGCGAGCTGAACGCCCAGGGTTACCTACTGGCTGAAAAGGCCTATTTATTTAACACACACCAAAAAACTGAAATACCACCCCAAAACCCACATTTTGCAATTCAATCCAATGCCATCCATGGCCTAAATGATGTTAAAATTCAACAGACAACACAGAAACAGTTTTTATGCACCCATGATGACTACCTCTGGGCCTACTGGCAGACTAGGCCGCAAGCTTGGAGGCCTATGGCAAAAGCACAGTGGCTGGTCCCACAAAATGGCCGCCACCACATGGCCAGGTCACCCACAACAACAAGCATAAGCCAAGGGGAACAAAGAAAAGACATGCAGGCCTATATGGAAAAAGCAGCACACTACTAAACTACCACCACAAAATGGCCCCAAGCCATGTGGTCACTCACAGTCACAACAGGCCATGGAAAACAATGAACTCAAGCAGGCCTATAATATGACCAGACAAAGGAGGCCTGCTAAACAACACAGCTTTAATACAAAAATGCAAAAACAAAAATCCACAGGGCTACGAAAGGTTGGAAAGTTACACAACAAGCACACACACACATCCAACAAAGGTATATATTTATTAACACACACCCAAAAAGTGAAATACACCCCAAAAACCACATTTACCAATTCAATCCAATGCCATCCATGCATGCCCTACATGATGTTTAAATTCAACAGACACCACAGAAACATGCACCCATGGGTACCTCTGGCTCTGGGCCTACTGACTGAAATTCCAATCAAAGATAAACAACTAGGTCCCTACTGAAACTACAGGCCACAACAATAAATTTTAAAAACAATGAAATTCCCAAACAAATGTTGGTACAAACAAGCCCCAATCAAACAAACAAGTACACCAATTCTCCAACTTACTTGTAAAATCTCAAATCCAAAAGTCCTCAAATCCAATCCAATGATATGATGCAGCAGACAGACACAAAAAGTGATCCTTCCAGCTCCAAATCCAAATGAAAGTGAACAGCACATGGACAAAGCACTGGGAGGAGCCTGCTGGACAGGAACAGGAAGTTTGAGACTCAGGGGCACTTCCTTCCTCTTGGAAAAAAAAGTAAAAACAGAAAAAGGACTCCTTGCACAAAAAACTACAGCCAAATCACAACCTGAGGAGTTTTTTGGAGCAAAATCATCATTTTCGAGAAGGATTTATGATGCTCGAGAGATATTCTTCGCCAGATTGTAGTTTCTTCGTGTTCGGGATCGCGATCTTACCAACACTGCCGCCGGAAGTCAGATCGCGCGTCCGAATGATGTGTTCGCATTCGCACACTCTCGCGGGATCATGCGGCCGGATTCCAAATCTCGTGGCGCCCGCGAACAGATAGGAAATCGCGTCGGCGAACACAGAATCACGGTAGGTCGTTACCGCGCGCGCGCGAGAACGCATATTTAGCGCGCAAAGAAGAAAAACAGCTACGCTACGCCGCAAATTGTGTAGTGCTCGGCAACTTCACTCTCTACGCGAATCGCAAAGTTACCAAAACTCCGCAAACTCCGCGAGCGTAGCGTAGTTCACCGCCCAGGGTTACCTCAGATATCGATATTTTTATTTTTTGAATTTCTCAGCAACTACTGAACGGATTTACACCATTTAAAAAAAGCACGCTTTCTGAACCAAGAGCTACCTTTTTGCCAAATTTGGTGTAATTCCGTTCAGCAGGTCGGGCTGTAGCCGTGTCTAAAGTTCCTATGGAAATTAACATGGGGAAAAAGCATTTTGGGACCCCCTTTCTTTCTCGGCCCCCCCTTGATGAATCACCACGAAACTTTCAAACCAGGAGCTGACCTGAGTGAACCATTAGTTTTGAACATTTCGCAAAGATTCGTCAAACGGTGCCAAAGATATTGGCAAAAGAAAAAATGCTTTTTGAATAGAAACGAGGTCCTAACTTTAACTACCAACTGGCGACCGCCAGTAGGTAATATATATATATATATATATATATATATATGATCAGCTCACACTTCAAACCAATGAAGAGACCGCACTCACGGATGGTGAGAAGAACTCAGTGTTTTGCTTTGATCATGTTCCATACCATGAAAGAGGGGGCAATAGGGAACTCAAGTTTCGGAGACTTGAGTCTAGATTTATCATTGATCTCCAGACATGTGTTCCAATGGAATTAAATGCAGGAGAGGAACTAGTGATTCACCTAGGTTGAGTTTTTGCTAACATCTTAACAATCCCTTGAGTCCCTATTATAGAAGGAATGGCTGACTAGCTGACACTTGTTTACTGTGTTGATACTAATGCTGTAATCAGAGATGTAGATATTGCTCATACAGAGCATGATGACTCGTTATGAATTTCAATTGTCACTATATTAATTTGGTACAAATTATTTTTTTAATTTGTTCTATTACTGCCATAAATTACGATGTATTATGAACTATGAAAGCAGCTGAGTTACATGATTGCTCATTCAGAGCCTGATTGTTTTGACTTAAGGATATTTATTTTCTTTAACTATCATAATTAGTCACCTTCCATAAATTGTGATGTGGAATTTGTAAATAGTATGTTCCTAATTCTCATGAGGTAATGAAATTGGTATGTGAACTACTGGTATTAGCCACCCCAAGATGGCGAATGAATGTATAGCCATTCTAAGATGGCAGTGACAAATCGATCATTTTTGTAAATAGTCTGCTTTTTATGTTTACGAATGAATTGCACATGCGTATTTGGTTAAAAATGGCGTTGCTGCCGGTAAAATCCATAGTTGAAAAAGACGCGAGCCGAAACGCGTCCTGTTTTTGTGAACCCGGTCAAATAAACACGGAGTTCTTCTCACCATCCGTGAGTGCGGTCTCTTCATTGGTTTGAAGTGTGAGCTGATCATATTATCGTGGACCCACCACCACGCCAACGACCGCACCTGCTCCGGAGTGCTCGGTGCGCTTTTTGGTGGACTGGAGCTTTGAATATATATATATATATATATATAGAGATATATAGAGAGATATATAGTTATATAGATATATATATATATATATATATTCACTGAAAAAACCATAGGTTTTAGGGACAGTTATAGTTACTTGGACATTGCACTCGTACAAAACCCGTGAAATTCCCCGTTATAGTTAGTTCAGCTAACTATAACTCGCGCCCCGCAATGCACTGCTGATGACGTCACATATTACATCACTCATGACATGGTCAGTGACATCACTGATGACATCACTGATGACATCTCAAATGACATCACTGATGACATCACTGATGACATCATCCAGTGACTGTGTTTTTCTGTAAAGTTTAAATATTTTTAATATATATAGGAAAAGACGTATTGAAGAATGAGTGGGTGTGTAAGTGTCTGTATGGATGATTTAGTAGGTGCGTGACTGACTCTATAAGTGAGTGATTTAACGTATCTTACTGAATGCATGGGTTAGTGACTAAACTGGATGAATGTCTGTATCCGTCTGTCTGTTGCTGTGTAAGTGGCTGCATGTGTTTGTGAATAGCTACATGAGTGTCTATATGAGTTATTGAATGCTTGTCTGAGTATCTGTATGGGTGCCTGAGTGTTTGTGTGGGAGGGGTGTGTGCAACTCTGTGCATAGATGTGTGAGTGGGTGATTCACTGGGTGGATGGTTTCAAGAGTGCATCTGTGATAGACTGTATGGGTGGGTAAGTGTGTGTAAGAGTGTGTTAGTGAGTGAATGTATGTCCCAGTGGTACATGTGTGAGTAACTACATATGTGAAAGGCAGTATATATGTGTGTTGGAGTATATAAATAGCTATAAGCAAGAGTGAGTGATTGTGATAGTGGCTGTATGGATGAGTGTGTGCTTGTATCAGTGATTGTATAAGAGCGTAACAATGTGCTACTATTTGTATGAGTAAGTGAGCTGGTGTGTGTATAACTGTATAGGTGAGTAAATGGCAGTGTGTTTAATTATTTGCATGACTGACTAGGTGTGTGAGTATCTCTATGGATGAGTGGCGTTGTTTGAGTGTCTATATAGGAGTAAGAGTGCATATGATAGTCCTGTACTGAGTGACCGTAAGTATGAGTGACTGTACGGGTGAGTGAGTGGATGTGTGTGTGTAGACCTAAGAATCAGTGAGTGGGTATGTAGTTATTGGTGTTGGAGTGTCTATGGTTTTGCGAATGGCAGTCTGTAATTTAGAGTGGGTGTATCAAAGGTTATATTAGGGTGTGAGGAGGTGCATCAGATTATCACGTGGATGATGTCATCAGTGATGTCATTTGAGATGTCATCAGTGATGTCATCAGTGATGTCACTGACCATGTCATGAGTGATGTAATATGTGACGTCATCAGCAGTGCATTGCGGGGCGCGAGTTATAGTTAGCTGAACTAACTATAACGGGGGAATTTCACGGGTTTTGTACGAGTGCAATGTCCAAGTAACTATAACTGTCCCTAAAACCTATGGTTTTTTCAGTGAATTTCAAAGGTTTTTTAAATGCTAATTTGTAACTATAACGTGTCTGAAACCTATGGTTTTTTCAGTGAATTTCAAAGGTTTTTTAAATGCTAATTTGTAACTATAACGTGTCTGAAACCTATGGTTTTTCAGTGAATTTCAAAGGTTTTTTAAATGCTAATTTCTAACTATAACGTGCCTGAAACCTACGGTTTTTCAGTGAATTTCAAAGGTTTTGTAAATGACAATTTTTAAATGTATTAATTGTTATATTAATTTTTTCATACTGATTTACTACATTTTTAGAAACAATTTTTTTTACATATTTTATTTTTTAAATTACATTGTAATTACATTATACATTACATTACAAAAATACTTTCTCAGAATGAATTACTTTAGTTTAAATACTTTGCAGATAGGCAATAGACTTTTAAGTACAGTAGTTACAGTTGTTGCAATGGGCAACACATTTTCAAACACAATGCAACATTCAGCTCAATGTGAATTTCTAGTTAAATGCAATTAGTTACTTTATGGATTACTTTTGTAACCACAGGACTGGATCCTAGATTCAGTCCTGGTACATCTCCTGTAAACAGTTGAGTAAAAGCGTTTTGGTTACAGTCGTGATTTTTAAGGAATATTATTGTATTTTAAAAGTTGACACGAAACTTTTTCTCATAGAATCACCAATGTTATCCTATGGAAGGAAATTCACTTAGCAGGTAAAAACTGTTATCGTTACTTTTTCTTACTCAGTGTTGGATCCTAGATCCAGCACTGGTGCATCTCCTGTAAACAGTTGAAAGAATGCGTTTAAGTCATACAGGCGATTTTTAAGGAATATTTGTAGTTTGTGAAAATCAACACTTTGAAACTTTTTTGCTGAAAACCAGTCAATCTTAGCCTATGAAGGAAATTCAAGTTACCGGTAAGTACGGTTAAAATTACTTTTCAGGACCAGTACTGGGCTGAAAGATGCAGCACTGAGGTCTCTCCTGATAACAGGTGAGTAAATCGGAATTCGTATTTCGGCTGATTTTAGAGAAATATTTTAAAGTTCCAAAACTCCACACTTAGAAGAATTTCCAACTGAAACCAGTCAATGTTAGCCTATGAAGGAAATTCAAGTTACCGGTAAGTACGGTTAAAATTACTTTTCAGGACCAGTACTGGGCTGAAAGATACAGCACTGAGGTCTCTCCTGATAACAGGTGAGTAAATCGGAATTCGCATTTCGGCTGATTTTAGAGGAATATTTGCACAATGGTGAAGGGAGGGGGCGGGGCCTGAGGTGACATCTGTGCAAACGCGCCCCGTGGCGCGTTTTAAGTTGGGGGATTAAGTCCCCTTGAATCCTGAGGGTCCCTAGGGGCCAACTAGCCCACCAGGAACCTCCAATATGCGCCAGAGGCTGCGTTGCAGAGACGTGTAGAGAGGCCACACCCCTTTTACACCTCTCTGCAACGCAGCTCTGTGGCGCTTTCTGGATGTACCTGTTGGGCTAGTTGGCCCCAGGGACCCTCAGGATTGAAGGGGATTTAATTCCCATCTTAAAACGCGCCACGGGGCCTGTTTGCACACATGTCACCTGAAGCCCCGCCCCTCCCTTCACCACTGTGCAACGCGCCCAGTGGCGCGTTTTAAGTTGGGAGATTAAGTCCCTTGAATCCTGAGGGTCCCCGGAGTCCAACTAGCCCACCATATACCTCCAAAGCGCCACAGAGCTGCGTTGCAGAGAGGTGTAAAAGGGGTGTGGCCTCTCTACACGTCTCTGCAACGCAGCCCCTGGCGCATATTGGAGGTTCCTGGTGGGCTAGTTGGCCCCCAGGGACCCCAGTATTCAAGGGAATACGTTCCTCCTCTGCAAACACGCCAGGGCGCGTTTGCAGAGTGGTGAAGGAAGGGGCGGGGCCTGCAAGCCCGATCGTTTAAAAAAAAAAAAAAAAAAATTGTCCCCTGAAGGGGGCTGTGTGGCCCCCTTCCTTTTTCCTGTTTTTATGCCCTGGGGACCCCATCCCCCAGGGCCTTACCCCTTTTTTAAATTTTTAATTAAAAAACGGGAAGGGGGCCGCGTGGCCCCCTTCCCTGGGCCTGTATTGGCCCGGGGACCCCATCCCCCGGGGCATGGCCTTTTATTTTTATTCTTTGGAGGGGGCTGCGTGGCCCCCTCCTCTGGCCATTTAAGGCCCCGGGGACCCCATCCCCGGGGCCGGCCTTTCCATTTTTTAAATTTTTTTTATTTTTCTTTTTGGGGAGGGGGCCGCGTGGCCCCCCTCCTGGGCCACTACTTGCCCCGGGGACCCCATCTCCTGGGGCTGGCCCTCTCCGTTGGGGACTGTGGGGGGTCCCCAATCCCCCACAGTCCCGCCGGCTCCCCACGTCCCTTGGGAGCCGGCATTGCTTTTCCACATGGGGAGCAGCTGACATGCTGCTCCCCATGTGGAAAGCAATGTGCTTTGGATATTGGAAGAGAGAGCAGGTTTCCCTGCTCTCTCTTCCAATATCCAAAGCAGTTGCTATGGCAGGACGGGAGCCGCGAGGCTCCCGTCCTGCCATAGCAAACTACAGTGTTCCGGGGGTAGGCACCCCGGGACACTGCAGGAGCCGGCCCTGGGGGTGGCGGTCCCCAGGGCCATCAAGGGCTCCAGGAGGGGGCCGCGCGGCCCCCTCCCTACATCAGCACAGCCCCGGGGAGGTGGTGGTCCCCGGGGCTTCGGGGGTCCAAAACAGACCCCCATTTTAATTTGTTAGTGCCCCAGGGAGGTGGCGGTCCCGGGCGTGTGGGGGGCTGGAGCCCCCACACAGGTTGTTAAATTAATTTAAAAAGCCCCGGGAGGTGGTGGTCCCGGGGCTGCGGGAGGGCTCAGAGCCCTCCCGCACCATCTTTTTAAAAGCCCCGGGGGTGGCGGTCCCCGGGCTTTAGGGGCCCTTTGAGGCCCCCCACACATTAAATTATCCCCCACCATGCCCCCGGGACTTGGGCCACCCGGGGCCAATTAGCATCGAAGCGCGGGAGACCGCGCTTGATTTTTTTTCGGCAGGATTCGCGCACCCTGAGCGCATCCTGCCGATTTAAAAAAAAAAAATGCTTTTTTGCCCAGGGGGTCCTTGTGGGACCCCTGAGCAGGCCTAGGGGTTAGGGGTTTCTACCCTGCCCCCTTTGTGCGTTTTGCGCACTTGTTTCTTTTTTTCTCGGCGGGATCCGTGCACCCTAAGCGCATCCCGCCGATTTTTAAAAAAATATATTTTTTCTGCCCAGGGGTCCTTGTGGGACCCCCTGAGGCAGACCTAGGGGTCAGGGTGTTTCTACCCTGCCCCCTTTTGCGCTTTGCGCACTTGTTTCTGTCCCTCGGTTCTACCGAGGGACAAAATGGCTGCCAACACTTCTTGATTTGGAGTGTTGACAGCCAATTAGCATGCAGCTCGTGATCGGGAGGGTACGCGGATCCGACGCGCCCATAGATATATATGTGATTTTAATTGTGAATTTCTCAGGAACTACTGAACGGATTTACACCATTTTAGCAAAAGGCACCAGTCTGAACCAAGGGCTACCTCTTTGCCAAATTTGGGGTAATTCCGTTCAGCAGTTCGGGCTGTAGCTGCGACTAAAGGTTCCTATGGAAAAATGAATGGGGAAAACGCGTTTTGGGACCCCCTTTTTCTCGGCCCCCGCTTGACGTATCACCCCGAGACTTTCAGGGTAGGAGCGGACCGGAGCGCCCCAACAAGTTGGAAGCTTTCGCGAAGATTCGTCAACCGGCGCCAACGTTATTGCAAATAGAATGTCGCGGATTTCCTATGGATAATAGGTCCTAACTATAACTATCTACTGGCGACCGCCAGTAGATAATATATATATATATATATATATACAGACAGAATCCTTGCCCACCGCTCTCCCGGTGAGACCACCAGACGTAAAATGTTGCTAAATCCAAAAGTGTTTATTCCAAAGTCATGGCTCACAGTCTAGTCCAGGCCAGTGCCTGACATGATGCTTTTCGACGGCAAGAGCGCGGTCTTGATCATATAAATATATATATATATATATATTACCTACTGGGGGTCACCAGTAGGTAGTTATAGTTAGGATCTAGTTTTATAGCAAAAGCATATTTTGACTTGTCTATAACTTTGGCGACATTTAACCAGTCTGCATGACATTTTCCCAAAAGAGTGTCTAGGTAAGGTCTGCATGTCATGGAAAGTTTGGGGGTGATGTGTGCAGTGGGGACTGAAAATAGGGGTGCACAATAAGGGTGCATTTGTAATGTTAATTCCCATAGGAACATTTAGTCACAGCTACAGCCCGAACCGCTGAACGGACTTACACCAAATTTGGCAGGGAGGTAGATGCTGGTTTAAGGAAGTGCCTATTGATTTGTTGGTGTTAATCCGTTCTGTAGGTTTTGAGAAATTTAAGTTGAAAATGATAGTGATATCTCAGGTCACGGCTATTTTATGACAATTTCGTGATTAATCGCGACTGTGTGCGCCAACAGGAATGCTGTGATTGGCTGGACACTACATGAACAGAAAGCTGCAGCCGCCATTTTATCTATCGGGGACAGTTCCCGGGGCTTAAATTTTCTGTGAAAGCAAACATTAGGGGCTCAGGGTGGAGGTACTCTGAACCCATGTTTCAGGAATGGGGGTGCTAGTGACAGACGTTATGTGTCCAAGATGGATTTTTTTAATCCAGCGTGATATTCACGACAATGCAGTGACCGCCAGTGCGCCCCCCGTGTACCATTGCGTCGACACCGCAAATATTGGTGTAAATATAAAAAATGTTATCAGTGAATCATTAATACACACTGTTATAGAAATACTGAGATTCTGATAAATGTTTTTATAGATAGTGATTTATCTAATGTGATGGTTAGAATTAATTATGTAACTATAATTTTTTTATGTGGTGGTGGCTATTGAATTCCTGATTTTGCTTTTCGCTTTCGCGATATATCCAGCGGAGAATGCGAGTACCGGTGTTATCGCTATCTCCGGCGTCACAGCAAAAACAGAAAATAGGTTTTAGAGATGTGTTTTTATAGAAACTCACTAGAAAAACATGACTTTAGAGAATACATGTTATACAGACATAGATTTGTTTCTGAATCTGTGTAGTATACCACACCTGCTGCTGCATCTGGAAGTAGAATGGTCTTTCTAAAATGTGCTTTGAACTTGTGACCTACTGATTCCTCTAGGTTGCTACACACACTTAGCTAAGCGTGTATTGGGGAAGGGTGTTAAAGAGGTAGAAATGTTTTTAAAAAGTACAAGAGTTATGACAACATTTAACTAATTATACATTTTAATTCTCGAATTTGGAACTATGTAGTAATTTGTTCTGCAGAATTTAAATTTAAAAAAAGTAAAGGTAAATATAGGTGTGGACTTCCGTTTTTTTTTTGCGATTACTCCGCCATGATTGCGAATACATCACAAACATACATAGACAAGTATCTCTTTTTGAAAGAGAGGGAAAGTGTTAACAGATACTAACCATTCACAAGTGGAGATAGAGTACTCTAAAATGAAAGACATGATTTCATTTGCTGCCTTTTGAATGATCATAATCACAGATTGGAAAGTTGAAGAGGTAATCCTATTTAAAAAGAACTTAAACAACAATATATTCTACGAACTCAAAAAAATTACATTAGAAATGAAGATGTATATGCCAGTTTGATAAAAAAGAGTATCACAGTGATATGAAGAAATATATGAGATTAACTGTATCTATCAGAGGGTATGTCTTTAAGATGTTTGTACCAAATATTTTGGGAAGTAAGAAGAAAATGAATTAGTCCCCCTTTATTCCATTGTGTAGTTTATAGAAAAATAACAGTATAATATTGTTCAAAGTTACAATGAGCAATGCATTTAAAACTAAGAATGTTTTAAATGTCTAGGCATGATGTGCAGAATAGGTACATCTATGTTATTTGCATTCTGGGAGTTGTAGTGCTTTTAGTCACTTTATTAAACAGTAGTAGTGTAGTCACAAATAAAAGATAAAATGTTCTGCACCTGTATATGTATTATAATGTGGTAATACTTGTTAGGTTTATATTAGGACGTGTTTGTCAATGTGGTTTTTTACTTATATGACCGGTTTGCATATGCTTAGATGGTGAGAGTTTTTTTGTAGTTGCAGATAGTTATATGTACGGTGGGACTCTTGAGTTTATTTAAAGATGCAGAGACCTATATATTTTTGGAAAGATGGCTTAAAGGTGTACATCTATTATGGACTCACATATATGTTTACATGATGATCTATGTTCTTTAAAACGTATGAAACTTTCATGTATATGGTGGGGGTGGTGTATTTGTTTAAACCTGCTCTGTTTAAAATGGAGGAGGGTTAATAGTGCAGAATGTCTGTTGAGAGTTCTTGTGCTAGCTTCACATGGCATGTAACTTTTCTTTGAGAAATGATGAATATATGTGTTAAACACAGAAGAAATATTTGAGAAATTATGTAGGTATGCCATTAAGAAAAGATTTTGTGATTTGAAAAAAATGCGAATTTTTGTTTTCAGTTTTAGAAACTTACTGATGCATGTGCATGCTGAGTAACAGAGCAATGTATGCTCCAAGAGAGGCATGTATCCAATTATATATGAAGAGTGATGTCTAGACTTTTCTGACACATAGCTCATTAGAAAAGGATAGATACACTAAAACAGATATTTTGATAGTGACAGAAGGAGTTAAACAGTGACTCACCAATATAGTCACAACTGTTATGTATCTAACAGCAATGGAGATACTTTACAGTCACCCAGGCACTACTCAGGCACTCACCCAATCACTCAGCCACTACTCAGGCAGTTATCAAATCACTCACTATCTGCACACTTATTCCATCACCCAAGCACTACATATGCACTCTTTCAATCATGCGGGCACTAATTATGTACTCATTGAACTACGCAGGCACTACTCTTGCATTCATCCAATCATCCAGACACTAACCATTCAAATATACAGTCACCAAAGCTGTACCTATGCAGTCATTCAAACACCCAGGCACAACCCATGCACTCATCCAAATACTGAGGGACAACCCATGCACTTATCCAAACACTCAGGCACTAGTAATGCACTCATCCAATCATGCAGGAAGTAGCATTGCAGTGAACCTATTACCTATCCAGGATCTATGCACTCATCCAATTATGGAGGCAATACTCTTGCACTAATACAATCATCACAGCAGTACACTTTCTTTCATCTAATCACTGGGCAATACCCATGTAGTTATGTAATCACCCAGGCACTACCTGTTCAAATAACCAAAAACACATGGGCAGCAGTCATGCACTCATTTAATCACTGAAACACTACTCGTGCACTCATCCAATCTGCAAGGTGCTATGAATGCACTTAGACAATCACGTACGCACTATCCATGCACTCAATAAATCACGTATAAACTACGCATGTACTCCTGTTATCACCCAGGGACAAAGTAGCACTCATTTAATCATCCAGCCACTATCTATGCATGTATTGAATCATTGGGGCATTGGTTATGCACTTTTCTAATCATTCAGGCACTACTCATGCACTCATCCAAACACCCATATAGTAGCAATATACTCATACAAATGCACAGACAGTAACTATGCAGATATGGGACCACTGATATAGTTCCCACATACTCAGGGAATCATCCAGGCACTCTCTATATTCTCAGGGAATCACCTAGGCACTTCCTATGCACTCATCCAATCATCCATGGAGTATTGTTGTACTCAAACACAAACACATGTATTTACAAGTTTTAGTGAGGAATATGTACTCTTTTAAAACCATCTGGTGAATTATATATGTAACCTGTCACACACTGTTTGCATGTACTCGGAAGAATTAGTGAGCTATATGCTCTGATAGAGATTAATGTGCAGATTTTTATATGCACTTTTTCCCAAAATTTAAATCTGATGCATCTAAGTAAAAAAACACTCATTCACTAAATCTACCAGTGACACAGTGGTAGAGAGGCACAGAAATAGCTCTTATTTTGGATTTCGGATTTACAGTATTGAGAAACTGTATGTACTTTTACACTTTGTTTGAGGTTTATTATAAACTTTACTCCAAAAGGCATAAAGTGGTCATTTACCATGTATACATGAGAACTGAAATATGGTGTTTTGGGAGAGGGTGCTATAATATTAAATAGATACTAATAAATTAAGTTTTGTGTTTTGTTTTGGGTTTGGTATATTGAAGTAAGTGCTTGTAGTTATGTAGCTAGGTTCATCTGTAGATTTAAAACTGCAACATAACAAAAACTGCTTTTGTATTATGTGTGAGTTAGTAGTAAATCGGTTGGTACATTAGCTAGAATAAAAAGTTAAATATACTTTTTTTTTTTTCCACAGAACAATATCTACATAACTTGAGGCAGAATGCCTACAAAAGCTCAGAGGAAAAAGCAACAGAGGCAACTACAGTATCTATGCAGAACTGAGACACAAAAGGGGCAAAATGCAGAAACAAGCAGTGAAAGAAAAAAGAGCTACTGGTAAGAGGACAAAGTCATTTCTTAAAACTATATGTGCACATTTGCAAAGATTAAAAAATAATTAAAATACAATTCAAACTATGAGAAAGATTAAGAGTGGACAAAGTGTATATTGTAAAAATAGGAAAGAATGTAAAAAAGATGGACATGCCTTAACCAGGAGACACAAGCAGTTTAAGGAAATCAGAGCCAGGATGTTTCGTAGTAGAGTAGTTGTAAATCTACTGAGAACTATGAAGAATTATAGAAGAAGGAGAGAGGCACTGAAACAGAAAGAACGGGTTGAGAGAGTAGTGGATAAGGACTTTGCTTTGAAAAGGAAGATTTTCATTTTGCTTATAAATAGAATGAAGACTCTTGACAAAATGGTGTTGTGCATGAGGACACACTACCAGAAAAAAAGATTAGTGAATAGAAGTAGCTTTTGTACAGTTTTTAGTGGAGAATGGATACATACGTCTAGTACAGAGCCTTTCTTTAATGAAGAAAGCTATCTCCAGGATAACAGATTAATTCATGCTATTGGTGACAGAGGACGATGTTATGAAATGAAGACTGGCACTCCTATAGCAAAAGAGGTGATGGTACCTAGAAATGTAGAACAAGTTATTGCAGAAGAGGTACAAGGAAGGCGTAGTCAGGCACCTGTATTCAAATGACATTGTAGTAGTGTTTGTAGTATTCAACAGAAATCCATTGATATACTAAGGAAATTCCTACGTTAAAACACAAAATAAGTACTTTACAAGGTTGGATCCTGCTATAAATTTGCAGGGACACTCACTAGCTTGTTTATAAAAGAAAGTGTGCCAAAGCACTTTTCATCATTTCAGGATGTTAGCTGTACACCAGTCAACAATGCGAACTTTAGTTAGGAGGCTGTTCTATGTGAAAACTCCTTCTTTATGTTTAGGAGAAATTAATAGAGCACTTTTGCATGGTACTTTGGCAGATGTAGAAAAGTTTTGTGATGATGTGCAGTTTAGTTTCTTTGATCCTGAGCAGGACTCTAGAGAAAATTAAGAGTTATTAACAGGAGGAGTTGTAGAACAGGACACATGTATTACAGTTGATAGTTTTGAAGAAGAGATTACAAAATTTAACACAGTGTGCTCTGAAAAAACAGAGTTTGTTTATATATGTTGCTGATGCACTCACTACAAGATTCAAACACAGGCTGTTGACTTGTATTTAAAAAGTGAAAAGAAAATAATGATAACTGGCAAAAGTTAGCTGTGTGCCTATTTGTAGAGGAACGCTTTGACTTGTCCATATGGCAAGTTATATGTAAGTAATGTTACAATAAATTTGAAGATAATAAAATGCCTGCTAGAGCTGTGCATAACACGTTAGAACTGGTTTCCATTCCAGATGCACTTCAAGGCTCAAATATTTATGAGTCCATTCTTATCCAAAGTATACATCCATTTCAGGCTATAGTACATATAGAGCCAGGCAAGTTACTGCTAACAGAGCTGCAGAACGGTCTAAAAGGTAGAGTAGTGTATTTCCATTAGATTTCAAGAAATATATTGAAACTGTAGGGTTAGCTAGAGATTTAGAAGAAGGACTTGTAATTCTTATAAATGGTGTACCTAGTAAGAACAAAAATATATGGCAGGAGTTAGTAGATATTACTAAAGTTAAAAAACAACTTTATTTCTGGTACAAAATAATGTTTACTATACAAATGTAGAAAGCCTGCAAGATATCACACATATGGAGGATCAGACATTTCCATCAGCAGATCAGATTGAGAAGGTGGATCAGTCCAGAACAGAAGAAATTTATGAACAATTTTACTATCCACCCTTTGCATTCTAAAGAGGTTATTGTTGATGCCATTCATCTGTTTCAAATGAAGGAGGCAAAAGGAGCTCCATTAAGTGTGTGAGAGAAAAGTTTGGAAGCTCAGTGTTTCCCACATCTTTTTCCTACTGGAGTAGGTGGCAGGTATGCCAACCAGCCTCTGCAAATACCTGCAGCTGAATATAAATCTACTAGACTTTATTCTGAAGACCCTAGATTTCGTCAGTGAATTCTGTATATATTTCACCTACAATTTGAGAGTGACTTGTCTAGCCTCTCATATGCTGTAAATCACATTTTAAAAACAGGAGTTAATTTGAAGAATATATCAGCAAAAGAATTTCTGGAGAAAGTTCAAGAAAAAGATGATCACTTGGAACACAATTTATGAAACCTAATGGCATGTCAACGTGGGAATAATGAATATTGGTATCTGTTTCATGGGGAACTCAAGTGCATGTTGAGGAACCTTGGAGCACCTACTTGGTTTCTGACACTTAGGGGCCGATTCCGATTCGGGCCGGAAATCTCCCCGACCGAGCCGGACCCGGAGAGATTTCCGACCGAATCGGACCCGTGCAGTCCGACCGAACGAGTACGATGCGCACGTATGCCATCGGACTCGAGTCGGTCGGACTCCCATTGAAGTCAATGGGAGCCTGTCGTACAACGCGTACGCGGGCTCCCATTGACTCAATGGGTGCGATGCGGACAAGTGCGCCCCCTACAGCGTGTACGCGGCAAAGCGATTCGCGCCGTACACGCTACGCATACAGGGTGGTCCGACACGGACCCCCAAAGTACGGCTCCGACAGCTCTTTCGAGCCGGAGTGCGCGGCTCGGTCGGACTGCTCGCGGCGCGCATCGTACTTACCCAGCCGGGGAACGTCTCCATTGCGCGGTGCGAGTCGTGTCCGTGCGAGTCAGTCGGTGCGGTTCGACCCGGGATCGAGTCAGTCGGAGCGGTCGGGACGCCCGGACGAGTCGGTCGGCAAATACGCATCGTACTCGCTCGCCCGGACGCGCGTACGGATCGGTCGGGAAATAGGGCTCCGAATCGGATCCGGTTAAGCCGAATCCGACTCGGAGCCCTACCGGCCGAGATCGGAATCGGCCCCTTAGTTGTGCTGAGTATGCATGGGATGACCTGCAAGAATTCTTGCAGGTGGCAAATTCACATGTAAAAGACATTCATCTGAAGATGCCAGGAGAACTGTGCTCACTAGACCCTGCAAATGTATCCAGATATTTTAATCACAGATTTCAAGCAATGATGGCTTTCATCTTGAACAAAACGAAACCTCGTCTTGGTGAAGTGACTGATTTCTTTTGCCTCAAAGAGTACCAAGCCAGAGGAGCTCCCCATATTCACATGCTGTTGTGGGTAAAAGATGCCCCAAAGTTTGGAACAGACAATGATGAGTCTGTGTTGTCTTTATTGAGCAGTATGTAACTTGCTGTATCCCAAAGGAGAGTGATGACAAAATATTAAGACAACAAGTTCTATGATTTCAAAATCATAGATGCAGAAAATACTCTGAGCGAAAATACAGAGCAAAAGGGAAATTTTATACAAGATGTTGTTTTAGATTCCTACTACCTGTCATCTAACAAGGAAGAGTCAACAGTTTTTTGTCTGCAGTCAAACATACACTTACAAGGAAATCACCAAAAAATGCATGCAACCTAAGAAGAACAGAGGCCTCCAAGTACATTAATGACTACACTCTTGTGATTCTGAAGATGTGGAATGCAAGCATGGATATACAGTTTGTTGCAGACAAATCAATTGCTGTTGCTCTGTACTTTACATCTTATATAACAAAGTCAGAGGAAACTGAGATGAAGGAGATGTGGGAGGAGAATGCTTAGACCGGTTAAGATCAGCTAGTTTGTTTTCTAAATCTAAAGGAGTTCTATGGGTGAGTTTAGGGATTGCTAATACTCGTAACAGTGTACTAAAGTCTTTTCCAGAAATCCAATATATTGTGGAATACAAGCCACTCAGCACGGATATTCTGAAGAGTAACATGCTGGATACGTACTATCCAAGAAGAAGTCCTCATTTGGAAAGGATGTGTCTCTATAAAATACTTCAACATTATACATTCAGAAATAATGTCAGTGAAAAGATAGAAGAAGGAAAATTTGCTGTAGTTGGATGTAAAGGGTGTTTGGTCACACATAACAATGGAATTTTAATCAACCATTGAAAGCTAAATTGCCAAGCTCCAGACAAAAGAGAGTTTTTCTATTTAGCCTTGTTACAGTTGTTCAAGCCATGGTGAACTCAAAGCGAGTTACTTGGAGAATTTGACTGTTATGAAGACTCATTCAATACTGAGTAAGACAGCATTGAGTGCTCTGTGTTTCCAGTGTGTCTTCAAATGTTGAGAGATGAAGAAACAATTGCTGCTGAGATAGCAAGAGAGAGTTATCAGAGCAGTCAAAGTTCAGCACCTACAAGCCAAGATCCTCTTGGACAGCCAATCATTCAAAATGAAGCTGCAATAGCCATGAATGAGGTGGAGAATGCAGTGCAGCATGTAAGACAGGAAACTGTGGATCTAGAACAACTAATACAGCAATTGAATACATATCAAAAAGAAATGTTTGGAAGACTTAAAAGGTAAAGTAGAACATGGATTTCTGCATGAGAAAAACGAGTGTGCATGTTCTACATATAAACCAGTTCTATTTTACATAAGTGGTTAAGCAAGAACTGGAAAAGGTTTTTTGATTAAAGTACTGACATGTTATGTACAGATGACAACAGATTCCAATTTGTCATGTGTAGTTACTGCACCAACAGGCTTAGCTACACATAATATGAAAGGAGTTACCCTTTATTAATGCTGCCTGTTGAACATGACAACAACTTAAAATACAACAAATTATCTGGTGATGCTTGTCATGAAGTGGCAAGTGTATAAAGAAATTAAAGCTACTAATTATTAATGAAGTCAGCATGGTGTCTAACCTAATGCTAGCTTTTATACACTTAAGAATGCAGCAACTGACTACGATGTGCTTTTTGAAGGAAAAACGTAATAGTCTTTGGAGCCCTTCTACAACTAACTCCAGTAAAAGGACAACCTGTATTCAAGGAACTACTACATAATGAAACAAGGAATTCACTAGGAAGTATTGGAAATGTAAACATTTTGGAAAACTTTCAATGCAAAGAGTTAATCAAAAATATGCACAAAGCATCAGATATGCAATACGGAGATATACTAAAGGATATAAGAGTGGGAGTCCTCACAAAAGAAGGAAAGAGAGTATTAGATACCCCACTCATCAAAAATGTGTTTCCAAGTAATGTTTCAGCTGCTGAAGTAATGTAGAATTTTGTTAAGGAAAAGAAGTCTATTGTTTGTTTGATGCCAACTCTTGAGGAGTGTAGTAAAGTAAATGAACAATTTTTGCAACTAGAAAAAGAAGAGATCATCTAAATTAAAGAAAATGATAAAATGGAACATCAAGGAGTTACAGTGCTAATAACTGAAAAACTGCAATCAAAATTGGATAGTTTAGAAAAGTCTGTGTCAAAAAATTCAGGATTAGAAAAACAGTTACATATCTGGAAAAATTGTTGTGTAATCTTATATCATAATTTAAATGTTGAAGAATGGCTAGTAAATGGCACATTGGGGAAGTTATTAAATTTATTAATTAGCCAAACAGAAATGACGTGGAATACTTAGCCATAAAATTTGATGATGTTCGTGAAGTTAAGCAGATTGGTAGATGCTTTGTATGTTTCCTACTCATGAAAGACTAGTATGTGCAGCTAAAGCAGTTCCCAGTGTTTTAGTGTATGCAGTTACTAGCCACAAATCGCAAGGTTTAAATGTAGATACAGCTTTTGTGAATATTGTTAGTAGTGTATTCAAAGAAGGAATGTCATATGTAGCTTTGTCGCGAATTAGAACATTGTCTTTTTTTTTCTGATTGACTTTGATGTGAACTGTGTAAGGGAGTATAAATGGTTAAGAGAGCAATATGCTCCTCGTTTAGGACAGTATTTTAAGTTTGAAAAACCGATAATTTGTCTAAAGCAGAAAATATCAAAGCAGTCTATCAGAGCTGAACAGAAAGACAAACAAAAAGAAAAATGACAAGGACCTAAGAAAAGAAAACTACAGCACAATGAGGAAACGAAAGCCTATCACTTTGATTCTAAATCTGGAGTGAACTGTTATACAAATGTAGTGTTAAATCGACTATATTATTTGCCTCATTTTACAAATTCTTTTAAAGAAAAAGTAGATAAAAGAATGTCTTCACAACTATGTAGTTTACTTGAAGAATTAAGAAGTGACAGAAGTATTATATATTCTGCTATTGGAATAAGAAAACTTACAGATGAGTGTATTGGATGAGTAGAGTTTTTATCAAAATCTTCAGCAGGATGCTCAAGAATTTTTAATGGTAATATTAGGACTATTAAAGGAAGAAGATGTGAATATTAATGAATTATTTGGTTTAAGTTGTGTTGACTGTGAAGAATGTGAATTCATGTGTAGCACTGAATTAAATTTGGAACGATTCCTCTACTTGACATTACCAGATTGTAAAGCTGTGCCCTTTAAAAATGTAACTAAAAACGCCCATCAAGATATGACCTGTCCAAACTGAAGATCAGTACTTAGGTCTATGTTGTTACTACAAAGGTATGAAAAATATGTCATAGTCATGCTACAATGATGCAGATTGGATGGTACTAAATTAGAAAATGAAATTACAAACTTTGTAGCTGGACAAATTTCCATTTATAAAAAAAAACCTTTCACACCTATAGCAATCATATTTCATTAAGGAGTTGATATAACTTCTGGACACTACACAATATATTTAAGATGTCAAAGAAGACGGACAGAATGCAATGACATACAAATGACATTCAAATCAAGACTACCTAAAAAGTTATCAAACTCATATTTGCTATTTCTAGAACTGAAGTTCTGAGGGCAATTAAGGATAACAACATGTGGTATTGTGTTGACAAGTGTATGGATTACGTGTTTCTGAGACATTATTCAGCCTATTAGGGGTATTGTCTACAGAAAGATGTTAGAAATGAAAGACTCTTTTTACCTGGGGGAAAGGAATTTATAAAACATTACAGGAATACATTCTGGTACTACAGATAAAAACTAAATGGAGGTACTATAATACAAGCAGCCTTAAGTTGCATCTAAGAAGTCTCTTCACCACTATAAAAAATGCCCCCTTTTGTTTCTGCTACAGCAACTTCTACGTAGTGCAGTGTGTTTTGTTTCTCGTACTTGGACTAAGAACATTCTAGACATCATTTGGCCTAACAGGGATGATGTTTACAAAAGGATATCTAAAAATTAAGACTGCTTCATAATTGTTGGACATTTTGTACCAGATACAAAAATATCAGAAACAGTTTGAACATATAGTTGCTTTCATTAAGCTAGTAACGTTTCAGCAAGCCAGTGTTAACAAACTTGTAGTGAGTAAAAGGCCCAGTATGACATATTTGTAATGATCTGCTGTGCACATTTGCTTTTTTTTTTTTTTTACAATTCATTGATTGTTTTTCCCCCACTGTTTGATGGTGATGTTTCATATAGACCACTGTTGAAAGTGAAGAAGTATGAAAGCTGAAAACAGTAAAAAACAATAAAACATTTGTCTATATTGAATTAAAGTTTTGGAGAAAATATATTTTGTGTTATTTTGGTTGCCTAATGTTCTAAATGAAATCCTAATACATTTTTCTTTGTTTATATTTTTCCACATTGGTTGGAGATCGGGATATATTAATTTGTGTCAAATCAGTAATCTAGTAATTGATTAATTGAGTCACTACTCATATACTCATCCCATCTCCCAGGCACTACAGTTCCACTCATCCAATCACCCAGGTACTACATAGGCAGTCATCCAATCACTCAGGTACTGCACTTGCATTCATAAATCTCCCAGCCACAACTCAGGCACATATCCAATCACCCAGGCAGTTCCCATGGAGTCATGCCTTTACTCAGGCACTACTGATGCAGTTATGGAATCACCTAGGCATTACACTTGCACTCTTTCATTCATCTAGGCACTGTACTTGCAGTCATCCAATCACCCAGGTGATACTCATGGAGTGACCCATTCACTCAGGTACTACCCATGCAGTCATGCAATCACCCAGGCAGTGCACTTGAACTGATTCATTCACCCAGGCACTGCACTTGTACTCATCTTTTCACCCTGGCACTATACTTGCACTTATACATTCACCCAGGCACTGCACTTGCACTCATCCAATCATCGAAGCATTGCACTTGCATAGTCACCTATGCACTACGCATGCACTCATCCATTCACTCAGGCACTACCCATGCAGTTATGCAATCATCCAGGCAATGCACTTGCACTAGTTCATTCACCCAGGCACTAGACTTGCACTTATCAACTCACCCAGGCACTGTACTTGCACTCATTCAATCATCGAAGCACTGAATTTTCAGTCATACAGCCACCTAGGCACTATGCATATGCACTCATCCATTCAATCAGGCACTAACTATGCAGTTATGCAGTCACCTAGGCAGTACACTTGCACCCATCTATTCACCGGGGCATCACACTTGCACTCATCCATTCACCCAGGGACTACACTTGCACTTATCTGTTCACCCAGGCACCTCATTTGCACTCATCCAATCATCCAGGCACTGCATTTGCAGTCATGCAGTCCTACAGGCAGTGTACTTGCACTCATACAATCAGACAGGCATTGCCCATGCAGATATACAATCACCCAGGCACTGCACTCACACTCATTCATTTACCTAAACATTGCCCTTGCACTCATCTAATTGCTCAGGCAATACGCTTGCCAGCAGCGGCTGGCATGGCTCGCGGGTGGGGGGGCTGGTACAGGGGTCTCGAGGGGGGGCTGCGGGGGGTGCATAAGCTTTCCTTGAGGCAGGTCCAGCATCGCTGCTCCTGCTCTCATGTCTCTGACTACAGGAACAGGAAGCAGGCAGCCAGGCTCCCTCCCCTAAGCCAATCACAATGCTGCAATGCAGCATTGTGATTGGTCTGAGTGCCGTGACCCAGCGCTCAGCCAGGGGTTCGAGGGGTGGGCATGTTCTCCATGCAGGCTGTAATGAAGCCTGCATGGGGAACAGGGAAGGGTGCATGACTGGTATGGGCGGCCCGAACAAACAATCATTCGCACTTAGGAGTGGGCAAGCCACTCCCTCCCTGCCCTGCTCCATAAGCAGAGCAGCCCCACCCGCCCGCAAAGCAGCAGGACACGCCACGAAACATAAAATGATAATAACATAAGGTTATTATCATTTTATGTTTCTCTTCTTCAGACTGCTTAAAAGCAGTGGGGCCACTCTCCTCCGCCATAGCACTCATCCATTCACCCAGGGAGAAATACTTACACTTATCCATTCATCCAGGCACTGCATTTACACTCATACAATCACTCACACAGTACCCAGGCACTCATCCAATCACCCAGGCACTATCCATGTACTCATCCAGTCCCCCAGCCACTACCCATACATTCATCCAATCACCTAGACACTACCTATGCACTCACTGAAACCCAGGCACAACACATGCACTCATTGAATCATGGATGCACTACCCATGCACTCATACAATCACCCAGGCACTATACATGCATTGATCCAATCACCCAGGCACCACTCATGTACTCATACTAACATCCATGCACCACTAATGCACTTATTCAATCATTCAATCATAACTCATGTATTCATCCATACCCCACTGATCCACTCATTCTAACATACATGCAGCATTCATGCACTCATTCAGTCACCCATGCACCACTTATGCACTCATTCAATCATCCATTCACCACTCATACACTCATTCTAACATCCATGCACCACTCATGCACTCATTTAATCATCCATGGAGCACTCATACCCTCATTCAATCATCCAAACCGTTCTCATGCACTCATTCAATCATCCATACACCACTCATTCAATCACCCATGCACCACTCATGCACTCATTCAATCATCCACTCACCACTTATACACTCATTCTAACATCCATGCACCACTCATGCGCTCATTCTAACATGCATACACCACTCATGCACTCATGGAATCATCCATGAACCACTCATGCACTCATTTAATCATCCATGCAGCACTCATACCCTCATTCAATCATCCAAACTGTTCTCATGCACTCATTCAATCATCCATACCCCATTCATCCACTCATTCTAACATACATGCACCACTCATGCACTCATTCAATCATCCATCCACCACTCATACACTTGTTCTAAGATCCATGCATCTCTCATGCACTCATTCTAACATGCGTACACCAGTCATGCACTCATGGAATCATCAATGAACCACTCATGCACTCAATGATTCATGCTTTTCCGGTTGCATGATCTTCGCAACAATCAGCGTCCTCACGAAGAACGGAAATTGAACAGAATAACATTCAATCATCCAAACAGTTCTCATGCACTCATTCAGTCATCCATCCAAAACTCATGCACTCATTCAATAATACATGCATTACTTATGCATTCCCTCTAACATTCATACACCAGCGCTGTACTTATGCAACTATCGATACACCAGTCATTTACTATTGTAATAATTAAAGACATACTTATATACTCATTCATTCATTTATTTTTTTAAACTGTAAAAATGGTTGGTTTTTTTTGAGGTTTTGAGTTTTTTAGTGATTTTATTTTCTTTTTTGATGCAAAATTAACTGCCACTGGCAGTGGAAAAACTTCAAAAATCTCTCAAAAACATGAGAATACTGCAAGGACCCAAAGACAATATCAACATTTGTTAGTCTTACAAGTGTTGTGGAAAGCTGTTATACTTTGCTTACCAGCACTAATACCACAGTGCATACAATAAGTTGCCATCCATCTAAATTCTGGAGCGATATCTTCAGACTGTTGTTTTACTTCTGAAGGCATTCTTTGTCCAGGTGTTGATGCACTTGCTAAAGAGGTAGATGATCCTTCAGCCTCTTCTTGTTTATTTGCAGCTTTCGATCGGTTGTTGTGAAAAGTTTTCAGGTGGTAGAGCATTGAAGTTGTTCCATAAAAGTATTTTTTACTTTTGCCTCTCAACAACTTCTTATCACAAATTGTGTATTGCGCACTTTCAGCCGCAGTTTTGGTTTCTCCAGATGGAATTCTGAAGAACTCCCATGTGATGCTGTTTTTTTTCTGTGGAGGCCCCTCATCTTCAGACTCCTCAGAATGTACTTCCAGCTGTTTTTTGGTCACTCTGCTGCTGCTGGTCTCCCACCTGTTGGTGTTCCTCCCACCTGATGTTGTTCGGGTGGTTGAGTTGCTATTTGTAGGACAAAGTTGCGAAAGTCACAGCAGAAAATTGCAGATACCTCCTCACACTGAACTGCTCCCAGAGAATGAACCAGAAAGGTGTATGGGTGTGTTCTTTCCAAAAGTGTATCATCCTATCATATTCCTTTCTTTCCTGGTCGTATGATGTTCGCGACGAATGGTGTCCTCAAGAAAACTGGAAATTGAACAGAATAACATTTTATTTGAAAGTAACTACTCAAACATAAGTCTGAATCGACTGATATTAAACCCCAAATGTGCATCATACAATGTAATATGTATAAATGTGGTTCATATAGTTCACCAATAACACGCGTTCATCGAGGTTAGTGACATAATCGCAACTTCCGGCATCACCGCGAGTATATCAGTAACCAACTTGTGTCAAATATTAATTAAAATATGTGTGAGTGTGTGTTCCCGAGTTTAAAAAAAACATGTGCACTTTGCGACTACCAATGGCGCAGCGGTCTACAGAGTCACCGCAAACAAACAAATCACCACATTGAAGTGGTTTTTTCAAAAAACCATCACACAAACTCAAATATAACCTCTACATTACTAGTGTCTGCTATTAGGTAAAATCTGTTTATATATATATATATATATATATATATATATATATATATATATATATATATTTAAGAATCCTCAAAAACATGTGCCTTTCGCGACGTCACCATGAGTATTGCAACATCATCGTGAATATAAAAAAATATAAATACCCTTATTAATCCACTGAAGAAAATACAAGGTTATAAAAATATATCTTATAGAGCCATTGAAGATAGAAAATAAAATTCAAAAACTTTAAAAATTCACTGAAAAAACCAAAGGTTACAGGGACGTTATAGTTGGGCTCAGGTTTCCCTGTATAAAACCAGAGAAATTCAGCAGTTATAGTGAGCTGTGCTAACTATAACTCACGCCCGCAATGCACTGCTTATGACCTCACACATTACATCACTCATGACATGGTCAGTGACATCTCTCATGACATTTCATCATGTAAAGCCTGTCGGCCCTAGCAGGGCCCCCATCTTTTTGCGGCCTCTGGTTGGGGGCCGAGGGGGCACCTAAGGTGTACCCCTGTTCATCCCTGCACTGTGTGGCAGGCACTGTGAGGTGCCTGCCGTGCAGTGCAGGCATGAACACAATCTCCCATTTCTCTATGGGAGCTTGTGCTATGGCAGGTTTACGGCCACAGCACAATCTCCCATAGGGAAATGGGAGTATGCGGTCGCATCGTAATTCTGCAGTCGGGACCGCCGATCAGACGTCGGTCGGACCCGTATCTGCGACAGTTACGTCCGCCTGACATCATAATAAGCCCCTTAATCATTTTATAAATTGAGCAGTTAAACTTAAATTTATATGCCCATATATTGCAGACACGTCCTTTCCTGCTGTAGATTTTGTCTGTTGTAATGGCAGAGAGTTCCAGAAGCAGGAGGCTATGGTGGAGTTAATACTTTCTGTCAACATCTCGAGTTATCTACAGATGTAGAATTAAAATTGTAGCAAAGGCAAATCACTATTTTCTCCTTAAAAAGACAATGACTTGAGTACCAATAAGTTGGGTAATAGAAATCTCTATCATGCATAGTTCTGAGTTGAGTGGTAATTAACACAGCCTAGCATTCCCCAGACAGATTTCGGCAGTAAAAACCTAACACAATTTATTGAAGGGAAATGGCCAAAAAACAGAAAGGAATGTTGTAATTGGGAGGTAAGTACACATGCGACATTCTGTGCCTCTTTTGGAAATCAATACTCATAGTAGGAGGTTTTTACCCAGCAAACAGCATAGCCTTGGTACTGTTATTGAAGTTTAAGTAGGTTTAGTCATTGAAGAGCTCCTGGGATCTCTTTAATCGGCGAATAGATTGAGGGCTTAAGTGTAATATTACAGGAATTTCTAAATCTGTCCACATAATTAGGCTGCCTGTGTCAAAACTTAAGGTCTTGAGAAAAAACAACACATTGGGCCCAGTTTACAGTCATTTATGGCCTTAATCATATGTCTTCATCCAAAAAAGACTCAGTTTATACTTGTGTGGAATTCACAACGGGCTATCTGCCAGGTGTAAGCTGTTTTACTATTGCATAACTATACACAACAATTGCATGCAATTATGCAGTAGTAAATCCCACAAAAGGGGTGGGGAGTGAATTCATTAATTTGGGGTTTGCCTTAAAAATCTGTGAACATTCTCAAGCTTGTAAGTTTGTTGGCATTTACAAATCTCTCTTTGACCTTTTCCTACCTTGGAAATGTTTAAAGATGTGCTCCAGCAGACTGCTGGAGTAACTCCCCTTCCGTAGTAGGAAGGGAAAACGAGTCCTCCTCCCCAAACATAGTCATAGTGTAGGGAAAGGAGTTTCTTCACATGGAAAAATCTTTTATCAGCAGTTTTTTAAAAGGGGTCCCTATGAGGCTCTGTTTTTATGTCCTGGCAGAGAAGGTCTGTTTTTTTTCATCTGTGGAGAGCATGTACACATTGATGTGTGCATGCTCCCTTCTTACTACTGAAGAAGTTATGGAGTGACGCCATGCAGGTGAGCGCTGTAGCGGGAAAAGAAATCCTTTAGAGAGAGTCATTTACTCTCTTGGATTTTCCTTTTCTTTCTTCAATGCAAAAGCAGCAACATCGTTGTTGTGCCAGCCATTCTATTGGAGACAGATCGTCAGAACCACCAGTGACCAGACTAGCACGACCCTGCTCTGAATTTTGAAGTCAGAGGACCATTGGCAGCCAGACACCAGCGCGATCCTGGAGTCTGGCCTGCAGTGTAATCCAGACACAAGTGAAGAGTTTCTCCTGCCCCTTCTAAAGCGGCTTACAGAGGAACTAGTCAGTGTGATACTACCCTAGCCCTAACAGCCCAGCTTGTTTAAACCCTGCTGAACCTGATATCCACCTGAGCAATGATTTGGATGCAGTGTGTTGTGACAGTTGTGGTTTAGGATCAAAAATAGGCCCAGCCACCCTAAAAAAAAGTGGCCCCCATTTGTGGATTGTGCCTTTTTGTAAAACACCCCTTCACTGTTTTAAGTATTTTAAAAAGAAGAAGAGGGGTTTCTCTTAAAGAGGCATGTTTTCTTAACTTCACTGAGATAAAAAAATATGCAAGTGTTGCCAGGACTCTTTGTTCATGGGTTATTTCAAAATGGTGAACCACACCTGAATGTGAGGCCGCTTCTGCTCAGGCCCCCTGTCCCTGCTCAATCTTCATACATTAATGGACCAGCCCAGCTAGAGAATGGGAATAACACCTCTGCCAAGTTTGTAAAAGGGAGGTAATAGAGGCCCAACTGCCTAGAATAGGCCGATCAAGCCCCATCTGGACTGCTGGTGGCATCTAAACAGCACAGACACAGCCCAAATAGGCCACCACGCTGGCCAAAAAAGTGGCCCACAGCTGCAACCCAGATATTGGCCCATCGCCCACTGCCCGAGTGCCCGCCTTACCAACCCGACCCTGTTTTGTGAAGGTAGGTGAATTGGAGGGGAGATCATTGCTTTTGTTATTCCACTTGCTAACTTCAGGGCAACAGAACAGGTTACATGGTTGGTTTGTCTGGCAAAGCAACAAGCCCGCAGTAGAGTTGCCACCTGGCCGGTATTATACCGGCAGCACTGGTAAATTCAGGTCCACGTTTAGTGCTGGCAATATTTATATACTGGCAATGCATTGTCAGTATTTTTTTGTTTTGTCTTCCCGCGTCTGTGATCATACACAGCACTTGCTATCCAGGCCTTATTCCTCTGGCCCTGAATGGCAGCTTTGTTATTTACTTTTTTTAGTGCTTGTATGCAAACATATCTCACTAAGTGAGATTTTCAGACCATGTGCATCAGTGCAAGAGAACAAAAAGAAGATTTAGGCAGTTGAAGGGTGGCAGACGCAGTGTGGTTTTCTGGCAGGCCAAAGCTGTCTTAACAACATACACACATGAGCCCTGCTCAAATCACTGGCCTTCAGGGGCTGGAGCCCACCAGGGAAATGCCCAGTGGAATAAAAGGCTTGCCCAGCCCTATGTGTTTGGCCTGCAGAATAGGTAGTGTATTACAGATCACACAGTCATTTTTTGGGGTAAGGTGACTAAGGTATTCCTTCTTCCCAGGTTGCTAAATTAAGTACAGTTACACTGGGTGACATGGTGATCTGTTATTCATTGTGCCACAAAGCAGTAAAAGAACTGTGATAGCAAGCGCTACATAAAAATGAAAACTAGTTTGGCAAAAACTGTGATAACAAGCACTACACAAAATGAAACTTAGTTATTTGCTTTGAACTTAATTGGGACTTACATTGTCGAACTAAAATGCTGCTGCCTTAGTTAACCAGGTGAAAAACCAGCTCATTTCGAAACAGATTTCTTATCTTAGTTTAAATAATATTTCTTAGTTTCATTAAATAGACCTTAGTGCAATAGTGACAGCATGGCATATAATAAAAATCATAAATGATGTACACTACGTATACAGTAATTTGCTTTAAAAAGGTACACAGATCATTATAGTAAATAGATTAAGATATAGGTTAAAAAGGAGAAATACCCAGATAACTATAATTTACAGGTTAAAAGTGATATCAATATATCTCATATGACATGCACCCACAAGCATTCAAGCATATTCCAACTACTGTATATTTCATACATATCTTAGGTCTACTAAAATGAGTGCAATAAAACTATAACATCAATCCCCCCACGCACAGTTCCCCCTAATCAAGAAAAGCAGTCATAAATAAAGTGTCAAAATATTCCTCATGGACAAGTATATCACAGCAGTATCCATTATCACCCAATTTATCAATATTAAACTAAATTTCCTTCTCTTACCCGCAAGGACTCAGGGAGCTTTTCGATGAATCTGTGTCTGCTTCTGGGGCCAACAAACTATCCACAAGGTGTTCCACGCTTTAACCCTTTCAATTTTCCCTTGTGCTCTTTTTATCTCACGAAACAATACAGCACTCTCCAAAGGTGCCCATTTAACTATTTCTTTACGCCATCTAGTAATTTGAGGACCATGCACTGATTTCCAGTGCATGGTCAATTCTCGTTTTGCCAAAATCAAACCTAAGTCAATAAATCTAGTAGTAGTTTTCTTATTTTTAGGACGAGGGTATCCCCTAGGAGTCAGACCAAAGGATTACAAGGGATACTGGCAAGGTTATTCCATTAATATATTCTATTACTTTCTCCCAGAACCACGCTAATGAAGGGTAGGACCATACCATGTTGAACATTTCTGCCCCCAATTCCCCACATCTTGGGCATTTTTTAGCAGCAGTCGCATATAACTTGTTAATCATATCGGGTGTAAGATAAGCTCTATGCAGGATATAGAAATTAATTAATTTGCACCTAGCATTTCTAGAAACAGCTTGTATATGCGCTACAATCCCACCCAGTCCAAATCATTAATTTGGAGCTCTAAGTCTCTTTCCCATTTTATTTTCAACTCAGCAAGAGGAGAAATAATATTTGCACGAATCGCACGATATAGATACGAGAACGCTCTTACACACCCTGTTGTTGTACAAAGCTGTTGACACACCTGATGTGTGGCAGGTCCAGCATCTCTATTTCTCAAATAATTTCTTATTGTTGCAACCAATGCCCTTTGTGCTAAAAATTGTCCTCTAAGTATATTAATTTCTTCAGCCAAGCCTTCAAACCTGAGCAATACTCCATCCCGATATAGGTCTCCAACACAGTAAACCCCAAAGGTAGTCCATCTTTCAATCCTTGCTAATGCTCCTTCCTGGGCCACTATTTTCATCCATTTTAATGGCATATCATGCGAATAGGGTACCTGGACTCGGGTTTGCTGCAGGCAACGTCGCCAGCACTGCTGTGTCACTAGCAGCTCTTGAGAAATTGCTGGCAGTCTCCGCCGAGGAAGCAAGAAGACTTTTAATAAGTCCTGCAAATCATGCACTGAGCCAATAACACCCTCCCCAGGGTTCATTTGACAGTAAACCCACCTATCTAATCATTGCAGTTGAGCCTCCATATAAAAAGATTCAAGATCAGGAGCAGCCGACCCTCCCTCTGTTATAGGGCGCTGTAGTTTTGTTAGTGCTACTCTACGCCTACCTGTTCCCCAAAACAATTTCAGAAGTAGCAATTCCAATTCCCTAAATAATTGGCGAGGCACCACCAACGGCAATGTGTGGAAGAAATAGAGCAATCTTGGTAGCGCCACCATGTTAGCAACTGCTATTCTGCCAGCCACAGATAATGGTAAGCTCATTCAAAAATTAATATTAGTTCTAAGTGTTCCAACAGCTGCTCCAAAATTCCCATCTAATAAATCTTGCTGGCTATGATATATTTTTACACCTAAATATTAAATGCAGAAAGGGCTCCACTTGAACTCATGTAAATTCAGGGGCTGCGCGGCCTCTCAGCAAAGTGGAAACAAGTGAAATTTTTAACAATTAATATGTAGCCCAGATACTATACCAAAGCAGTTTAATAAGTCTATACAACAAGGCAAATTCATCCCAACATCTTGGAGAAACAGCAGAATGTCATCAGCATATAATGCTGCAAAATGGGTTTGCCCACAGACCTCCATCCCATGATAAAAATTCCCAGTGTGGGCACAACTGGCCAGAGGCTCCATTACAATAGCAAATAGTAAGGGGAACATTGGACACCCCTGTCTAGTCCTGCGTCCCATGTCACAGGGTTCATGTACCAATCTGCCATTACGCTTCCGTGCCTTAGGACCTGTACAGAGAAGTTTGATCCAGCGAATTAATCTTGCACCCAAACCCATTTGAGCAATTACAGAATATAAGAACTCCCAGTTTAAACTGTCAAAGGCCTTCTCAATGTCTATTGCCATGACACCTGCCTTCTCCTTGTCCACAAAATCATCATTTAAGAGAGAGATGAGCCTCTTATCTTGCTACTGTTTTCTAGGGTGTCCAATGAAGAGCGTTTAAAGATAAAATCAAAATTAATTCGAATTTCATTCAGGCGCTTGGTTGAGCAAAGCAGCCCAGACTGTTTCCAGAGCTCCTGGTGTACAGCTCCCCAGGGTCAGTCAGTAGTACACCATCAGAGCTCACCCCAAACAGTGGCTCCACCAAAACTGCCAGAGGCTCAGCTCCACCTGACTAGCAGTCCTCCAAACTAGGTATGATGCAGGAGAAGGCCTCAGTTATATTTAATCATAGAATTATATCTGCATGTCTTGTAAAAATAGCGGGATGCTCTCAGCTTCATCTGACCTTCGGAGGGAGGCTGGACAATAGGACTGAAGGAGTGAAGCAGAGTCAACCCCAAGTCAGGAATATGTTTAAACCCATGTGCAAACCAGACCGTTGAGGGACAAATCCCCCCAAAATGGGAATATTGACCTACTAAGATGTGCGCAGGCTGAGATGGGCTACTACATAGTTTGTGTAGTTTTGGTGAAATTAGTACATTTTGTTTAAAAAGAAAAGATTTGGTTTGCGTTCTTACTTCTTATTTCAGGGCAAGCAGAAGCCATGGGGATGGCTTGTTTTCCTTTAAGGTGTCGACTAAGACACTGTTGGTACCTTACAAAGGGGTTAGAGGCCACCCATTGCTTGCCATTTGCTGACTCAATTGTCACTCTCATCTGCATGCTTCTTACTCTTTAACTTCCTTCCTCTTCCTGTGTTCTCCACAATGCTGCAGGCCAAATTCCTAATTGCAGCTGTGCATTAATTATGCAATGGTGTAAACAGTTTAGTTAAAAAGAGTTAACTCTCATCCTTTCATGTATGGCGACTCAAGGCCCAACTTATAGACTATGGATAACCAAATAATACTATTAATTGGAATACAAAACAGTGATTCTTCAAGACTGGTTGCGTTTACTATGAGTAAGTGGTAATTTCAAACTGATGCAGATCTCCCATAATGATTTTTTTTCACTTAACCCTGTTTGAAGAGGACACCTTTTTGTAGAAGTTATAAGAAAGAGGCGTAATATCAATATTCATACTTATTCTTTTATAAGCTTGTCCTTATGATATGGTCTGTTTATTTTATGGAGAGGGGGCAAGGAGAGGTGGTACCGTAACATAGGTCATTTGACCTGTGGGCCTGTGATTCTAGACTAAGTATCCTGACAACTTTCAGCACTGGTGTACTGACAGGAGGCATGGAAATGAAGAGAGTCCTTACAGTAAGATAGCCCAATAAGAATGTCAGAGAGTTAATAATCAGAATAAGTAGGGCAGCTGCCATTCAAAGAATCTTAACAGAGTGCCCCCCCAGGTAGTTGAAGGGAGAGAGAGTGGCAGCCCGTGGTAGTTAAAGAGAGAGTGGTCACCCTGATAGGTAAGGTAACCACCCTGCTAGTTAGAGGAAGAGAGAGTGGCTGTCCTGGTTGTTAAATGAAGAGATAGTGGAATACCCTGGTGGTTAAAGGGATATTTACATATAGCACATTTTCCATTAAAATGGCCATTAAATTTGCACAGACTGACAGTTTTACTGATCAAACTATATAGCACACAAATGATAACATGTGTAAAATGGGTTTCAGTGAATAGCGATCCTTTGTGCATCACCATGTAAAGTGTCTTGATTTGTTTTGATCCTAATAAAATCCTTATTTCCATCACACTTCTGAAAATATGTATATGCTTCATTTTTGCTTTTCCTTACTGCCTAATGTCTACAGTTAATTTACAGGTATTTACCATTAGTTGTATGTTACAAAAAATGACATCCTACACCTGTTCCTATTGCACTCTGAACCCCAGCAAGATTGTGAGATAATTCACCTTACTTTCTTTGCCTGTCCCCATGTTGAAAAAATAAGCAGGATTTGTTAGAAGACATAGTCTGACATTTGACCTCTGTCTTTGAAGTGCTGCAAATGTAACAAGATAAATGCAGAATTTAAAGGTATCTTTATTTATTGTTTGGACTTTCACAACTCACTAAAAATCGGTCGTGACCCACAGTTTGAGAAACCATGTTTTAGACAGCTGTCAGATACAAATACAGTCACAAAACTATATGTGACCAAATATTTCGAGTACCATTCTGTGACATGTCTAGTTAGATGTACCAGTGCCATCCTAAGGACTTTTGGAGCTCTGGGATAGCAAATGTTTAGGGCTTCCAGGTCAGGAAATCCTTACATACAACTAATTACAACTATTTCAAGACCTCATGATGCCAAACAACATTGGATTACATTAAGCTTTTGAAAATGTGGTCACTCAAAATCGACAAAAAGCGACAAAAAGCAACAAAAAGCTCAAGCTGTCTGTCGTTCCTCAGCCCTAAATAAACAAAATGAAGCTGCAAAATGCCCCTTCCTTTTGTGCTTGGATCTCAGTATTTTTCGGCTTGTAACACCAGTGTATTAGGCTGAATTCAATTGTCTGATCAAATTGCTTTCCCTTGAACCATTAAATTGATCCTCATACCTACCGTCCCAGCATCAAGAAACCTGTCGGTGTACGTGCGCTATACAAATACCCACGTAACATAACATAACATAACATAACATAACATAACTATTAAGCAAAACAATAGCGAGACTGCAAAATGCTTGTCCAAATCATTAACTCAGTTCCTAAGATGGCAACACTTTACTGCACAGTGGTATTTAACACCAGAATCTCCAGTTGGCAAGGATGATCACACAACTGGCAGACTGGCCAAAAAAGGTGTCCTGGGACGTTTTCCATTTTATTTTTATCCTTCAAGTTGAAGATCGTTTTTACAATTTCTTTTTCCAAAGCTGAATAGTATTCTTCTGAAATGATTTGAGCTCATATGCACTGTTTGGTCCCTGGAGTTTCATTCCAGATATTTTGAAAATAAATATTTATTTTGTGTTAAAAGTCCACAAATACTTCCACATCTACACTCTCTGAACTGAACAGTTAAAAGAATATTGTGAGACTGTTGATGTAAATTATCAGAGCGTCATAAATACTAGCTGCACTTGCTGACTTTCCCCATTTCCTGCAATTGACAGGGTGCTAAAAACTGCACAAAGTTCCTTTCAGCAGCAGCATAAAATGAAAAGGAACATCTGCCTACCAGATGGCACTTCAGCAATGTTTAATTGATCGCTGGAGTAAACTATTCGTTTTTTGTTGCAGATAAGAAGCTAAATATTCTCATTGTGTGACTCAAGGCCTAATAACCCACAGACCAAACCAGCAGAGGAAGAAGATGTTATTTTCCTTTTCAAATACAGCAGTTCACCCTCAAGAAGGAAGTTCTAAACTTAACATGACTACTAGTGGTTTGGCTGCTTCTACTCCGAAGCGCAATTCTCTACAATCTTCAATGTTTGACTTTCTACCATCAGTGAACCAAAAACGTATTACAGAGAAGGCTTGCCGATCTCAATCAACTAATGATGAACCCAGTAAAACTCTGCAAGAGTCTGCCAAGGACTTCCACATTTGCCAGAGACATAAACTGTCAAACGCCCCGACTGCTGGACCACTAAACAGTGGTATTACTTTCAAGGGGAATATAAATGGATGTATCTGATGTCAGGCTAGATTGTTTTTTCTTCCTGCAAACAAGCTAAATCAACAGGTCTTTCAGTGCACCCCCAGGGCATGCACATAAGCCCAGAGTGGTCTGATGCAAGATTTGTACTTCTGCTGATGGAAAAGCTTTCAGGCAGAAACAGCTCAGAAAGAAGATTATGGAGCATAAGGGGAGTGCTGCTCACTTGGCAGCTGAAGACATTCTTAAAGCTAAGCAGAACAATACATTGGTGGTGACATTACAAGAATGCAATGGCAATGGCAAACATCCAATCTCAGGACTCCGAAGCGAACCAGAATAGGAAGCAGAACCAGAGGTCAGAGGCGGTCAGAGGCGGAGCTTTGTGCGGCGTCTGGTCTGAGCTCCAAGCTCCGTGCTCCGTGCCCCATCCAGTATCCTGTCCTCCATGCCCCCTTCCTCATAATCTCTTCACCTCATTGCCCCACTGTCATCAGGGGGCCGAGCCAGTCGAGTCAGCCCAAGAAATCAGAGGAGGCGGGAGGAGGCAGGAGAGGGGCTGGTTGGCATCTGGTTGGCGGCTGGCGAACAAGACACTAAGCGGCTCATCCGCAGCCGCTCGGAGATGGCCGGCATTTAGGCTGGTGCGGTTTGAGCGGCAGAGGGGCCCACTACCGCACTCACCTGCACTCACTCCCGCTCTCTTATTGTTGCCCACTCTCCCACCCAGGGAGAGGGGAAAACAGCAGTGGTGGGGAGCAGAGATGGACACTGAGCGGAGCACAGCAGCAAAGGCCATAGAATGGCCACTGAAAGGCCATTGAAGAGAGGAATCGAGGAATTGAGTGTGCCCTGGCTGGAGCAGACTGGAGCAAAAGGCCAGCTAGTGTACAAGCGAGGTCATTCTGGTTGGAGCAATTGCACATCCTACCTGAGGTGCATCTGGAAAAGAGAGCATAACCACCCCACCTGGAGCAGAAGGCCAGCAAGTGCACAAGTGAAGCCACTCTGGTGAGTACTTGCATACCCTCCCTGAGGTGCACCCGGAGAAGAGAGCAAAACAACCAACAGTGGAAATCTAGACACTGGTGTATCAGGAATTTGGATATTAAGGGCACAGGCAGATTTCAGAGTAAGGAAGCCGGTTTGTTGGATTGCCGGCGCTCTCCATCTTACGTCACCCGCTGGAGTGGAACAGAGCAGAGAGGAGCTGGGCAGAGGAAGGCGGCCGGCGATGGTGAGTGAAGTGTGAGTGAAGGGTGGGGAGGAGCGTGTACACGAGTGTAGCAGCTGTAGCAGCGTGCCGCAGAGAGTGAGCCCATGCCCCTGCAGAAGCGGCCCAGCCAGGCCTGTGCATGGCTTGCAAGAGTGCAGGAGCTCCCGCTCACACCCGCACCAATCCTCCAACATCCTGCACGCCCTAAGCTCTTTTCCTACATCTCAACAGCCACAACGGCTGATATTTATTTAACCACAGCCAGCAGTGAATTCCCGTAACAACATCTTCATATATGTTTTACCCCTTAGCTTCAAAGATAAGCGCCCAGAGAAATAAACAAAGGAGCACCGTAATACTAACACGCCCGAACTTCCCTTGAATTACAAGGAAAAACCTAGATTACTGCCCATGATTTTTCTGACAACCAAATAACAAAACAAAAAGAGAAATGAGATCTGGGAAAGTGTGCCAGGCAACCACACGGAAACCAAGGAAACATGGTCAGTCACGGGATCTCACCCCAACTACCAAAAAAAAAAACATGCAAAAAGAGAGGTTGGTGTCTGTACCAACTCCCGAACCAACACTAACTTTGGGGGGAAAAATGAAAAGCAGAAATTTTTCTTTTTAAAAGATCCAATGGCAGCAATATACGCCTCGTCGGATGACATCCCTGGCTTACTGAGCCCCATAATTCCTAACAAATCGGGCAAGAACAGTACTCAGATCCTAGGCTCACCTAAAGAAAAGGCCCAATCTATCCAACCCTATGAAAGTTCACCGCATCCATTGATACACAGGTCAGAAGCAACCACAAGGAAGTTTACTCCACAGGGGACTGACCCCCCAACAAAAATCAATACAGACAATTGCACAGGTGCATATAAGTGGAACATCAGAGTCCAAACAAACACACAGCAAATAGAACAAACCCAGGCCATAAAGGTGCCATTCCCTCCAAAAATAGAACACAGGAAATTCAAGAGGAAGGAGCGTGGTCCTGTTCTTTTTCATTATCAAACAATGCAGATCTCCTACAAGCTTTGGAATATAATACAGTCTGTCAAGAAGCAAATCAATCTGCAAGCCCAGAGCAGAGCTCCAAAGCACCTCAGATTATTTGTGAGCAAGCCAGGGATGAAGATGGACCAGTCTCCACACCCCAAAAACTGACCCCAGCTGCACACCACCAGTGGGGAAATAAAAAGGAAGAAAAAGCCAAATCTCCAGTAAGAAGGAGTCAGTCCTCATCTCCGATTACGATATCATCCGTAAATGAAATTGAACCATCATCAGCGGCAGGCCTGCACTTGCTTCCCTAAGTTCAATCGGGGGAAACCTTGCTAACCGCACTACAGCAAGCCAACAAGGTCCTAAATTTTCAATTGGATAAACTTGACGCGCAGGTTGACCTAATGAATTTAATTGCGGAACACATAGCGGGAATCAATCAAAAGCTGGAATCATTAAGTGCACAAATCCCAATAGCACAAAATACAAAAGCACAAAGTAGCGTCCACTTGGCAAAAGGCCCGCTTAACATCTGTGCGTGCTACTTAACAAACTGGTCTCCCTCCGGACATTCTAACGGGAACACTACACGCAGTAAAACCCACCATTAGAAGGGTTCTAAACACAACAACGCAAATGAATAATGAGACGTTAGACCCATCTGGAGTTGCAAAGGTAACAAATGAGACGGAGAGTGGAAGTGAGTCAAAGATGGAGGAAACGGGGAGAGATATACTCACATGTAAAAATCGGGAAGCACACCCACCAACGCCCACTCCCAGTCCATCCAGCGGAAGATTAACAAAAGGCAACAAAAGCAGGCAAGGAAGGCCAGGCCCAAGGTTTCTAAGCAAAAAGCACCTGGAACTAAACAAATCTATCCAATTTTCACTCAACAGGGTAAACCAAGCATGAACAACATAGATATCAGTGAATCAGCTAATGATAAGCCCAGCCCAGGGTTAAAGACTCCAGATCTTTCAGTTACCTCAAACAAATTTCCACAAAAAAAGGTACATACCCCTAAATCAAAATACAGTGACACACAGTTGAGACAAAAAGGACCCAACCAATCAAACAAACCCGTTTCACAACAATGGGTACCAAAGATGGAACCTCTAACACTGAGACCAGAACAAAAATATATAAAAACGGATCCAGAAGAAGACACTGGAAATCGAGTTCTAAATCAGGCCCCTGCCCCCATAGTAAACCCTGGAACTATTCAAGACATCAATAAAAACAAATCAGCAAAGAAATCAAACAAAAAAAGAACCAGGCAAATGGAATCCACTACAGTAATAACAAATGGGCAGGGACATACTTGAATATTAAACATCAAAGGAACCCCAAGCGTGGAATTTCCATCCCAAAGAACAAGACATGATGCATGGAGCCCACTTCACGAGACATCAACAGGGAAGCTCAACATCTCAATCCAAGAACAGGCAACTCAATACAACACAGGCTCGAACGGACAAGCTCCTGAACATAACATCGAGCATCTAAAATCCATTAACCATGAGAACTCCCTAAAAAGAAGAAAGGAAAATCGACCAAAACTGACATTTATGCCAGAATACTCAACTAAAGGGAGAGAGGACACCTTAAACAGAGGAAAATTGCTAATATTGTTCAAAGAGATTCCAGAACGTAGTGAAATAACATCAGCAGACGTCCTAGCAGTAGAATTTCAGCACATTGAAAATAGGAACCCGGTGGAAGCAACAGTAACAACTTGGATCTCCAATTAAATGGTCGATTTAATCTCTACATCCAGAAATTCTTTTGAAGCCTGTGGAATAACCTTATTGCACCATAAGTCTCCAAAATATCCATATCCTCTGCTACAAAAAATAGCGTCGCCAATATATCTCCAGGTCACAGACAATGGTCCAAAATCTTTTTTGAGGGGAGCAAGAAGTGCCTCAACAAAAGAATGGATAAACCCAGCACAAAACCAGAAGGAATACAGGCAAAGCCAGAAACAGTCCAAGACAACGATAGAAAACGAGCAGGACTAGACATGGGTTCCCAGGAGCCTAGCACCACAACAAACCTGACATAGTTCTGCAGCACAAAGAAGGCAAATCATTAGGGGTCCAACTCATAGCAAACATAGAGGAGCTCATTAAGATTTGCTCATGGAACTTTGATGGTTTTGGAGAAATGTGCCAAGAAAACGAGACTCTGACCTTCTTTTTTAAAACTTTTACTTATTATTATTACAAGAAACCTGGAACTTAACACCAAGACTCATAGCAGGCTACGAGGAGCACCATATACTGGCAGAAAAATTCTCCAACTTCGGTCAGCTGAGGGGGGGCATGTCCATATACGCCTCCTCAAAATATACTTGGATCTCAGAAGAACTGGACGTACAGAAGAACTGGCTGCAAGTCTTGAAACTTGAATACAAATGTAGTACCCAAACAAGTACTGGCCCGTTAATCATCATAAATGTATATACACCCGGAAAGTCTGGCAAACCTGATAAAATTGCTGCAGACTTTGCACCAGCATGGCCAAATTATTGTTTATGGGGACTTTAACATCAATTTTGTACGGAATAATTCAAACACGAGGCAGAATCAAAGCGCACCAAAAGCAGTGAAATTACAACAACAGCTGGAAGCACAAGGCCTGATATTTTTGAATGGTAAATCAAAGGGAGATAGACCAGCAGCAATTACGCTTTTGAGTGGTAAGAGCCAATAAACTATAGATTACACCTTCGTTAGTGACGAGCTTTTCCACACAGTCTACTCCTTTAAAATGCATCCCCGTCCGAAGAGCGACCACCTCCCCCAAGTGTTGATCATTAAACTGAAGCTGCAACAGACAAGCAAAACAAAAGACCTAATAGAAACACCAGTGAGTTATAATTTAAAAAAAACTAAAATGGTGCGGAACCAACATAGAACAAAACATTGACGCTGTACATGAACATGTAAACAAAACAGGGATCCCGAGCAAGGAACATATTGTGAACGCATGGGTAATTCTTGAAAACACCTTATTAAACAAATTTCCAATAAAACCAGCAAGACAGAGGAACGTATCTGGACAACAAGCTAGGAATGAACCATGATACAGTAAAAATCTGCATGAAGACAAAAAGAAAATAGCTAGGGAGATGAGAACTCAGGCAGCAGCAGCAAGAAAGGGCAAAAAATCAGATAAAAGTAAAATCACAGCAATGAGGAAAAAATACAAGAAAGAATGCAGGGAGGCAAAAAAGGAGTATAAGAAAGACCTATGGGGAAAAACTCTGGGCCAGCAAACTGTCAAACAGTAACGAAATTTGAGGCATAATAAACAGCCTAACAAAAGGACAGGCACAGCATTAAAATGCAGGGATAAGCAAAGAAACCTGGAAGTCATATGTGCACAAAATGTACACCATTCCCAAAAATATTACACAGGAGATGAAGGGGCAAGAAGTTTTATTCCCGGGCAGTAACATCCCGCATTCAATTTCAGGAAAGTGAGGAACCTCAAGGGGAAACGCCCGACATAGCCAAACATGGACCCACAGTACTAACTGACGAAAAAGTTGAAGAAGGAATAAAAAAAATACTAAAGACAGAGGGAGCAGCTGGACCAAATGGTCTCCCTAACGCATTATTTAAGCTGAGCTGAGTATTTTATGCCTCTCTTCAATTATATCCACAGCCAGAACAGGATACCAAATTCTTGGAAAGGGAATATTTTCCACCCGATACTTGGCCAGAAAATTACAGGCTGATAGCCCTGATTGACGTGGAAGCAAAACTATATTCCTCCTGCATCCTAGCACACCCCCAAGAATGGAAGGAGGAGAACACATGATTCCAAAATTCCAAACTGGATTTAGGCCAGACATGGGTACCATAACAAATCTGACAGTCTTGGTAATGCTAACAGAAAAAGCCAGGAGAAGGAAATCTTGATTGTTCGCCTGCTTTATAGATTTAAAATCAGCATTTGATAGAGTACCACAAGACCAACTCTGAACAAAACTGAAAGCTTGGGGACTACCACAAAAATTGCTTGAGGCAACAAGAGCACTATATAGCGACACTTGGGCCCAGGTGAAACTCAGATATGGCGGCAGAGTGACAGCCAAGATAAGTATAAAAAAAACACCTGAAACAAGGTTGCGTGTTGGCAACAAGCTTATTTAATTTGTATTTGCCCGACATGAACAGCCATCTGACAAACGTCAAGAACCATCCGCCCAACCTGGCAAAACGAGTCAATTACATGCCTGCAATACATAGATGATATTGTGGTTCTGAGCCAAAGTCTGACTGGCCTGCAAAGCGTTATCAACGCCTTGAAAAATTACATTGAGCTTCAAGGGCTGGAGCTGAACCTCAGGAAAACGAAAGTGGTACACTTAGTGGATGCCCAGTTCAGCAAGTAAAATTGGTACGTAAAAGGGAAACAGGTAGAATCGGGCCGCTCATACAAGTACTTGGGAATAAACAGGGGGCGCAATATGTAATTAGCTGACCAAACAACGTCAATGAGAGCCAAAGCTTAATAATTAATCTTCGACTATATACTTCTAAAAAGAAATTGAGCTGCCCTTCATATAGCCATTTGACAAAAGCAATGACAGCACAGACTCTACCCTCCTTGACATATGGCTTGGAAATTTGGCACGGTAAGAAAATAGATATACTGAAAGAGCTACAAACCAAGGTGTACAAAGTGGTATTCTGCCTCCCTAAAACAGCCTCTCCAGCCCAGGTCTGTCTAGAATTTGGACTTCAAAATCAGAAATTTAAAAAAATTAATACCTTCGTAAAACTATGCTGGAAAGTTTGCGCCTCAGAAGGTGGATCACTGAACAACTTATGTTGGGTAGAGATCAAGGCACAGATGGAGCAAAAGCAAACTAATTCATGGGACGCACATCTGGGAAAAGCTTTTAGGTATCCAAGAAGCATGAGATAGCAAGATGGACAGAGCAGCATTCACAAGGCTATGTAACGCAACAGCAAAGAAAATGTCACTTTTGGAAGATAAAAATATCCTGGCTAAACGGCGACATGCGTGGACTGTGATAAATTCTTACACCCACTCGAGTCAGCAAGGCTACATATCAGTGCACTTCTATACAGCCATAAAAAGGAGTTTCATATTGTATCGCTTAGGAGCTTACGACTCAAAAGACCTACTTCCAACATCTAAAGGCATGAAGCAAAACACAAATTGCTGTCTTTGCGGGTGCAGAACAGATTCTATATGTGACCTGATGTGTACATGCTCAATAGTAATGGACCTCAGAAAGACACTCCTTAAATCAATTTCACAAAAACTACACATCCGTTCCTGCAAGCCGTTACCTGCTGGATGGGCAGTGCATTTAGCAAATTGATATGTCGAGGGGGAAAATTATCTTTACGAATAAGTGACTTCCTCCGAAAAGCGGACTTACAAGAGTAACTAGCTAAATAAATGGACAGCCCTAAGAACTATAATGATGGGATAAGTGATTTTATATCAATGGCAAGCAAGCAAATGAAATATATTTTAGGGCAAGATAAACATCTTTTTTAATTTTTTGTAAAATGTAAATTTTATACAGTAAAAAAGTATATTTTTTTTATGAAGTGCACTTTATGGTTATGAATAACCAAATAAAGGTTTCTTTTGACTTGACTTGACTTGAATGCCAAACATCTGGAGAGCAAATGCAGGATATTTGACACTGCCTACTACTTGGCAAAAAAGGATTGCTCTTTCACAGACCACCCTGATGTAATACTCTTTCAGAAAAAGAATGGCAGTGCAGTGGGCTGTGTGTTGCACAGCAATGTGACAGCAACTGAAATAATCCAAAAAAGTGCACTGTAAATGAAACACAAGTTGGTTTGTAATATCAGACAACACAAACCAAAATCGCAGTATTCATTGATGAACAATTAGCAATATGTCTACCTTGATCATCTACCTTCATAGCATTTTTGGAAATGAAAGTACCCCAGAGACAATCCTTTTACATCTTCTGGAGCTGGTAGAAACAAATGACCTTGCCGTAAACACATCTCTCCTAAGCTAATTTGAAAAGGTGGGACTCACAAATGGTTTGTTACATGATATCTTGAATATGGTATATTCTGATGTTGCAGCAGTAATGTTTGGGAAAAAAGGAGTAGTAGCAGCATTGCTGAAATCAGAATTTCTTGATCTTGTACTGACTTTGCACTGTATGGCTCACAGACTAGAACTTCCTGTGGCAAAGACAGTTGATGGGTTTGCAGGGGGTCAATCACTTTTTATGGATTCATTGTATGCCACATACTGCATGTAATCAAAAAAACAGAGAGAGCTACATCTGGCTGCCAGTGAGCTGTGTGTACAGCTTCAGAAGATTGGGGAAATGCTTGATAGTAGATGGGTAGCATTCAGTTACAGATCTGTGAAAGCTGTTTGTAACAGCTTCCCTGCCTTGTGTAAACATTTTGAGGATAGGTCCAAAGACACATTCAGACCCATAAGAGACTAGAGTAAGTATGAAGGTCTTTTTTAGATCTGGGCCTCTCTGCAGGTCACCCCGAAGCCTGTTGCCTTCCCCCTCCTGTTTGTTTTTGCTGAATTTGTTTTCTTTGGCCTTAGGACTGTGCTCTTTACAATTGCTAACCAGTGCTAAAGTCCTTGTGCTCTTGTAGTATTCTCATGTTATGCTGTAATGTTCCCTTTCACCTTGTCCCTAGCTGCTCAGCCAGTGTGAGTGTTCGGTGTAGAATGTTGGCGTGATTGACATGAGTGGAATGCTTGGGTGCCTGGTGTGTGAGTGTTGTCAGTTGGAAGATGGGCTGAGCAGCTAGCAGGCTGCTCCTGGTGGGGTTTGCTGTAACTTCTACTTATGGACTTAATAAACTACATCAAACTCAACTCGGCTACGTCTTCTATGTCACCTGAACACGTGGGGCTCGCCCACTACATTTTGGCTACGATCTGGAGCTCATCTCATGTACTACAGATGGATTTATGCCAACTAAGGATGAGGAGTACTGAAGGACTACGTGGTGGAAAGGACCTACTACATTTACTAGCGAAGACACCACACAAGAAAGCGGCAGCAGTACGTGGTCAGTTTGGACACACAGACACCACATATAAACTTAAAAGAGGAAGTAATGAAACTAAGGAACTCAACAAAGAAACAAAAGAATCTGGACAAGCACGCCTCGTAGCCCCACTAGTGTCCATCACACCGGACAGCCCCAGCCCAGGCATGCTGTTCTCTCAAGCACGTACTTTCATCTCCTGGAAATGCCTTGTCAAGACAGCCTACATCTTGCTGGAGAACTTACACTACATGGTGTGTCTACTTTGCAACAAGAAGAAAAGTAAATGGTGGCTGTCTAGGTATATGCCTTCGGTAGAACAATGCATTTTGTTTGATGACATGCTGTTGAAGTACGAGCTTTTTAACATACGACAGTCTCATCCATTCCTGGATTGTGGTAGGTGTTTCCTGCTCAACGTGCCTCCGTGTTTGCCACGACTTGTGGAAACTCTGTTTTGCGCCATTTTTCTTCTGCTACCTGGTGTTTCTAACATTGGTTGGCTTTACACTACTTCTATGGCCTGTTCTCCCTGCCTGCCGCAAGAGGTGGGCCATCAAGGTGAGGAATTTACAGTTTTATGTTTGTTCTCATGAGGATTTTGTTTTCCCCACAACTATGCCACTATTTAAAAAAAAAAACAGTTACGCTGCGTTTTGAATTTAAATTACAGCTTGCGCACCTTACCTTGTCGACGCGTGGACCAGCTGTGGAATTCTTCATGATGTTTTTGTTGCCAGGCAGTCTTCATTGCTGCTGTTGGATGCCTTGCAGCAAGAGCGCGCCTGGAGCCACTCGGCGTGCGTCTCCTGTGCGTGCCGCCATCTTTGAGTAGTTGGAGGATGCAGGCATTCAAGTTGCCTGTTACGGAGCGTGATGTGCCCTTTCTCCTGTTATCTGCCAACCACGTTGTGTACGTCGAATAAAGTTTCGTTTGTTGAAAGCCAGCACCAGCGTCGCAGTGTGAGGATCGTTTCGCTCCACATGGATTTAGCTGCAACGCTTTACCAGAAGGCGCAAATATAGTCTCTATGTTTGGGCGGTGAGTTTGAGTTTTCTATGGTTTGGGACACACCTATAAAGCCTTACCGATGTTTAAACTCAGACCATGCATCGATGTGTGAAGTTTGTTTCTTCTGGTTGTTCATTTGGTGACTTCCTATTCCTTTACAAGCCCAGGAGTCCTTCTATCTTCAGTGGCCGGTGTCTCCGCTACAACGTACTGTCTTGCTTCATGACTCCGGGAGCTGTTTCATTCTTATGTTGTACTATTTGGGTCCCAAGAATGCCTGTCCCCTATCATTGCGGTGACAGGCACACCATCGACATTTTTTGTAGTTTTAGTTTGTGGTGCTTGTCTTTTAGATTTAACGCTAAAATGTCTTCTTTCACAGGAAAAAGAAACTTATTAGTTTACAGTGACTTGTTAATGCTGTATGCCAGCATTGTTGTTTGCATTTCACACGTACATGTTTTGTTGGGATTATATCTCACACGTTCTTATTTTCAGATGTTGTATCCCTGCCTAAGGGATGGGAGTGGGTTTTAGTCCCATGTCTCTTCTTCATGTGTTTGTCACTGATTATTTAAGCCTTTGTACCTTGACCCTAGTGGTTGGCTTAAGGGGTGTATTCCCTTACTACATTTAGTATGGGTGTTAGCCCCATTTCCAAGTCATTTGTCTCTCCACTAACCTGGGCGAAGTACTACGCTACGCTCGCGTAGTTTGCGAAGTTTGCGCTACTTCGCACTACGCGAATTGCACGTAGCACAGTGCAAACACGCGTAGCGGTCATTTTTTGCTTCCTCGCGGTCCTCAACGTCAAGTTGGCGACCGCGAGCAAGCAAAATGACATCCCGGCGAGACTTTTTCCTCGTTCGCGATCAGCAACATCAAGTTGCCGATCGCGAGCGTGGAAAATAAACCTCCCTGCGAGATTCTCAACGCTGGGAGGTCAGGTTTCTCATTGCGAGTGGTCGCGTTTGCTCGCGACAGCTCGCGATGAGAAACTACCAGTCCGCGTTGAGAAAGCTGCCGCTCGAGTAGAAATCTACTTGAGCGGCAGAAAACGACCGCTTGCACTGTGCAAGATGCGGTTTGCACTGATTGCACAGTGCAGACAAGCATCCGGCACTGTGCAATCAGTGCGAACAGCATTTTGCACAGTGCACTACGCAGTTCGCGTAGCTACGCGTAGCTCGCGTAGTGCGAAGTGCACTTCGCGTAGCTATGCGTAGCGCTACTACGCGAACTACGCCCAGGGTTACTCTCCACATCTTTGCTGTCAACCCTCTCGCTGTTTGGGTTATGGGGTGTTTTCCCCATTTACGTATGTTGGACACAACACTTCTTTGCTTTTTGGGTGTCTTTTGGGGTGTCAGTCACACACCTCGTTTTGTGTCATATTGTGTGTAAGTCGCACAGCGCATTATATTCCTGTGTCCAGTGTGTAAGCCGCCCCGCGCCTCACCTTGTCTTGTTGTGTGTAAGTCGCCCTGCGCCTCACATTGTCATGTTGTGTGTGTAAGTCGCCCTGCGTCTCACATTGTCATGTTGTGTGTAAGTCGCCCTGTGCCTCACGTTCTCATGTTGTGTGTAAGTCGCCCCGCGCCTCACCCTGTACTTTTACGTCGTCATGTTGTGTGTGTAAGTCACTCTGTGCTTCATGTCGACGTAATGTGTGTGTTTGCCACACTGTGCTGCACCTGTGTTGCTTTCTCGTGCTGCACATGTTCTTGGGTGCCTGTCCCACGCAACATTAGTCTTTACAATGCTTAGCTTATGGGTTAGTCCCATCCTATCTTAGCATGGTCCCTTACATGAGGGGTGGCGTTTTGGCCACAGTCTCCTTAGTTGAGGAGTACTTCTTTGGGTGTAGTCCACCCACAGCGTTTTAGTCTTGGGGTACGTTTCCCCCTTTACTTTCAAATAGGTTGTTGCTCACTTGGTATCCGTGAGCTGTTCTTACACTACTTACCTTTTCACTTTTTGTTCACTTTTAAAGGAGGAGGATGGTGTTAGTATGTGTTTCTATCCTTTCGTCCTTCTCTCCTCCTTTGTTTGTCTGTTTTCCCTCTCGTGATGTGGTTTTACCATTCATCCCAGGGTTTATGGACTGTTTTCATCATTTGTACATTGCTGTGTATAGTTGTTTTCATTTTTATGTGGTTCTATTTATTTTTCAATATAAAAGGGAGGGGATATGTAGTATTCTCATGTTATGCTGTAATGTTCCCTTTCACCTTGTCCCTAGCTGCTCAGCCAGTGTGAGTGTTCCGTGTAGAATGTTGGCGTGATTGACATGAGTGGAATGCTTGGGTGCCTGGTGTGTGAGTGTTGTCAGTTGGAAGATGGGCTGAGCAGCTAGCAGGCTGCTCCTGGTAAGGTTTGCTGTAACTTCTACTTATGGACTTAATAAACTACATCAAACTCAACTCGGCTACGTCTTCTATATCACCTGAACACGTGGGGCTCGCCCACTACAGCTCTCTCCCCAAAATGTTTTTAAAATAGGCTTATACCCAATTGGCATATTTATTTCCCTTGTAAGCGAGTTGTAGAGTAGTACACCATATACCCATGGCCTGTAAATTAAATGCTACCAGTGGGCCTGCTGCACTTATTGTACCACCCACTCAAACAGCCGTCTAAAACATCCCATGCCTGCCATTGCAGCCGGAATGCAGTGTCACACTGCCATGTCGACTTGCCATTTAAACCCCCTTGGCAAGCTTTAAACTACCCTTTTATTACATATAAGTCACCCCTAGGTTAGGCCATAGGTAGCCCGTAGAGCAGGGTACGGTGTAATTAAAAGGTTGGACATACAAGTTTTACATGTCCTGGTAGTAAAATCTCCCAAATTCATTTTTCACCAGTGTGAGACCTACCCCTCCAATGGGATAAGGTTGGGGATTCCTTATTACCTTTAATAAGCTATAATTCCTAATTTAGAGGAAGTAAATATAACATGTTTGGTACCTATGGTATTGTAATGATCAACCCTATTTAATTGTAAAGTCAGATTTTTCAATACTATTTTGAAAATGGCACTTTTAGAAAGTTGGCATTTTTGTGTCCTTAGCCCTTTGTGCCTGCAGCCTTTCTTGGGTTACATGACTGAGTGTAGCTGACAGACTTTGTGAATTCTTCCCAGACAGTCACACAAGAGAGGGATTAGGTGTGCATCAATGGGCCACTATGGGCAGGATGGGGGGCGGATCTGAGCACAGCCCCACTTATATCTGAATAGACTGCGTTCTTTCTCCATACAAAAGACCTAACAACCCTCTATTGTCACTGTAGCCAGCCTGGAGCCAGGGCAGGGGAGTCAGGAAATTCCAAGCACTTCAAAGAACCTTTTGAGAAACTTCTCCTACTTTCCAGAAGAAGGGCACCAGGATAGGACTGTCAGACCCACTCTTAAGTTCACTACTGGACCTGTGGAAGGACTCTCAGAGGACTGCCTGATGGCGTGACTTGCTGTGCACTCTTCCAGACTTCTGCTATACCTGGAAGGGTTGCTTTGCTGCCTGGAACTTTCCGTGAACCCTTGGAGGCCAGCCCTGCTGTTGAGCCCTGCATATACATCTGCACCCAGGACTACCAGAAGTGACTGCAGGGTCTAATTTGTTGGCTTCCTGTTCAGAGCCAGCCACATGGACATAACAGACTACCACCATCATTAACCCGCACCTGTACCCAGCCTGAGTGAGTCCTGAATAACCCAGAGGTATCCATCCACTCCTAGAGCTTTGTTTGGAGTTCTAAAGGTGCCCAGATGGCCAATATCTAAAACTGAGGACTTCAACTAAATTTTGACAAAAAGTGCTCTGAGAACCAGGAGGAGACAGGGACCAACCTGTTTGCCTATCCACTCAAGGTGAATAACTGGTTAGATTAACTTTGCAGTTTCTCCCGCTACGTTCTTCCATGGAGCAGCAAAAGATGCTTCAGCAGTCCTTCGCCAAAGGGGTATCCAATATTGTGGAATTGTCTTCAGCTATAGCCCTCTGTCCCGTCCCGCTGGAGATTTTGGACTTCCATTTTGGCGGCTAGGGCTGAAGTAAAAATCTTCACTGCGGCATCGCTCTGTGGCCATCCGACAAATACGCTCCCCCCTCAGACACTCCTGCAGCCTTGCCCCGCTGAACTTCTACCTTCTCATCCATTTTTCTTAAAGATTTATTCTAAGTACGAAAGTAAGCGGTGACTGGGCCCAATCCACTTCTAGTGTCCGAACCGCATTTCATCGTGCTTAGCCTTAACTTTCGACTTTGTCCAGGTCTCGCATGACCAGATGTCTTTAAAAATTCATAACTCTGGTTCTACTGATTGGATTTTTGTCATTTTGGTGTCATTCAAATCTACTCTATTTGTCTACATTTGTTTGAGATTTATTTTGTGTAGTGTTTTCACTTTATTACTGTTTGTGTGCTACATAAATACTTTACATGTTGCCTCTAAGTTAAGCCTGATGGCTTTTTGTGCCAATCTACCCAGGGTTAAGCACAGGTTAATTTAGTGACTTTTTGTAGTGCACCCTGCAAGGGATTGTGGATGTTGCTTCACCAGGGCTCACATCCCAGTCAACCACCAATCTAATTTCTCATAGTCTTTTGAAGACGCTTACATCCTGTTTTTTTATCTGAGATTTGGGGGTAATGTGTGATGCACTCCAGGAACTCCCAAAAATTATCACTCTTCTTACAGAGGAGGGACATTGCAATTGTTAACGACCACAAACGTTTGATCAGTTATATGCGTATATTTACAGCAATGATTAACTCACCAGGTGAGTTTGCTTCTGAGGCTCAAAGAGCAGTTGACAGGGGCAAATTTAAGAATATTCCTCTTTTCTTGGGAAGAGGTAACTCTGTGGCTTTCTAATCAAAGTCAGTTTTACCAAAGCCTGTTTGTAAATATTGATAAATATATGCCCCAGATTCTGAAAAATAATTTATAGCCAGCTTCAGTGTACTAGATACAGGCAACTTGCCTACTGGTGATGAATGTATTCTTTATGGCCAAACGGAAATGCAGAAGCTTGTGTTCAGAGTTTCATCTGCCTGCAAGAGAGACTATCCAAGATTTTAGACTTTTCAAAGATTTTGGTGGGAAGAAAACCCTTGAAGCATAAAAAAATTAGGGGCATATCTACAAGGGCTGGCGATAAAATTATCGTCGCTTTAGCGTCCGTTTCCGTATGAAAAGCGGCGATAATTTTAACGCCCTATTAGCAAGGACACGCTAACGCGTGAATCCATGCTTCTTCGCCCTTTCACATATCGCCCAGCTTTGCATCTCTAATGAGATGCAAAGTGGGCGTTCCTCCCCAGAATAACGGGAGAAATGTCGCTAAGCGACATTTCTCCTATTATCAAGCCTCACGCTACGAAGCATGGTGACAAGAAAAGTAGCGATAACCTCTGTTATCGCTACTTCCCTTATGCCTGCTTTGACACTGACTTAGCCATGATATCCTATGGAAGGTGGATATCATGGCTAAGTATGTGTAGCCCTATCAGCAAGCTATCGCCAAAAGTTGTGCGATTATCGCTGGATTCCCAGCGATAATCGCACAGTTGGCAGCTTGCGCTCTGAATTTTATTGCTTTGGAGATAAGCGTTGCTGATAGCACGCTATCTCCGCGATAAAATTCAGAGTTGGCCGGCGATAATTATCCTCATGCTAAGAGCGCTGAGCGATAATTATCGCCAGCCCTTGTAGATATGCCCCTAAGTTGCTTGCATGGAAGGTAGGAGGTAAAGGGGAATCCAGGGGATTGTAGGTCTTGAAAAAAGCTGTAAGACCCTTGATTGGGCTATATCAAATCGGCTGAAACTTGTTGACAAACATGCAGACAGGAGGGGTGTGCGATTACTAGGAATTCCCAACACCACCATCCTATATTCATTTTAATCCTGAGCAGGAAGTCCTAGAATAAAAGTGAAGTAGGACACTCCTGAGCCAGTTTTTAAGTCTGATTTGTGCACCAATATATATTCCTTTCAGATCCCTAATATTTTGTGTTTGTATTGTCTACCCCCTCCCTTTTGCTCCACCCCAGGCATGGTCCGCGCATGGGCTAGCAAGCCCTATAATGGAGCATGCCACAATTTGTGGGTGAGGGCAGTTTTCAAATAACAATGCACATGCCACTAATTACATTAGTTGTCTGTTTCTTTACACTCCTACTCCCCTTTTCTGTGTTTGGATATTTGTTGGGGACATTGGTGTAGGAGTTTAACCTCTTACCCCTTAGTTGTGTGTTATTTATTTGCATGGAAACCCTGCCAGCAAGTAAAGCAGACTGCGAGAGAGGTTTCAGCGCAATGAACTTGATTGATTCTCTAACAAGGGATTTTCTTCTTGTAGATACCATTTCTTCATGCTTATGGGTAAAACACAATGGTCCTCCATTTGAAACATTTGATGCAACGCTGTATGTTGAGAGTTGGCTGGCAAAAGGTAGAAGGTCTGCGGAGGAAAAATGTTGTGAGAAACCCCAGCAAAATAGACACAATGAATATCTTTAAGGGTTTTGGGAAATCTTGTAATATATTTCTTAGTAATGTATAACATGTGTATAGGTTTTCTAAAGTATTTGTTGTTTTTATTGCTTATGATTAATAAATATACCTTTTTGCTGTTTTAGTATCCTTTGCTGAATGAGACTTTATGATTTTCTTAAGCACACAATGATAGTTCTCATGATTTAGGCCCCGCCTCTAATTGGTTAGCCACACCCCTGTAAGAGAATTGCCACTCCCATTTTGGAGACCCCCCCCAGTTTTTTCATCCCACTTAAAGCCCTAGTTTTACCCAAGGAGAAAAAAACAGAAAAAGAAAACAATGTACAATTGCATAGCAGCCTGCTGTTATTCACTGCATATAACATCGTATTAGGGTAACAGACTATGACATGTAACATTCTCAGCACACCTGGACAGCTCTGATTTGTGCAACTTTTCTGGCTTCCAAGAATGTTTGTGAGTTCAAACGTTGTACACTTGCACCTATTTTTAAGATTTCTTCTATGATTGTAAATGAACATATCTTAGTGAATCGAGATCATTGCAGTTTACAATCTAAAAAAACTAGATGACTTTTTGTAAAAAGGTAGGTTAACTCTGAACCAAGATGCACTTGTTTTGCTGCAGGTATACTGCACTTCAACACTGGCTCAGGTGGCGTTGTTGATTCTTACTTAACCTTACATGCATTTAATTTAAAGAAAACTTTCCTATAGCAATAAACTACTGAAGACTGTGCTGTATTGTTCAAACAGATTAAGATATCCGCAGTATATTAGCCCGTGACGTGTTGTGTGTCATACTCCATTCACAGGGGGTGAAAAATTCTGAATCAAGCGCCATGCCTCCATTACCATTGCTGTAGGACAAGCCATGCACAGTGAAGTGTGTGCACCTTGCTTATATGGGGCGATGTAATTCTAATTTAAGTAAAACGAATATGTAAGGCAGAAAAAAATTTCTACAGGCTGGACGCTCTTCATTTATATTTTTTCTGCAACCTGTCTTTTGAAATGTTTCTACGGACTGTAATTTTATTTGTTGCCAATGAATGAATCCATTGCAGTGCAATAGCTTGGACACGTGTACAAAGAGACTTTAGCATTTACATGCAAATGTTATTTCTGATAAGGATCGAGCGACTGTTGCAGTTTATGGATAGTGGTCCAGCACTCAGAGCACAATATGCAAGCCTTAAGTGCTATGAGAATTAGCAAATAGCATTTGGGTGATTAGGAAAAATGTCAAAAAAGGTTAATCCAATTCTACACCGGAGCATTCCCTTGGGGTCTTGTAGTAAAACTTGAAACGTATAATCAGGTCTCCTGTGTATTTTAATCCTTCTGCCCTGCTGATTAGTTCCTGTTTGGGTTAGCGAACACTAGAAAAAAGAGGTTTAATTTAGGCCAGAGATTCTCCAGGCTTTTGCTTCTACAAGTCTTTAGGGGAAATGTAAGTATCCTTGTTGAGCAGGCACTGGACATCTATCCTCTGTAATGAAGTAACATCATTTTTCTCGTTAGATGACATTTTTAACTCCAGTGTCGAATACAATCAAAGCTCCTGATTAGCACAGGTCAAGCCCATTAAGCTTTCGGATAGATAGGCATCAACATCTGAGCCCAATAAAATGTATTATAATTGAATATTGCTAAACGCTGCTGCTGAACCTAAGTCAAGCAGCATAAGGAACGTTTAATGTACTGCCATGGTCTGGTAAGATTAGAAACAATACATATTTGTAACTAGACAACTGCACTACATCTGTGTTATATATTTATGTTTCCTGATTTGCATAAAATAACCTCTGGCTAGACTAGCGCTCCAGTTAACTTTCTTGGATATGAAGACATAAAACTTCATGTCTAAATTTTCATCATGTCATTCCACATTGTTGGAGGCTTATACCACCAAGTATGCAATTGTGGGTGAAAAGAATTGCACTACATTAAAAATTGAACATTTAAGTGAGGCTCCAGATGGATTACTCTTGATTTCTTTTTTATGAATTGGTGCATATGGGAGAAATATATTGGACGTGTTATGGAGATGCACATGGTTCCCATGTACTGGATACATCATATTTTGCATCTATATTGAAATAGAGCATAATGCAGCGTTGCTTTTAGGACCCGGCATTACACGTTGATATTTTTGAACGTAAAGTGATGTGATTTAAATAGACATCTTGAAATGGAGCCTTTTTCTAGAGATGTGCATCAACAAGCATTCAGTTACTTTTTTTTTGTCCTCATTTGCCTCTTAAAAACACCATTCCACTTACACATTTGGATGCAGTGTCCTGCCCTTATGTGCTGGAAAAAAAAATAGAAGAAGATTTTTGGGGGTTACACACTTTGCCGCCCTCGGATTTAACCACCCTCTTCTGCAGTTCACTTTTTCTCTTTCCACCCGCTCCCATTTATCTAGGGAAGAGCGGGGGAAAAAAGACAGAAGTGCCAGTCGAGGCAGAGAAGGCTTAATCATCGGACCTCTAATTTTGTTTACTCAACCTTGTTGCTCACACCAACTAAGCATGGGAAGCCAAAAATCGTGGTTCCTAAATCCCAACATATCCAATCTGGCAATATGCTTTACAGAGCGGATCCAATCATCAAAGCTAGGACGAGCCGCGGCCACCCATTGTTTGCATATTTCCCTGCGTGCCAATAGCACACAGTAAAAGATCAACCTTGCCTGGTTCTTAGTCGTTTTTACCAAGGGATCCACACATCCGAAAATAACAAGCATGACGCTTACCCTGATTTTAATCTCCAGCATAGTAGACAAGGCCCTACTCACGTCTTTCCAGAATGTCTGGCTCTCTGGACAATCCACAAACATATGTACATCATCCTCTCTCATACTGCCGCACTTCGGGCAGGCTACTTCACCTCCTCTCCCAAACTTTGATAATCTCTGGGGGGACCAATAGGCTCTGTGAATGGAGAAAAGATGATTTCTTCTCAGGTATGCAGGTTTAACTACTTTAAATAACATGGACATAGATACTTGCCAATGATGTTCCAACGGTGCCTCCGGCAAGCATTTTCCCCACAGTTCCGTTGGCAGGATAAAAGCTCCATCCTCCAATTCAACCATCAGCCAATAGATGACGGCCAGCTCCTTCTTGGCTACTGTCTCTTGCATTAATCGATCTTCAAGCTCGTTTTGATCCCCTATTATTGTTTCCGGGGCTTGGTACCAGCTCCGCATTTGAAGGTATTTGAATCTGGATATTTTATGGTCTGTTCGTTGTTTACACATTTCCCAAGTAATCAAGTGACCATCTTGAATTATATGCTCCCAACGTGTAAAGCCCGCCTTTAATAATGGTGCTGCAAGTGCATCTTTTGTCCATTCTGGAGAGCCGGGTGAGTCCCAAATTGGAGCCATTAGGCTATAATATGGTATTTTTAAAACTTTTCTACTCTTATACCAGGTCTCAGCCAGCCCCCTCAAGATCTTTAGCCTGACTTTTTTTAAATACTTGGGGTCTGCATATTTAAACAAAAAGCCTTGTTTACCCCCTGCCTCCAGTCTCGACATCACGGCCAACAGGCCCCCAATCTCAGATGGTCTTGGTGTGTTAAACAGCATTCTCCCATTCTTCAATAGAAAGGCCCATGAGTAAAACAACAAATCTGGTAGCGCTAAACCTCCTTTCTCCACCCTCCTTCTCAGTTTCTTCCATGCTATCCTTGGGCCTTTACTTGACCAAATGAAGGTACTGATCTGACTTTGCATCTTCTTTAGCCATTCCTTCTCAAAAGGCAGGGGAATAGAATCAAAAAGAAAAGTGAGCTTTGGGAGGATTATCATTTTTACTAGGTTGACACCACCCAATAGAGAGAGCTGAAGATGAGACCAAATTTTTAGGAGTTTACAAACCTCTTTCTTGACTTTCTCAAAGTTTACTTTAGTTATTTTATTAACATCCTGTGATATCATGACTCCCAAATATCTCATTTCCCCTCTACTGGCATCACCTCCTACGTCCAGATTCCAGGACATAATCTCCGTCTTACCCCTGTTGATGACATAGCCCGAGATCTTTCCGAAGTCTGCCATCAAGACCATAATACGAGTCAAGGTATCTTGCAGATTAGTAGTATAAATGAGGATATCATCAGCATATAAACCCAGTTTCTTACTCCAGCCGTCATATTGAAAAGGTACAATCTCAGGATCCTCCCTGATTTTTCTAGCCAGAGGCTCAATATAGAGATTAAATAAGAGCGGTGATAAGGGGCAACCCTGTCTCGTACCCCTAGTAATGCGTACAGGGTCAGTCAAGGAGCCGTTGACCAAAACTCTAGCTTCTGGAGTCCCGTAAAAACCCGCCAGGGCCCTACAAAAATTTGGCCCAAGATTTAAAGATTTTACCACGGCTTGTAAGTAGGCCCAGTTTACCCGGTCGAAAGCCTTTGTGGCATCCAGTGCCACTACCGCCAGCGGGAGCTCGTAGGAGGTTGCCAGGTCTATTGAACCAATTAGTGCATGAGTCAGCTCCTTCAGAGATCTTCCACGTATAAACCCTTTTTGATCTTCGTGCACCAACTCAGCCATTAGCCCATTTAACCTATCGGCCAAGATTTTAGCGTAGATCTTATAGTCGCAATTTAAAAGCAATATTGGGCGATAGGAATCGCAATTTTTTGGGCACTTTCCTGGCTTCAGAATTAGCGAGATAGTAGCGTACTTCCAGGAAACTGGCATACCAGACCCTTCAATAAATAGGTCATTAATAATCCTCACCAAAATGGGAATTAATATGACTGCCAAGGCCTTGTAAACCTCATGGGGCAAACCATCGGGTCCAGGAGCCTTCCCCATCTTGCCCTGTCTGATTACAAGCTCTACTTCCCTCGAATCAATTTCCCCATTCAGCTGTCTAGATTTTTTTGATGAAAGGGGATTAGCACAGCCTTGCCCTAACATGCTTTTACCTCTTTTTCTGAAGTTTTTAATTCTTCCCGATAGACTTTGCTGTAATAACTATGAAAGGCTCACTCGATCCCTATACTGTCTCCAATTAAGACCCCAGTCTGTTCACATTTGACCTGGTCTATCCTATTTCTCACTTGCTCCTTTTTTGCCTTGTAAGCCAGCAGCCTGCTACATCCCTCGCTATATTCAAAGTGAGCTAACCGGCTGGCCTCCCACCTTTTCCTTGCCCTGTCTTGTAGAATTGTTGTTACATTAGATTTTGCTTGCATCATTTTCTGTAGCAACCCTGCCCGGGCCCCCTCCTCTGTCCTAGGGTCAATTAGGTCCCTTTCTAGGGAACGAATCGACTCTTCCTGTGCTAGCATCTCTTTGTGGTATAGCCTCCTTTTTTTCGCAGCCAATGCCCCTAGTCTTCCCCTTAAAAAGGCCTTGTATGCATCCCAGATCACTCCAGATACTGCCGAGCCCCAGTTAAGCTAAAAAAACTCTTCAGTCTCTCTACTCAACGCCTCTATAACTCCCTCATCCTGCAGGATCGTACATCTAAGGTCCACCTGGACTAAATACCCCCCTCGCAAATCTTCAATTGAAGAATCACTACTGAGTGGTCCGACAGATGAACCCCCACATGGTCGATTCGCTGAACCTCATCCTTTATACTGCTGTCAATGAGGAAATAGTCAATCCTCGACTGGTGTCTATATTTTTTATTGTAAAATGTAAAGCCTTTTTAAAAACCTGCCCTCTGGCGCCATATATCACACAGCCCCAGCTGTTCCATCATTTCTTTTATGAGCCCAGAAATTTTAGGATTTACCATTGCTCTGCTGTGTGAGGATCTATCTAAAGTATGATTTAGAACAGCATTAAAATCTCCTGCCCAAATAATTGGGTTAGATGAATTTAATAGTTCAACCAGCAGTTCACCTAAGGGAGTAACATCGTCCTGATTTGGGCCGTAGTAACCAGCAAGGGTGAAAACCCGGCCCAAGATCTTTAATTTAGCCACTAGCCATCTTCCAGCTTTATCTGAGGCATGGCCCTCTAAGCTAATTTGTGCCCCTCTTTTAATTAAAATCACCACCCCCTTTGTTACAGCTGATTGGGCTGTGCATGCCGCTTGGGCAACCCATTTTTTGGCCTTAAAAAACTCCATACCCTCCTTCTCCGTTAAGTGCGTTTCCTGCACAATAATATTCTGTGCCGGGCTATCCTTTAAGTATTGCAATATTCTTGCACGTCTCCCCCGTACCCTAAGGCCATTTACATTCCATGAGAGAATTTTAATTATATTCTCTCGTTTCTCACCCATCCCCAGTAAAGGCTAAAAGAAAACACCCCGGCTTAGTTAAAGAGGCTTTGGAGGAACTTTTGTTTTCTTTTTTCTCCAACTGCTCCCCACCCTGTGCTCCCCAACCCACCCCCCCATGGAAATCCCCCCCTGGCTCTACATTGCTTAAAGCCATATGGGTGTCCCCTCAGAGCGAGCTTCTCGACTACTATTAGTTTATGTCTGAGTGAGGTAAGAAAATTTTACTCAATTTATTGAATCAACCCTAAAGATTAAAATGGTTACTCTTGCCAGAACAGTGATGGTGTTTTAATTTTGATTGAATGAATGCCCTCCGTCTTATTCAAGGTTATTCAAGGTTTCTGACCCCCTGATTGTAAATCCTTGATAAAATCGTCAACCTTTTCACTGGAGTGGAAGATGTGCATCTTATTATTAAACATCACCTTCAGGTAAGCCGGAAACTTCAACTGGACCGAGGCACCCAATCTCTTTAATGAATCCATCCTTTGCCCCAACTCCCATTGCCTGTTGGAAGTAACAATAGAGACATCTGATCTAAACTCATATTTAACTCCATCAACCTCTCTCGTTTTCATGCTCAAGGCTTTGGACAGAATTTTCTCTTTTAACGTAAATGTTAGAAAATTGAGTAAAAGTTTTCTGGGCTTAGACCTATTAGTGTTTAGTCTAAAAGGATCTCTATGGACCCGCTGCAGATCTTTCGCAATTTCTTCTTCTGATTCCTCCATCTGTAGCTCCCTCTTGATCAATTTCACTACGTACGTTTTTATGTCTTCACCTTCCCGCACCTTCAAGATTTTTAAATTATTCCTTCTCTGAAAATTTTCCAATCTTTCCACCCTGTCTTGCTGCTCCCTCTCCACTGATTTTGATTTGTCTATTTCGGAGCAATTAGCCAGTACCGTTTCTCGGAGCTCTTTGACCTCCCCTTCCAACATTATTGTTCTACTGCTTAAATCGTCCATCTTCCTCTCCAAAACTTTGCAAGCATTCCTTATCTCCTTCTGGTTTACCTCCGACGTTTCAAATCTATTTTTGATTTCAGCAGTGAGGGCTATTAGGAGAGCTCCAATGGATGGGTCTTCCTTCTCAAACTGTTTTAGATTATGCTCGGCACCCTTGATATTGGAGTCTAAGCTTTTTAACTCTACCGAGGCTTGCTCCCCCTCGTCTAAGGGTTGTTGCTTACTCCCACTGGCGTCAGGGGAGAGCGAGGCTAAGATCTGATATCTGTTTGATGACTTATCTTTCCCCCAATCTATCCCGCCTGCTGTATCCAAACCTTCAGGAGCTTTTGCCTGCTTCATACTGACCCTCTCCTGATGGTTATGTCTCTCTTCCATTTTGCTGTCCGCCAAAATTAAAGTTTTGGGTAAAACTTTGAAATAGGACTTGAGAGATGGAATGACTTTTACCCTTTGCTCTAGTGTTCATTTCTTTACCGCTATTTTATTTGGCTTTACTTTAGTCTGAAAAACTGAAAAATCCTTCACAGAACCTTGTAATTTATCAGTAATTTTGACAGGGCACTTTAACCTCCTATCTCCCTCCTTATCATCCTCCTTATCTTCCTTTGGAGCAAGTTCCCAAGGGGCTAAAGACTCTAAAACCAGCCGATTTTTTTTTTTTTTCTCTCTCCAAACTCCCCAATGCATATCTTGAAATCCCCTCTCTTTGAGCGCTACCACTCGCCACCTTCCTCCTACCTTTAACTGGCTTTAGTCTTGAGTAATCCGCTGGCCCGAGTCCTCCTTTCTCTTCTTGCTCCAGGCAGCAGACTCGACTCTGTCTGCTTTCAGGCTCAGTCTTGGGCACCTCTGATTTCCCGGTCTCGAAGCCTACGCCGCTACTACCTCGACCTCCTTTCCCCCGGAAGGGAATCCTTGCGGCCACACCTCTCCCTCTACGGAGCTCCAGGGCCGCTCTGCTCCATGACTGCTCTGTTGCCGTTTTGCTGTCTTCCACCGCACTCGAGCAGCCGAAAGGGTAAGCGCACTCCCCGAGACTTTCGAAAGAAACAAGATAGCCCGAATCCTAGCAAAGAGTATAAATCGCGTACCACAAAGGTTTACGGGCTGAAAAAACAAAACTCCCCACTCAAAATCTGCACTTCATTCCTCCGCTCTGAGGGCTCTCCCGCGACCCGCTACTCGCCGGCCGCCATGTTTTTCCAGATCACCCCTCCGGAATAAGACAACAAGCATTCAGTAACAAGTATATGTGACACTCCAGTTTTTACTATTTGCATAAAGAACATTTGTAATAATGACACATTTAGTGTATTTTGCAATGAGATGAGTTATGCATGCAGGCGAACTTAACTCTTCTAGTGAACACACTGTGCCTGATTTCCAAAGTTAACTAACTCTTTTCAGTAACTTACGTTTTTGAGTAAGTTCACTGCTTTTGGCTATTCAAAAAATCTGAGTGTAAGTTACTACAAAAGAAGACGAGCAATGCCAGCACCACACAGGGCCAACCACTGGTATTGCAAAAACACTCCCATACAAAATAATTGTAGGCAGGGAATTAAATAGGAAATAATTTTATATTAAATTACATTATTTAAAGTAATTAAAAATACAAATAAATATAATGTAATGCTAAATAACATAGAAACTGTACATATTTACTATGTCATTGTAAATTGTTTAATATTACATTTTGAATGTAAACTGCAATGCAAAAAGAATTATTTTAAAAAACAAATGAATTTTAATTAATCCTATAATCACGTTTAATAAATATCAATGCATTATAAAATATATTCTCTTTTTCTTAAGAGGGAAATGTATTTTTTAATTTAAAATTCTGAAAAATAATTGCAATTTAATTTGATATATTTCCATTGAGGTAAATGGACTGGAGCCTATTTTACTGTGTTCTACATTTAAAATAAATATATAAAATGGATTTATGTTAATATTTGACATAAAAATATTGGTAATGTTTATTTTCAAGTAAAATTTTTTATAGCGGTCACCCTCTACGTTATCATGTTGAGATCTCCACCCCAACTGTGGAACCTCCTTAAGTTACCATTGTGATTCAAACCCTTTATGTCCGGTAATTACAGCAAGCAGGAACATTGTTGGTGATACACACAACTAATTAGGCTGATAGAAATATATTACATACACATCAATGATGGGAAAGCATAGTGACCTTCAATTGGCTGCGGAAATAAGCACAGAACTGCCTTTAATTGGGCAGCAATCAGCAGCCAGTCTGCCACAAACTTGTGCACAGTGAATGTGAGCCTACATCTACCCTCTTTGTGATAAGGGCCAAGGGAGAAATCAGAAATGGCGTTTGTTCCATATCTATGTGTGATATGTACTTAGTAGGCTATCGCCTATGTGTTCTGTCTACTGGCCCTTGTCTGCATCCTATTGGTTACCTCCTTGGTTTATGTCCTGGTTTATCCACATTCTCCTGAGACTCTCTGCCTGCCCTGCTTTTTCCTATTTTTTGTGGGCAGGGTTTTTCACTCTGAAACCCTGCTCCTCCCAATTGTGTGCCTTAGGCACTCTTATAACTACCCTGTCCTCTCAGGTACTCATGTAAGCCTCATCCTGCAACCCTCCTGCATTTGCCTTATTCAGCATTCTCCCTCCTGACCATTTAGTAAATGGACACCTGCCTGTGTCTGATTAGGCTTCCTTGAGCAGCTCGTTACTTAGCCCACATGTAGCCTGCTTCTGGGACAAACTCTCTGGTGTTCATCAAACATCATTGTTAGAAATGGGAGTCTCTAGTTGGCAGTGGTATGCACTCCGTCCAAGTAAGGAACCCTAGTCAGGGTAAGAGAGTCACACACCCAAGATAACCTCTGCTCACCCCCTTGGTAGCTTGGCACGAGCAGTCAGGCCTATCTCAGAGACAATGTGTAAAGGTTTTGTACATAACACACACAGAAATACAGTGAAAACACTACAAATGGACACCACACCAATTTTGAAAAATATCCAATCTTTATCTAAACAAAAGAAGACCAAAATGACAAAAAGCCAACATACATAACTAAAAATGTCACTTTTAAAAGGTTTAAGCAATTCTGTCCATAGAACTCTATGGATACAGTGATTTTATATAATGTTCCTTGGATGTGTCAAAATCCACAAGGAAAAACAGCCGCAGAGGAGGGAAGCGTTGGAAAACACAGGGATGCGTCAGTTCCTGAGTCCCTGTGGAAGCAATGCATCAGTCTTGCTGCACGCAGGAGAAGTGTTGCGTCTGTTGTGGACTGTAAGAGGAAGCGATGCGTCGAAATCCATAGACAGATCTGGTCTGCGGGTGATGCGGTGGAAACCTTGGCGCACGGGTGCGATGCGTGGAAAACCGGATGTGCTGGAGATCAATGTGGCGGCAGGCACTGTGTTGATTCTTTCAGCTGTGGACCAGTGATGTGTCGATTCTTTCAGCTGCACAACAGGGCCTGCATCAGAGTCAGCGTGATGGTCTCCGATGTCGGAGACACAGTGCGCTGGTCTTGGGCTGCGGCGGTTCTTCGGGCCATGAACAGGCGCTGCGTCAATTTTTTCAACTGCACAGTGGCACTCTCTGTTTTTGGTACAAGCCTAGTGTTCTACACTACAGTGACTCAAATCATACTTGCCTTTCAAGCATGGAGATGTACACAACTAAGCTCTTGACCTGAAATGGTAGGGGAATGTCCACCACAACTAAGCGATACAAAGTACGCTCTTATTTGAGTCATAGAGGAATACACATTGTCATGCTACAAGAGACACTCACATGAAGAAGGGCAAAATCTACAAACTAAATTGTGCAGTCGAGTAATAGCCACAGGGTAATTCTCCTATGCTAGAGGAACGTTGATATGGGTCGCCCCAGGTGTCCCCTTCAAGATTTGCACTGAAGTCATAGATGACAATGGGAAATATGTAATGATAGAGTGTAGGCTGAATGGTTGGCCCTTGGTATTAGGCAGCATTTATGCCCCCAATTCAGGACATCCAACCTTCTACGCCTCCCTTTTCCTATTGTAAAATTGTGGCCTAATTTTCCCATGATCCTAAGGGTGACTTTAATGGAATACTGGATATACACCTAGATCGCTCCCACCCCTTCCCCCCATTACCCAATGCACCAACATATAGGACGGCAAAGACCTTAGGAAGCTGGTTCCAGCACTCAGACTTATAAATGTATGCTCGATCAAATGCTCTCACTCTTGAGAATACTCTTTCTACTCATCCATCATCAATGTCCATGCCTGCTTAAAAAGATTTGTGGTATAACTGGCCTCCTTACTGACATATACACAACTGAATACCTGGGCCAAAATATATCAGATTACAAACCGTTAGTGATCCACACTAACTGAGGAGGAGGCATTTCATCAATCATGACGTACAACTTACAATGCAGGACACTTGAGGACTCAGCCTTTCGGGCAACACTTAGGGAGCTTATTGATTCATACTTTGAAGATATCACAGATACATCTATCACACCATTACATGGGAGGCCTTTGAAAGTAATTCTCAGGGTACCCTGTATAAAACCTCAATAGGGGTGAGAAAACATATCATCAAATGACTTGATACATTCAAAACCTAAATCCAAAATTTAGAAACAAAATCAGTCAATGATGGGGCACAGGCAGGTGGGCCCTTGCTCCTTAACAGGCAGCTAGAGAAGTTGCTGGTAGAACAACAGTGCTGCATAGATTATAAAGCATACACAGCCAGACAACATGTGGAAGGTGACAAATCGTGACATCTACTAGCCTGCTTAATGAATGCAGACATGGCAAGGCAGTATTCCGACCCGAATTGCTGACGGGGACGGGTTTCTTAACCAATCCCAAGAAACCATCTATGCAACCTTTTTTTGATACTATCAGACACTGTATACCAACACTGATACTGGTCGAACTTCAGATGTAAATATGAATTTAGACACCCTTCCTTTCCCCACACTCCGCATGCAGATATAAAGGACTTGGGGCACCTTATCTCCCTACAAGAGGTTGGAGACACCATTGCTGTATTGGTACATGGGAAAATCCCGGCTGCAGATGGCACAACTCTGGAATGTTACTCCTCATTCATTAAACAACTGGCTCCCAAGTTGGTTAGGCTTTATAATGAGGCTTAAACACAAACGTGTTTCCAACCTACCACTCGAGAGGCATTGGTTACAGCACTTCTGAAACCTGGCAGGCCTCCTGAACAGCTCTCATCACATTGCCCCATTTCCTAAATGTAGATTATAAACTATTGGGGATTATCCTGGCCATCAGACTACAACCACAAATGGCATGCCTGGTACATACTGGCCAGAGTGGTTTTATCCCAGGCAGAATAGCTATAGACTATTCAGAAATGCTGAATCAGCCCCACTCCCCTGAAATGGCCTAATTCGTCTGTGCTGGCAATCAATATAGAGAAAGCCTTTGACAATTCTTACATAAGGTTTTGGATAAGGGTGGGCGGTGAGCTCCGTTCTGCCTGCGGATTTCACAGAGTTTTGCCGGATTTCAGCAAAAACTCTGCCAGCAGAGTGGAGTAATACCGACGTGCTCTATTACCCCAAGGACCTATAACAAAATGTAATTCCTGCACACTCTGCTGATTAGTCTGTGTCTTTTGGGAGGAGCTGTATCATCCTTTAATTTTATTGTCTGCCAGCAGTATTGTCTACTTCCTGAAAATAAGGGCATAACTGGCTCGATGTGCAGATTGAGGGCCTCCCTTTTCCAATTGTATTTTGAGTAGCGTAAACAGGGCCGGACTGGAAACCAAAACCGGCCCTGGCAAACTGCTCGGCCGCCCCCCCTGGGGGGCGAGAGGGAGTGCGGCCGAGCTGTTTGCTAGGGCCGGTTTCGTCCGGTTTTGTTACAGGGGGCCGATATTGCCGGCCCCCGGTAACAAAAATGGACCCCCAGGGGCCCAAAACCGGCCCCCGCCCTGGCGGCCCACCGGGGAAATGCCCGGTGCCCGCCGCGGCCAGTCCGGCTCTGAGTGTAAAACGACCAATAGGAGTGTTATGGACCCGCGCATGCCCAGGGTAGCCGAGATTTTGTTAAAGTGCAGAGACCCTGAGAAATTATGTTAACTTTTTTAAACAAAATATCTACCAGCCACGCATTCCCCTTTCGTCCTTGTCACCTATGGGCAGTGCATTTTTGCTGGTACCCAGCAACGATCCATGGAAGGGTGCCATGAAGGCGCCTGTGTGGATTCAGTTTCAGTAACGCCGTGGCACAGATGATGTTGCACGGCATGCTCGGATATCTGGAGCGTGAAATCTGATAGAGAACCAGGACCTGTGACAGGGTGAGTGTTGTATAGGTTAGTGGAAAATGTGCAGGTGAAACAGGGACACCGTGGGGCGACAGGTGGGGGGCTAGATTGGGTTATTAGAGATCTCAACAAGGCTTATTTGTCTTTGGCATGCAGTGTGGTATTGCATTGATTCTCGCAGATAATTCACACCGGTGCACTGCGACCCTCTTGATCCCCTCCATGAGCCGCCTGATTACAGTGGTGCCTATGCTGCTTCTGCTGGCTATAATCCTATGGCCCATCCAAGCCCAGACCTGTAACAAGGTCTGGAAAGGGAATTCACTATGGGTGGGCGGAATACCACAAAATCTCACTGAGTTTTTGTGCTACTCCGCAGAGTACAACTCCACAAGTTCTGCCCACCACTAGTTTTGGACAGCTTTGCCTGATCAGGGCATTCAATAAATTGATTAAACTCCTTTACACCCTTTCCACTGCAAGGGTTTATACAAGCCGCATGATTTCAGAGCAATATCAAATACATCGTGGCACCAGGGCTGCCTGACCTCACCACTCTTATTCGCCTTGGCAATGAAACCCTTCTCAATCCGATGATATATAGTCGGCAGAAAATGGGTAATGCCCAATGCCAGAGTGCCAATCACAGTCTCACTGTATGCCAATGACCTCTTTCTTTATCTTCGCAATGCAGAAAGTAACATTGTGAGTTCATTAAGGACCTTGATTGGTTTGAAAACAAATCAGGCTTAATTGTGATTTGAGATTAAAGAAACCTCCTTCCGTTGGGATTGCACACTCCAGTGGCCTGGGAGTCAGCCACAACTATCATCCCTAAATGGAAGAAAAGCACCTTCAAGTATGTGGGTTATGGGACTACCAGGACAAGGTATATATCATTGCAAGGATCATAGGGTGAGTAGTCTGATCCCTCTGCTCCCAGGTCTCCTTCTGATGTTCCCTCTCCCAGGCAATGTCGGACCTGATAGCTGTTGCCAAAATGGTGATGCTACCCTGATTGCTCTTTATTATTATTTGAACTTACCTTGCATCCTACCCAAATCATATTTTAAGGAGATGGACAGCCCGCTACAGGACTACAGAACCTGATTTGGAATGGAGGTCACACTAGAGTATCTCTAGTCACTTAAAATTGACATGCAGACCAATGGGGGCACGGAGCTTTATTACCTCTCGGTGCATGTTCAATGGCTTTTGTGTTGGAGGTCAAGCTTCAATTTGAATGAACTGTGTGATCCAGGAGGAAATAGTAACGTGAACCAAATAGCGTAATGTGCCTTGCACCCTTCTAGAGCACAAAACTCTCAACTCTGTCTACTTAGAGTAACTTAAGATTGCCAGTAGTGGATCCTCCACTGGTTGCATCCTATCACGTGCTATACACCTGACATTTTACTCTCTTTTTTTGTTTTCCTCCCCACCCACAAACGGCAGAGTACCAGCAATGGGAACATGTGGACCGTACCATGTTTGGACATCTCTTTCAGAACAGGGTAGTAGTTCCCTTTGACACTTTAAATACATGTTTCAACCTTCCTCAAGGAACATTCCTAACACACAGGACGCTCTTAGCCCAGTTACAAAGCCTGTGGAATATTACCACTACAGGCGCTTTGCCACATAATTACATGCATTCACTCTATACCATGAGTGCAGGCCGCAAATTAATCACTGGGATATACAGAGCATTACTAACACTCTATGCTACCCCAGACAAAGCTCAAACGTCATTAGGAAAGAGATGTAGAACACCCACTTACCTACAAGGAATGTGATAGATGCCTTGACTATCCTAAGATATTTTGACACGTCAGACTTCAGCAAATCCAATACTATCAACTCCACAGAGCTTATTTATCCCCCTAAATACTCAACAAATTATACCTTTCCATGACACCTAGTTGCCTCTGCTGTGGTAGAACACCAGCAGATTTCTACCAAATGATGTGGAGCTGCTCTGTCATCACCCAGTTCTGGCATGAGGTACAAGTGATCATTAGCAATGTCACTGGTAGGAACTGCTGCTCCACCCCTGAAACTTTCTCATAGGTCTCTAACACAGCACCGTACGGGGAAATGGGGATTAAGCTTGCGGTCCTATTATTAATATTAGCAAAACAGGCTAACACCATGCAGTGTAAAATGCCCCATAAGACCACACTTTTACCAATGGGAAGCGGCTGGTAAGTGATTCATGGCTGACAAAAGCATAGCCCTACACAGAGTAGAGGCAATAGCCAGAGACTGGGAAGTATGTGCAAATATGGCAGAGAACAGACAGAATTACTTACGGGTCCCCAAAAGGCAATATGATACATGCCGGGTTTTCACCTTTCCAATACTGCTAAAGTCCTTGGCGTAAGTATACCACTGATCCAGCGGTCTACTAACAACAGATACTCTACTACCATATACTCACTTGGGCCCATACAACTCGTTTCCGCTGCGCTCTAAGTAAACCACTGGAGTTTATTAGTTTTATATCTTGCTCATACCTCAGGATCTAGTTATTACTTCATTTACTAAAACCTTCTGCTGATCAAACAGTTCTTTCCTCTGGTCAATGGACCAGTTAGGTAAAACTAGTTGATGGCAATAATTGATATAACTTATTATGCATTCCTTAATGGATATAAAATAATGACAGACTCAATAAGTTTTAAAATCTTTATCTTAAAGTTGGGTTTTTGAACCATCTCAAAGCGTTTCAGTACAAACACCCTCATTCGCGGGAGTGCCAATTCAAAATATCTCAGATGAACTCTTATCAGTTCAGATCCACACAATAACTATGCTTAGAAAGAAGAGGATAAAGACAGAAGAGCATTTATCAAACAATGAATTTCATAGTTACCAAAGTATGGTGTAAAGACCAACCCTCTGGCCAAAGGGCTGGTAAGGGCCTCCCAGGACAGATCAGGAGACAAAGGCTTCAGGATAGGAATCAGGACAGGATACTTCACCTCTCTAATTACCGACGGCTACGTCGCACCCCTCTCTGACACTCTCTTCCTCCTCGTGGTTCTTCCGCGATTCCCCTAACCCACCCCAATTAAGAAGAAGGTTCTGCATTCGATTTCTTCATCAGCATTTTCAGAGCATCAGCACCACCCCAGCACCGACAGCATCCCAAGCTCCGAATTAGCTTAGCTTCTCGACGACCCTCCTCTCAAAAGCAGCTCTCCGACTCGACGACTACCTTTACTAACTAATCTACTTCAATTATACCCTTTTCGTAGGCATGTACCACCCATTAATGTTTCATTTGCACAAAATACTAACTTCTGATTGGACGGCTAGAGGGGGATGATCATCACACCACACTTATACTTCATTTATTTTCTTTTAACCATTGTTTTCCAAACTCCTCCCATCAAACTTTATTCCGCCCTTCCTTTCCCAAACATCTTTAAACTTTATTAAATACATTTGTAACTGATGTCTTGAATAAGTTCCTTCATATGAACTCTTCACCCTCATGTTCCCAGGGCACATCTCCGCCGACCTTGGACTCGTGTCAAATCCTTAGTCATCTCACAAGCTTCCGTATCAGGGTGCATGCGTCGCGCCATATTGGTCTGTTCGACTCGGACAACTTTAACAGGCCCAAATACGCACTAATAATAAAGTCGAAAAGGAAAAATTGTATTCTCAAAAATAAATGGTTTCACTGTATACCGCCAACCTCTACTCTAACCCATACCATTTGTTATTTCTCTCTCTGTATTTGCGTTAGTTATAAATCCATTTCTAATTTCAATAAGGCAGGTGCCATGCATGTGAGTTTTTCAAGCGGCCATTTTATAGCTCTTTGCGCAAGCGCCAGAATTTCCCTCCAAGCGAAAGCACGTCATACTACGTAGATGCAGCAGACGCATGCGCAGTAAAGATCCCATGTTAAATGCGTTCCTAGTCCTACGTCTGTGTTATTTGCAGTTAGTAAACACATAGGCAAGCTTCATTCTTATCCCGCCTATAGTGTAAAATGGATATTATTAATTACGAGACATGTCGTTAGTAATTCGCTAGTGAGTTAAATCGAGAGGATTGCTTCCGAGCAAGTCTCGTGTCCGAGTCCTTGCTCCATCACCACTGTCACTATAAAATGCGCTGCCCCTGACGGAACACATATGGATAACAATGGACTCCCCCTACTCTCTGTCTTCACTCACAAGAATAGACACCAACACCCTCCTTTACTTCTACACATATAGTGCCTATTACCAATGGGAGGACACAACATTTAATCGCATTCCCCCTGTAGTCCTGACTGAGCACACCCCTTGATTGTGGGGGAATTGTTTTGATGTTTACCACTGCTTTTTGTACAAATGTTGGATGTACACATGTAAGATATGAGGTGTATCTCTCTTAGCTAACCAGATTAGACTAAGAAGCTTATATAGCATGACAGCTACCCACTCGGGGTTTCCCGGCGCTTTAACAACAGGCAGGAGTGATCACGGCCTATCTAGCTCAGAACAGCCACGTCTTTAATTGTCTAAAAAAGATAGTCAATGAAGGGCAGAATCTCAGATGTTCCGGTAAGGCGTTCCAGAGTTTTGTCCCAAGGTGCACAAGGAAGCGACCTCCCATACAGGATCGTTGTTTAATCCTGGGAAATGTGCACAGAGAGAGGTTGCCAGAGCGCAGAAAACGCCCAGGTTGATGCAATCTTATCAAGCCGGCAACCTCAGCCCTTGCTTTAAAGACTTAACAAAGAGCCTTAAACTGGATGCTTTCCTCGACCCTTAGCCAGTGAAGCTCACAGAGAAGAGGAGTGTCCAAAGCATGTTTTAGCAGCCTGTAAATCAGTCTGGCGGTCACATTCTGCACATCTGCATTCGTCTTTTGAAGGCTTTATCAACCCCCAAATACAAAATGCTACCATAATCCAGGCAGGACAGAATAAGTGCCTAGAGGGCCGTTCTTTAAGCAGATATAGGAAGAATCCAGATGCATTTTCGAAGCCATTTTAAGGTGGCGAACCAGATCACTGCCACCTGAGGCTTCACAGAGAGCTTAGAGACCACCAAGAAGCCAAGATTCTTGACTTTAGCAGGAGGGGCAGAAATATCACCCAAGACATCTGGCCAGTGCTGAGGTTTCCAGAGTGATGGGCTCTTACCAAGCACCAGCACCTCCATTTTTATCCATTTATTTTCAGAGAGTTGTTATTCATCCAAGATGCTCTGCACGTCAGGCAGGAATTTAGTGACACAGAGTTGTGGTCCTGATCGGATGATAAAGAAAAGATGATTTGAGTATCATCTGCATAGGAGAATAGCGTTAGACCACACCTTTCCACAAGGTCTACCAAATGGCGTACATAGATGTTGAAAAGTGCTGGGCTTAGGGCCAAGCCCTGCATTACCCCAGAAGTCAATTCATGACACCTGGAAGAAACACTACCTGAGAAAACCCAAAAGGTTCGGCCCATTAGAAAAGAGGATAGCCATGCAAGTGCCGTTCACTGGAGCCCCAGTTGTGCCAGCCTCTAAATGAGCATGTCATGGGACACAGTGTTGAAGGCAGCGTTGAGATCAATTACGATAAATGCTGCTATCTCGCCCTCATCTAGGAGCCATCTGGGATGTTCAGTGACCCAGAGGAGGGCGGACTCTGTATTGTGCCCTGCTCGGAAACCTGACTGGGTGTCATGAAGAAACGTTTGTGCCTCCACAAAAGCTGTAAGTTGCTTACAAACATGCTTTCCTATGACTTTTGATAGAACGGGGGGCAGTGAGATAGGTCTATAATTGGACCAGATGGAAGGTTCCAATTTTGGTTTCCTCATAAAAGGGAGAAACATTGCATGGTTCCAAGACTGAGGAATGACTTCCTCCTGTAACGAGAAGTTGAGCAACTTTACCATAGGAAGGATGATGTCAGGGTCCAAGAGGCAGAGCCTGGCTGGAGGTATGGGATCTTTAGTAGATCCCAATCTTATGGATTGAGCCAGGGTTACAAAGGAAAGCAGATCCAGAGCATCCCAAGTGTCTAATGCCTTGTGGGTATTATTATTGGTAGGGTCCTCAGAGGCTGAAGGTGGCGAGCAATTGGAGAGCTTAGAAGTTTCTCCACATGTCTCCCTTAGTGAATGTTGAATGTTCTGTACTTTGCTAAAAAAAGAACAGCGCTAATTCCTCACATTGGCTTTGGGATAAAGTGGACACTGGGGCAGTGCTACTGGGGTCAGACAGCTCATTTACTATTGAATAGAGCATCTTAGGGCAATGTTGGGCCAAGGTGATCTGAGAAAAAAGTCGCACAGGCTGTCCTGCAGTCGTTGTAATACTGCTTCAAACTATTTTATAATTAAGCTTGGTGGAGTGATTCTCCAAGCCCTTTCCAACCTTTTACAGCCTGTTTTTGCTACCTTTATTTCCTCAGTAAACCATAGGGCTGGGGGATGAAATCTGGTGGAGTGATGAATTTTTAAGGGCAGGATATTATCTAGCAAGCTGCGGAGCCAAACTTCAATATGAGGCTGATCTAGCCTGACCTCATCCAGGGGATTAGGATTCGAGTTTCTCAGGTGGCGATTGAACACCCCTAGGTCCTGCTTTGACCAAGCCCTTGTCTCAACCTGAGGTCTGTTCCTCTCCCTAACAGCCCCCCCCATGGTAAGATACACTAAAAGGGACAGCCAAGTGACCTGACCAAAAAAGCGGTATCAGAGGCAGGGAGTGTATGTTTTTTATCTTAGAAAAGACTGGATCCAGCAAGTGCCCTGCCCGGTGAGTCAGAGTGTCATTCATGAGACTGAGGTTAAGTGCCTCTAATCTTCAATTAATGTCTGGCCAGAGTTGCAGGAAGAAACCTCAAGATGAATATTCAAGTCACCTTGTAATACAAAGTTGGCAGATCTTAGTATTAAAGGTGCTAAGATGTCAGGTAGTGACTTTCCCCAGCTACCAGCATTGCCCGGTGGGCAATAGATCAAATTGCCGGAAAGAGTGAATTTAGATGTCAGTTCCAATGCAAAAGATACTGCTTAACTGGCCAGGATAGGCAAATTCTTGAATTTTACATTTGTGTTTGTTTTGAATACAATTGCTATCCCACCACCTGGTCTATCTAATCCATCTCTCCTCACCATGGAGTAATTTTGAGGGAGAGCTGCAATCACGTCCGGCATAAAAGCCCTGTGAAGCCAGGTTTCCATGATGAACAGGGCATCCGGAGCATGGCCCTCTAAAAAGTCTAAGAGCTGTTGCAGATGACATGGAAAAGAGCAAACATTGACGTTAAAGAAAAAGAAATGTATTCTCTTGCGTGTTGAATGAGGGAAAAAACCTCTTCATCCCACTAAACAGCAGAAGTGGAGCCACCCGAAGGCAGCTCCATACTCCCATACAGGTTGGGAGTAAACTTGCAGTTCATGCATGAGGCAAATTCCATATCCAAGTCAAGAGAGCCTTGACAACCCACGGGACAAAGGGGCTGGAGTCCTCTTAATTGCTCAGCAGAGAACAAAATCTGGGTTGGTACTAAAAAGGCAGAGTCCCTGGTCCTGTTTGGGCGTAGACAGGCGCTTATGGGCTTGCCTTTGGCATGCATTCGGTGCACCGAAGGCGTGTCCGCGCACTGGGTCTCATTAAATATTGAGGTCAGGGTGAGTTGAAAAACTAGGCTGCAAACCAAGATGGCGTTCATTCCTGTGCTGCTGGGAGTATAACTGGCACTGAACACATCCAGGGAGACACCTGTCTCAAAAAAAGCCCCATAGTACTAATCAAGTGCAAATACAGAAAGGCCCCTTATATCAGAATTATTTTTAAAAAGCGTTTAAAAAGCGTTCCTCCCCCAAATTATTAACTGTGCAAAACAACAAATAGAAGGCAAAAATTAAAAAGAGAAACGTACATTTCGGTTCAGTTGCATACAGTTCTCCAAACGTATAAATGCAGTTCACAACACTTAAAATTCAGCGTAATCCAGTCACAGCCTGTCTCCGACAATCTATCAGCCTGTCTTCCGACAATCTATGGTACAACTCTCCATATGTTGCCCAGTAAATTATTAGCCAGATTGTCTTCAATTAAACTACTAGCGTGTTCATAGTGATTGTATGCTTTTATCTCTCTTCACCAGAAGCTACCTGAAACTGTTATCAGAATGATGCAAATGTAGAGCACTGTACTATATTGTATGTTAAACCAATATTTCAAAGAAAAAAGGATGCATAGGGAACATTCAAGAGGTGGTTAAGCGATGTACTAAATTCTCCTAATCCGACTGTACTTGTTTTAAAAATGCTTCTTGATATTGCATGTGGTACAAAATATATGTTTTATGAGCTACATTCCATCGGGTAGGAAGTGCGATTGCGTATTAGATAATATTATGCAGATTAATGGATAATTGTGTTTTAATTGTCTTTCTGAAATGGTTATCATGTTAGGGGTGTAAATGCCAGAGCTTCAGTTAGTGCGTTGCAGCATGAATTTATATAGGATCAAAATACAGTTTTGTGACAACCCACAATAGTTCCAAAAAGTATAAAAAAACGAGAGAGGTATACATTTGAGATAGTCAACTAGAACAAATCTCAATATTGGTAATTGTCAAATGAGGAGTGATATTCTTGCTGGTTTTCATTGGTGGTCAATGACCTTCCCTTATGAATAATTGTTTGGTGATTAATCCAGAAAACCTCGATAGAAACATTGCTCTTGAAATAATTGTGTAAAGTCTTAGTTATCACAAAATTGTATACTTTGTCTTGTACGTTCAATGGCTAGGCCAGCTGAAAGTTCCAGGTAATAGTCAAATCTGGTAATTTTGAAGCGTACATTTATTCAAAATTGTCAGATACGTTTTGTAGTTTCACTTCATAAGTAAATGGTATATCATCATGGCAGGATTTGTCTTTCTTTGAGGACAGTGAGGACATCATTTGCTGTTGGAGGTGTTGCATTATGAACAACTGCTGATGTGGTTTAGTGCTTGATTTGCAGTGAAATAAAAAAGTTAGCTTATTCCATACCTCAATCCAATATAATCTGATCTCTAAAATAAAACACTTAACATTATAGAAGGTGTGATCTTGCCCAAATCTCTCTCCCAAAAATCGGACATCAACAAACATTTCAGAAAGTGGAGTGATGAAGCATGTACACTAATGTACACATTACAGATTTTATTCATGTTCACATGCACAAACACCTCTCTTCTCTGAGTCGAGAACGTTTTCTCTCAGAAGGGCTCACAGAAGAGAGTGGCTGACGAATGTGCAGCACATGTGCAATTGTGTACATGCTCATCAGGCCTTGTTAATGGTATTCCGCGACAATGTCAAACCTAACAAGCAATGGCAATGCCAAGAGTTTGGGATTCAAAGGAGTGATGTAAAGTAGTGTGAAGTATTACAAGTGAATTACATGGCAATGAATATTTATTTGTGTAGAAGACAGGAACTCTAGAGTAATTTTGCTGTGGGTTAGAAGGTCAGGCATCAGTTGCATTGTTAGGCCAGATCTAAAAATTAGGTTAATGACTGCCCTCCTTCCATCTGTTCTGAACAAACACTGTAAATTATTAGAATGCCTTGTGTATGCCCCTGAAAGTTGATGCTCAGGCAGCTGGATAAACCACAAAAAGATCACAGCTGTGTGCAGGGTAAGCACTTTTTTTGGAAGTGTCCTGCTTCTATGCAATCAGATCATGTACTCCTGGCTCCCAACAAGTGGGAGGAGCCAAACCTGCTCTCTAGTGATGCTGACATAATTGTCTGGCAACAGCTGCGCTGTCAAGCCAGACCATCAAATTAGCTGAAGGAAAAGATTTGCAAGTTTGGAATTGGGTGTTATAATAAAGGACTAGCTGCAGAAGAGGGTGTGAAACATTATTTATATTTTTTACTTTGTGGTTTTTATCTCTGTAGTGCAAGCACATTAATGATATCAAGTACATACCATGTAAAAAATGCTACATCACATAGGAATAATTAAGACAAAAATGTAACGCATCAATAAAATGTAAGACAGAAATTACTGGCATCAAACTTATGGCAATTTGGTACTTTATGTTTGCCTTCCTCAGGCAATATTTGCAAAAAACAATCAGTGTTGATGCTTTGAAAGAATATTCGTTTTTTGTTTTGTGTCTTTCATGGCAACAATTTGATACTTTAATCTTTATTATCCTCCTCTTTAATGAATTTTTTGTGATGTGGGGTTGTGCTTATTTAAGCAGGACTTGCACCTTTTCTGAACTACCTTTTAAGGGGTTGACTGTTGTTCTGGCTTCGATTTTATTTGTATACCTTCAACACTGGTCCCATGCAATCTATACTCCCCTCTTAAATGTCACTATAAATCGATAAACCCAAAGTTTTTCAATGATGAGTTTCCTGCTGAAGGTAAAGTTGTTATTTCTCTCAACATATTGTCTTGCTACTGTCTTGTGCATTTTGACGCAGTAGTGGGTAGAACATTTTGAAAGAACAAGAATGTAAATATTTCCTGTATAACAATATGTAGAGGTATTTTTCGAAAATATCATGCTTCCCAATCAAATGCCAGTCTTCCTATCGAATCTCACTAAATCAGTTACGAAGTTGCTGGATTTATAAGAAACATTTAGTAAACTATCTGGATCCTAAGATATGGTAGCAGCTTTGTCTTCCTATCTTCCACACTTCTTCCTCAAATTTGCTGGCTGCCTCATCATTTTGCATTTATTTAAATACTGGAAATTGATTTTTACACATTCTGTGGCTGCAACAACCCATGCATTTTTTAGGGAAATCAAGTACGTCCTTGTTATTTGTAAGCTATTTCTGTTTGATGGGCTGATCGATGATGGAGGCATACATATTTGGTTCTCTTTCTGGACTTTTTTTTGGAAACAGGAATTTATTAAGGGCCACAACACGCCCCTGTTGAGAATAAGGGACCTGAAGGCAAAAGATCCACTCCTTCTACCCCGTGGTTCAATAAATCCCTCTTCAACGAAAGAAAAAACTTGAGGAACCTTGAGAAACTATGGAGACATTCTCCTTCCACCACCAATCTATCCAATCTCTGCCTTGCAAGATCTCGTTACCACAAACACATCTTCCATGAAAAAGCGATGCACTTCAGAACCCTCCTCAATTTCGCCAAAAACAGACCTAAAAAGTTATTCGACCTTATCAAAAGCATAAACATTTCTCCCTCTCCCCTAATATTTGATGACCCCCCCAAGATAGTGGCAGAATTTGCAGTTTTCTTTGATGAAAAAGTAAAATCACTTGTGGATTAGGTTACCCATCCTACCCCTCCTGAGGACCCCAAATCCTTAATTCTGTGGCAGAACTTTGACACCATCACCGAAACGGCCCTCCTTGAAAGTATTCTAGAAACTAAACCTTTAGCCATTCCATCGACCCCATCCCCAGTGACATTGCCATTGACTTTTACACCCACACACTCTCCTACTGGACCAGGCTGATAAACCTCTTCCTCAACCGAGGCTCCATTCCTGCTGCCCCTAAAACAGGACAGGTTACTCTACTTGTTAAGAAACCCTCTGCTGATGCGAAAGATCTCAACAACTTCCGCCCTATCACCAACCTCTCTTTTCTTGCTAAAATTACAGAAAGTTGAGTGGCGAAGCAACTTTCCCAACACATCAAGGACAACTTCCTCCTTGAAGACTTTCAATCTGGTTTTACCCAAGGCTGCAGTACTGAAACAGCCCTACTTCAAGTGATCGATGATGCCCTGAAAGTACTTGACTCTGGTGAATCTTGTCTCCTGATCCTTCTTGACCTATCCGCAGCCTTTGACACTGTTAATCACAACACTCTTTTGAACACTTTAAAGCTAAGAATGAGTTTTAAAGGCACAGTGCTCAAATGGTTCGAATCATTCCTCTCGGGCAGATCCCAGATGATTAAAATAGCAAATTGTCTTTCCACTTCAATGGCTGTTAGACAAGGCGTCCCTCAGGGCTCGATCCTTGTGCCCACACTGTTCAACCTTTATATTGAACCACTGGGTAATCTCCTAAAAAAATCTGGGGTCCATTATCACCTATATGTGGATGACAACCAAATCTACCTAAAGGTATCTTCCACTCATGACATTTCAATCCTCAACACCACTCTCAACTCCATCTACCACTGGCTGTCAACTCATCAACTAATTATGAATCCTTACAAAACAGAATTCCTTCTCCTCTCGACCTCACTATCTCCTCCTTCTATCCAATCTTTGATGAACAATCTGAACATTAACAAAAATCCTATCATTGTTGACAGTACCAAATCCCTAGGCGTCATCCTAGACAAAAGGCTCAACTTATCCCATATCAATACATTCGCCAAGAATGCACGCTACCAACTGCGCCTTCTCTGGGAGGTTTGAAGCTTCTTTCCTGAGCAAGACCTAAAAACCTTGGTCAAAGCTTTGGTTCTTTCCAGATTGGACTACTGCAACTCTTTCCTTGCTGGCCTCCCTAAATCCCACCTTTCCCCTCTAAAAAACATTCTCCACTCAGCAACTTGCTTCGTATATGGGGCTCAAAGAAATGATCACATCACACCCATGCTGTAGTCTCTTTGCTGGCTTCCTATCAAAGCAAGGTCAATTTACAAGACTGTCGGTATCACCCACAAAGCCTTGCACACCTCCACCCCTCGCTATCTGGCTAATAAACTCAAAATGTCGGGCGACTCTAGACCTTCAAACAATGCGGCCAACTTACTGCTCGAACCTCCTACCTTCAAAAGGGAAAGATTTATGGCTCAATCCTTCTCTGGTAATGCTACCAGAATCTGGAACTCACTTCCTCCATCCCTCCGAACCGCCACCTGGTTCCGGACCTTCAAAACTGATCTTCAAACTCTCCTCCTCTAAAGGCACGTCCTGGAATAATTCAACCTTTTTCTTGACCCTTACGGTCATCTAGTACTCACATGAGGTCAACTTTGTAAATATGTATTTTACTCCTTTTTTAACCTAACGCTGACACCTTTTATTTTTTACCATATAAATATGCAATTAGTTAGAGTTGGAACTGCATATATGTAACTTGTTAGTGTGCTCAGGGGAGTGGCTTGGCGCACAGCAAGATGGCCGCACTGTAGTGCAGCTCTACCGGCCACCGACATTATCCTTTATTAATCCTGCTCAATATCAGCCATCTGAATCGCCCAAGCTGTGGCGCCACTTCTACCCACACTGCATGCCATGTTGGCAGAGTTTGGTGGCGATTGACTGGCCAGGACGGACGGAAGAGGTGAATGTGCTCATACTGCAATTGGGACAACATGGCGACCTCGTGAACTGCCGCGGACTCTGCTGGGGCCCGGAGTTCTGAGCACAGCTGGACTACCCTTCCTCTCCTCAATCATCGACTCCGGCGGTCAATATCAGCGCTGATTGGGCCGACGACCGCTTCGCTGTGTCTGTGAGCCCGGGACGGCTCTCTATGTGAGATCGCCGGCTGAGGGGCCCGCGGACGATGAGAGGGGAGCGGCGATGAGCGTGTGCTGCTGCGCTTGTCCGGGGACCGGGCAGCTTACACCGACGGTGGGGCGATGTCATCGAAGACCCTTGCACAACCAATCCTGTCCTCTGGGTAGCACCAACCATGCGATTGAGGAAGGTGCTGCGAACCACTGAGACGCTACTGCTCAGGGCCTGGTGTTGCGGTGGGGCCTACTGCGGTGAGTGCGAGCCGCGGAACCACAGCGTATCCTATCCTGAAGTCGGCCGGACTGAGATGATCCTGTGAGGGCATAGTGCTGTGTGGCATGGGTGAAAGGTGCTGAGAGCCGGCGGAGCGCTGCTGATCGTGGCCCGGTGTTGCGGTGCACCCTGGCGCAGTGAGTGCGTGCCACGGGGCCGCAACATACCTTGTCCCGGTGTCCGGCGATGCTGAAGCTGTCTGGTGTGGCCATATTGCTGCTGGGGGCGCGGGAGCTACGCTATCACGGTGCGCAGAGTGGAGGAGGAGCTGCAACGCATGCCCGTGGCATTGGTGACTTGGCCTGTGGTGAGTCTCTGGGGTGCGATAGTGTGGGGGACACCACTCGGCAGGATACACATGCTGGGCTGCGGTGAGACCAGAGTAATTGGACTGCTGCGCTACGGGGGCTTGCATTACCTCTGGCTGCTCTCAATGAGACTGCTGTGTCTATCTGCCTCTTCGGACCTGCTATTGTGCCACCACTGAGGCCCTGAAAGATTGTGGACCATCTGCCCGGTGGACCCTCTGCACGTCTGACCACGTGCACGCGCGTCTGGTAATGGGACTAGGAATGCCCAGGTTGACTTGGTAGTGCTTGGCGGTGCTGTGTGACGGGGCCTGCCCAGTGCGACTCACGCATATTTCATATCACTACCTGTCTCTCTTAGCTCCTAGACAGAAGGGATTATCAAGCTGATCCCAACACTGTTTATAGATACTTTTGTGAGAGGACTGACCTATTGAACGGTGTGTGTGAAGCGCAGCAGGACTACTTGTGCGCACTAATCCTTCCTGCTCTCTGGCAGACTAAAGTGAGTGGAGGGTCTGCCATATCGGGGTGACAATCGATGACCTGTACGTCCTGCTTAAGAGTGTGAGCACCAGAATCTCCATATACCAGCAAACATGGGCAAGCCTGACAGGAATCAACCACGCCTTAATTTTGACTTGCGCAAATCTGGCAAATCCCAACAAACAGCTGCCTCCGATTCAGAGCTGGATAATGCCACTGCGGCCACGACTGCTCTGGAGAAAACCGTAGCAGCTATCCAGACTAGCTTGTAATCGATAAATGACAACATGGAGGCCCTCAATGGGTGCATGGACCACATTTCAGCCAAACTAGATAGGCAGGGGGTGAGAATTGGTAAGGCGGAACAGCGCATTTCAAACACAGAGGATGGTCTGCAGCGGGTTGATGCGAAAACATCTGACATGGAGAATTTCTTAGCAGTCATTCAAGCCAAAAATGAAGACCTTGAAGTGCGCTCCCGGCGCAATAACATACGCATCCTAGGTCTGCCAGAATCCACAAATGTAGGGCGCTTGGAAACCTACGTTGAAAACCTGCTTCGAGACATGTGTGGCGCCGACAACCTTTCTGATATGTTCATTGTGGAGCGGGCTCACCATTCTCTGGCGGCTCGACCGCCACCGGGTACTCCACCCAGACCGATTATCGCCCGATTGCTCAATTTCAGGGATAGGGATGCGGTGCTCCCCATCTCCAGGCAAAAGGGCACCATTACTTACCAGGGCAACACATTGTCATTTTACCCTGACTTTACGGCGACGGTACAGGCGGCTAGGAAGGAATTTCAACCAGCGAAAAAGATTCTGATCGCCGAAAATATTCAATATGCCATGCTCTATCCAGCCCGGTTACGAATAGGCACCGATGACAAGGCCAAGATTTTTACTAACCCCAAGCAGGCTATGGAATTTGCCAAGTCTCTCCGGCGCAAAAAGAAGGCATCTCCTGTTGCATCGGACACCGAGGAATGATACCCATAACTTTCCTCGCACTGACTATCCCACAGTATCGGCGCTATTGGGGTCTTTGTTGTCACTGATTCACTGCAAGATGCAGCTTAGCACCACTGCTATATTGGATCTTCTGTTCTCACCGACAGATTGTGGGTATGGACTCAATTGCGCTGATGTCTTCGTATCCTTTTCTAATTGCTGACTTTGATACTGATGTAATTGGTATTATACAATCTGTTGTAGCGTGATAGGTTCACTACATTTTTTTTGCAGGTGAAGAGTTATTGATTCAGGGAGCACACACTTTTTAATCGGTGGCCACCTCCCTTGTCCACCAGGGAGTTGACTGTGCCGCGGAGTCCCCTCAAATGGGTATACCCCACATTTCTTTCGATATTTATTTTCACATGTTGGGGTGTTTTTTGATTAATGGGTATGGCTTTGGCAATTTGGGGCTGCTAAAGTGGGCGGGTGGTGGGACCACATGTTGTTGATATGGGAATTGTTCAATGTGATTGAATTGATGCGAGAGATAGGGACTACACTTCCTTTGCAATGTATTATGGCTGCCAGTTGACCACTTCACTGTTGGTAAGAGTATTTACAGGTATTAATGGGTGATGGCTATAACTGTTTAACGTGGAATGTCCGCGAGCTGAACTCCCCCAAAAAAATTCGCTATGTCTTTGCGTATTTGGACCGACACGGCACTCAGGTTGCTCTCTTACAGGAGACACATTTGACTAAGATCTCCGAAACCAGAATTGCAATCAAATGGGCTGGGTTTAAGCTGGCCTCCTCCTATTCCTCTTATGCCAGGGGTGTTCTCATTCTGATTAAGAGAGGTGTCCCATTTACACCAATCAAAACCTATATAGATGACGGGGGACGCTGTTCCATGGTCCATGGTAAGCTTGGGAATTCACTGATTACTTTCATAAATGTGTACGGGCCCATAGCAGATGACATTGAGGTCTTTCAGAGAATGTATGGCGTGCTGAGAGATTGGCCGGAGGCGGCCATTGTGTGGGGGGGATCTTAACACCTACCTAGACCCCAATCTAGATAAATCCAGTCCGCAAGGTGTTCGCACGCCAAGGGTGGCACAGTGTGTTAACAATGCGATGATGGAATTTGGGCTGGTCGATGTTTGGAGACTTCCCAATGGTGCGGCGAGAGAGAGTACACATGCCACACCAGCGCAAAACACCTGGTCTAGGTTGGATTACTGGATTCTGAGTGAGGGAGCAACTGAATGGGTCACTGACGTCACTACTCTTCCACGCACTCTATCAGACCACAACCCAGTGCAACTTGTTTTTAATATTCCAGCCACATTTCACCGTCCGTTCACGTGGCGCTTTCGATCAGAGGCGTTACTGGACCCTATCTATGCCGATACCATTAGAAAAGCCATAGTTGTGAGAAGTTGGCCTGGCATATGCTGTCCACTAATTATAGTGGGCACCTTGCACCAGTCCAAACAACCCCTTATTGGAGATAGGTTAAAGACAACCTTTATTGAAAGCTATCCTAGTGGTAGCTATGGAGTGCAGCCTTCAGGCTAAGTCTTGAAGGAATGTAAAGCAGCTTGTTTTACCAGTCTATAATCTCTTGAGTGACCAAATGAAAGAGCACCACACCAGGTATATATTCAAAATATATGTATTTATTGCTAAACACACCCCTCTAGTCTCTTTATGAGGCTAGAGTTCGAAGTACATAAGTTATAAGATATTAAATCACAGTAATAGCACAAATACACGTTTGGGCCCTAGGGGCGTACCAAACCATATACCAATAAAGTGGTATGCGAACCACGACTGAACTAGACACTAGGCCTAGAGCCTCTAGAAGTGCTTGGACCACAAGGAACCACCCAAGGTAGTGACACAGGGGACCCACGGGAGACGCGTGCAGTGTAAATACACAACCGCGATACGCCGTTAACTTCTATGGAGAAAGTCGGGATCGGGAAAATAGAGGAAAGGGACACTTAAAAGAGGACTAGGACAAAACCCTTTGAGATCTAGGACTTTGAAGAGTCTCTACCCACGGGAGCACCGGAGTACTCGTGTTACCTCACCCAGGAAGCCGGGTGCATAGGTGCCTTTCGGGGTCGGGTTTCGTCGTCGATTCGAATGGCGATCTGCTCCAAAGTGCTGCTGGCGGCCAAGAGAAAAGTGTCCGGGTGGATCCAAGAGTGGATCGGAGTTCTGGTCAACCTGAAAGCAGAGGGGACAGAGTCTGGGTCACTAGCCAGTGACCAGGAAGGCGATGGACAGATGCCCACCGATGTCGAGTGCTTCAGGTGCGTTGACGGTCGTCTTGACTCTTCAGCCACGAGGTCCGGGAGGCGTTGTCGGTGACCAGGAGCAGGATTCGGGCTGGTACACGATGTTTGTCGAGTGCTGAGGTGTCGGCGACCAGATTGGACCCAACAAGCCTTGGCAACGGCAAGTCTCGATTAAGATGTAGATTGTCAATGGTGCAGACCAGCAAGGTCTGTGGAACTCACCCAGCAAGGGTAAGTGAGGGCAGGCCTGGAGCAACCAGGATGCCAAGTAAGAAAAGGATTGGCCTTCGTTAAGGGCTACTAGCCAACAGGCTAGCGACCGCAAAGGAGCCTCGTGACGCCGCACGTGGAGCTGGCTTACAGGACACTCGTGGAGTGGGGGCCAGTGATCTTCGGTGCAGGTGGTGCTGGAGGCTAGGGCTACTCGGAGCCCAAAGCACGACTTCTTGGGAGACTCAGAAGATGATGCACTTGCAAATGTGCTCGGTGTCCAGGGGTCACGGTCTCAAGTCACCCACGATAGCCACGGGCCACAGCTTTGCTGGGGACTCAGGGTTGCCTCGAGGAAGTCTGAGAATCCACCTCTGGTGATGCGATGACTTCGGCGTCCGACGGGAGCTTCAGAAATGCGAACCGGACAGATGCTTCTTTGGTGCCTGCCAAGCAGGGGAGTCACTCCTTGACCCCAAGGGAGATTCTTCAGTCCTCTAATCGTGAGTAGAGCGTCGAAGGGCCAGGATTCAGTTTCAGAGTTTCGTCCAGGGATAATCTAAAGTCCTAAGGACTGGGTTCCTACCTTTATTCTAAAAATAGGGGTTGGACTACTCTGTGGCCCCACCTATGGGTGGGTCAGGGCAGAGGGGTGGCTACACCCTTTCCCTTTGTCCAGTTCGCGCCAAAGCAGGGGCTGCAAGCCCCTGATCCGGTTTGAACTGGGGTATGCACTGAGGACACCAAATGTGCCCCCAGTGCAGGACTTCAAAGCACCCGAAGTGCTCCCGCCCAGCCCCAAAACACATTATCCTGTCTGGGGAGGTGGTCACACCTCCCTGGGACAGGAACCCTATTGTCCAGGCCTCCCCTGCCGGAGTTTCGTCCAGCAGCAGGAGGCCAGACTCCGTGTCTGTGGCAGCAGCATCCATTTTGTGATGCCAGGGCTCTGGAAAGAAGTTACCGGACTAGTCAGAGTTAACATGTCTTTCCCTCTAGAAGGGTGGAATGCTACCCCCGCCGCCAGGATTGGTGGGGGTAGTATTCCAAGATGTTTGACACCAAACACGACATGTTTAGGTGCAGCCATTCCAAAGTTAGCATTTTACCGCAAGGATATAATGCGCTTAAGAGTATATGGTCAGGCTGCACTACAAACAGCATCAGAGAGGGTCTCCGAACGCTGCAGAGGGGCCCTGCTCATGCAGGGCACCCTCTCACATAGGAACCACGCACTCTGCCTTTAGGATTGATAAGGCCTGCCTTAGGAGTGACTTATACGTTTATATGTGTGTATGTATCTCGTGAGATAGGTAACCTATATCACAGTAAGGGGTGCATGCACCACCTTACCCAGGCTGCAGTAGCAGACCTGTGGTGTCAGTTTGGATGGCCTTCCAGGGGTGGCATAATACATGCTGCAGCCCCTGGCAGGCCTCTGAGGTACCTATGCCCTTGGTACATAGTATACCATATACTAGGGACTTATAAGGGCACTCCAGATCCCAATCAGTGATGTGCCTAAGGCACATGGAAACCATTTTAGAGAGGAAGCAGCTAGGCTGGGGTTCTGATTAGCAGGGCCCCAGCCAGACTAATGTCGAAAAACAGTGAAGCATCAGCAAAAAGTGGGGGTACCCATGTGAAGCAGATCCTACTCTCCTACAATAGTACAATATTTTGAGATAAATACAGGCACAGTTGACAGTGTCGCCACCCTCTGGGAGGCTTTTAAGGTGACAATACGGGGGGTCTGCATCAACACCACAGCCGGTATCTTGAAAGACATCAGAGGTCAACTAACTAAGATAGAGAGCACACTGGCGGCCCTTGAGCGTGACTACACAGTTAACCCATGCCTAACCACTCTTTCTCGTATCCACGAGTTGGTCCTGGAATACAACACACTAGCAGAATCCAAAATCCGTTATCTGTCACGTAGACATGTAGCCAGGGCATATGGGGAGGGTGGTAGACCTAGCCGCAATCTAGCTGCAAAACTCAAATCTCGAACCGAACATCACCACATAGACAAAATAACTGACTCTCAAGGGGCGGAATATTACACTCCCCTGGAAATAGTGGACCAGTTCCGAGATTTTTACGCCTCGCTGTACACGTCGCAGGAGACAGCGCCTGATTTAGATATAGCAGAATATTTGGCGGACATAGCTTGTGCGTGGCTAGCGGATGGTCACCGTGATTATTTGGATCAACCGATTGATGTATCGGATATAAAAGTGGCGATATATGCCTTACCTAATGCAAAAGCGCCGGGGCCGGATGGTCTTAAGGCCGAATTTTATAAAGAATATGCAGATTTAATCACACCGCACTTATTAGAAATGTACGCTGAAGCACATGAATCAGGTATTCTGCTACTGCCCCTCCGTCAAGCATTAATCATCACCCTCCTAAAAAAGGACAAACCATCTGACCTTTGCAAATCGTATCGGCCTTTATCCCTGATCAACCTTGACGCTAAAATACTCGCAAAAATTCTAGCCACCAAACTTCAGCCTTTGATGCCCTGCTTGGTCCTTCCGGACCAATCTGGTTTCATTCCTGAAAGATCAACATCCCACAATCTCAGAACCATATTCGCGATGATGCATGTCCTCGACCCGGGCCTGCACGCTGCTGCTGTAATGTTAGACGCGGCTAAAGCGTTTGATTCCATAGAGTGGAGCTACATGTTCCAAATCCTGCAGCGGATGGGGTTTCCATTATTATTTCTGGGCTGGGTGAAACTATTATATACCGACCCGTCGGCTCGGGTGAGGGTGGGGGGTCTGACGTCAGAGCCATTCCCAATCAAACGAGGCACTCGACAGGGATGCCCCTTATCACCACTGCTATTTGCTCTTGCACCCGAGCCCCTGGCATGTGTGATTCGTCAACGACATAGGGAGACGGCTCTCAACTTCATACACAGACCTATTGGCATATCCCTATATGCTGACGACATGGTCCTTTTTATCAGGGAGTCCTGTCGTTATTTGGCGAAGGTGCTGAGAGAGTATATCATGTTTGGGTTGTTCTCTGGTCTCACCATTAATTGGGACAAATCAATGATTATGCCTCTGACAGCTATAACCCCCCCGCCGGCCATGGAGTATCCCCTAGTATGGACCACAGAGCCAGTTAAATACCTTGGGGTTTGGATCCATCGCAACCCCAAAGTCGTTATAAAAGAAAACTATGGACGAGCGTGTACCACACTCGATCAACATGTCGAAAGGTGGGGTGCACTGCCATTATCCCTGGCCGACCGCCTTGCAATTATCAAAATGGTCATCTTACCGCGCTTTTTGTACCTCTTCTCCAACATTCCAATAAAATTGACGCAACACTTCTTCAAGGTCATGTGAACATCTCTGCTCAGATTGATTTGGGGAGGCAAACAGGCTCGTGTGAGCTGGGCAACACTCACACTTGATTATGCCAAAGGGGGTTTCAGTACACCAGACCCATATGTCTACTACTTATGTGCCCAAGCACAGTATGCATATTACTGGGTTAAACCACATGCATACACTCCTCACGTGGTGGTTGAAGATGGCGATGCCCATCCGACCCCCCTACCTAGTATCATTACACATACACGGCGAGGTACCCCAAAAGCTGAGATTAACACACTGGACACAATGATTGCAGCATGGCAATCTATAGGCCAGTTAGCCACTAAACTCCCTATATATGCCCCAGCGCTGCCCCTGGCACATCATGCCGCACTATTGGTTACACAGGAAGACGGCCCGGTGCGATCACTCAGGGAGGCAGGCATTGTCACTATGCAGGACCTTTACCCAGATGGCAACTTCATCACTTTTGCAGATCTCCAATATATCACTAACCCTACACCACTATTCCAGTTTACTATCCATAGGCTTAGGCAGGCTGTTAAATCGCACTATACTACGTATCCAACTGAGCCACCAGCGCTACAATCCTTACAGCTACTGTTAACTACTCCTACGCGGAGAAAGTTAGTCACAAAGATTTATAAGGCAGTACGGGCCTAAAAAACCAGTGAACCGGATCGGAGTCTTGCCCGCTGGAACGATAAGCTGACTCCCCCCCTGACACCCTCTGAGTGGGAACATATCTGTAACCTCACCAGCAAACTTACACCCAATGGCAACCTACGAATCATACACTTTAAGTACCTCCATCAGATATATCACACACCCCTTCGGTTACACAGGTATGGACTGCACGAGTCCAGCAGATGTAGGCGATGTGGCCACATGGATGCAGATTTTTGGCACCTCGCCTGAGACTGTGGGCTGGTGGCACGATTTTGGCAACATGTGGTGCACCATGTACAAAAAATGTCTGGGATAGAATTGCAATGTACACCATTGGTCTGTTTATTATGTTATGTTCCTCATGTGAAAGGAACTTTAGGCAAATTTGTACGCATTGCACTATTGATGGCCAATCGCCGGGTTGCTGTAACGTGGGAGGGCACTCATGCACCGAAGGTCGAACACTGGCTTAAAGACATGGTATATTGTAAGAAAAATCTCGAACTGTACACGGAAGAACTACCAACGTCGTCCAAACCCAAGGATATTTGGGAGCCACTACGCCAATTTCTTAAACAACAAGCCCTAGTCAGGTCTCCAGATATAGCGAATGATACACTGTATGATTATAACTTGTCACCCGTATTATCAACTAAGGTCACTGATTTGAAGTGTGACGGTCATGTTTCTCTGTATTGATCAATCACATATTGTTTCTATTAGTTTTGTTTTGAGCTACCTTGCATGGTAGCGTTTGCTGCTTTTATCTTTTGAAAATACAATAAAAAGATTTACAAAAAAAAAAAAAATTGTTAGGGTGCTCAGTCTTTCTTGTGTACCTTTGTAACTGTATATATGTAACTTGTTAGTGTGTTTAGTGTATCTTGTGTACCTTATGTAACTTCCCTGGTTCTCTTGTAAAGCGCTTTGACACCCTTGGGTAAAATTTGCGCTATGTAAAACTGCAATAAACAAATAAATACATGAATAAATAAATAAATAAATAAATAAATAAATAAATAAATAAAGTACAGAAAGGGCAATGGACATGTTTGTGGAGTAAGGCCTGGGGTGTTTTTTCTGGGTTTTCTTGTTTTTCTACACATTTTCTGGAGGGATTTAAAAAATGTACTCCCGTTGTCCTAGGGTATTTGGAGCTTGGTGAACTAGTTTTTAGGCCACAGATATTATTCTCTTTTGTAATTCATTAATTGATGTTTGCCACTCTTCCTGTTGCTGTGTGCGTGTGTAATTGGAGCTGATATTTCCTCTCCTAGAGAAATTTTGGGCTTCGAGGGGTCTAAAGGTGTTATCTTTTTTGCAGTCTCACTCCTGCTGCCTGCTTGAGGTTTCCTGGGGCAGCTTGATTGGTTTAGATTAATGTCCATAATACTCTGACACTTTATAAGCCTAATGTGGGGATTTTGGGAGTGCCCATTTGGATCCCACAAATATTTTGCTGAATTTACCTATTTGTGTCTGAAGTTTCTGCCATTGATCTAGGATGTTTGCTAGATGGTGTAATTTTCCCTGAAATATTTTTGAGGTTACACCCAATAAATTTCCTAAGACCCAAAGAGAAATTGATAGCTTTTCTGAAAAAAAAGAAACACTGCTGCTATAAGGAATGGTGTTATGAGTGAAGCAAACCTAGCTCACTAGTAAACACAGAGGGGCCGATTCCGATCTCGGCCGGTAGGGCTCCGAATCGGATTCGGCTTAACCGGATCCGATTCGGAGCCCTATTACCCGACCGATCCGTACGCGCGTCCGGACGAGCGAGTACGATGCGAAATCGCCGACCGACTCGTCCGGGCGTCCCGACCGACTCGATCCCGGCTCTAAACGCACCGACCGACTCGCACGGACTCGACGCGCACCGCGCAATGGAGACGTTTCCCGGCCGGGTGAGTACGATGCGCGCCCCGAGCAGTCCGACCGAGCCACACACTCCGGCTCAAAAGAGCTGTTGGATCCGTACTTTGGGGGTCCGTGTCGGACCCCCCTGAACGCGTAGCCGCGCGAGTCGCACACAGGGGGACCCATGGGTCCCCTCACCTGCATGCGTGTACGGGGCGAATCGCTCGCCGCGTACACGCTGTAGGGGTGCCCTTGTCCGCGATCGCACCCATTGAGTCAATGGGAGCCCGCGTGCGCGTTATGCGACAGGCTCCCATTGACTTCAATGGAGTCCGACCGACTCGAGTCCGATGGCATACGTGCGCATCGTACTCGTTCGGTCGGGCTTCACGAGTCCGATTCGGTCGGATATCTCTCCGGGTCCGGCTCGGTCGGAGAGATTTCCGGCCCGAATCGGAATCGGCCCCAGAATCTCTCATTTGCAGGTGAAAGTGCAGAGCCATGCATTGAATCCAGAAATTAATACACACAGGGCCAGATGTACAACTGTTTTTTGCGGTCGCAAACGGGCAATCGTCCCGTTTGCGACCGCAAAATAGGTCTGCCCTATTTACAAACCCTATTTTGCGAGTCGATAACCTATTACAACTCGCAAAATCGGGTTTGCGACTCGCTCTTAGGACAGGGCGTGCCAAGGGTGTCCCTTCCTAATAGCGACTCGCACTTCAATGTAAGACTGTTTTGCGGCTGCAATTGTAGCAGCAAAACACTCGCAATTTACCACCCATTTCAAATGGGTGGTAAGCCACTTGCAAACGGGTAGGGGTCCCCATGGGACCCCTTCCCCTTTGTGACTGGCATTGAAAATATTTTTTAAGAGCAGGCAGTGGTCTCACGGACCACTGCCTACTCTTAAAAAATGAAGGAGTAAAGTTTCATTTTTTTTTTTTAATACATCCTGTTTTCCTTTAAGGAAAATGAGCAGCATTAAAAAAAAATAAACTGCTTTATTGAAAAATCAGCCACAGACATGGTGGGCTGCTGACCCCAGCAGGCCACCATCCCTGGGAGTGTTAGCCATTGCCAATGGGGTCGTAAGTTGTCACCTGCCTCATAAATATTATTGAGGCAGGCAATTTGCGACCCCATTAGGAATCGCAAACAGTGTCTGAGACACTGTTGTAAATTTCAATTTGCGAGTCACAAATTGCGAGTCACAAAACGATGCAATTTGCGACTTGCAAATTGGAAGGGTCGTACATCTGGCCCACAGACAAGTATCTGAATTTTGCAACAAATCTATATTACCCACAAATAAAGAAATCAAAGGCTATTTTAATGCAAAATTCTGTTCCTATTGTGAAGAAGCAATACTCAACTGCGTCAAAAGCTATTACCCCCCCCTTGGAAGTCTATAAATATAGAGGCCAAACTGCTGCCCTGTATGGCTCAGAGCTATGGGGGGGCGAAACCCTCTACCCATTAATTGTTGGGGAAAACAAAATCTTGAGAATGTTTATGGCTCTTCCCCAAAATACCCCAGTGATCCCTTTAACGTATGATTTAGGCATAAAACGATTGGAATACTTGGCTATATGGAGAACATTGTCATACTGGGTTAGAATCTGGTCAACAGTGGAACTAGAAATCTATAGACATACCCTGAGTGAGCTACTGGTACTGGATGCCCATGTTACTTTTCCCTGGTTGGCCCATATTCGGAAGTGGCTCCTTGATTTAGGCTTGAGCAGATTCTGGATAAACCCGAGGCTGTTGACGCCTGAATCAAAGTGTGAGATCAAGAATATTTTTGGGAATTTCATCTGGCACAAAATCATTTTAAATAGTACATCAGGAAGGCTTACAACACAAATTTTAATGTTCAAAACGACTCCCTGCTTTGAGTCCTTCCTGGATGAAATAGAACCACAACTCGCAAAAACGTTATACCTAAAATTTAGATATGAAATACTTCAGATAAATGCTTTCACATCTAAATGGGTAGTGCCACAGGTTGGGGAAAAGGACTCTAACTGTCAGCTATGCCAATTAGGAGCAAAGGAGGATATTGCACACGTTTTATTTTTTTGCCCAGTGTATGCAAATGCCAGAAGAAAATGGATAAAACCACTAGGTAGAAGTTTGAATGTTAGGAAATACAATGAGATGTTACGTATATTAAAAACTGATAGTTCTAAACTCATTGTATTTGGTGTTAGCAGATTTTTATTGGCCATTAGTTATATAAGGAAAAAGAAAGGGCAAAAATGTTAAATCTCAAATTTTAGATTGGGGCCTGACTTTTGTATTTTTGTATTTTTGTATTCTTGTACTAGTGTATTTAATAAAGTATGAGTGTCCGGACCGAAATTTGTTAAAGTAGAGTAGTTTCATATAGAATGTATTATATCGATATCAATGAATTATTTTAGCATTATTTTTAATTGTGTATTTTTAAGGAAGCTTACGTTAGTCTTTACTTGCACTTTTCAGTCATCTTCCTACAAATATCATAAATGGATATATATTGTTCAGTAAAAAGATGAATTGAAGACTTCCACCTATATAATTATTGTGTATTTTATATATGATGAGGATAGTGCTTAATGTAAATAATAATGGGAATAATGTATTGTATGTGCTTTGTAAATGTTTTAAAATATTTGAATGCTTTGATGATTCTATGAATCGAATAAAGTTTTGAACTGAACTGAAATATACTCCTGCGAATACTGCAAGAATAATTTCTATGACAATTAAAAGCTCAGTGAACAAAATCAATAAAGGTGTGAACCCTAAATGCACCCAATCTTATTTCTTAAGACTGCGCCAATTAATTAGTAAAATTCATACCTATGGTATATCTAGCTCAAATGCAGCTTACTTTTAAAGACTTTATTGATATCACATAGTTATACAGTAGAGTTATACTATTAGTATAACTCTACTGTATAACTATTACAGGCAATAAGGAGTTAAGATAATATATATGCTGTGTAAATATCTTTCAAATGGAAGAAAACTATAAAACACCATCCTGTAACCATAAATATCAATAAATCTCAAATGATTTCATTCTTTTTCCAAGTAATGAAAAAATGATATTCAACGCTATTCAGTCTTGGCTTGTCAAAACAAAATACAAATTCTATGAAAGTTTATAATCAAAAGACAGTAAAAAATCACAAATAATTCAAGGAGGTTTATCAAATTCATCAGCAGAAATATCTTTGTATTTCGTCAAAGAACTACTTTTGTTTAGAAATACTGCAAACGGAAGTCATAAATGTTCTCTTTTTTTAGCATTCAAATGCAGCTTAGTGTACTTTAGAATATCAACAGTGAGTCGTGCACACCTACACATAACCCAACGTCAAAAGTCCTGGAGCTGGAGATTCATCTCTCAGCATCCACTAGCAGTCGGTCCTCATCCCCAGTTACTGGTATCTTTCATACCTTTTTTATTTGGTAGTCTATGGAGCCAGGTGAGGCTTGCTCATGCTCAGCTCTTGATTCAATTGCACCAAACAATCAACAATACATTTGTTCAGATACCACTATTGTATCCTTTAGTTCCTCTGATATGTAACTGTGCAGGGCCATTCACAGTTGTGAAAAACCAGCTGTTGCAGTGAGTGGAACAATCCCTCCTCTGGCATGTTAACAAGAACCACATAAATAGGATATGACAGTTAAGCTGAGAAAGGTGCTGAATCACAAGGGACTTATGTGGAGTACTACGTGAGTACTCCTTCGCATACTCATAAATTCCTTCGTGAATTTCCCCCAAAATGTTCCACTCCCTATTAGTAATAGGGCAAATCAGGCTTAGGTCTTTCTGTCTGGACTAAATGTATATGAATCTCCCAATTTTATTTCCCATTTTAGATGTATTGGGGCTAATTTACAAAGAAAATATAGAGAATGTGGAGCAGTACTACAAAAGTATTATTTAAAATACTTATAAAAGCCTTTCTGAATCAGCACAATCATTTTTAGAAATGGAAAGGCCCACATTAGTATTTTACAGACCTGACATCTAGGCCCTGAGCTACTGTCATGCACTTCAATGCGTTCTTCACACAAACAATAGACATTTTAATATACAGCAGGGCCTGTGCTGCAAATACTATTATATATACATTTACTAAATGCCACACGTCACCCCTTTTGTGTATAATTGCTGCATTTTTACGCCCGGCTTGTATGTAAATTAAACCTTAACTCTATAATCTTACTGCTCACTAAAAATAGTGTGTCGTATAGTTGATAAATATATACAAGTCTTAATTAATTTTGCGGAAATCATTTGGGCTTTAAAAATAAAGGATGCATTTCACCTAATAGCTTAGACTAATCTATTCTTCTTGGTGTTATTCCTCAGTGAATCATCCAGTTTTGTGTTCTGGATATTGGGCATGTCTGCTGCTTGATTTTAGTAGACTGACAGCATCTCTTCAGAAATGCTCAAGTGCATATTGTTGTCATTTCCAGTTCTAGAACTCTTTTGCAATAATGCACCATTTTCCTGCATCAGTATTCAAGCCCATTCCTCTTTGTATCTTTGATTCATACTCAAACATCACTTTAGTGTCCATCTCAGTATCACAATTGACATTGCTCTGCCCCCCAGAATTATTAGTGCCAATACAAAAAAAGCCCACTCCACCCCCCCAAACCTTCGGCCACCACCTGCACTCCACCCCCGTTGGCAAAATTCCTCTGGCAGCAGCGAAAAGGAAGTATGTGGTTCATCAGCATGCTACACACATGCAGATGGTGAGCTGTGGCAATGAAGCAGTATCCTCGAGTGGTAGCAAGAATGGTAACACAGTGAATAAGGGACATTTTTGCTGCCTCTTTTTTTCTGTTTCTTTGTACCTTTGTCAGCTTCTCAATATGCAAATGCAGCAAAAGTTTGAAAAAATGTTACGTTGCAACAGGATTGCTGTAAGAATGCCTGGTCGCACACACAGAAAGTTACATAACAACAATAGTTAATTCAAACTGAGCTGTGGCTGCTAAGCAGTGTTCATATGGCGCCTAGCATCAAGAAAGCTGATACCGTAATTAAGACATCTTTCTGCTGCCTCTTTTTTTTTTTACAAATTCTTAGTTTTTAGGTCAAGCCTAGCCAGCGCGCATGCGCTGTCTGCAAGACCTAATGTATTTTCAATATGGGCTTTAACCAAGCCCAAAGGTTGCAATTGGTTCTTTGTTCTGGCAATCGGTAATGCTGCCTTTTCATTGGGGCATTGTCCCTCCTTTGGAGCCTGGTCCCCCACCTGCCCCCCGGGCAATTTCACTTTTGGTTGGCCATCTCAACACTTCCTCCTGGCACAACACTATGGCCCCTCCTCCCGTCTGGTCTCCAGCGTGGCCAGTGCTTGCTGTTCAGGATGGCAGGTATGGCTAACAGAAATCCAAGTATCAATACTTCTGTGAGCATGCGCCATAGGAAGTAAAGGTACAATGCGCTACTAAGTAGTGTCTTGTGTTTATAGCATGTGCTGTGGATGGTTCTGGCAGTTTGGTTTACGGAGAGGAAGGGAGCTGTGTCCTGGGCTGCCTGTTAAAAATCTTGCACAACAATTTTTCATTTTCACGTGGATAGTAAAAATCTCTCACACAATATTTGATCTAGAAAATTGAGTGATGCTCCGCAAAGGAATTTTTTGGCATGATTAGCACAAGGTGAGTAAACATAATTTAATGTGCACATGTTTTTGTAGGAACATTGGTGTTTCTGAAGCTATATGTGAATGGTATTTAGAAATAAATGGTGCACAAAAGTAGTCCGCAGCAAGGTATGCAGAAATGCAATGCTATGTGAAATCGCTGAGTTGAAAGGAAAGTGCCACACTGATAACGTGGACGCGGAACGTTAAAACGTGCTTAAAACAATGTTGTGTTTGAGTGGTGGAGTTTTTGTTTACGTGCTGATTTTAGCAGTTTCCTTCTTAAGACAATAGTGTTTCACATTTATTTCTGTGGCATGCACAGGTCAGCAGTCCCCTTTTACTGTAAACGGGTGTGCAAAAGCAGGTAAAAACTAACATATAGCGACTTGTTTACAACTGAACAGTGACGTTGGGCGACTTTTAGTAAGGGTTGTTTTTTGTTTCAGATCTTCGACTCCCCTATCTGAATAAGGGATTTTAGTCTATGCAGTTATCTGTTCTGAGCTGTTTTGGGGGAAAATTCAGAAACGCATCTTTATATTTTCCTAATAAAGTGCAACACAGATTCATTTATTTTATTTATTAGTTTTATGTGTTTAGTTCTGTATGACACAAAACGCCTTCCGAACGCTTGGAGAAGATATCACCGGAAAAGCAAGGACAGTACCATAAAAGGGTGCAGTGATGTAGGCAGAAAAAGATTTTACTGTATTGTGTTTGCATTACAAGCTGTGATGATGGGAATACGTTCTAGCAGAGTGATGTTCTTTGTTAAGCTCTTATGCTGCCATGACTCTGACCATCTCCACGCTCACCAAGCATTGCACAATATTTCACCAAAGTCTTCACTTTTGGTAATTGTGTGAACTATGCCAGCAGGTTGCTGTTGACCCAAACACCTTACAAATAAGTGTGCTCTGAAGTCATCTAAAATAAATCCACATTCTCAGATCCCCCTTAATACATGCACCCAATCTCACATGGTGAAGTTTTCAGTTTTCCCATTTACACCTGGAGTTATTACAGGTTGACTTTTTTTCTCACCCTCTATTCCAGAAAGTGTCTCTTTAAAAGTGAGCACCTTGTTCAGCCGCTGACTCCGTTTAAGTTCCTGAGAATGTAAGGATCATCACTTGATCCAATGTCTTTTCCTTCACTAAGGAGATTCCTAAGAACTCAAGGAATAACATGCTCTCAGTACTGTAGCAAACTCCCCACTATTTAGGTGACTCACAGACAAGAAGTCATTGAAGCAGTGCTGCATACTCTCCCTGTGGTGCTATGGTGCAATCTATGCAAGAGCCACTTCAAATAGTGTCAAACATGTCCAAATATTTACAGGAGACAGGACAGTCTGTAGGCATGCATTTATCAATATACTTCATTGTCACATTAAAAACTCAGTAAATGTAAGCTGTCTGACTACATAGGTAGGGGTTTGGAAGTAAGCTCAATGTCCACCTTTGTCATCAGCACTCCCACTCGTGGGACTCTCACAATGTCAGCCTACTCGTCGATGAATGATGAAATGCAAAGCATTAAAAGGCTCTGATAAATGTATTACATTTGCTGTAGCACAGGCACCAGCTCCACCACGCACCTTTCCTATTGGCTTGAGTCTTAAAGGCCTCCCAACGGCCCACCACAACCCACTAACACCAGATAAGTGAGTGCTAGGCCTCACTCAGTTACCGCCTGCCGCCTACCCCCGTGAATCACAGAGCTCCATGTGGAGGACTTGCGAAGACGCCGGACAAGCGTTATGACTCCCAGCTCTCAGGCAGATTGATGGTCTGCTTTGCCTGACTACAACATGGCTGACTGTCTCCATGATCTTTTTGCCTGACCTGTCGTGACAATCGGTGAATTTGAGCCCACCCCAAAGGCTGACCTTTAGCCTGTGTCCCCTCTAGGGTACACCTCATTTGATTTCAGTGGCTGCATTTTGTCAGTGAAGCTGAGTAATTGACACTGTAGTGATAAACACCGCATTTATATCGCCATTCCACATAATTACACTCCATAACACACAATCCCACTCCACATATCTCCAGTACACTCAACACCACATAATTATTATCCACATATTTCCTCTGCATACCATGCCACATAATTCCACTACACAAATCCACTCCACACCACTCAATTTTAGAACTAACAATTCCAATTCAAGCCACATAATTATACTACACACCACATACATACACTCCATAACACAAGGGTAAAAACAATGTCATTTACAAATTCAGTAACTCTAACTCAACCAAATGCGACACCGATTTCATTGCAAATGCTTGTTTAACTTTCCACACATAGCAATATTACGAAAAAAGGTCAAATTGCAAAAAGGCATGCTGTGGAACAAATGGAAGTTCAGACACAGAGGAAGTTTACAAAACTTTAATAAATTCAAACAATTTTAAATTAAGAAATATTACTGACATACGATCTGAAAGGATCAGCAGTGTTAAACCTGGTGCTGGGAGCATGCATGCAGATTCTTCTATGCCTGCATTGATACACACACCCTCAGTGGACAGCCTTCTCTTGCATGGGAATCTTTTTTCAAAACTGCTGCCTGCCTCTAAAATAAAGGGGCTTTTGATACACAAAGAAAAGAAGGCCAGATGTTGTAAAGCTTTTTGTATTTCTTGACGGGCCGGGTCCGCAATTTCGGAGCTTTAAGAAATGCAAAACAGCTTTTTCATATGTACAAAGGCCAAAAAACGGTTGAAAATTGCGATTTGTACCTGGTAGAAATCGCAAATTGCAACAGCAATTTAGGAAAAACAAATAGGGATTACCTATTTGCGATTCCTAAAGCACATGTACAAAGCATTTCCTAAATGCGAATGAGGCATTTAGGAAATGCTATTACCATTGACTCAAAGTCGATAGTGTGCAAAATTAAAAAATGCATTTAAAAATGCATTTTTTAATGTGACATGAAGTGCACTTATGCCACTAGGGCACATGTCCACTTACAAGTGCCCTACGAATTTTGGGATGCCTCCAGGGGGGCCTTAAGCCCAGATGCACCCTTGGGTTTGTATTTCCTTAATTGTGATTCTGAATATTTGGAAATCGCAATATTCGGAATTCACAAATTTTGTGCATACCATTTTGCATTTCCTAAATAGCGATTCCTACAGAATCGCTATTTAGGAAATGCAAAATAAGGATTTTGTACATCTGGCCCAGTGAAGACCTACCTCAGGCCTTGCAATTTTACAATTTTGATGCTGACAAAAATATAATAAAATCATCTAAAAACAAAATATTGAAATAAAATTACAAAACGAAAACTATACACAGACAAATAAAAGTCAAAATATAAAAGACAAAAAATTAAAGGGATAAAAAATAAGAAAAAGGTCAAGCACAGGGAGGTAAAAGTAAGGAAAATCCTTGGGAGCACTAGTTTGGAAAAAACTAAGAAGGGATTGCTACATGCTAAAAAAGCAAAAGCAACAAATAAAGAGCAGGAAGCGTTTGTGCATATGACATATAAGTTTGCCTCCTGACTGACTGGATATTGGATGTTCACTAGGAAAAGCTAAATTGCATTAAAAGGCATTGCAGAAGTCATGGTTTCTTCATAAACTGTCCTCTTTGCATATGTTGTATACAATCTATATTCCTCATTAGGCTATATGTACTGCACAAGGAAAAAACTTTGCTACTTTACAGGCACTTAGCAAAGTTCCATGAACTGTCATTGCTGTGGGTACAGGCCAGGTTAAACTCTGTGAGTGAGGGTAGCATTTGAGCTTTGACCTGACTTAGAGACCCATCAAAAAAAGGACATGGGTTACTACTGTAAAAGTAACATCGCATAGCACTGGCCCCTGAATAGCTTAGAGCACAGAAGATATTCATTCATTCATGAAACTTTATTTCGGCTATTACGGCCATAAAAGTACATACATATACACAACCAAATTAAAATTAATATCAAGATAAAATACGATGTCGTAAGAACCACTTATTATAAAATAGTACAAGCATAGATAGCAGTAATGATCGCTCATTGGGAAACAGGAAATAAAAATAATAATCATCACTATGGGCAATATAATCACTGCAAGCCAATCATAAAAAATATAAATTAAACTAAAAATATTAAAAGAAAATTCACAGCCTATGTTCTTATATAAAACCTAAGTCGCGGTAGCAACCAATTAAAAGCAGGTCTTAATAGATCTCGTATCAGTTGTTTGATAAAATACCTACACTTACAGGCTAGGTTTTTTGCCAAAACTAAGGTCACAATGGTTGACAGATGGGAGCGGGTATTACTAATTCTCACATCGATTTTTCAAAAGATACCTTCGCTTACACCACATTACAAAGAGAAACTTAGAGATTGCAACAACAAAAACCGGGTTAGTATCAGATTTTAAAACCCTGTAGGATTCCTTATAATTTCTAATACCTAGGTTCCTACACAGTTGAATAACCCACTTTAACCTTGCCCACTTATATGCCAAGCAGAAGAACAACACATGAATTACAGTTTCCTCCTCTACTAGGCACTCCGGGCAAAGGTGGGTGGTAGCGCATGCCCATTTGTTGGTGAGTGCATGGAGCGTCAGCGTCCCATATCTAAATTGCAAAAACTGTTTTTTTGCTGTTGGTGGTTGAATAAAATCCAACACCTGCTACAATTTATATTGCTGTTTTATATCCAGGAACCCATAGGTTAAACTAGAAGAATTAGTGGTCTGTAAAATGCATGACAATTTATACCCCTTCAGTACACACACCAAGGATTTTTGAGATAGCTGAGCATGACTCCTCCGGTGCCGACCATAGGTCCTCCCTTCCTATCGCACGGAATGAGTCTCTGATAAAGGAGAACCATGGGATATTACCCGCCCCCAGAGTGGACATTACAGCCTTTAATTCCTCTCTATAATGTCCTAGCTCTGGCGTACTCCACAGCCGTCGCCAGTAAAGCAGTGGGCGAGAAGCAATTGGGTCTGCAATGGGAAGGATGCCCAGATCCATCCTTAGTGGCGTTAAAGGAGTACTTTTAGGCAAACACAGGATTTGTCTCATAAAATTATTTTCTGTTATAGTGAGGGCATTAACTAAGCTATGTCCCCAAAGTTCGGCCCCATACATAGTTGCCCCCTAGCTTGGACCTTGTAGATTTCTACAGGCGGGCTTATAACCTTTAGGGCACATCTCTTATAAACCTTTAAAATCCCCCGACTGCCTGAATTAGCTTTAAATTAGCTTTGTTGATTTGGGGTCCCCACCCCATTTTATCGTTTAATGTGAGGCCCAAATAATCAAAGATAGGAACCCTTTCTAAGGGTCCATCATCCATTCTTGGGTGCGGACAGTTTATAGAGTCAGAAGATATTGAAAGAGGTTTCATGTCATGACCGTGTGTGGCAAGTGAAGTTTCAGTGGAAAACTTGTGACAACCTGGCCCTAAAGTCACTTGGCATGGACTGCCTGTTCTGGAGGTGCACATCTAGGACTAGGTGGATTTACAAATAGAGACTTCTGCGAACAGTCTCTCATTTAGCAGTATCACCCCTAAAGACACCATGCAGGGTAAATCTTGTGGAGGCCCATTATGAGGCAGTATAGGCTACTAGGTTAGGGGTATATTTCCAACTGTCCCTTAATCCAATTATGCTCTTATTGAATGTAAGGTATTCAGTCATATCCCCAGATTAATCAGAGATCTAATGCCCATAACATGTGGCTACATTGGGGTCCAGGGAAAAGGCCTCATATTATTGATTCATTTATAGCATTTAGGTGCTTCCACAATTTGCCATTTTTCTTTCATCCCAGACTGTCAGATCCGTGGACATGTATTTGGATATCCAAGCTCATCCATTAGCAAACCTGATACACTAGGCACAGCAAAGGTGAGCTGATAAGGTTTCCTACAAAAGGTGATGAAAATTATAAATGTGAATGCAATAAGACACAACAAAATATCACAGTAAACTCAATATCCTACCACAGCTGTTTCATAAAAAAGAAATAGGCCTTACTTTACCTATAGATAAAACAACAGGAAGCATTGAATGTACACTAAACACTTAAAGATCTTAGCATTTACTGGGATGATTTATGAGTCCAAATATGTTTCTAGCTCTTCCACTGTAAATCCAAATAAATCTTTCGTTCAGTCATATAGTCAGAGTTAATGCAGAGAAAAGAATGCCACATGATGTTTTTCTGCCATCCTATAGGACTTTCTACCCTAGATATATGTTTACTTTTCCAAGTCAATGGAGTACTAGTGCCAAAAAGAATGCAACTAACTTTGCAATGACGTGGCTAGCTCTAGCCCAGTTTATCTAGTTTGTCTAGTTGAACTCTTTTTTAAGTGTAATAGTCCAGCAGATTTAACACTGGTGATGGACAGTTGCCAAAATGTGTCCCACATTTGATGCCCCAATCTATGGCTGACAATGTCTTCAGTGTCCACAATCTAATGATGCTTACATGCTCTAGCTCAACTGCAGCAGACGCTTGACCCCAACAAACATTTGTACCATGCACATACCATCTGAAGCTCCCATTCCATGTTCCCCAGATGATCTAACGGTGAGCAGTCAAAATATCGAAAATTAAATATCGATATACACTAATATCGAGGTGACAATATCGAAGGGACAGAATATCGATGTTAAGAATATCGATGGACAGAATATCGACCCTAAGGTAAGTAATATCGATTTTTTTATATCGATGTAAGTAATATCGAAGTTAGTAATATCGAAATCAAATATATCGATGTTACTAATATCGATGTTACTAATATCGATATTTGTATTATTGTTATGTATTTTGTTATGTGTTTAATATGTATGTGTTATATGTGTTTTTGTTAAGTGTTCTACTTGTCTAAAAATATATGTATACAATTTTTATATGTTAATAATGTTTTTTTAAGTTATTTTTTTTTTTAGTACCGTAGCGGGTTGTGGGTTTATAGGGGAATAGGGTGGGAAGTAATTTAATTATACTAAATTAATTATTAATTTTTAGGAATTATAAATTAATTTTAATTATTTTTTGCGTTTAAGTTCTGTAGCGGGTTGTGGGTTTATAGGGGAATAGGGTGTGAAGTAATTTAATTGTAATTAAGTTATAATTTATTTTAATTAATTGGTATTGATAATTATATTATTGTTAATTAATTAATAATTGGTAATTAATTTTTATTAATTGGTTATTAATTTTTATTAATTGATTAATTGATCATTATGTTAAGTGTATTATTTTATTATTGGAGTGTGTTGTGCGTTTATAGGGGAATAGTGTTGGAAGTAATTGAAATCTAATTAAGTAATTATTAAATGTATTGTTGGGTATTGATAATTAATTTATTGGACATTAATTATTAATTGGTAATTTTTTTAATTAGAATTTGTGGGTTCTAAAAATTAATTTATTGTTGTTTTATCACTAATTGGTAATTAAATATTATTAAATATTATTTATTGATACATTTAATTAATATGTTAATAAGTAATTTTTAATTGATAATTAATGTTTAATAATAATAATTATTGGTACAAAAAAGCATTTATTTGTTCAATATTAGTTAATTGGTAATTAATTTTTAATAATTAATATGTTTTTTGTTATTAAACATATTTTATTGTTCAATGTTTATTATTTGGTAATTAATATTTATTAATTATTATTTATTGGTATTTATTATTAATGTATTGCTAATAAATTTTCCATTGGTAATTATGTTTTTAATAATTATTTATTGGTATTTGTAAATAGTTTAGAGTTATTTAGAGCTATCCAACACTTTCCCTACTGTTGCACTCTCTGGAGTTGGAATAGTAATTTTTACCCCTACGATATCCAGCACTTTCCCTACTGTTGCACTCACTGGAGTGGGAATAGTAATTTTTACCCTCACGCTATCCAACGCTTTACCTACTGTTGCACTCCCTGGAGTGGGAATAGTCATTTTTACCCCTACGCTATCCAACACTTTCCCTACTGTTGCACTCACTGGAGTGGGAATAGTAATTTTCACCCTTACGCTATCCAACGCTTTCCCTAGTGTTGCAGTCACTGGAGTGGGAATATTCATTTTTACCCTCCCGCTATCCAACGCTTTCCCTACTGTTGCACTCCTGGAGTGGAAATAGTAATTTTTACCCCTACGCTATCCAACACTTTCCCTACTGTTGCACTCACTGGAGTGGGAATAGTAATTTTTACCCTTACGCTATCCAACGCTTTCCCTACGGTTGCACTCACTGGAGTGGGAATATACATTTTTACCCCTACGCTATCCAATACTTTCTCTCCTGTTGCACTCTCTGGAGTGGGAATAGTAATTTTAAGCTCTACGCTATCCAACATTTTTCTTACTGTTGTTTTTTGGGGAGTTGCAATAGTAGTTTTATTCCCTCCGCTATTTAATATTTTTTGTATTATTTTAGTTAATGTAGTATATCATTAATTTTAAAAATATTAAAAGTAAATGTAATTTTTTTAATTTGTTATACATAATTATTTAATTTTTATTTATGTTATTGTTTTATGTGTATAGATGTATTTGTAATTAATAATATTTTTTAATAATTTATAATTTATTAAAATAATTATTAAAACTGATTATTAAATAAGTGTATATATTATATATTATATGTATATGTTTAATTAATGTTTTATTAAATTATATATATTACTTATTAATTTTAAACATTAAAAATATTTTTAACTATGTTTATTTTATTTATAAGTATTATTTAGTTTATTTTACATATTTTTTAACAAAAAAACCCGATATTTTTAATAACGATATTTTTGACATCGATATTTTTTTCCGATATTTTTGTACTTACCATGTTGTAGATAGGATATCAATATTGTTGACATCGATATTCTTGCTCCGATATTTTTGTAGGTCGATTTTTTGACCTTCGATATTTTGTCAGTGATCCGATCTAACATCAGCCCCACATACCCCACTGTTAAAGATGTCATCCATAAGGTGGCCTTCCCCCAAACCGTTTGCCTGCTTACCTCCTCTTTTTGTTGATTCTTTTCATTGGCCTTAGGACTCTGAACACTTTAACACTGTTGACCAGAGAGAAAGTGCATGTGCTTCTCGTCTGAACATGGTATAATTGGTGTAAACCCGATTGACATATTTAAACTACTTATAAGAACCTTGTAAAGCGGTAAACCATATACCCAAGGCCTGTAAATTAAATGCAACTAGTGGGCCTGCAGCACCGATTGTGCCACCCAAACATGAAGCATTTCAAATCTGTCTCAGGCCTGCCACTGCAGGGTCTGTCTGTGCAGTTTACTGCCACTTTGACGTGGCACTTAAAACCCTTTGCCAAACCTTAAAGTCTTTGTTTATTACGCATTAGACACCCTAGAGTAAAGTAGGCCCTAGATAGCCCAATGGGCAGGGTGTCATGCAATTAAAAGGTAGGACATGTACTTTTAAGTTTTACATGTCCTGGTAGTGAAAAACACCCAAATTCATTTTTCACTACTTTGAGGTCTGCTCCTCTCAAAGGTTAACATTGGGAAGCCCTTAATACACTTTTAAGCTGTAATTTCTGAAGGAGTAGCAGTGTTATGCTTTATATCATTTGAATTGTAATGATAAATCCTCTTTACTTGTAAAAGTGGATTTAACATTACTATTTCACAAATGCCACTTTTAGAAAGTGTGTTACTAGAGGGAGGCTTGGGTCCTTGTGCAAACTAGATTGGACCACTTCTATTGTGTATACTAACAAAGTATCTAGTTGCCTTATTTCTCAATGGTTCAAAAATAAAAGAACCAATGCCCTTAATTCATTAGACCTTGTGATTTATTTAACTTTTCTTTGTCTTTTTCAGAAAAATGTTTTTTGCATTTAAAGCATGTCTCATGAAGGGCAGCACTTAATTTGTGAAAACACTTAATACACACATACATAGATCACAGTTGTGTTTACATAAATAACATGTACATACTTACTGACATATTTATATACATAACATATTTGACCAGTCCTTTACTGACACATAAGACACTTGGTGGAAAATTCACTTTTAGAATGTATAATATAGCCTGCCATTGTGAATTGCCCTGGGGACGCTAGCTTAAAATGTAGTTGTGTGGAGAGTGGTTACAATACTAGATCTCTCCCAGACACTAATGCTGCGAATGTCCTTTCCCAGGGGCGTGGGTCAACGTGTTTCAAACCCCACATTTTTCAGGGGTTCTCTTCAGGACTGCTGTTAGACTGCTGTTCTGGAAGAACTGCTTTTCAACTCTGCTGTGCTGCCCTGTTGCCTGCTACCCTCTGCAATGCTCAGGAAAAGGACTGGACCCATCTTACCTGAACCCAGAATGACTCTAAGACATGCTGGGGTACCCCCTGTTCTGAGGTATCACGGACATCAAAGACTCCCCGCAACCATGCAACAGCACCTGGAGTCTGCCGTCCGGTAGTCCCCAACCTGCCAAGTGGTGCCAACCCAGTCCTGGGCCCTTGGAAGTGAGTTTTCTGTGCTGACTCAGCAAAATCGATGCATCATCTCCATTGCGCCGATCGGAACCGACACATCCTCTCCGACGCATGTGCTGCTTGAAGACTTCACTTTCGACGACTGCACGGCTTGATGACGATGCATCGCCTGCATCGCAAAAGGGTTCACCGATGTAGCTTGGCCGACTGTGTGGATCGGAAATGATGCATTGCCTACATCCAAAGGATTGACGATGATGCATTGCCTCCTCTGCTCCTCTACTCCTCGCATCGGGTCTTTGACATCAACGCAGCGTCCATCCACTGTACTTTTTCAGCAGACCAAGGCTGATCCCTGTAGCGGTCCGCCTGAATTTTGGATGTGCCCTGATCTAGCGCGACCAGGGGCCTTATTATACAACGTGGCGCATTTTCCTTGTTACCACTGGGTGCACCTTTCAAAAGGTGCTCTTGTTACTAACAAGGAGAGTACGCGAACTCGTGTTGCCATGGGGGCAGTGCATTCAAGGGAAAAATGGAGCAGCTCTGAAGCAGCCGCTCTGTGTTTCACTGAGCAGATGGCAAGCAGCCTGCACTTTTAGGAGTGACTACACCACCTTCAAGGGGATGTCTAAGGGGTCCACAGGACACCTTTCACCCCCTCCAGAGGGATGCCATCCGGAGGCGCGCTGACGGTGCTCCACCTTTTAGGTGGAAAAAGAACAAATGATGAACAGAATGTTGAACGTCAAACATTCACTCCAGTACAGAGATCTGGGCCTAAATCCATCGTTTTTTTGCTCCCCATGCCATTCCAGTTAAAACCCAACTATTTGCAAATCAGTTTTGACCCTGCTTCCCATGAGAACAGTCCAGTCTGAACTGCCAGGCCAGGTCCTTCCTGGACCAGAGAGAAGCATCCTGGGACTGGTGTTAGGGTCTCACCCCTCACCAGCAAGGCTAACTTGACTCCAGTGGCATGGAGTGCATGGGACCCACGTCTGGGCATACCCGTCCCACTCGGGGTGATAAATGCAAAAAGAAAAAATGATGGACAGAATGTTAAACAATGTCAATTATTTGCCCCAGTACAGAGATCTGGGCCTAAATCCTTTGTTTTTTGCTCCCCATGCCATTCCAGTTTAAACCCAGCCATATGCAAATCAGTCTTGACCCTGCTCCCCATGGGAACAGTCCTGCCCGAACTGCCAGCCAGGTCCTCCCTGGACCATAGACAAGCACCCTGGGACCGGTTTTGGTATTTCAGCCCTCATCAACCAGGCTGGCTTGACTCCAATGGAATGGAGAGCACGAGACCCATGTATGGGCATACCTGTCCCACTCGTGGTGACAAATGCAAAAAGAACACGTGATGGACAGAATGTTGAACAATGTCAAACATTCACCCCATTACAGAGATCTGTGTCCAAATCCATTGCTTTTGGCTCCCCATGGCATTGCATTTTAAACCCAGCCATGTGCAAATCAGTCTTGACCCTGCTCCGCATGGTAACAGTCCAGCACGAACTGCCATGCCGGGTCCTCCTTAGACCGAAGACAAGCATTCTGGGACCGGTTTCAGGGTTTTACCCCTCGTCATCCAGGTTCACTTGACTCCAGTGGCATGGAGAGCGAGGGACCCACGTCTGGGCATACTCGTCCCACTCGGGGCGACAAATGCAAAAAAAACAAATGATAGACAGAATGTTGAATAATGTCAAACATTCACCCCAGTACGGGGATCTGAGCCTAAGTCCATCTTTTTTTGCTCCCCATGCCATTCCAGTTTAAACCCAGTCAAATGCAAATCGGTTTTGACCCTGCTCTCCATGGTAACAGTCCAGCCTGAACTGCCAGGCCCTCCCTGGACTGGAGACAAGCATCCTGGGACTGATTTCGGGGTCTCTCCCCTCATCAGCCAGGTTAGCTTGACTCCAGTGGCATGGAGAGCACAGGAACATGTCTGGGCATACCAGTCCCGCGCGGGGTGACAAATGCAAAAAGAACAAATGATGGACACAATGTGGAGCAATGTCAAACATTCACCCCAGTATAGAGATCCAGGCCTAAATCCATCATTTTTTTGATCCCCATGCCATTCCAGTTTAAATCCAGCCATATGCAAATCAGTCTTGACCCTGCTCCCCATGGGCACAGCCCAGCCCAAACTGTCAGGCCGGGTCTTCCCTGGACCCGAAACAAATATCCTGGGACCAGTTTCAGGGTTTCACCCCTCATCAGCCAGGCTAGCTTGACTCCAGTGGCATGGAGAGCACGGGACCCACGTCTGGGCATGCCTGTCCCACTCTGGGTGATATTGCTCGAACTGCCAGGCCAGGTTCTGCCTGGACCGGAGACAAACATCTAGGTGGAGCACCGCCAGCGCGCCTCCTAAAAGCTACTTTACCTTTGCGCCCGTGTCTATAATATGGCTTAGACACAGAGGCAAAGAGATTCGCTCATTTGCATGCAAATGAGTGAATGCCCTCTGATGAGAGCAGTGGGGCTATATGTGTGCCAGTGCTATCTGTATTACAGAAGGTGCATCACAAGTGGCTGCGGCCCCTTCTGTAACACCTAAGTGCCACAGTTGGCGTTTCAAGACTCCAAGCACTATATTTTTACATTTTCTTTAAAAATTCATAACACTGGTTCTTCTTATTGGATATTTGTTGTTTTGTCTTAATTTACTCATAAAATTATTGCCTATTTCCTAACCCTGTGTGGAGTCTTTTTGTGATGTTTTCATGTTGTTACTGTGTGTGTTGCACAACTACTTTACACATTGGCTCTTTAGATAAGTCTGACTGCTCTGTTCCAAGCTACCAGAGGGTGAGCACAGGTTATTTTTTTGTGTGTATCTTACTTACCCTGACTAGAGTGATGGTCCCTACTTGGACAGAGTGCATACCTCTGTCAACTAGAAACCCCATTTCTAACACCCACTCTTTGAGCCCCCACTGCTCAGTGCTGCTAAGAATTATTCTCCAAACTTTAATTGCTCCTTCTATTTGTCCATATGCACAACATCTTCTATTATTCCCAGGTTCTCCAATTGTGCAACTTCATCAGTTTAAGGGGTAAACTATTCATAATCATATGCAGAGAATTATATAACCTGCTTACTGAGCAGTTAGAGTTACCAGTCTGTCCGCACTCAACATTATTTAGACCTCTAAATTACTAAATGCACAAATTTCTCTTTGTGAAATGCTCTCTTGTTGTGCCCACACCCCTCACTGTTAATTCTAGGTGTCCATAGGCATCACTGTCACATCCCCAAAGCCATATCTGCATGCCACCAGTACACAATTGCATTATTCAACCCTCAGTGCTCCCTACTTATGTGATGTAAATGCATCCTCTATATTCCCCGTGGTGTGTTACCCAAGTTATCCAAATACCTTGTTCCCTCTGCCCCTGATTCAGATTGCCCCAGGTGCCCCAGCAAGAAATTACTTATACTATTTACTTTTACTTTCATATATCTTAGCCCATCTGAGACAGGAAGAGGTAGGGCAGGGCCACACCCCTAACATCTATTGTCCTTGCCCGGCTAGCTTCAAGGCTCAGACTATTGACTCTCCCAGATCACCTACATGAGGCACTAGACTTTCTGGGTAGGGTGACGTTCCACAAATGGGCAAAAGGGAGGAGAAAGGGAGCCCTCATGGGGCTACAAATAGGGCCCTATGCAGCAAAAAAAGTAAGTAGCTAATGGCATTGACAATTTAATAGAAGAGGCAGAGTCTCTGCTTAGTGTTAGTAGGACTTTCACTAAACATTCTGAATCAAGTTGGAATGTGTCTGGCGTTTTTAAAAAGAATAAAAGCCCAGCTGAGAAACCCCCGACTGTGTTACCAACACATGCGGCTAGCAAGGAAGGGGCTTTTGAAGTCAGAGAAGGTTTCGATGATTGGTTGGGCATATCTGACCCAGTGCTATTATGTAATGCTGTAGACAATGTTTCTGGTGTGAACTCACCGATCATGGGGCTGGAACCTGATATTGTATGTTCAAACCGCTTAAGCCCACTAGTTCAATTCAGCAACATAAATGAGGTTGTTGATTTGTGTAAACCTGCTGCACTGGGGGTTATGAGGGAGGCTACGGGTAACCAAGAAGGTACTAACTGCATTTGCCAGACTGAAGTTAGTCAACCTAAAAAAATTATCAAAGACTATCCTTGGTGCATTTAACTATGGGGAAGCTCGCAGATAAAATGTACATACTACACCTACTGGAAAAAAGAGGGAATTAGGTCCCAGGAAAACAACCGGGAGCAGTCTGTTAGGGGTTTTGAACAAAACAGAAGCCTCACATCACACCAGCCAAATACAGGGGATGGACCTAGTAACCGCTAGGACCAGACATATCCATCTATAAATAGGGACCTCACATGATCTAGTTCCAGGGGGGACTTCCTAGCGTGCCAACACATGCTCCTTCTGATCCTTGTATGAGGAACCCCTCTCAAAGCATTTGATACATGACTTGCTAATGGGGTAGATAGGATTTCTCCCTACCCATATGGCATACAAGGCAGAAGGCCATAAATAAACTCACAGGGGGGTCTACCACCCATGTGGATGAACTCTAGGCACACGCCAGGAAATCACCGCACAGACCCTTTGTTCCACCAGGGATGATGTAGTAATAAAATATACATGGTAAATGACCCCAAAATCTCACCAAGGGCAAGGGGAAATGGAGGGATCCTAATTAACAAAGTCACTTATTGGATTAGGCAGGTAAGACACTGTCGTTCAAAAATAAGATCGGACATTTTAGCTGCAAGACGGTGCATTACATTGACGAATTTGGCTACATTATTTGTGACTTATCCAATGGCGCTCTTGGAGCAGGTTTAGTGAATCTGGACCAACACACTTCACCCCCCAATGGATCAGTGATCCAGTTTAAGTTTAAATTACCAGCAAGGAGGATAGTGCACAACACCGGGAACATTAGGCCTATGTCTAGCCTAGCTGAAACTCTATAAGGTGATTCCATGTTGCAGAAATTTAATGGGGAGGTAGAAGAAAGAAAGGTATGATGGGCTGAGGGATTGCCACCCCGAGCCGGAAAGTCTCGTCTGGCCAAGGTGGGCTCTCACGCCAAAGTATTTTGAAGGTGCGGAATCACTTATCACTCTTAGCGAGATCGGTGGCGAGGGGAGGCAATCCCTAGATTTTATTCAAACAATAACCGCAGAAAAGATAAATCTGAAGATTCTATCTTGGAACTTAGCTGGCCTCAAGCCCAAACTTCACAGCGAGGAATGGGGGAACTTTATTGACAAGTTTTATATGTGCCTCCTGCAGGAGACATGAGCCACTGATGTAGTCCACCGGGTGGGCTTCACAAATTTTAGTATTGATGCATCCCCGTTCCCAGCAGGCCTTGAAGTAGGGAGTCTTATTATCTGGGCCAAAACACACTTGAGTTGGTACATTAAAAAACTTGAAACAAGAACTAAAGATGTATTGGCTCTGAGACTCATACGTACTAGGGGGAAGAGTTTATTCTTCTAGTTATCATTTATAATAGTTTCATCTCACAGAACCAGAAAACTATTTCAGCCCTTGATGATTTCCTGGAAAGAAATGAGAATAATAGTTACTTACTAATGGCAAGGGACCTGAACACCACCTATGAACCCTTAGAAGTGATGTCAAATCTCACTGAGGAAGAGAATGAGAAATGGGAAATCCCTAGACTGAGCCATGTTGGCTTTGCCAGAAATACTAAAGTAGCATTTCAAACCGCTTCCCTTGCTCTAAAACATGGCCTCAGAGCCTGTAATGGGCATACTATATCAGATAAGGACCTTAGTCATACCTTCAAACGGACTTACTGTCAAACCAGAATAGATCATTTTTTACAGGACATACTTTTTTGGCACCACTTAATTGATATGCGGGTAACAGAAAGGTTAGATAGTGACCACAATGCTCTGATAATAGAACTGGATTTTTCACTTACCTCCTTTCAGGCTCAAATTGAGGGAAAATCGACAAACCCAACAGTCCTTAGTATCAATAGAAGGGTTAAGTGGCCCGTGATTGACAAAAAAACGAGGCCATCCTAGCACAAATATATACTGTTGTTCTGCAGTCGCTATCCGACTTCAAAAAGTAGGAAGAGGTGGCCCAAACAATTATTGAGATGTTTAGTAGTCTAACTGGGGAGCTCAAAACATTTTTTTTATAAGGATGGTAGGTGTTCGATGATTGGCAATGACAAAGCAGAATGGTATGATGAGCACTGCAAGGCATGAATTGATGGGTGGCATAAAAAATGGTAGTAGGAGCACAGTGGCTGCAAAAAGGAAAAAATAAGAAGCAGCTCAAACCGAGGCCAAAAGAAACTGGGAAGAGGCCTTTTGGAGAGATCTATCTAGTGCAGCAAAACTTAAAGATAATAAACAGTTTTGGCATATAGTAGCGAAAAGGAACTAGGAGCTAAATAACTGAAGAAGTGTATCATAATCAACCACAAACATGGGTACACCACTTTAGTTTATTAAGCATCAAAGATAAAACAAGAGATGTGCGATGTAGACCTGTTTTTTTTCAGCCTGAAGGAAACTAGGATGGCCCTTACTACATTATAAAATGATAAAGCACTGGGACTTGACAAAATTCCAGGTGACCTTAATCTCTCAGAACCAGATGCTTAGAGAGTTATCCTTAATCGAAGTTTTAATACAATTTTAAAGGGAGAGAGGTACCTCATTCCTGGCTGGGAGCCCCATAAGTCTAATTGACATTTCAGAGTAATTATTTTGCAGGCATTTGCTAGAGAGGATCCAAGTCTGTATGTGTGAGGAATAGATTTCATCACAATTACAAGCTGGGCTTAGAGAGAACACAAGTACTGTCGATCAAATATTTAGGTTCTTAATACTTTTATGAAAATACGTGGTCATCAAAAGAGAACATATATATGTGGTATTCCTGGACTTATGTGCCGCCTTTGATCTCATTCCAAGAGGAAAAATGTGGTCAGTTCTTGAGAACATGGAGGTCCCTCAGAACCTATTGCATATCATAATAAAGCTTGAACGATTATGCCAAAGTAAGATGGGGCGCAAAGGGTGAATTGACTGAACGCATTAGAGTGAACAGAGGAGTGCGACAAAGTACCCTGTACATCAATGGGCTCATTGAGTCTTTGGTTGACTGTAACAGTGATCCCTCCATGATTGCAGGACACAGTCTCATCACTACTATTTGCCAATGACACCTTATTAGTCTCCGAGTATGGTATGGGACTAAGAAATCTACTTGACCGCTTTTTATCTTCCTGTGAGAAATTCTGGTTGGAAGTCAATGTAGCCAAAATGAAATTCATGACTTTCAACTGACATAGGTCATTCAGAGGCAAGGTCAAATTAGGCTTCACCTTCCTGGACCAAGTTTAGCAATTTGACTATCTGGGGGTCAGGTTTACAACATGGACACTGCAAATCGCCAAATACACTATCATGGACACTGCAAATCGCCAAGAGCCAGTTAGCACTCCAGCTTGTAAGATCTGTCATATCTAAAAAGTTGAAAACCTCTAATTATAGGCCAGTTGTACTGGCAATCAAAATCTACCAGACAAAAGGCATCAGAGCAGCGTTACATGGCGCTGAACTATGGGGCTTCAATAAAGTACGGGTCATTGAAAAAACGGAGAGCACCTTTATGAGATCTGTTCTTGCGCTTCCTCGAAATGCACCCTTAACCTCCATTCGGCTGAATCTTGGTCTAAAAAACATAGTAGATGAGTCTGCATTTTGACCTTTAGCTTTCTGGATTAGAGTATGGAATAACACTTCACCAATCCTGCTGAGACAATGTAATTGCAGTGATGTCATCAGTGATGTCATTTGAGATGTCATCAGTGATGTCATCAGTGATGTCACTGACCATGTCATGAGTGATGTAATATGTGGCGTCATCAGCAGTGCATTGCGGGCGCAAGTTATAGTTAGCTGAACTAACTATAACGGGGAATTTCTCTGGTTTTGTACGAGTGAAATGTCCAACTAACTATAACTTTCCCTAAAACCTATGGTTTTTTCACTGAATTTCTAAGGTTTTTTAAATGCTAATTTCTAACTATAACATGCCTGAAACGTATGTTTTTTTCAGTGAATTTCAAAGGTTTTTAAATGCTAATTTCTAACTATAACGTGTCTGAAACCTACGGTTTTTAAGTGAATTTCAAAGGTTTTTAAATTCTAGTTTCTAACTATGCCTACAGAGGTAGTACATGTGAAGAAAGAAGAAAAAACGCACAGAAAGAAGCAAAAGAAATGCAGAAAGAAGCAACAGAAGTCCACAAAGACGAACAAAAGTGCAGGAAGAAGCAAGACATGTGCAGAAAGAACCAACAGAGGAGCAGAAAGAGTCCTTGTTGCAAAATCATCCTGTGCCCACAACTTTTTCAGACGGGTACTGGTGGTAACTGACTCGGACTAACCAGGCCTAGAGCCAGTGCTATGCTAAAAGACACTTAGAATACAGTGAAAACACCTACATACACTAGGGAACACTATGCGTTGGGGTACCCCTGTGATTAGCATGACCTCCTCTGTAAGGCCCTAGTACATGATAGGGCAGGGGGATTAAAACTTCCTCTTAAAACGCGCCCCGGGACACGTTTGCACAGTGGTGAAGGGAGGGGTGGGCCTGAGGTGACATGTGTGCAAACAAGCCCTGTGGCCGTTTTAAGTTGGGAGATTAAGTCCCCTTGAATCCTGAGGGTCCCTGGGGTCCAACTAGCCCACTAGGTACGTCCAATAAGCGCCACAGAGCTGCGTTGCACAGAGGTGTAAAAAGGGGCGTGGCCTGGACCACCTCTCTGCAACGCAGCCCTGTGGCGCGCACTGGAGGTACCTGGTGGGCTAGTTGGCCCCCAGGGTCCCTCAGGATTCAAGGGGAATTAATTCCCCAAATTAAAACGCGCCACAGGGCGTGTTTGCACACATGTCACTTCAGGCCCGCCCCCTTCCTTCACCACTGTGCAAACGCGCCCCGTGGCGCGTTTTAAGTTGGGGGATTAAGTCCCCTTGAATCTTCAGGGTCCCTGGGGTCCAACTAGCCCACCAGGTACCTCCAGTAAGCTCCACAGAGCTCCATTGCAAAGAGGTGTAAAAAGGGGCGTGGCCTGGGCCACCTCTCTGCAACGCAGCTCTGTGGCGCTTACTGGAGGTACCTGGTGGGCTAGTTGGCCCCCAGGGACCCTCAGGATTGAAGAGGAATTAACGCGCCACAGGGCGTGTTTGCACACATGTCACCTCAGGCCCCGCCCCTTCCCTTCACCACTGTGCAAACGCGCCCCGTGGCGCGTTTTAAGTTGAGAGATTAATTCCCCTTGAATACTAAGGGTCCTTGGGGCCAACTAGCCCACCAGGTACCTCCATTATGCGCCAGGGAGCTGTGTTGCAGAGAGGTGTTCAAGAGGCCCTGCCCCTTTACACCTCTCTGCAACGCAGCTCTGTGGCGCTTACTGGAGGTACCTGGTGGGCTAGTTGGCCCCAGGGACCCTCAGGATTGAAGAGGAATTAATTCCTAACTTAAACGCGCCACAGGGCGCGTTTTGCACACATATCCTCAGGCCCGCCCCTCCCTTCACCACAGTGCAACGCATCCCGTGGCGCGTTTTAAGTTGGGGATTAAGTCCCCTTGAATCCTGAGGGTCCCTGGGGTCCAACTAGTCCACCAGGTACCTCCAGTAAGCGCCACAGAGCTGCGTTGCAGAGAGGTGTAAAGGGGTGTGGCCTCAGACCACCTCTCTGCAACGCAGCCCTGTGGCGCTAACTGGATGTACCAGGTGGGCTAGTTAGCCCCCAGGGACCCTCCGGATTGTAGGGGAATTAATTCCTCAGCTTAAAACGCGCCATAGGGCATGATTGCATAGTGTTGATGGGAGGGGCGGGGCCTCCGGCACGATGCTGGCTTTTTTAAACATTTTATTTTATAGAAGGGGGGCTGTGTGGCCCCCCTTCCTTTCCTGGTTTTTTGGGCCCTGGGGACCCCATCCCCCAGGGCCTGACCCCTAATTTTTTTTTGTTTTATTTTTAATTCGGGAAGGGGGCTGCGTGGGCCCCCCTCCCGAGGCCATTTTCGGCCCTGGGGACCCCATCCCCCGGGGCATGGCCACTTTATATATTTTTTTAAATAATATTTACAAAGGAGGGGGGCTTCGTGGCCCCCCTCCTGAGGCTTCTTTTAGCCCCGGAACCCCATCCCCGGGGCTCTGCCTCGTTTTTTTGGGGGGGAGGGGGGCCGCGTGGCCTCCCTCCCGGACCAATTCTAGCCCTGGGGACCCCATCCCCCAGGGCCTGGCCTCGTTGGTACCCGTGGGGAGCCCCAATGCCCCCACGGTCCCGCTGGCTCCCGCGTCCTGCGGGAGGCCGGCATTGCTTTTCCACATGGGGAGCTGCTGACATGCAGCTCCCCGTGTGAAAGCAATTCTGCTTTGCTTCATTGAAGCGAGAGCAGGTTTCCTGCTCTCGCTTCAAAGAAACAAAGCTGTTTGCAGTGACAGGGTGGAGCCGCGAGGCTCCCGCCCTGTCATTGCAAACAGCAGTGTCCCGGTGTGGGCACCCCGGGACACTGCAGGAGCCGGCCCTGGGGGGTGGCGGTCCTCAGGGCCATCACTGGCTCCAGGAGGGGGGCCGCGCGGCCCCCCTCCCACCATTGGCAAAGCCCCGGGAGGTGGTGGTCCCTGGGGCTTGGGGGCCGTCACGGACCCCCAAATTTGAATAATTAGAGCCCCGGGAGGTGGCGGTCCCCGGGCGTGTGGGGGCTCGAGCCCCCCACACAGGTATTATTAAAAAAATAAGAGCCCCGGTGGGTGGCGGTCCCCGGGGCAGCGGGGGGCTTGGAGGCTCCCCACACATAAAAAAACAAAGCCCCGGGGGGTGGCGGTCCCCGGGGCTGCGGGGGGCCATGTGCCCCCCGCAAATATTTGTGCATAGCGGTCCCCGGGGCAGTGTGGGGCGATTGGGCCCCCCCCACACATTTTTTTACATGCCCCGGGACTTGGCCCACCCGGGGGCTGAATTAATAACAAAGCGCGGAAGCCCGCGCTTCGTTTTTTTATTTTCGCGGCCGGATCCGCGGATCCTCCGCGCATCTCGGCGCTTTTATAAAAAAAATAATGCTTTTTTGGGCCCTGGGGGTCCTTGTGGGACCTTCTGAGCAGGCCTAGGGGGTCAGGGTGTTTCTACCCTGCCCCCTTTTCTTTTTTTTCGCGTTTTTATTCTGATTTCTTGTGAATCGGTTCTACCATAAGTTCGGGCCATAAGTTTTGAAAATTTCGTGAACATTCATCAACCGGCGCCAAAGTTATTGGGAAAAGAATGTTATGAATTTCCTATGGATAATAGGTCCTAACTATAACTACCTACTGGCGATATATATATATTTGTAATGTATTTATTTATATATCGTTTCATTTTAACCTTTTTTTCAGTGATTATATATATACATATATATATATATATATATATATATATATATATATATATATACATATCACCTACTGGCGGTCGCCAGTAGGTAGTTATAGTTAGGACCTAGTTTCCATAGGAAAAGCATTTTTTGATTTGCCAATATCTTTGGCGCCGTATAACGATCTTCGCGAAATTTTCAAAACTAATGGGGCGCTCCAGTCAGCTCCTGTCTTGAAAGTTTCGGGGTGATTTGGCAAGAGGGGGTTGAGAAAAAAGGGGGGGTCCCAAAACGTGTTTTCTCCATGTTAATTTCCACAGGAAATTTTGGAACAGGCTACAGCTCGAACTGCTGAACGGAATTACACCAAATTTGGCAAAAAGGTAGCTCTTGATTCCAAAAGCGACCTTTTTTTTAAATAGTGTAAATCCATTCAGTAGTTTCTGAGAAATTTCAAAATAAATAAATATCGATATCTGGTGACCGCGGTGGATCCGCGAACCCTCCCGATCATGAGCTTGATTCTGATTGGCTGCCAACACTCCAAACCAAAAGTGTTTGCAGCCATCTTGTGACTAGGTTGACCCGAGTTACAAAAACCAGTAAAAAATGATAAAAAGAAAAAGGGGCAGGGTAGAACACCCTGACCCCCTAAGCCTGCTCATGGGGTTCCATAGGGACTTCTAGGGGCAAAAAAAGCATTTTTATTAAAAATAAATTCAGCGGGATTCGCGTACGGTGCGTGAATCCCGCTGAAATAAAAAAAATGAACCCCGGGCTCCCGCAGCTTCCCGGGGCTTTTTAAATATTATGCGGGGGCACGCAGCCCCCCGCAGCCCTAGGGACCGCCACCTCTCCGGGGCTTCTTTAAAAAAACTGCGTGGGGGGGCTCCTGCCCCCCTTGCTGACCCAGGGACCGCCACCTTTCCGGGGCATTTCTGATTATTGGAGGGGGGCCTCGCGGGCCCCCCAAAGCCCCGGGGACCACCACCTCCCCGGGGCTTAAATTAAAATTAGAAAGTGTGGGGGGGCTCCTGCCCCTCTCCACACTGCCCCGGAGACCACCACCTCCCCGGGGAAATTTTAAACAAAGGGTGGGGGTCCGTTGCAGACCCCCTGTCCCGGGTACCACCACCTCCCTGGGTCTATTTTTGTTGGGAGGGGGGCCCCTCCCAGAGCCCTTCTTGGCCCTGGGGACCGCCACCCCCCAGGGCCGGCTCCAGCAATGTCCCGGGGTGCCCACCCCCGGGACATTGCAGTTTGCCATGGCAGGGCCATAGCAAACACTGCTTTGCTTCGTGGAAGCGAAAGCAGGAAACCTGCTCTCGCTTCCACAAAGCAAAGTAGAATTGCTTTTGGACAATGGGAGCTGCATGTCAGCAGCTCCCCTTGTCCAAAAGCAATGCCGGTTCCCTGCAGGAGACGGGGAGCCGGCTGGGACCGTGGGGGCATTGGGGCTCCCCTGCAGTCTCCAACATGAGGCCAGGCCCCAGGATTGGGTCCCCGGGGCCAGAAGTGGCCCAGGAAGGGGGCCACGTGGCCCCCTCCCGTTAAAATAAATTAACAAAATTAATAAAAAGAGGCAAAGCCCTGGGGGATGGCCCCCCTCATTTTAAAAAAATTGAAAAAGATGAATAAATATATGGTCATGCCCCGGGGGATGGGGTCCCCGGGGCCGAAATCCACCTCGGGAGGGGGTCTGCTCAGCCACCTTCCCGTTTAAAAAAAAAAAAAATTAAAATATGTCAAAGGCCCTGGGGGAAGGGGTCCCCAGGGCCCACAACATATTATGAGAAGTGGGGCCACACAGCCCCCCTTCTAAGCAAAAAAAAACAGCATCTTGCAGGAGGCCCCGCCCCCTCCCTGCACCACTCTGCAAATGCACCTCCTGGTGCATTCTGGGTTGGGGGATTAAGTCCCCTAGAATCTTAAGGGTCCTTAGTTGCCAACTAGCCCACCAGGTACTTCCAGTAAGCTCCACACAGTGGGATTGCTGAAAGGTGGTCCGAGGCCTCATTCCTTTTTACACCACTCTGCAAACGCGCTTCTTGGCGCACTGCTGGTGGGGCGATGCGGTCCACATGTGTCCTGAGGACCTCAGGACTAAAGTGGACTTCATCCCCTGAGCAGCAGTGCGACAGGAGGCGCGTTTACAGATTGGTGTAAAAAGGGGGTGTGGCCTCGGACCACTCTCAGCAATTCAGCTGTGTGGGCTGAGGGCTAGTTGGCCCCCAGGGACCCTCAGGAGGCAAGGGGACTTCATCCCCCAACCAAGAACGTGCCAGGAGGCATATTTGCAGAGTGGTGCAGAAAGGGGGCGTGGCCTGTGTGCTCCTCTCAGCAATCCCACTATCTGGGGCTTACTGGAGGTGTCAGGTAGGCTAGTTGGCCCCTAAGGACCACCAGCATCGAAGGGGACTCTAATCCCCACCCAAGAGCGCATCAGGGAGCGCGTTTGCAGAATAGTGGGCAAAGGGGGCGTGGCCTGCTTTGAGAACTTACCAATGCTGCTGTGTGGGACTTACTGGAGGTAATAGGAGGGGTAGTTGGCCCCCAAGGTCATCCTTCGGGGCCAACTACCCCTCCTGTTACGTGTGTGAGTGTATTTTATAGTTTACATAGTGCTGGCAACTACCATATTACTTTTCTACCTAATTTTGTACATCCTATGCCCAGCTAATGAGTGTACAAAACACATGTGCTCCTTGACCCGTGCCCTCACCACATCTTCAACAAAGCCAGTACAGCCTCCGGCACGATGCTGGCTTTTTTAAAAATTGTATTTTATAGAAGGGGGGCTGTGTGGCCCCCCTTCCTTTCCTGGTTTTTTGGGCCCTGGGGACCCCATCCCCCAGGGCCTGACCCCTAATTTTTTGTTTTATTTTTAATTCGGGAAGGGGGCTCGTGGGCCCCCTCCCGAGGCCATTTCGGCCCTGGGGACCCCATCCCCCGGGCATGGCCACTATATATATTTTTTAAATAATATTTACAAAGGAGGGGGCTGCGTGGCCCCCTCCTGAGGCTTCTTTTAGCCCCGGAACCCCATCCCCGGGGCTCTGCCTCATTTTTAAGGGGGGGGGAGGGGGGCCGCGTGGCCTCCCTCCTGGACCAATTCTAGCCCTGGGGACCCCATCCCCCAGGGCCTGGCCTCTCGTTGGTACCCGTGGGGGGAGCCCCAATGCCCCCACGGTCCCGCTGGCTCCCCGCGTCCTGCGGGAGCCGGCATTGCTTTTCCACATGGGGAGCTGCTGACATGCAGCTCCCCGTGTGGAAAAGCAATTCTGCTTTGCTTCATTGAAGCGAGAGCAGGTTTCCCTGCTCTCGCTTCAAAGAAACAAAGCTGTTTGCAGTGACAGGGTGGGAGCCGCGAGGCTCCCGCCCTGTCATTGCAAACAGCAGTGTCCCGGGTGTGGGCACCCCGGGACACTGCAGGAGCCGGCCCTGGGGGGTGGCGGTCCTCAGGGCCATCACTGGCTCCAGGAGGGGGGCCGCGCGGCCCCCCTCCCACCATTGGCAAAGCCCCGGGGAGGTGGTGGTCCCCAGGGCTTGGGGGGCCGTCACGGACCCCCAAATTTGAATAATTAGAGCCCCGGGGAGGTGGCGGTCCCGGGGCGTGTGGGGGGGCTCGAGCCCCCCACACAGGTATTATTAAAAAAATAAGAGCCCCGGTGGGTGGCGGTCCCCGGGGCAGCGGGGGGCTTGGAGGCTCCCCACACATAAAAAAACAAAGCCCCGGGGGGTGGCGGTCCCCGGGGCTGCGGGGGGCCATGTGCCCCCCGCAAATATTTGTGCATAGCGGTCCCCGGGGCAGTGTGGGGCGATTGGGCCCCCCCCACACATTTTTTTACATGCCCCGGGACTTGGCCCACCCGGGGGCTGAATTAATAACAAAGCGCGGAAGCCCGCACTTCGTTTTTTTATTTTCGCGGCCGGATCCTTGTGGGACCTTCTGAGCAGGCCTAGGGGGTCAGGGTGTTTCTACCCTGCCCCCTTTTCTTTTTTTTCGCATTTTTTATTCTGATTTCTTGTGAATCGGTTCTACCATAAGTTCGGGCCATAAGTTTTGAAAATTTCGTGAAGATTCATCAACCGGCGCCAAAGTTATTGGGAAAAGAATGTTATGAATTTCCTATGGATAATAGGTCCTAACTATAACTACCTACTGGCGATATATATATATTTGTAATGTATTTATTTATATATCGTTTCATTTTAACCTTTTTTTCAGTGATTATATATATACATATATATATATATATATATATATATATATATATATATATATATATATATATATATATATATATATATATATATATATATATATATATATATATATATACATATCACCTACTGGCGGTCGCCAGTAGGTAGTTATAGTTAGGACCTAGTTTCCATAGGAAAAGCATTTTTTGATTTGCCAATATCTTTGGCGCCGTATAACGAATCTTCGCGAAATTTTCAAAACTAATGGGGCGCTCCAGTCAGCTCCTATCTTGAAAGTTTTGGGGTGATTTGTCAAGAGGGGGTTGAGAAAAAAGGGGGGGTCCCAAAACGTGTTTTCTCCATGTTAATTTCCACAGGAAATTTTGGAACAGGCTACAGCCCGAACTGCTGAACGGAATTACACCAAATTTGGCAAAAAGGTAGCTCTTGATTCCAAAAGCGACCTTTTTTTTAAATAGTGTAAATCCATTCAGTAGTTTCTGAGAAATTTCAAAATAAATAAATATCGATATCTGGTGACCGCGGTGGATCCGCGAACCCTCCCGATCATGAGCTTGATTCTGATTGGCTGCCAACACTCCAAACCAAAAAGTGTTTGCAGCCATCTTGTGACTGGGTTGACCCGAGTTACAAAAAACCAGTAAAAAAATGATAAAAAAAAAGAAAAAGGGGCAGGGTAGAAACACCCTGACCCCCTAAGCCTGCTCATGGGGTTCCATAGGGACTTCTAGGGGCAAAAAAAGCATTTTTATTAAAAATAAATTCAGCGGGATTCGCGTACGGTGCGTGAATCCCGCTGAAATAAAAAAAATGAACCCCGGGCTCCCGCAGCTTCCCGGGGCTTTTTAAATATTATGCGGGGGCACGCAGCCCCCCGCAGCCCTGGGGACCGCCACCTCTCCGGGGCTTCTTTAAAAAAACTGCGTGGGGGGCTCCTGCCCCCCTTGCTGACCCAGGGACCGCCACCTTTCCGGGGCATTTCTGATTATTGGAGGGGGGCCTCGCGGGCCCCCCAAAGCCCCGGGGACCACCACCTCCCCGGGGCTTAAATTAAAATTAGAAAGTGTGGGGGGGCTCCTGCCCCTCTCCACACTGCCCCGGAGACCACCACCTCCCCGGGGAAATTTTAAACAAAGGGTGGGGGTCCGTTGCAGACCCCCTGTCCCGGGTACCACCACCTCCCTGGGTCTATTTTTGTTGGGAGGGGGGCCCCTCCCAGAGCCCTTCTTGGCCCTGGGGACCGCCACCCCCCAGGGCCAGCTCCAGCAATGTCCTGGGGTGCCCACCCCCGGGACATTGCAGTTTGCCATGGCAGGGCCATAGCAAACACTGCTTTGCTTCGTGGAAGCGAAAGCAGGAAACCTGCTCTCGCTTCCACAAAGCAAAGTAGAATTGCTTTTGGACAATGGGAGCTGCATGTCAGCAGCTCCCCTTGTCCAAAAGCAATGCCGGTTCCCGCAGGAGACGGGGAGCCGGCTGGGACCGTGGGGGCATTGGGGCTCCCCCTGCAGTCTCCAACATGAGGCCAGGCCCCAGGGATGGGGTCCCCGGGGCCAGAAGTGGCCCAGGGAAGGGGGGCCACGTGGCCCCCCTCCCGTTAAAATAAATTAACAAAATTAATAAAAAGAGGCAAAGCCCTGGGGGATGGCCCCCCTCATTTTAAAAAAATTGAAAAAGATGAATAAATATATGGTCATGCCCCGGGGGATGGGGTCCCCGGGGCCGAAATCAACCTCGGGAGGGGGTCTGCTCAGCCACCTTCCCGTTTAAAAAAAAAAAACTTAAAATATGTCAAAGGCCCTGGGGGAAGGGGTCCCCAGGGCCCACAACATATTATGAGAAGTGGGACCACACAGCCCCCCTTCTAAGCAAAAAAAAACAGCATCTTGCAGGAGGCCCCGCCCCCTCCCTGCACCACTCTGCAAATGCACCTCCTGGTGCATTCTGGGTTGGGGGATTAAGTCCCCTAGAATCTTAAGGGTCCTTAGTTGCCAACTAGCCCACCAGGTACTTCCAGTAAGCTCCACACAGTGGGATTGCTGAAAGGTGGTCCGAGGCCTCATTCCTTTTTACACCACTCTGCAAACGCGCTTCTTGGCGCACTGCTGGTGGGGCGATGCGGTCCACATGTGTCCTGAGGACCTCAGGACTAAAGTGGACTTCATCCCCCGAGCAGCAGTGCGACAGGAGGCGCGTTTACAGATTGGTGTAAAAAGGGGGTGTGGCGTCGGACCACTCTCAGCAATTCAGCTGTGTGGGCTGAGGGCTAGTTGGCCCCCAGGGACCCTCAGGAGGCAAGGGGACTTCATCCCCCAACCAAGAACGTGCCAGGAGGCATATTTGCAGAGTGGTGCAGAAAGGGGGCGTGGCCTGTGTGCTCCTCTCAGCAATCCCACTATCTGGGGCTTACTGGAGGTGTCAGGTAGGCTAGTTGGCCCCTAAGGACCACCAGCATCGAAGGGGACTCTAATCCCCACCCAAGAGCGCGTCAGGGAGCGCGTTTGCAGAATAGTGGGCAAAGGGGGCGTGGCCTGCTTTGAGAACTTACCAATGCTGCTGTGTGGGACTTACTGGAGGTAATAGGAGGGGTAGTTGGCCCCCAAGGTCATCCTTCGGGGCCAACTACCCCTCCTGTTACGTGTGTGAGTGTATTTTATAGTTTACATAGTGCTGGCAACTACCATATTACTTTTCTACCTAATTTTGTACATCCTATGCCCAGCTAATGAGTGTACAAAACACATGTGCTCCTAGACCCGTGCCCTCACCACATCTTCAACAAAGCCAGTACAGCCATCGCGCCCCATCTCCGGAAAATAATCAACATCTCCTTCGAGACAGCAACCTTCCCGGAAAGCTGGAAGCACGCCGAGATCACCGCCTTACTCAAGAAACCCAAGGCAGACCCCAAGGACCTCAAGAACTTCCGACCCATCTCTCTGCTCCCGTTCCCCGCGAAGGTCACCGAGAAAATCGTCATCAAACAACTGACCCGCTACCTCGAGGAGAACAACATCCTGGACCCTTCCCAGTCTGGCTTCCTCAGCAACCACAGCACCGAAACCGCCCTCATCGCCGCCACCGATGACATCAGGACCCTGCTAGACAACGGAGAAACAGCAGCCCTCATCCTCCTGGACCTATCAGCCGCCTTCGACACGGTCTGCCACCACACACTACGAACACGCCTTCACGACGCCGGGATCCAAGAGAAGGCCCTGGACTGGACCACATCCTTCCTTTCCGGCAGAACACAAAGCGTCCGCCTCGCCCCCTTCCGATCCAAGGCCACCAAGATCATCTGCGGCGTACCCCAAGGCTCCTCCTTCAGCCCAACGCTGTTCAACATCTACATGGCACCCGTCGCCCACGTCGCCCGACAGCACAACCTCAACATCATCTCCTACGCCGACGACACCCAGCTGATCCTCTCCCTCACCAAAGACCCTCACACCGCCAAAGCCCACCTCCACGAAGGAATGAAGGCCGTCGCCGAATGGATGAGGACCAGCCGCCTGAAGCTGAACTCGGACAAGACGGAGGTCCTCATCCTTGGTTCCAACCCTTCAGCCTGGGACGACTCCTGGTGGCCAACATCACTGGGAACAGCCCCGCCACCCACCGACCACGTACGCAACCTAGGGGTCATCCTCGACCCCACCCTCTCCATGACTAAGCAGGTCAACGCCGTTTCCTCATCCTGCTTCAACATCCTCCGAATGCTCCGCAGGATCTTCAAGTGGATCCCCACCGAAACAAGAAAAACAGTCACCCAGACCCTCGTCACCAGCAGGCTGGACTACGGAAACGCCCTCTACGCAGGAACGACGGCTAAGCTCCTGAGACGGTTGCAACGCATCCAGAACGCCTCTGCACGTCTTATCCTCGACATCCCCCGATGCAGCCACATCACACCCCACCTGAGAGACCTGCACTGGCTCCCTGTCAACAAGAGGATAACCTTCAAGCTCCTCACCCACGCACACAAAGCACTCCACAACTCCGGACCAGCCTACCTCAACAGACGACTCAGCTTCTACACCCCCACCCGCCAGCTCCGCTCGACCAGCCTCGCCCTCGCCACAGTCCCCCGCATCCGGAAAACGACCGCCGGCGGCAGATCCTTCTCCCACCTCGCCGCCAAGACCTGGAACACCCTCCCCACCAACCTCCGACAGACCCAAGACCTACTGGCCTTCAGAAGACTCCTCAAGACCTGGCTCTTCGATCAGTAGCAGCACCACCCCCCTCTTCCCCCAGCGCCTTGAGACCCTCGCAGGTATGTAGTGCGCTTTATAAGTGACATGATTGATTGATTGATTGAATGCATCATAGGAGTGTAGAGGTATTGAACACATTATAAATCCTTGCTTTGAAGAGTAACTCTGGTTGCAGGTGACAGAATGTTCCACACAATTTTTTGGTAGTGCAGAAAAAGTTTTCAACAGGATAAAGATTCTATGTACTATTGTAAGCAGCCTTAAGTTATTAGACAGAATTGACTCTGCATGACAAGTTTTACTTAACATAGAAGATTGTGTGCACCAGGTATTAACCTATGTACATGTGCATGTTTTGCCTCAGAAGATAGGCCATCTATAAAGTTTCCACCACAGTATGAAGGCTGCAGGTTGTATGATCTTTAGCATCTTCAGACCTTGGTTATTTTAATGTTAATAGTCACTCTTTGGACAACTTTGCATGGAGTGTGCACTTTTCTTAGTAAATACTTTTGAATACTATGTAGTATATTTCTCATGAGAGTTTCACTGTCTGCAAACAGTGTTGTACAGAATAAACTCTCTCCATAGAGTAAACACTGTTAACAGTAGCCACTTGTCTACTCATATCCACTTATTTTCTCAATGTAGGTTCAGTAACTGTCTAGGGTTTGATACAGGTAAAGAGTGTCCATAGTAGGGCATTAGTTCTGTAGCAGGACTTGAGTATCTTGAGGAACTTGGTTCTCCCTGAACAGTTGTATACAGATTGAACACTGTGTGCAGGATATGTTACCATTTCATCTGTGTTTCATAGTCAATATGAACTCGGCTACCCATGAAGTGTATGGTATATGGTCATTGCTACAAGTCACACAAGCTTGCTTTACCTGTTAGAGTTGTATGTATGATAGCAGTAAATACACTTCATATTATTGTATGTCGGGGAATGAATTAATAAGATCTGCCTCTCAGGATCTAAGGTCTATGTTCGGTGCTCTAAACTACTCTAAGAACACATCCTATTAAAAATTCTATGTAGCAACATTATTTTCTTTTGTCTACTTCATCCACCAATAGGGTGTTAGCAGGCTCCTGGGAATAGATTCACTCCCCATGCTCTCACCAGAGCATAAACTTTCATTCTTTAGTCCAAGGAAGGTTACAAAGTTGTTTTCTTGTGATCCAAAACTTCTTCCCATGAATCATTCTTCCTGTCATTTTCGTATCCTCCCATTGAGAACCTCACTATCAGTTGTCGAACACAAAAGAAATGTCTATTCACTAGCCAGCAGTAGGCTTCTGAAGTTGCAATATCTGCAGCAAAAAGAATAAAAAACATCTTGCATAAACTATTCAATGTGCAAAACAGGCCTTTCTGTGTAAATACATTATTTGCATTTAACATGGCAACAGCAGTTAGGTTAACTTAGTTTGGCACTTTATTTACAAGCACGCCTATAATGCTTAAGTATGGTTACCTAATTACAAATATTTCATTTTAGCATGCATTATTCCAAACGAGAGGTTGTGCACATTATTAATATAAATGTTTACAATACCAGATAAAATTCCCTGTAGCAGGCGCTAACTTTGCTCATGCGCAGTGGTTATCACAGTAGGGGCCAAATCAACATCTGTGACCACTTCTGTAGACAGTTCGCGTATTTTGATGAATATGTGCTCTTTCAGATGGAACCACATTAATTCTGGCGTGGGCTGAACATGTTTATTGAAATATTGTACGACTACAAAAAGATGGACTGCTAAATGTGATTAAAACAATGCATAGTTAGAAATAAAGTTTGTATTTCCTAAATGGATTTGATGGCAAACCCATGAGGCAATGCTGTGAATCAAACAGTGTTGTCTGTCTGCGATGCCGATGGACCACGCCCCTTTTCTGTGTTAGATTCATGAGGTTACCTTGTACCCTCTTAGAATCATAGTCCTCCACTATGTGCAGCATGCAATTACTGAATTTACTCAAAGTAGTTTGGGTGTTGGGTGTAAGTTGTCATTGACGGTACCGGTACCATTTTACCATGTTTTTGGATTTAAGCAAGTTTCAATAGTGGTTGGGAGTCACCATCTTTAGTAATAATTGTTCATTGCATCAAATAGATTGTTGCCACCTCATCCAATATAATGCATCTGTTTCCTACTTCCTGCATGTCTTTGAACAACGTTTGAAGAGCCTTCGATGCAATAGAGATACTCATGGTGTAACATGACACCTTTCATCAAGGTCATCATTATATAATACTTGTACATTCCTCAATTGCCAGATTTTCCCCAGAGTCCGCAACTATACATCAAGTTAAAATATCGTGTCTGTCTTGGTGGTACTATTACGCTTTCTTGTTATGCGCTTTACGAAACACGACTTTACTCGCTAGAGCTATGTTTGCATAATGGAGTTGGCCTTCCTGTGTGTTGGGTGAACACTCTTTGCATCGAAGATTAAGGCAGGTGGCAGTTGGACAGATGAGGGAAAGAGGGGTGGGCTCGAGTGATGTAAACCCTGCTGATTGGTGCAACTTGATGTTTAAACCAAGGCCTCCTTCACAAGAGGTGTCTAGGGCACTGGAACAAAAAAGTGTGCACAGTGTAGCGCTGCGGCGTTGTTTTGGTTGCGCAGCGCGTATGGTGCACGGCGCGTGTAGAACAACACACACACACCAGTGCTCTTGTGGGTGCCGACTGCCCCCGAGCGGGCACGCCCCTTTCCTTTATTGTGCGCGCCCCGCCCGCCGGTGGGAGCGCGTGGGTGCGACATATCCGGCGGCGGCCGGTGACAACTAGACCGCACTGTTCATTGCATCCCATCCCAACTCAGTCTCTTTTTCTTTGGCCGTAGGTTGGTTCCTTCACCACCTGACAGGCATAGTCTCTTAGCCGGGAACTTGGTCTGAGGTTCTCCCTCAACCGGTACCTGGGGTGGTCACTCCGGACGGCAACGCTGGACTCTGGTTGCTCAGGTGTTATTGATGCCGGGACACAGGTGCTATTAGTTGGTGATTCCAGCCCCGGATGCTCCTCGCTGGGTGCCATCGAGGTTGACGGTGGCACGATGTCCATCAGAGGCTCGCGTTGTTCTGTTCCGTCGTGCTCTCTGGGGCTTTGGGTGCCGCCGGCTTCCTGGGAGGAGTGAGGTTCAGGTACTCTTTTAAGCCAGGAGATGTTTCTTGTCACTCTCTCATCTCCTCTCACCACAGTGACCATAGTCCCCTTCACGTCGACCACCGTCCAGTGGCCCGGTTCGTACCTGGTTCAGAACTTGCCCCCTGGCCTCCTTTCTTTCATGAGTACGGAGTCCCCTCTTCATAGTTCTCTTGGCACTGCCCTCCAGTTCTTGCTAGCAGCAAGATTTTGCCTTTTTTTCTGCTCCAGGACATCTTCCTCATGGTAAGGGGGCGGGGCCCACCCTGGGCAGACAGGGAGCGTGTCCCAGCGAATTCCATTGAACATTAGCGCTCACGGTGTGCATTTGGTAGTACTGTGGGGGGTGCCTCTGTATTCCCGGAGGAATGATTGCAGGTGGCGTTCAGGGTCCACGTTCTCCATTACAGTGATCCGCAATGCCTTGTTGAGGGTCCTCATGAACCTCTCAACCTCCCTGTTGGCTTGAGGCCATTGGGGGGTGATGCGGCGATGTCGTATTCCGTGCTTCTGCATGAAGTCATGGAACTCGCTTCCTTGGAAAGGGGGCCCATTGTCGCTTTTGATTTCCTCCGGGCACCCGAACATGGCAAACACTTTTTCCAGTATTGGGGCAATGTGGGAGAACGCAGCAGAGCTGACTACCTCTACCAGGGGATATTTGGAGTGACTGTCGATCATCACCACGGTCGCACGACCGTCGGGGAAGCTCCCGAAGTCGATGCTCACCTTCTCCCACTGGGTTTTTCCATGTTCTTCTGTCTGTATTGGTGCTGGTCTCTCCGCGGCACTTGTCAGCTGGCATGCTGGGCACCTCTTCACCACTTCCTCTACTTGCGTCTCCAGTCCTGGAAACCACACCTTTTATCGCATCCGGGTCTTCATTCTCTCAACTCCCTGATGCCCTCCGTGAGCTAACTGGGTCGCTCGATGTTGTAGAGAGGACGGTATCACTATCCTGGACCCTCTTAGCAGAATCCCTCCTTGTGTTACGCTCAGCTCGTTCCTGATTCTCCACATTTTCAGGAGACATTCCAGTCGTTGGCTGATTGCAGGAACTGGTGCCAGTGGCCTCCTTGGACGGCTGTTCGCACTTTGGACAGTACGGAGTCTCTTTCTGCAGCTACGGTGATGTCTTCCAACGTCAAGGCTTTCGGGCACGTTATCATGGAAAGCATGTTTAAGTGAGCCTCCAAGGCGTCGATGACTGCTTCATCCTCTTGTTCGTCTGGTGGTGCTGGGTGTCTTGAGAGGAAGTCAGCGGGGTTCTTGGTGCCGGGGCGGTAAACTACTTCCATCTTGTACTGTTGGAGCCCGATGGCCCACCGTTCAATCCTCAGGGGAGGGTGTGGTGCCGATCCTCGGAATAATGGCACCAGGGGTTGGTGGTCAGTAACAACCCTGAACAGTTAGCCACAGATGTATAAGTGAAAGTGACGCATGCCCACCTGATGGCCAGGGCCTCCCTCTCAATTTGCGCATAGCGCCTCTCCGTGGGTGATAGGGCCTTGCTGGCATAGGCCAGGGCTGCCCACCTGCCGAGTTCTTGCTCCTGGGTAACTACGGCCCCTAAGCTGACAGGGCTGGCGTCAACGAGTATCTCCGTTTGTTTGGCCGGGTCGAAGTACACTAGAGTGGTGTGGTCCAGGAGGGCGGTCTTGATTCTCTGGAATGCTGTCTCTTCCAGGGCTCCCCACTTCCACATGGCGTCGGCCCGAGTGAGATTGCGAAGTGGCTCCACGATAGTGGCCAAATCGGAGATGAATCGGCCACAGTATGTGGCCATCCCCAGGAAGCTACTTACTTCGGATACTGTCGCTGGGGCCGGGGTGTCCTTGATCGCTTGGGACTTCCTCGGGTCCACTTGGATGCCCTCCTGGTTGAACAAGTATCCAAAGAATTCTATCTGCTTCTGAAAAAGAAGGCACTTTTCTTTGTGTATAGTAACCCCATGGTCTTGGAGCCGCTTCAGGGTTGCCCTCAGGTGGCGGTAGTGTTCGTCCGCGGTCTCTGAGTGGATGAGGATATCATCACTCACGTTCAGCACTGCTGGTAGGCCTGTCAGGGTTTCTCTCACTGCGTCTTGAAACACCTCTGCTGCGGACGATATCCCGAAATTGAGGCGTTTGTATCTCCGTAGACCAAGGTGGGTACTGAACGTGGTTATGTAGCGGCTCTCCTTGGCCAGGACCAGCTGGTGATAGCCTGCATTCAAGTCTAGTTTAGAAAACCAGCAAGACCCGTTGACGTCGGCCATTATGTCATCCATCGTTGGTGTGATGTGACGGTCACGCTTTATGGCCTTGTTGGGGAGGCGCATATCTATGCATAGCCTGATCTTCCCTGGCTGTCTGGGCTTCTCGGCTATCACCATAGGGGATACCCATGGTGTGGGTCCCGAGACCTTTTCAATGACCCCTTGATCTTTCAGCTTTTGCAGTTCTTGTTCCACTAAGGGTCTGAGGTGGAAAGGGTTCCTCCTGTGTCGTAGTGCCGTCGGTGGGACTGACGGGTCGATGTGCAGCTTGACGGGTGCTCTTTTAATCCGGATTAGTCCTTGGAATAAGTCCGCAAATTGTTCTAGCAGTTCTTTGGTTTGATTCGCTTGTACACTTCTTGCGAACATGACTAATCCTAATTCCTCCGCTGCGTGGCTGCTTAGCAGGGTGTCAGCCTCTTGGTTGATGACTTGAATGTCGGTCGTGATTTCACTGTCTTTTGACCGTATTGGTACCGTCATTTTGCCCCGGATTGGTAGGGGTGAGTCGCTCCCATATGCAAATATTCTTGTTTTAGATGGTTTGAGCTTAGGTTTGTGCCTCATCCGATTATACTGTTGGATGCCCATGACGTTTACCGACGCGCCGGTGTCAATCACCACGCTTACTTCTGACCCGGCGATCTTCACTGTGCACCTGGGCTGAGGCCTTCTACGTTTCTTCAGTGCCTGTGTGAATGACATGAGGTACGTCTCGTCTTCGTCTTCCTCGGTGGAGGAGTCTTCGACTTGGTATGTGGCTCGTTCGTTCTTCCTTCCCCCTTGAGACGACGCCAGGGACATGCTCGACAGTTGCCTTACAAGTTTCCGCACAGGCCTGGCTCCCCTGTTTTCCTTTCTCGGGCCTTTCCTCCGGCACACCGACGCGAAATGGTTCGGAATCCCGCAATTGGTGCACGTCTTCCCTTGTGCAGGGCACTTGTGTGGTGGGTGTTCCTCGTGCCCAAAGTACCCGCACTGGACTCTCGGAGTCTGGGGTGGGTGGTCTCATAGCCTGCTTCTCTTGTCTCGCGTCGTGTTGGCGTCGGCTCTCTCGGTCTTGACGGTCACACTCTTTTCGGACATGCGCGTCAGCGCCAGGTCCATTTCTTCCGCTCGCGCAGCTGACAGGTCATTCGACTGGGCCATGACTAGGATGTCATTAAGGGGAATGTTGGGCTGCCTCAGGATGAGTCCCCGTAGGATTTTGCTACGTACACCATGTACCAATTGAGCTTGAATCTCCTCCACGGCCCTCACGTCGGCTAGGTGTGTGCTCGCCAGCTCCCTCAACCTTGTGTGAAAGGCATCGGTCGACTCCCCTTCCCGTTGTCTCGCCTGCCGTAGTTTGAATCTCTCATAGTCAGGGTTCAGTTGGGGGTTGAAGTGCGCATTGAGCGCGGTGACTGCTGCGTCATAGTCAGTAGGGCCCCCAGTGCCCGGGAGGTACTTGAAGAGTAAGTACACTTCTTCCCCAGTGTAGTGGAGTAGGAGCGACCGCTTGATGGGTCCATCCGTCTCCCTGGTGGTTGTGAAGAAATTCTCTAGGTGGCCTAGCCACGTTTTCCACCGTGGGGACGCCGTTGTGGGGTCATCTGCTTCGCTGAACGGGGGTAGGACACCAGTGGGCGCGTGCTGGGTGACGATGCGGACCTGCGCCTGCTGGCCATCCTGATTATCCCCCATGTCCACCTCAACATGGGTCACATGGCTGGTAGGCCGTGCTCACCCCTGTTATAGCTGGTGCGGCTTGACTTCACATCCTTGGGGGTCTGCTGCCGGAGTGGGGGTGTGTAGGTGAGCCCTGTGATCTGGGACGTGGTTGCCCCGTGCTACTCTCTTCTGGGCTCATGTGGCGCTGTGACGCGGTTCGGCCTGCTCCCTGGTGGGCTGGATGAGGAGTCTGAGCCTAGGCTGTGCGCACAGGTATGCAGGGCCCATGTGGGAAGGCCGGGAATTGGGGGCTGCTGCCAATGTGTTTCCTCGTTCGGCCAGGAGGCTGCACCTTACCGGCAGTCTGGAGTTGTGGGGTGATTGTCCTGCCGTGGCCCTGGTGCTGGAGGGCCTCGTTGGATCAGGCACGTTGTGGGCGGTGACTGCGTGGCAGCAAACAGCACGGTGCCGGTCGCTGTCGGGCCGGGTGATGCTACCAGCCGACACGCGACGATGTGCTGGGATGGGAGCGTGAGTCCTGCTCTCCCTCGTCTCCAGTGTAGCGCTGCGGCGTTGTTTTGGTTGCGCAGCGCGTATGGTGCACGGCGCGCGTAGAACAACACACACACACACCAGTGCTCGTGTGGGTGCGGACTGCCCCAGATTGGGCACGCCTCTTTCCTTTATTATGTGCGCCCCGCCTGCCGGCGGTAGCGTGTGGGTGCGACATATCCGGGGGCGGCCGGTGACAACTAGACCGCACTGTTCATTATACACAGTGCATTGGTTAAGGCATTGATTATTATTTGAAACGTTGACCCAGTTTGAATTAAATTGCATACGTTCTGTGAGACTGAGTGTTACCAGGTTGATTGTATCTATAATAGGGATATTAGAAGGTATATGACCTCCCTACGATGGACAAATATTTCACCCCATGGAAAATCATACAATTGGAAATGAGTCCGACACATAAGCAGAGCAAGATGAGGAGAATGTTAGTAAAGCTGACCAGCAATTTAAAAGCTTACTAGTCCCGCGGAATTGAAAATTTTAATACTAAGTAATAGTCATACTTTAAATTTTACAGAATACCCTGCTCATCTATCACTTGATGGAGAGTCACTTTATGGTAGAGAGGATATGAATTACTAACAGATTCATCTTTCACAACTGCTCTCTCACAATCGAATAACACAACGAAAACCATTGTCATTCTGCATGAAGAATACCATTTATCTTTAAAGGGGATGAAGGGGGGCAAAATATCAGGCTAATTTTGGTGAATCAAAAAATATGAATATTGTGGACTGGACACAACACCGACAAATAATAATGAAGAATACAATGATGTTCCATCATCATTCCCAACATTTTCTTCGATGGGTGCAATTGTCGTGACATGAATGTGATGTCATCCACCACGGAAGAATGTTCTAATAAGCTTGATGCACAGTTCATGGAATTTAAATCAGCATCTACTTCGATAAAACTATTGCTCAAAACTTACTAAACTTTATGAAGATTTCCTGTCTTGAAGAGATTAAAAAGTCTCATAAAGAACGACAAGTCTTTTATGATCTTACAGAAGCTATACGGCTATTCCTTTTGAAGACTTGGCTGATTGCCAAATGTTTAGCACAATTCACTTTATCAGGCCTCTTTGTAATTGTCAGCTGGATAACATATTACACAAGGGAGACGCTGGGCAAAGTAGCCTATCTGTTAGCTCTCATCAACACTCTGAAAAAACATGAAGGCCACAAACCACAGGAGACTATCTATAAAACAGTATTAACTGACCCAGTTGACATGAAGAAAACAGATAGTGAGGACTTTGAAACACTGTTCAGTTAAAGTACCTTAAAAACTGAAAAAAAACTTAAAAGAAAGTTTACTACATTGTCAGATATAAGTACAGAGTGCTTCATATACAAAATTATTCTTCAGAACTGTAAGAAACATCACTTTATGTATAGACTAACGTTTTTTCTTGTCCAGTGTTTGCTAGCTTTTGGACGCTGTGCACTATGCTACTGCTAAACTGTGGCATAGAGCCTGTGACCCCACCCCCATATCCTGTACTTTGCATTGGAATACAATATATGGCTTATTAACGTTTTTCTTCATATTTGAAATAGGTGCCCTTACTGTAAGTGAAGGCTAAAAGATGTTTTCCTGTTTAGGTTATGGCTGCATTCTCCAAATCCACCCTGCCTCAGTCTCCTGTGTACCAACCAACGAACTTGGCAGCAGCGATGTTGCAGGCAATCCAGGAGTCCAGATTCTTCCCTGGAGGGAAACATCAGGGAGCTTGGAGTTGATCTATCACTCCTTCGTCAGGATTTGCAAAACACAGCGGACAGAGTCACTGGAGCCAAAGGTCTCTTCTTCAAACCAGACAACACTGTTTGCATGCTTCAGGAAAATGTCACGCAACTCCAGAACACAGTCTGTACACTGGAGAGCCTGGTGGAGGATGCGGAAGGCTGTTTCAGGTTCAATAACATTCACCTGTTGAGCTTTCCCAAGGGATCGGAAGGGCCCAACCCACGTACTTTGTCATGCAATGGCTGAGATCCTAGGTTCCGATGGAAGACTTGTCCCCATGTTTCCTGGTCGAGCAAGCCACAGGTTCCTGGCACCCCGGCTGTCACTTGGGGCTCCATCGTATTCCCATAATTGCATGCATCATTAACTTTAAGGAGAGAAATGCGATTCTCTGAGCCTCCCTGACTACACACTGCAGGTGCATCAATAACGTTCCTCCCTCCTCAGCATCAAGCTGAAACTCAAAACCATGCAAATTCAATACTTGCTTCTCTTCCTGGGCCCATCTTAAAGTCCTATGCACAGAAAAAACCCTTTTCTTTGACACATCAGAGAGCTCATGGCCCTGGATTAAGAACGACCCGGATGGGAGGAGGGGGGCCACTGATGGGGGAGCAGCCCGCATCCAGCAGACCCCTGGGAGTCTGGTTGCAGACACCATGTAGGATCAAGAGAAGCAACCAATGACATTGCTAGTCCGAGGCGGCGACGGGTGGGTCTAGGCTCACGAATCATCCCCTAATACTGAAAATCAGACAGCCATCATGTCAGGTGACACATTGACCACAAGATTTCCGCTGCGTTGTCTCCTTGGGCCTGTGAACTGCAGACTGTGCCTTTGTGATGTTTTCTTTTTTGGTGGGATGTGCCTGCCCAGACTGACTATTGTTTGGTTGATAGGTTGTTTTCAGATACCATTAGGAAGGGATTTTGAGCATAAGGATGCATTAGTCGTTAAATTGACCGGTTGGTAGTTGCCCCTACCATTATCCACTACAGATACTTCTAGTTCTTGAAGTGTTGGGAGCAAGGGGAGGTTTTCTACATACTTTCTAGCAACTTTCCATTGCCTGGATACAGGCCAGAGGGCTACAAAACATAGCTACACCCAACCCCTATTGCTCAACTTGTGACTAACCCATGCAAATAGCATACCCCTTCAGGACCATAGGAGACCCTCCTGGTGATCGGGGCCAGCTTAGGCTCCTCACATGGAAAGTCAATGACAACCTGGACAAGGTAAAGAGAGGGCAGTCCTTAAAGCCACACAATGTATCTGTCCTGATGTGCTTATGCTTCAAGAGACAAACCTAGCGGGTGACCTCTGTCCCTTCCTGACTTGCTCTGGGTTTTCACAAGCTTTTCCAAGAGATTTTACCATCAGTTCCCATTGAGTGGCCATATTATTCTGCTACACCACCCCTTTTCAGAAATATAGAGTTTTGCGGGACACGTGGGGGGTGATACATGGTTGTTTCCGGTCAGCTACAGCAAATACATAATTCCTTTCTCAGGATCTATGGTCCACCCCAGTTGTCTGCAAAATTTCTCAGAACCCTAGGGGAGGTCCTGCTTTAGCTTCCCTGGGGGCCATTGGTCTTAGTAGGAGACCTTAATGGAGTGGGTGACCAAGTGATAGACAGGTTCTCAGGAACAAGAACGACCCAGACCCCATAAGGCGCCTTGCCACTTTCTTTGACAACATGGTCTGTTGGTGTCTCCACCACCCAGAGTAACAAAGCTATACCTTCCTTTCAGGAGCGCATAAAGCATTCTACCACCGTGTCTACTTTTTACTCCCCTCTTCTGAGGCCGCCAGGGCAGTGCATTCATCTATCCTGGGTCGACGTCTGTCTGATCACTCACCAATTGAACCCACATTGTGGATCAGGCCATGGCATTCCAAGCCCAGATGGGGCCTAAAGCTTGGTTGTTCAAAAACACGCACACTAGACACCACTTTTGAAAAGAAATAGATCACTACTTTTCAAATAATAGGGGGACCATCACCTCACCTGGAATTTTGTGGGAGTCATTCAAGCCACATTGAGAGGGGTAATTGTTAGTTTGCAAACCGGGGTGAAACCGAAAAAACAATAAGAGGTTGCAGACTGGAAAACACACTTGCTTCAGATGGAACACAAATACACAGAGTCCCCAGACTCAACCCTTTTCTGCAACATCATACACACCTACTGCCACACGTGTGGTTATAGGCCAACTAGAAGACAATGTGTCTACCCACATCAATAAAGAGTTTTTAATGGCAGCTGAATTTACAGCCTACAATGCCAAGCTTTATTCTTGGGAAGATGTACTCACAGTTCCTGACATGACCTCCGTTATGGCAGACCTACCCGCCCGCTGCCTTAGTTCTGCAGACAAGGACTTCCTGGAAGCAGCGATTACAGTAGAGGAGCTGGGGGAAGCCCTCTCCCAGCTCCAGTCCAGCAAAACCAAGCAGCAATGGATTCCTGGTGGAGTTGAGAAAGACATACTGGAGTGAGAGTGGCCGGTTGCCCCCAATCTGCGACTGGCTGACATAACGGTCATCGCGAAATTGGGTCTGCCTTCAAACTGCTGCTCCTCATCCACCCAATTTCTGTTCCTAATACGGAGGTGAAGATCTAGGCAAAAGCCCTGGCCAACGGGTTGCTAAAGGTGGTGGAATCTTAGGTCCACCTGGATTATGCCCGGCCAGGCAACAAGACATAACACCAGGTGTGTCTAAAATGCCCTAACACTGGCACCAAAAATACTAAGGAAGAAGGAGCTGCTCCTTATCGACTTCTACAAGGCATTTGGCTCATTGGGGTGGGCTACCTCTGTGCCCTTCTTACCAAAATAAACTTTGGCCCCTGTTATGTCATCTCTGGCAAATTACTCTACACTGACCTTGTGACTTGGGTCCACATAGGTGGAGTTATCTCCCACACATTCTCTAACAACAAGGTATGCGTCGGGGCCCCCTGTTCACCCTGCCCTTCTCGCTGGCAATTGAGCCACTGGTGAAGCAGGATCGAATAGACGTGTTGGTACAGGGATTTGAGAGGGGCTGGGGAGCGTCGGAGAAGATCACTTTGTATGCGGAAGGCAGCCACATCTTTTTGTCAGACCCGCAATGGTCAGGCCCGTGGGCTCTCTGGATCTTGCAGATCTTCGGGATCAATCCGGCCTGTGAATCATCTTGACCAAATCCTCCCCATATAGACCAGGGGACAGATGCAGCCATCAGACTGGGTGGACGAACTGCAGGTGCATCTGACCGGCTTGAGATATGTGGAAGTTTACATTACTGAAGACAGTCAGAGGGCCTGGGATGAAAACCTATAACTCCATCTAACCAGACTATATAGGGACTTCGACTTTTGGCCCACACGTCTGCTCTCACTCATGGTCAGATCAGCATTCTATCATAGGATGGGGCTCCCCCGCCTGCTGTATCACCTTTAAAACTTCCCATAGCCTACCACCTGGACCTTCTTTACCCGTCTAAATGCAGCTCTGCGACACTTCCTTGGAAATGTGCGACCACTCAGAATTGTTCTCACCCAATGCTTTAAGACAACCTTTGATATTGGTTTGACCACACCGATATCCTTTTACATTAAAGAGCCGTGCACCTAGTGGTTCTTAATGAGCGATTGTTTGGAGGCTCAGACACCCCAGCGTACTACTCAGAGAAATGAGCCATGCAGAGTACCCCAAATGTTCATACCCTGTATGGTAACACACTTCCCCTAGCACTCCCTTCAGCAACGAGGGTGGTGTTCAAATTTTGGCATAACACCCTTCAGGTGCAGGGTTGGAAAAAATAACTAACAAGGGAAACTCCACTGTGGACTGGGCGCTGGCTTTCACAGGTGACTGAAATGGAGGGCTTCAACGGCTGGGATCTCAGCCCTGGAAGACATTATGACAGGGAGTACTATTAAGTCATTCAGTGACTTACAGACAGAGCACAAACTCCACAAATCCCAGTTTTTTCTATACCTGCATATCAGACACCAAATCCAACCATGTGTCTCTGGCCTGTAGGAGCTCCCATAGTTTAGTCAGGTGCTACTTAGCCCACCCATCCATCATAAGTTATCATTTATAAACAAGTCACTGATTATGCACAATCCTTTCTGGCCCTCATAGCAACTTGGACATGGGACCTTGAGCAGATAGAAGATGACAACTGGCAAGAAGCATGAAGTTCTTGGAGAGAGACAGTCATCACTGCTCAATATCATCTCATATAGTTCAAATATCTACATAGAGTCTACCTCACACACTCCAGACTATGGCGTATGGGCGTAATTGTCTCCCAGATGTGCCTGCGTTACTCCATTCACCATGGAGACTTCCTTTACACAGTATGGGGATGCCCAGTGCTTGCCCTGTTCTGGTTTGGGGCTTGGCCTCCCACAGGGAGGGTCTGGGGTGGTCCCTTCCTAACGATCCCAAACTCATTTTATTACACTGATGGAGTTGAGTGCAACAGATCTTAGAAGCCCTATCATGGATCAGGATAGTAGTGGTAAAGCGGACAAGACACTAAAAGACAAGAGATACCCCACCCTGGGTGGAGTGGAAAAGGTGTCTGGACAGATGCATGGATTTGGAGAGGCTGATCTATGCTGCCAGAGGCTGCCTGCAGAAGCATGGGAAGGTTTGAGGTCACTGGGTCCTTTACTGGGGGATCATACGTGTATCACACACTTTTGTCCTGGTCCTTAGAAGACAAAGTTCAGACCCAAAGGCTTGATGAAGGGGATTACTATGCATTCTAATACTGGGGTACGGGGCCTGGGCTTCTCCCAATCCGCCAAGGAGGGGGCTTGTGTGGTGTCACATGACAATTATTTTCTTTCATCTCTGTGATCAATGTAGCCATTAGGTATGTTATTGTATGGATTCCTATTTAGTTATATGTACAATGCACTATCAATGTTATAATTGCTAAAATGCTAATAAAATATGTCATTAAAAAAAGTCTTATAATCAGTTGTGCTACTCATCTCACCTCCAAAATCCAATATCTATCTTAGATGTATTTAAAAAACCTGCCCTCAACAGGATAGCCTGGCTTCTGGACCCAGAAATGCAGGGGTATTTTCAACAACTGGCCACTTAGCAGGGACTAGCCATCTGAGAATGAACAGGAACATTAGGCAGAACAAATGGCACTCAACAGTAATTCTTTTGATTTAGAGATGTCAAGTGAGGCTGATCCCATTTACTTCCAGAGTACTCCTAGACCCTGTGGCACCAACCCCAGCAGGAGTAAGAACCACTTCAGAACCTGACAGAGGGGGGAACCTCATTTAAATAGGAGAGCTGTTTAAGAAAGAACCAGATACCATCCTAGTAGAAGAATAATTCACTCATCTTCGACTCAGTCTTTTGAAAATTGTTAGAGGAAAGTGAAGATTGAACACTGCAGCAGAAGGTTGGCAAAGAGTTAGAACGTGGATAGGATTTATTAACACAAATTCTCCAATCACTGACTAGTCCATATGATCAGATTATACCTCACCACCACTTCCTCTGAATATTTGTAGAATTAGGAAGTCTATATTAGAGAAGAAGGTCCTGCTGGAAAAAAAATCTCTTGCCTTCTGACTTCTGTCTGAAATCCAGGGACTTGAACAGCTAGCCAAAGGTCATGTAGCTGACCTTATGTTCCAGCTCTAGTGACACAAGAAACAGAAGGATTTCTGACCACAGAGGACTGGACCAGTATGGTGGAGTATTGACTGGAAAGAGACAAGGCCTGAGGGCGTGGAAGCTGCAGGATTGATCAGAAAGTAGTTTCCCGGCAAGATAACCAGGCGAGCAAGAAAATTATATTTCTTCCACCCTGAGATTTTTGCTGCAGTGAAAATGGGTCCACAAGGACCTTATGAAAAATATATCTTGCTTGTGAAGCTCCACGCCACCCATCTACAGCTTCCATCTTTGTCACGCTGGACGATTTTGAGAACTAAAAACAAATGACTACATTGACAGGTAAAATCATGGACCAGGGTGACCTTGGTGATTACAAACTCTAGTTGTACTCCACTTAGAACTTGTGGTGCTCCAGCTTCATTCCACTCAAAGCTTTTTTGCACCACATCCAACTGCTTCAGTGGGAGCTCGACTAGAACTTATCCAACTTTAAGGGACACTGAGGGAACCAAACTGCTTTCAGCATGAACCTTGCCCCATTGGAGGACACTAACTTGAAGAAAAAGTCAGAAGGCAAAAACTATGATTGGGGCGACCAGTCAATCACTTCTCCATCCCAGTTAGGATTATATTGTGCCTATGTCCTGGTCAACTGTAACCGTTTCTTCTGATTGGTGCTTTAAATTCCTTGGGGCTTTTTGCCTTAAAATCATATCTCCAGTTCCCCTCATCCAATTTGTGAGACATTGGGTTGTTGGCTGACTAGTGTGTGAGCCCTGGTCCAGCAACAGCCACAATCCCTTGCAGGATAAAGCACAAAAAGTCAATAAACTAACCTGTGCTTAACCCTGGATAGTTTGGCACAAAAAATTCACACTTAACTTATAGGCAATTTGTAAAGTATTTATGCAGCTCACAAACAGTAATAAAGTGAAAACACAACACAAGAAGAACTCCAAACCAATTTAGAAAATTAGAGTACATTTTATTAAATTATTTGACACCAAGGCGTAAAAAATCCAGTCAGTAGAACTGGAGTTATGAATTTTCTAAAGTTTAAGGTTCAAAATAGCATCTAAAAGATCAAAGCACCAATTATGGACTTCTAATTGCACAGGACCAGGTCAAAGTCGAAAGTTAAGGTCGACCACGATAGAGCATGGTCTGGCTACAAGAAATGGATTGGGCCCGGTAAGCGCTTACCTTCAGACTTAAAAAAATTCAGAAGAAAACTATCTAAGTAGGTAAAAGTTCAGAGGGGTGAAGCTGCAGGAGGTTTCTGATGAAGGAGTGTTGTCATTGGATGGCCTTGGGTCAAAGTTGTGGTGAATATTTCTACATTCGGACTTAGTCACCAAACTGGAAGTAAAAAAACTCCTGGGGGACGAGGCTGAATGGTGTAGCCGAAGACAGTTCTACGAGATCTGATACCCCTTTGGTTAAGGACCGCTGAAATGGGTTTGCTGCTGCAGAGAAGAACATAGTGGGAGAAGCCGCCAATGCCAATCCGACCGGTGATGCACCTCGGGCGGATAGGTGGGCAGGTTTCCCGGTCTCCTCCTGGTTCTCAGAGTCCTTTTTGGCCAAATGTTGCCTATTTCCTCAGTTTTGGAAAATAACCATATGGGCACCATTACCACCACAACCAAGGGTCCAGGACTGATGGGACACATGTTGGGGGACGAGGACCCACTCAGGCTGGGTTCAGGTGTAGGTACAAGATGGTGGTAGCCTTTTATATCCTTGTGGCTCTGAACTGGAAGCCAGCAACCTAGTCCTTGGAGTCACTTCTTATAGTCCTGGGTGCAGATGCAGGGCTCAACAGCAGGGCTGGCCTCTGAGGGTTCACGGCAGGCTCCAGGCAGCAGGGTAGTCCTTCCAGGAACAGCAGCAGTCTGGTAGAGTGCACAGCAGGTCACAGTAGCAGGCATTCCTCTGAGATTTCTTCCGCAGGCCTTGTAGTGAGCTGAAGAGTGGGCCTGAAGGTCCTATTTTTTTTATCCTGGTGTCTTTCTTTGGAAGGTGGGAGAAATTTCTGTAAAGATACTTTGAAGTGCTTGGAATTTCCAGACTCCCCTGCCCTGGCTCCAAGCTGGCTGCAGTGAAAATACAGGGTTGTTAGTCCTGTTGTGTGAAGGCAGAGCACAGGCTATTCAGGTGAAAGTGGGGCTTTGCTCCGCTATGCCCCCCCATTCAGACATACCTAATCCCTCTATTGTGTGAGTGCCTGGGAGGAATTCACAAAGTTTAACTGTCAGGTGCACCCATGCATGTGACCCAGGCCAGGCTACAGGCACAAAAGAGCTAACAACAGCAAAATAGCAACTTTCTAAAAGTGACAATTTCAAAATTGCAATAAAAAATCCTACTTTCCCATTGAATATGGTTTATCATTACAATTTCATAGGTACCAAACGTGATATATCTCCCACCTCTCAATTAGGAATTACAGCTTAATAAATGGTATAAGGAATTCCCAATGTTATCCTATAGGAGTGGTAGGCTTCACAGTAGTTAAAAATGAATTTATGAGTTTTTGACTACTTGGACATGTAAAGCTTAAAAGTACATGTCCAACCGTTTAGTAACACAGCATCCTGCCTTATGGGCCACCTAGGGCCTACATCAGGGGTGACTCATATGTAATAAAAGGGGAGTTGAAGGCTTGGCATGGGGATTTAAATGCCAAGTTGATATTGCAGTGGAACACTGCATTCAGGCTGCAATGGCAGGAGTGGAACATGTTTTGGAGAGCTATTTAAGTTGGTGGCACAATAAGTGTTCCAGGAGCACTGGTATATTTAATATACAGGCCCTGGGTTTATGGTATACCACTCTACAAGGGACTTATAAATAAATTAAATATGCTAATTAGGTTTATGCTATCAAATCATGTTTAGGGCAGTGAGCACAAGCACTTTAGCACTGGTTAGCAGTGGTAAACTGCACAGAGTCCTAAAGCCAACAGATTAAAAAATCCAGCATAAATTGGAGGTAAAAAGGCAAAACATTTGGAGGAAGACCACCCTAAGGCTGACAGGTCTAGCACAATTATATTCATGTTGGTATATTTTTCTACATAAATTTATATCTATTTTTCTAAACATTTGTGAGAATTTTACTGTGTTGTTTTCTTCACTTTAACATTTTTGGTACTGCTTGAAATCAGCATTCCATTCTCAACTGTATTTAGGTCTTACCACCTTGTGTTTCTTACGTTGATAGGGTTTTCCCACTTCCAAATAAAAAGCCCTATTTCAGACAAGAATATTAGGGCAAACCTTTTGGTAATATTGATAACTATTGCACAGAAGACATATCTCCACTTGTAAGTCTGGAAGGCATAATCATTTCAGCTATGATAGAAAAGGGTAGCAAAACTTTATCAGTTTTCAAACAGGCAGCATAATTTAAGATAGTGGAATGTTTTTTCTTAAGAATCTGAGACAACAGGCATTCTTAGAAATTGGGCCAAGCAACTCTTGTGAGAACATTAATGACAACCTGCGTGTACACCTTAATTGGACACTTAGATAAATCTCCTGCTCTAAATGAACATTTAATAATGTAATTGAGCTCACAAAATGTAGCAGGGAAAACGGGAATGATGTTGCCCATATTTAGTCTGAAGCCTGCTGCAATGGCTGATCTGTAAATGTTGACTGTTCTATGAGAGAGTCCTGAAGTGAATAATTCGGACAAGTAATTGATTGCATGTACTAGATCAGTTGAAGTGGATTTTAATTCCATTCAAGACACCAACAAACCCATTTTCCCCAAGCCAGCCTATATGCTTTTCTTGTGCCAGGCACCCATGACTGTGTTATGAGTCTGAAAGCATCTGCCGAAAGTCCTGGGATCTGCCACTGTCTCCTGAAATCCTCCAGGCCATCAGTGTCAAAAGACCTTGTTCTACCAGAGGATTTAGTTCTCCTTCTGGACCTGTTATTATTTCCCTGAATGTCGGTATTAAGATTTGGTAGGTTTATACTCATCTCTAGTAGGATAGGGAACCATGCTTGGGATCTCCAAAGGGGTGTTATTACTACTGTGACTTCCTTGTTCCTGTGAACGTGTAGCAGTAATCTTGGTAGCATGACAAATGGAGGGAGAGCATAAGGTGCTAGTCCCCTCCAATTCCGAAGAAAGGCATCCACCCCCGATGCTGGAGGGTCCAGCCTCCAGCTGAAAAAGTTTGACAACTATGGGGCATATTCTCAAGGAGCTATCGCCGAGTTATCGACACCTTATCGCAGCCAAAGTCGAGATAAATTTATCGCTCCATTCACAAGCTGGTGCTAACAGCCGATAACACCAGTTTACCTGCGAAGGCATCCTCAAAAAACATCGCCACAGATGACCCCTGCAACTATCGCTAATGAGATGCAGAGTAGGCGTTCCCGAGCAAAAATCCGTGACAACACCACACCTCAACATTCTCAACGACCAGCCCGATCAGCGATAAGACCAAAAAACAGGCGATAAGGCACGTTAGCAGCAGGAATCTAACACCTGCTCTGACCTGGTGTAAAGTCGGACGACAACCTGCACCATCAAAGGGAGCCCAGCCCACAGCCACACATGAAGAACAACAGATGCCATGGAGCTACTCACCATGCATCCCGGAGCCCGAGAGGGCAACAACACCCTCTGCCACCACCCCCAGGGCCCCAGCACCCCCCCGCCCCCCCGGACCACCACAGAGGCAGCGCAGACAAAGACAGCGGACCTTCAGGAAACGCACCAGCCCCACAGACCTAACACCAGACAATGCCAATGCCCACTACAGGCTCAAAAGGACAACCATCCACCGCATCCGGACCATCATTGCCCCCAGGCTGATGGTACCAACACAGCGGACAACCAACATCCCTCCGCAGACAAAGCTGCTGGCTGAGCTGCACATGTTGGCCTCCCGTACCCCCCAAACAACATCCGCCAGAGTCGGAGGAGACTCACAGCCAGCCCCATCCAAGTTCCCCACACCTGTCCTGGATGCCATCATCAGCCAGGTACCCCAGTACCTAAACGTCCCCCACAATGTGCAGGAACAGCTGGAGACCAAGCAAGGACTACACGCCATAGCAGGATTCCCGCACCTGTTGGGGGCAATCTACTGCACACATGTCCAACTTGTGCCCCCTGCTGAAAAAACACACAATTACCGCAACAGAAAGCACACGCATCCTATCAATGTGCAGGCAATAGTGGACCAGTGGGGACCCTACACCAATGTTGCAGCCAACTACCCAGGCAGTGTGCATGATTCCATCATCCCCCGACAGTCCATCATCAACCAGCGTTACCAGGATGGCACCCATGGAAATGCACTGCATGTAGGTACGTACCAAATGAACACACCACACACCTCAACTCCACAATCATGCAACTCACAACACTGGCAATGCGCACGTCACAAAATCACATACAACATGCCAGACAACATGCCCACCCACCAGACATGACAGCACAACTTACTGTGGCAACCTTGCTCAGCCATGTACATGAACCATCAACGGCATGGCACCTCAGCCACACAATAGCGGAATGTGGGGAGAGGTGGGAACCAGGTATGTGTGAAGGAGGCAAGTGACCCATGAATGAGAATGTACACAATGCCAACTGTGGCGGAGATGTCCTGGACAGATTGCAGTATGCAGACCACAGACATATCCATGCCCACATGCACTGCTGATGTGTGGAGTGGAGTGGACAGTGGACACAACCATGTCACCACAGCCAGTGGGGAAGAACGCGGAAATGTAGCTTGTGATGCCCCCCCCTGCAAGCGCGTGCAGAGTGGCCTGGCCCAGCGTACGCAAGGCCAGCGTAGGGGTGTGAATAAAAAGCACGTAGCCCTGGGCGTGGTCCTCTTCTGGAATGGCAAACGTGCCTGCCAGTGCGGCGCCTCTTACCCCGCCACGAGGCCGATGCCCTCGCCGTGAGCGCTGTGGCCTGCGAACCTATGTGCCTGCTGCACCACGGGCCGCTGGACTCCCAACCTGTCATGCCCACCCCTGGGTATCCAGGCCTCACAGCTCACCTGCCGACACTGGCGTGTGTCGAAGAGGGCCCACCATTTGCCGGCGCAAACTCCAAGCCCGAACCCCGCGTCCTTGGCAGCCTCCTCACACCATCACGGCTTCCGCGACACAGGCCCGCTTTACTCCTTTTCCATTTACGTACTCCACCGCTGCCTCCGGCCTACACTACGCTCAAGTAGGTCACACATGTGGAACTGAGTCGTGATATCTGCATGGCGGAGTCCATATCATTGTACGCAAGGAGACGGGTACGAGGAAGACGCGGTTCAGTCCGGAGGAGAAAAGGACCATCTTTACGGAGGTGTCCGGACACTGCAGACAACTTCCCTGGTGTCACTAACTCTGTGCATCGTGGGCTAACGACACGTGGATGTGTGCCCCTACTGACCGCATCCCCGGGCCTACACTGCGGTCAAGTAGGTCACACATGTGGGACTGAGTCTTGATTTGGCAATGGCCGAGTACACATGCAAATGCAGAGTTTAACTCACTATACTCCCTTCGATGTGGTGACACAAAGCATGTGCATGGCATCTCAGCCACACGTGTCTGTGGGCCCTTGAAGACTACGCCTTCGGACTACACTGCGGGCCTGCAGGCCTCACACAAATCCAATCCAGTCCATACCAGGCAGGACACGGCATCGTCGCTGGCTAAACACCCGCTCAGTTCTATCGCTACTGCCTCGGTCAACCACGAGTCATCACCACATGCCATTTCAACGCCGTGTGTTAGTGTTCCAGGAGGAGCTTGCTGAACAGAGGTTGGCCCGCGCTGCCCACTGCCTCCAGACCACACAGCGGTCGAGTAGGTCACACATTGGGAACTCAGTCACGAATCATTTATGGCCGAGCTGATAACATTGTACTGGCCTCGTCGCAGACTGCATCCCCTTACAGCTCCGGTGTCACTAAGTCTGTTCCCCGACATCCATGGACACTTACTTCTTGAGATTTGTTGGAGACTGAGTACATGGCTTGGGGGTTGTCTTCATCATCGTGTCGGTGATACTGACTATGTTGCCAAAACGATGCTGTAGCATTCCACTCCTCCATTTGCCGCTTCCGGCCAGCCTCTGCCCTCTGCATCATGCCCTGGAGGACCCCTTCCACTGTCCCCCACAAACCTCAGCGACAGTCACCTTTGACATCGACGAGGACCCGCTCACCTACCGTGGCACTATCTCACTGCACCGCAAGTCACCGTCCCGTGGCGGTGTGCCTGTGCCGGCCGCAGTGCATCCGGGGCCACTAACTCTGTGCAGCTGAAATCATGGCCCCAATCTGAGGGCATGTCGGATGGCCTCTGTTCCAATGGCCTGGGGGGCATCAACGCCATGTGTCTGTGGCCCTGCGCTGTCCGCTGCCTCCGACCTCAGGTGTGGTCCACCTGGGCTCACACATCAAATCGAGTCCTGTCCTGCCCGGACGTCGCATCACCGCAGGATGCACACGCCACCACCAACTCCAAACGACAGGTGCCAGAGTCGCAAGTGTCTTACTGCCAGACTGTCAGAGTTGCTCACACCTGTCGTGGGTGCCATCATCAGCTTGATACCCTGCTCAGCCCTTCAGGTGCCACTTACTCAGTGCACAATGAATCAAGGAGCATTCTGCTTGCATGTTGGGTGAACACTGTACTCTCTCCGGCTACCACCATGATGCTTCACAGTTGTTTCTGTTATGCTGGTGTTTTATGTTTCTGCTTCAATTGTGATCACTGTTCAAGTTGTTGCCAGCACCAACGACTCCCTGAGGGCTGGCTGACACTCACCCCACACACATCCAGCACATGCGTCACTGTACATGTGACCATGCCAATAAAGGTGTCGGGTGCACGTGCCCGTGGCCAGTTCAAGAGCTCTATGAGTGTGTCCGTGTGCTCATGATGTATGCATTCGGGCCACGGCCCCACAACATCACATTGTGCTGTGTGCAGAGGACGCAGCCATGTCACCGCAGGCAGAGTGTGGGACGTTGCACATGTAGCTTTGTCGTCCCCCACTTAATAAGTAAGAGGAGTGGACTGGGCGGGCGTGCGCCAGTCCAGCGTGGGGGTGTGGATGATTATCCCATGGCTCTGGGTGTGGTCAGTCCTGGAAATGTGCAAATGCGGATATCTCTGTCGCAGTGTGGGTCTCCTTTGGGGAGTGTAGGTGGTCCCTGATGGGACTTAGACACCCCCGTATGTGATCTAGTTTGGCTTCCATGAGGTGGGACCCCACCCGCACCTGTTCGGACACCCCCTTCTGGCAGTCTGACACCTGGCCTTGGAATGCGATGTGTGCTTCGGTGTGCTGCTGGGAGCCAGCCGTGGTGGTGCGTGCGGTCCAGCTGTGTTGTCTGTGCAGGGGGTGGGGTATCCTCGATGCAGCTGGGCTGCCCTGCTCCTGGGGGTCGATTGCCCGAAGATGTCCATGAACTGTTGTAGGGCGTCGGTGTCGGAAGTGTGGAGGTCCTCTTCAGAATCACTGTGGAGTTGTCTGTTCTGCTCTGCTGGAGGTGTTGTTTGTCCCTCTGCAATGTGAAGGGGAGATGCTTGTTGACATTGTGTTGGCATGTATGTTTACGCATTATTCAGGTTTACATACAGACTGCATGACAATGTACATTGTGACTGTTTGGGAGGAGCGGACTATTTGATGCGGGACAGTGGACATTTGGACTGCATGACGTAGGTGAGGTTGTACACGTACATTTTCATCTCACAGTTCCCTGCTATGTCAGATGTGATTGGCCATTTTCTATGCACAGGCGGACCCAGTTGTGTCCTCTGTTCTGCAGTGTAAGTGTTGCACTGTGTACCACATTGTCGTCCATGTGGATGTGCTGGCATTGCTGTGTGTGTGCTACATTGTGGGAGGGTCGCACCTGCAGCTGTGATTTGCTGCCCCTTAACCCTTGGAGACGGTGTGCCTTTGACTTTTGTGCTTTTAAGGTGCTGTGATGTTGGCGACTTGGGTCATTTGTGCTCTTGGATGGTTTTTGTACTCTTGTGCATTGTTTGTCTGCAGATGTATTGTTGACGTCAGTGGTTGTTTGTGCACGTGGATGTGTCAGAGTGTGACCTGCTCCCTTCAGGATGTGGTCCACACTCAGCCATCTCAGTCTCGTGGCGTGCACAATGTCATGATGATTGTACTCCAGCCATGCTGCTCGTCATGTGGTGTCACTTGCATTGTCAGTGTGGCTCTCACATACGCATCTTTGCTGTGTTTCGCACGGGTGCATGTGTGTGTTGTGGACTTGGTGATGTGTGGGGTGTGACCCCTTTGGGCACATGGTGTACGGGGGCCTACTTGATGTTTGTATGTGTGCTGCAGTGTGCCACGGGGACCAGGGACATGACCCAGGGTCATTGTAGGTGTGCGGTGTGCTACACGTCGTTGTGCATGTGTGCCATTGTGCCCGTCCCCCAAGTCCCTGTTCGTTACTCACCCTGTTGATGTTGTGTCAGGTCATGTCGAGCTGTATCAGGACTCTCGACTCCTTGCACCGTCTCCGCACTGATGACTGTGGCCGCCATTTGCTCCAGCTCCTCCTGTGGCGCTGGACTCCCACCTCCATTCGCCGTTGCTGCCTTCCTGTTGGCAGTGGGTTTCTGCTTGGTTTGGCTTTTCACATCGTGCCAGCGCATCTTGGCCTCATCGACACTCCGACTGCATTCATGATGGAATGCCATTTTTCCGTCTGTGTTGCCAATGACACGATGGAGGTGACGGACAGTTGTTGTTTGTGCTCTGTCACCTCCGTGAGGACGATCCGGTTCTCATGCGGACTGTAACCCGTCTTCCTCTTCCTCTTCTCCTTGGCCTTCCCCGACCCTGAGGTTCCTTGCTGGTGGCCTGTGGGGCTTGTGAGGTTTGCGTTGACCTGGGCACTGGTTCCGGGTGCATCCATGTTGCTACGCAGTTTATTTTATTTTTTTTATTTTTTTTCTTGTTCTGCTTTTATTGTGCATTTTCCCTCATGACGCGTGGGAATTGCAGGCCTGTCGCTGGTTATCGCTGATTTTTGTATCGCGGTTGGCCTCATCGCAACTTTATTTGCGTTAGTGTTTCGCATTTTTGCAGCATCGCGTTGATTTTAACGTGGACATTTGACGCATTATCGTGGGACTATCGCATGATGCCGCCAGGTTGAGAATACTACGTTAACATGGCGTTGTTTTCCCACGATAGACTGCGATATGCAAAGTTGCGTTAAGCTAAATTTGCGGTGGTTATCACACGTTCTTGAGAATATGCCCCTGAGTGTTTAGTCTGTCTGCAAAGAGATCTACTCCAAAGGGTCCCCATATGGACTGGATACTGAGGAAGATTCCCCTGTTTAATCTCCAATTGCTGGAATCTCTGAAATTCCTGGAGAACCAATTCGCAACCATGTTGCTCAAGCCCTGGATATCTTTTGCTACTACTATAATGCCTATGTTGAGGCAGTAACCCCAGAAGAACTTGGCTGAGTCCCCTATGCCTTTGGAATGGGGGCCTCCCATTTTGTTGACGTATCTGACTGCGGATACGTTGTCCATTTGCAGCATCACAGAACATTTCATTAAGTCTTTGGTAAAGCAGCAAATTGCAAAGGAGCCTGCTAGTAGTATGAAGCAGTTGATATGCAATTCCTTCTCTTGTTCTGTCCAGCGGCCCCCTTAGCTGAGTTCCCACATCTCGCACCCCATCCTTCTAAGCTCACATCTGAATCTATCACTATCTCCAGTCCTTCCCCAAATATTGCTCATCCATTCCATGCTTCTGCATTCTTTAAACACCAGAGTATTTCCATCCTTGAGTCCGGGTCCAGAGATATTATTTGGGAATAGGATTGGTTTAGTTTTAATGTTTTGGCTTTGAGCCTTTGGAGAGCTTGGTAGTGTAAGGGACCTGGGTAGATAGCTTGGATCGTTGAGGATAGGAGACGTAGAATCTTTGCTAGGGTTCTTGAATAAAATTCCCTTTTTCCTAATATTTTCCTCAATTCTTTGCGGAGTTTCCTTAGCTTTTCTCCATGTAATTTTAATTCTGCTTATATTGTATTTATAACAAAGCCCAGGAACTGTGTTTCCTGGCTTGGGACTATGCAAGACTCTTGCTTGTTTATGATAAACCCTAAGTGTTCTAATAAGTTTATGGTAAGGTCTGTGTGGTGAGGTGCCATTTCCTTGAATTGGGCCATTATTAGTATGTCGTCTAAGTAGATTATTATTCTTATTCCCCTTGTTCTGAGCCATGCCGCTACGGGGCAAAGAACTTTGGTGAAGCATAAAGGGGCTGAGGATAGACTGAATGGGAGGTCGCAGAACTGCCAAACTTTCCCACCCAGGTGAATTGAAGGAATGTTTGGTGTGGTGGCCAAATTGGGATGGTCAGATATGCTTTCTTGAGATCTAGACTGGTTATCCAGTTCCCTTTTCCTAATACATCTCTTAGGCGGTGTACTCCTTCCATTTTTAAATTGTGGTAAACCACCCATTCATTCAATTCTTTTAAGTTTATCACTGGTCTTAACCCTTTGGCTTTCTTTTCTATGAGGAAGATAATGCTGATTACCCCACATTGCGTGCCTTCTCGAATTGCCCCTTTTATTAGTAAGTCCTCTACTTCCTGTGATACTAGGAGGGTATCTTTGTGAGAGAATACTATTCCCTGGGGTATTTCTCTTTGTACTGGAGTAGCAATTAATTTGATTTTGCATTCCCTTACTGTTTCTAAGAACCAAGGTTCTTGGGTTACAATTATTCCAGTTCCCAGAGAATTGGGGCAGTCTCCCTAACACCTTTATATGGGTATGTGAAATGCCTTTGGTATTTCTTACCTGCCGAGAAGCATCTTTGTCTCCTCTCGCCTCTGAATCCTCTACCACGAGCTCTTTGTTTCTGTGGGTAGAAGGTGGAGTAGGAGCAGAAGCCTGGCTGTGTAAATCTTTGGCTGCGTCCCATGTAGGGTCTTAAAGAGCTTTGGCCACGGCCGGGGGACCGACCCATTGTTCTCCCGGCCCTGCCAAAAACTCTATCTTGGAATATTCTTTTTATGTACTTCTGGGACTTTTGGATGGAGATGAATACCCCTGATTATTTTGCCATGTCTCTAATAAAGTAATCTCCAAAGATTCGGCCTTGGAATGCTATTCCTCCTTCTTTTGTGGCCAGTTCTACTAGCTTTTGGTCTGTTTTGACCAGAAAACTTTTCCTTCTCTCGTTTGAGAGGGCTGTGTTGGCATTCCCTTGGAGACAGATGACAGTCTTTGCACCCATTGGCACAATTCCTTTGGGTCAATTTGGGAATCATCAAGGTAGGCCCCTTCCGCCATTTCAAACATTTTTGTGAGTGGGCCGATAATATCAAGTAGGCAGTCCTGGCATGACTTTAGGCCTTTATTAAATACCTTTCCTTGGGTCTTTTCCTCCTTTAGCGATAAACGCCACCACCTTTGGGTCTAGTTCTGGGGTTGCGGCAACCCTGTCTGGTAAGGGGGGCGTGGGCATTCAGATCTCAAGTGTGATCTGACTTCTTTTGGTATTTCTTTGCAAAGCCAAAAGGAGAGGTACTCCGCAATATGATGAGCAGGGATCCACTCTGGGGATAGGGGGTGTTTGTTGAGGAGTGGGTCGAACATACTTTCTCTAAATGGGTTCATAATGCCCATTTTTGACCCAGAGGCCTTTGGTGCCTCGTCATTAGTTTCTATATTTCTTTGTTCAACCCCCTCAGTCTCTGTATCTAAGTCAGAGGAGTAGAAGAGGTTGATTTCATCCTCCAAGTCATCACCGCTGTTGATGGGGATAGTAACAGGGTCTTTTTCTTGCCCGTCTGTAGTGCCCAAGGCACCATCCATGTCAATGCCAATGCATGATGTCATCTGGCTTGAAGGTTTAGATTTCTTTAGTCCTTTAGTCATATCATCCCCTGCAGCTCTTTTTCTCTGGGCCTTGCTTGCCCCATCTGCACCTTCAGGGTGTTTTGCGCCAGCAACTGGCAAACCTGTTTTGGAGATGCCTCCAATTTTTTATTAATTGTGTCATCTAACAACCCTATTACTTTGTCTAAGACTTTGTTTATAAGAGTTTCCATCCTATCCTACATAGTAGCCACTGAGGATTCAAGGGACATGTCAGGAGGTAAGTAAGTATCAAGGTTGTCAGCACTTGTGGTAAAAAGGTAGCTGTTGTCAGTTGGTTGGAATACAACTGCCAGAGTTCAATTGATTTCCCAAAGGATAAAAATGGCCCTGGTAATGTGAGACCCTGTTGTATCCCAATCTATTAAGATGGTGTCAATGTGTTTGGGTTATCAGTAAGGGACTTTCCTCCAAAGTCCTTTTTTGACTAGATGTCCGCAGTTAGCGTTTTGATCTTTTAGGTGCTAGATTGCACTAAAACTTAAAAAATTCATAACTTCAGTTCTACTGATTGCATGATGTCTCACAGCCCCCTGAACCAACAACCTAACTTCTTACAAAATGAAATTCATAGATTTTATTTATTTGATTATTTATCAAACATTTATTTTGAAGAGGTAATGTGTTGTAACATATTATTTTCTAGTCCTAGGTTAATAATTATATTTTTTTAGCAAGCTCCACCCCCTATTATGTGTGGGTGAAGACACATAGGTCTGTACATATTAGTAAATTTCCACTTTGAAACGGTGACTAGCATACAAAATAAGATTACTACAATGTAATATATCTGTATTGTTTGTGGTTATTTAAAATCATTACAATTGAAAAGAACACATCTCATATTACAACGATAAAAGTAGCATTTGATTGTCATTGTTTAAAACAAATAAAGTTATTAAAACAAAGGACAAATTCATGCATATTAAAACAGTATAATTGGCAGTTTAAAACATATAGGCAGTACCACACTAATGGGCTGATAATAGCTTAGTCGTGAAAAAAGTGCTAGTGCTGAAATTCCACTGCAAAATTGGTCCTTTTGGTCTGACTCACAGAGTGACATCACACTAACAGCTTCATTGCAATAGCAGCGTACTAGCAATCATTGCGAACAAACATATGATACATTAAAATCATTTTAAGATGCGCAAAAATATCTCGCAAGCTAATGAAACAATTATAGCAGCAAGTTAATCATCATTGATAGCAGCAAGATTACTCAGTGAAAGTGCTAGTACAGTAGCAGCAGTTGGTTTTTTGCAATGATGGCAGCGAGGTGTTCTTTAAGATGTATCATACATTACAATCACTTAAGAGAAAGAAAACACCAGGGTGATCTTCAGGTGCACATAGGATGTTCACGGGTGTTAGTGCAACAGGAGAAGCAGTAAATTATTCCTCATTAATAGAAGTGTGATGGTTCGATAAAGTGCTGTTGCAAAGTTTAAGACAAATAAATTATCAAAGGAGAATGGATCACTTGCCCTGTATTACAACCAGGGTCTGTGGTTTTGACCGTCTTAAAAAACCATCAATCACGTACAGGGGTGGAGGAGTGGTATATCTTGATTATCCGCTTCTCAGACTATGTGAAAGCATCTTCATTGGGTCTTTTATGAAATATGCTTTCCTCCACCTGGAGGTAGACCAACTGGTGATAACAGTAGTGACCAGTAATCGTGTAAGTGCAAGTGAGGTGAGACTTAAAATTACCTACATCTCTCAACAACAAAGAGGATTTATTCAGTTGGAGATGGGGCAAGGTTAAAATAGAAGGCGGTGTGCGTATAGAAGTATTATTGTTCTATGACACCTGTGAGTCCATGTGAGTGGTCGACATGTTTCAGCCCTTCTGTCGCCCTGTGGGTCGGGGGGCTTTCTTCAGGACCAATGTGAAGCTTGTCGCACACTTTGCAACGTGCGAGGGTAGGTTAATCACTTACCCATCTTCTTAAATGTTACTGGTCAATAGTACCTGTAACTGGAGAGAAAAGGACCATAATAACAGGGTGTAACATTACTACAAACCAATGGCTACCTAGATCTATTCTGATCCATAATTTAAAATGAAGATGCTAGTTGTGGTAGTTAGGTACTACCTATGGATCAATGTTAAAACATATATGTTGCAGTGGCAGTTATTTACTGCATAGGAATCAATATAAACACATACATAGAGCAGCTATAAGAAGTTCAGGGACGTTGTTCAGGGTTCAGTTAGATGACTTGCTGGTATTCACAATCATATTAGTGGTCATTAGTGTTAAAAAAGTAGAGAAGCAAACCAAAAGGTCCATAGTAAATGACTATGTGAGCAGTTAGCAGCGCGCATGATGCCAAAACTGCGATGTGACCATGCTTAAACAGATAGAAATTAGCCACTAAGTGCGTCGGGTCCCGCACTAAATTAGAAACCCGGCATAGCGGCTTCTCCATTTTGTGCTTTTGAGTAGGTGATTTCCGGCATAGTTGTGCTCACAGTTGGTATGTGAATAAGTGAAGCCAAGGACAGTATATTTTTATTAGTTGCGTCTGAACTCCTGCACTGTACTGGGTTCGACGCTACGCGTGGTATCAGTGTTGGACCCTTCGGCCCTAAAGCTATGAGCGCAATCGCTAATACACATTTATAGCAGTTTTATGGAAAGTTACACCGTTATCGGTGAAAGCAGGGTGCGTGGTCCCTGGGCGTAAGATTTAAAAAACATAAGCACTATCGTGCATCCGAAGTGGCTTAAGTAAAGTAAGAGCGCGTGGTGGAGTCGCTCGCTTTATTAAAAAACAAATACACGGTGCTCACGGTGTATAAATACCTTATGGATTTGTATCAACGCTTCAATGGGGGACAGCGGGCTGACCACCTACTGTTTGAGTGAAAAGGAAGAGTCAGAGAACAGTGTTTCAGTGCGTTCATCTATTGCCGGACGCCCATTTCAAACAGATACCTTGAGGAGTCACATGCACGACTTGTGCTCGCTCCATCTGTGGTGCTCCGGTGACGCGGGCCCCTTGCTAGCTTTTTTTATATTTTTTGACAATTGATGGGCATGGTAAAGAGACTAAGCTCTTGTTCTTTTAGAGAGTACCGATGGGTGTTCGAGTCTTATTTACTTACAGTTATGTAAAAGCTATCTCGAGATGCGTATCAGTAACCACATCTGCGTTAATAAGCACAGTGTGTTCTGAGCAAAGAGAGGAATGTATAACAGGCTGTAAGATTTTACGCCTATTCATGATGCAATGGAGGGAAGTTTCACGGTTATCCAATGCACTTTTTTTTAAAAGAATAGGTCACAATAGAGGGGGGACATTCTTTTGTTGGCCATTAAGTGAGAATATGGGTGATAACCCATTGGTGATAGTATTATGTAATATCTGAGTGGGACTGTGCTTGATGCAGTAATACAACCTGTGTGGTGTCCATCTGTAGTGTTGTCACTGTATTACTGTATGTGTTCACAAATGCTTTACACACTGCCTCTGAGATAAGCCTGCCTGCTCGTGCCAAGCTACCAAGGGGGTGAGCAGGGGTTATTTTAGGAGTGTAGCCCCTCACCCTGACTAGACGCAAGGGTCCCTATTTGTCACAGGTACCTACCTATGCCAACTAGAGACCCCCAAATCTAACAAAGACTAACCCTAAAAAAGAGGTCCACGATCGACAATTTTGTCCATGATCAATCGAGATAATGGGGCCATGAACTCACTCTCCCCGGTCCTTGGCTGAAATGGACGATCGAACTGCATCAAGCACAGTCCCACTCAGATATTACATAATACTATCACCAATGGGTTATCACCCATATTCTGACTTAATGGCCAACAAAAGAATATCCCCCCCCTCTATTGGGACCTATTCTTTAAAAAAAAAAGTGCAATGGATAACCGTGAAACTTCTCTCCATTACATCATGAATAGGCGTGAAAATCTTACAGCCCATTATACATTCCTCTCTTTGCTCAGAACACGCTGTGCTTATTAATGCAGATGTGCTTACATATACGCATCTCGAGATAGCCTTTACATAACTGTAAGTAAATAAGACTCAAACCCCCATCACTACTCTCTAAAAGAACGAGAGGTTAGTCTCTTTACCATGCCCATCAATTGTCAAAAAGAATAAAAAAAGCTAGCAAGGGGCCCGCTTCACCGGGGCACCACAGACGGAGCGAGCACAAGTCGTGCATCTGACTCCTCAAGGTATCTGTTTGAAATGGGCGGCCGGCAATAGACGCGTGCACTTAAACACTGTTCTCTGACTCTTCCTTTTCACTCAAACAGTACGTGATCAGCCTGCTGTCCCCCGTTGAAGTCTTGATACAAATCTGTAAGGTATTTATGCGCCCTGAGCACCGTGTATTTGTTTTTTAATAAAGCGAGCAACTCCACCACGCGCTCTTACTTTACTTAAGCCACTTCGGATGCACGATAGCGCTTATGTTTTTTAAATCTCACGTACAGGGACCACGTACCCTGCTTTCACCGATAACGGTGTAACTTTCCATAAAACCGCTATAAATGTGTATTAGCGATTGCGCTCATAGCTTTAGGGCCGAAGGGTCCAACACTGATACCACGCGTAGCGTCGAACCCAGTACAGTGCAGGAGTTCAGACGCAACTAATAAAAATATACTGTCCTTGGCTTCACTTATTCACATACCAACTGTGAGCACAACTATGCCGGAAATCACCTACTCAAAAGCACAAAATGGAGAAGCCACTATGCCGGGTTTCTAATTTAGTGCGGGACCCGATGCACTTAGTGGCTAATTTCTATCTGTTTAAGCATGGTCACATCGCAGTTTTGGCATCATGCGCGCCTCTAACTGCTCAAATAGTCATTAACTATGGACCTTTTGGTTTGCTTCTCTACTTTTTTAACACTAATGACCACTAATATGATTGTGAATACCAGCAAGTCATCTAACTGAACCCTGAACAATGTCCCTGAACTTCTTATAGCTGCTCTATGTATGTGTTTATATTGATTCCTAACTGCCACTGCAACATATATGTTTTAACATTGATCCATAGGTAGTACCTAACTACCACAACTAGCATCTTCATTTTAAATTACGGATCAGAATAGATCTAGGTAGCCATTGTTCTGTAGTAACATTACACCCTGTTATCATGGTCCTTTTCTCTTCAGTTACAGGTACTATTGACCAGTAACATTTAAGAAGATGGGTAAGAGATTAACCTACCCCCGCACGTTGCAAAGTGTGCGACGAGCTTCACATTGGTCCTGAAGAAAGCCCCCCGACCCACAGGGTGACAGAAGGGCTGAAACATGTCGACCACTCACATGGACTCACAGGTGTCATAGAACAATAATACTTCTATACACACACTGCCTTTGTTGTTGAGAGATGTAGGTAATTTTAAGTCTCACCTCACTTGCACTTACACGATTACTGGTCACTACTGTTATCACCAGTTGGTCTACCTCCAGGTGGAGGAAAGCATATTTTATAAAAGATCCAATGAAGATGCTTTCACGTAGTCTGAGAAGTGGATAATCAAGATATACCGCTCCCCCACCCCTGTACATGATTGAGGGTTTTTTAAGACGGTCAAAACCACAGACCCTGGTTGTAATACAGGACAAGTGATCCATTCTCCTTGGATTATTTATTTACAGCCTGGAAGCTGAATGGATCTCAGCTTCTCTCTCCCTCAACTGATTATGCAAAGTTTAAGACAACAATTTTTCAACACAGGTAGCAGAAGGATATTCCTTAAAACAGTCACCATCAGGTTTGCGTCACACATGGGTCAATTGATGTAGGGCACAGTATAACATAACTGATCAATTGTTGAACTAATATCCTAGGGGGCTAGGGGCGCAGAGCTGGACCTCTCAGCAGATGCCTTCGGAAAGTCAGCAGAGCCCACCTGATGAGCCCCTCGACGACTAAGCCTGTTGGATGTGATGGTGACAAATTTTGTCAACAGGATGTTCAAAGTTATGTTGTCAGAGTTTAGTGAGGCAATGATGGCCTGCCAACCTGTACAAACTACCAGTTTGCTCCACTCTCTCCGTAGTCTGGTCCTGCGCTGGACAGAGGCACACAACATGTTTGAAGGAAAGGATTCTTCACAGCAGCCCCAGCCCCTGCAGGTTGTTTCCTCACCTGGTTGATGCCAACTGGTTAGCTGTTACAGAAATGGACACTCCCCTAACATAAGGCCCATAAATCATGCCTTCAGATGGATGGCAATGGGCAGGCAAAATAGGATGTTGGGGTGGCAGGCTGATACCTGCTGATGACTGCCCAGGCATATCTGCATTTGGCGAGCAGTGCTCTGTCTGAATTAAATTACCAAAGGCGAACACACTTTCTGATACTCGCTCTGAAGTTTAGTTGGCTGGGCTTGTTGACCCAGAGATCTTTAACAACCAATAGTTGCTGGTAATCCTCAAGGAACCAACTGTGTGCTTGGCCTGCTTGCATCTAATTTCTGACCATAACAATGACTGTAGGCTGCCAGCCGATGTCCCCCGTTGCTTGTGGCACAAGTTGAGGTAGGGACCAGCACCAGCTGCCCGTTGGACAGACAGGCCAAATTCGAGCCTGATATGGGTTGCAGAACAGGACTTCGGCAGCCGAAAAACCCATTTGCATATCTTTGTGACAAGTTTATTCATCAAACTTTGTCCCTGCCTAGTAGATATTCCCTGCCATAATTGAGGGAGTGATTTTCGCCCTCATGACTTCCAATAGTGGGGAGAGTCTTGGCCCCAATAACAGTTTCGATAATTTCAATAGTGTCACCTTAAGTGTCAGGGCTTTTGCTTCAACTTCTTTCCGTTTCTCCTCAAAGCAACCTCTATCATCAATGTTCATCCCTAAATACTTGTAAGATTGATCAGACAGTTTTTCTGCCATTATAAAACCATCCAACTCCCTGACATTTTTTTATGTCAAACGCTACAACCTTTGTTTTCTTCAGATTCACCTCTAAGTTGTTAGCGGCTGTATAGGTGTGCAGCTGGTAAAGCAATTGTTGGAGTCCTACCCTTGTATGACTGAACAGGGCAAGGTCGTCTGCATACAACAGATTCCTAATCTGCACTCCACCTATTTTTGGAGGGATTATGGCCTCCAAAAGCTTTCGGGGTATTCCCCATCTCTGTAATTTAGCCCACAGGGCTCCACTTGGTACTCAATCGAATGCCGCCTTAGGAGGTGCAGTAAAAAGGTTACATGTGTGTCAATCTAAACATGTACATTTTATTTTAACATGCCTCATTGTGTTTAGGAGTGAACTGGCAAATAGCTCTTTATTAAAGAAAGATTACATAAAGCTAGCACAACCGTAGACTGCTTGATAGAGTAGACAGGGGAACTATTTGGGAACAATGTCCACCAGGAAGTAGAGAAATCTAAAATCACCAAACCCAACATCAAAGTAACTGCTGCACAGGTCAGCAGTCTGGTAAGATTTTCCTGATCTTCATGTGCCCCTGGGCCTTTTGATATCACCATTGTTTTGATATAAATTGATTTGACAAATTTGAAAAACTTACATTTTCTCTTTCACAAAAATATAATTAATCAAGGAGAAACTCCTCCATTGCGAAAGGAATCAGTGTCACAACCAAGATATTAGAAAAGATCAAGATGAGATCTCAGAAGCTATAGGATAAAGGCACTGTTAAAGCTCGGCCAGGAAATATTTTGTGAGAATTTTGCTTTCTGTATTAGAGACTTGGGGCCAGATGTACGACCATTTCATTTAGCGCCTCGCAATTTGCGACACATTGCAAATTGCGAGGCACTAAATGAAATGCATAACAGTGTGTTTAACACTGTTGGCGATTCCCAATGGGTTCGCAAATTGCGAGGCTCATTAATATTAATGAGCCTCTCGCAATTTGCGAGCCTATTGGGAATGCCAGCCCTCCCAGGGATGGTGGCCTGCTGGGCTCAGCAGACCACCATGTCTGGGACTGCTTTTAAATAAAGCAGTTTTTGTTTTTAAATGCAGCCCGTTTTCCCTAAAGGAAAACGGGATGCATTTAAAAAAATAAAATGAAACATTTTTGTTTCATTTTTTAAGGCCAGGCAGTGGTCCCTGGGACCACTGCCTGCGCTTAAAAAATAATTTTGCATGCATTTGCAAAGGGGAAGGGGTCCCCCGGGGACCCCTTCCTATTTGCGAATGCATTACCACCTACTTGAAGTAGGTGGTAATTGTGAGTGTTTTGCGACCGCAATTGCGGTTGCAAAACATTTGTACATGGTTTTGAGACTCGCTATTTGGAAGGGAACGCCCCTTCCAAATAGCGAGTCGCAAAACCTATTTAGCGAGTCGCAAAAAGATTGCGACTCGCTAAATAGGCTTTGTACATGGCCCAATAGGCATGCAAAAACGGGTCGTACATCTGGACCTTGAAACAATGAAATACAGCTCATTACGTTTACTCAAAAAGGGGTTCTACAGAGAAAAATATTATAGTGTTAAGTACTTTGGCCTTAGTCAGTAACCATCATAAAATAAAGCTTTATGCTTGCTTTGTCAATAAGTGTGCAACTTTCAATCAAGTTGATTGGGGCAGCTTTGGAAAATAATATTTGACTTGGAGATTAATGAGAGCCTTTGCATTCTGATAACACAACTGCATCAAGGACAATATTTTGAGATATTAACTAGAACATTTTTGCAGGACAAATGTCAGGCGCTGTTCTTTGTTGGTGCACATCTGATTATAAACAACAGTTTGCAGGGTGCAAAATTTCATGCTGATCAACTATTATAAGTATATAATCATTTATATACCTCATTTACACAAACCTCAGTCAACATGTGTTTCGTGACAACTAGTTCAATTCTTTAGAGCTGTAAAAAAATAATTATTAATAAAATCATCATGTAAAACCACATTTGACATCATTACTCTTTATTTAACATATAATAGAAATTATAAATCCTCATATATTTTTTTTACAAAGACTACGTTATAAGCCTTTTAATATTTCAAACTGAGCATATGGTGTCATATCACACTGGATCAAATAATAGCCAAAATAAAATTGACTATTGGCATTTTGTAGCAAAAATCATTGATAAATATGAGTATATTATGTGTACAATACCTACTTTTTAAAGGTATTTATTATTTATTTTGTAATTTAAATGTTTATATTTATTATTTGAAATGGAACAAGATTGTGCAATCTTTAAAATGTAAATGCTTTCGTTGCTCTAGCATCATGTGTAGTTCAATAGATTTTACTGATTAACATTACCATGTACTTGGAAAACAATATTTAATTTACATATTATATTCTTGTGCCAATAAGCATATAATTTGACAAACCACTCTCGTCAATTTATATCAAACGACTCTTACAAACTACATATCTATGTTAAAGTGCTGAGACTCAAATATACTGATTGTAGAATAGCACCCTGTTTACCCCAAAACATCTTTCAATAAGGCTATTAAAAGAAAATCACCAATTGTATAGAGAAAATATCTAATGGGCATTCACTATATACTCAATATTATAGACATTCAGAGAAAGGTTATGATTCATGCTATTCCTCACTGCATGTAGATTCCAAAAACACATGGCTGCCAATGACACATTAAATGGTTCACTCTTCATTGATATCAGGGCACATTTTGCTTTCACTCTGGCTCGAATATATTGTCGCAATTTATAACATTTAAAGTGTATTCATCAAACCGGGAAAGAATATAGGGGCATATTCCTTTTGTGCTAAAAAGCAATACATGAAAAGGTTAATTCAAAAATACAAAAGTAAACATACAAATTAAATCATTGAGTTTATGTTCGGCCTAGTCAAAGATAAATAATACTATCAGTATAATTGCCTAAAATGCTGTACTGAATATTTACTTTTGAGGAGTTTTCCTCATCAAAATAGGATAAGTTTTAGAACTTTGTCATCTTTGGATCTTCCTAAATTTTCTCAGGATTTAAAAAAAAGTTGAGAAAAAGCTTCCAAAAAAGTAGGCGTTACACAGACTATCATGCATGATTAAAGGTGAGAGTGTAAGCATTCCCAATCAACTAGTGGTGTAAGTACTTAGACTACAATGGAGAGCTGGCCCCTAAACCACTGAGACCTCTATGTGGATGTTGATGAGCAGTGAGGGCCTATATTGAGGTGAGGTGCTTTAGGATAACCTAGGTACATCTCAACACAATTCTCATAGTTGCAATAAAGACGAGAATGCCACACCATAATTGTAAAAACACAACATATTAGTCAATCAAACTATATACATATGTTTACAGTGTATATTCAAGTTCAATTGTCAAAAGTATATAAAACACAATAAATTATAAAACAGTAATGCCACACAGCACAACGGTAAGGGCTGAATATACCTCTTTTTAACACATTATTTTTCCCCGCAGGGAATTACAACGCGGTCGTTACAACGACCGCGTTGTAACCATGCATACCATTACTCCGCAAGTCGGAACAACGACTTGCGGAGGGGGGGCGCTGGATGTTGGAATAGTATAATTTATTATTCCAACTCCAGTCTGTGCGGACAGTAGGGAAGGTGTTCGATTTTAAATCCAACACCTTCTGCACCCTCTGCAAGTCGTTGTTCCGACTTGCGGAGTAATGGTATGTGTGGTTACAACGCGGTCGTTTTAACGACCGCATTGTAATTCCCTGCAGGGAAAACCTTTTGGGGTAAATTATGTTTACCGTAAGGGCTTTATACCGTTCAAGAGCTACACATTTTCATGGATATCTTGCACAATCCTGAAAGCAAAGACACAATACCATAAATTGTCTGTCATGGAAAACTATTTTTATGAACATGAAAGGATTGCGTATGTTGATCTTGATCCCCCAGCTGGTCAGCCAACCTGGTGCTCACAACTGCGACAACAGGTAAGTCAAGGAAGCAATAATGCAAAAAAATCCAAAGGGAGGATTCTCACTGGGCAGAGACACTGCTCAGCTCATATCACCTGCATTGGTAGAAGTAACTTTCTATGGCATCCCGTCTCTGTTGTTTGATGAGAAGGATTCATTCTGATGTTTCCACATCTCTGAGCTTAGCTCTTCCACAGAGGCAAGGCTGGCCGCAGGAACAAGTGGTGCAGAAAAGCCTTTAGACTTGTTCCTAGCCAAGTGAACAAGCATTTGAAATGCAATCGGTCTCGCATTTGTAAAAGTTAGAGCTATTGGCTTTGTAAACGGTTATGTTTTTAGTTACGTTTTTTGTTTGAAGAGTTGTATAGAATAGATGGAAAGGAAGATTGAGAGGGATACTTAGGGATAGGTAGTTTGTGCATGAAGTGCTGGAAAAAAAGTGTTTCTTCATGCAAAAAAATGCTAATTTGTATCTTCGATGTGCCAAAAGAAATCTGTGATTCATAATTAACTGGCCAGCCCTTTTAGTGTGTAGTCCGTAGATAAAGTGCATCTAAGATAAGTGTAAACCACATGTCCAAGCAATCCAATAGTCAGGGCTTTAAGTGGGCTGGGTCTTGCCGGTGTTCAGCTACAGCAGTTCTATAAAGCAGGTGGTGAGCCCGGTCCCTGACATGCCAAGGCCTGGTTGTGCTATTTTCTTGGGGATTTGTGCAGTTTATATAGCGCAAACTTGGCCCAGGGCCACTAGAGTGCTTTACATGAAAACCATACGTGTTTTTAATGAAATGGCTCTGCAGGAAGAAATGCTTTGAGTGTGAAATCACGGTATTGGAGCATATATCTTGTTAAATGTCAACATTGTTAAAAAGACGTTGTGCAGAAGCACAAAAGTTATGCAAGAAAGGCAAGGGTTTTACTTGGATATTCTGCTTTAAACACAGGAAAAAGGAGAAAACAAAAAATGGCGGGCCCGATTCAGGACGGTAAACTTACACTTTTGTGTAAATTAGCTACTTTTCAGTATTCTCAAATGTAAACTTAGACCCACAGTCTAACTTTACTACTTTTCTGTATTCACAAAGGTAAATTACTACTAGTAAAGTTAGACTTTTGGTATAAGTTTACCTTTGTGAATACTAAAAAGTGGCCTGCATATTTAAACTAACTTTTGCAAATCCACCCTTTGATAACCAGCATCCTTGGAGACAGAAATAGACTTAAAAGAAAACAAACTATTTAAACATGACCGCGCACATTCACCCTCAGATATAACTACTGGAATTACATGCCACTGACAAAACCAGTAGTCCTGGCTTGTTGTAGATGTAATGTAACTTATTGGATTATATATCTGGGTGCAATGACAGAAGCAGCAAAATACAAGTCGGGTGGCACACTATGCAAAAGCAAAGATTTTTAGCTTATGTTTTTTTAAATCACGCTCTTAATTACATCAGCCACGCCCCTTTGCGAGACCCGCCAGTTTTTTCATCTCAGTTATTGCCCTGACAATAGTGCAACCCCTAGCTAAATGCTGTGAACAGTGACTGGTGATAGCTTCCATGCTCCTAGCAGCCATAATAAAACCAACGTCCCCCATGGACCACCATACATATTAGTATCACTCTATGTAAGCTGCTACTCACAAGACTGGAGTTATCCAGAAAGCGAATGGTTAGTAAATCTCTTCATGTTATCGAAGCTCTCGATTCTACCACTGGATAATTCCTTGTTTTGTGACACGTTTTGTTCCAGTGCAATTAAAACTCCTGAAAAAATAATGACACAGTGGTTATACCACCAATGGTCCGCGTTATTACACCCATTATGTGAATGTTACTTCAAGATGCCTCTCTGAGAAACACCGTGTCTCAAATGAGTTACCCTCATAAAAACACAAAGCGTCTCTAGTAAATCCAGTTACCGAAACTGGTACAGTAGTCCATTACGGCCCTCTTGTATTGTAGTGTAAATACGTGTACAAAGTGTCTGCAGGTGTGCAAAGTATCTCCACACACACCATATCCTGCCTGATGATCATGGAAAGCTGGTCAACGTAGCTCCAATTATATGAAAATATGTCTTGCTGTGCACCAGACGAGCAGTCTGCATGTCTGGCAGGGACCTCATGGGTTGAAAAGAGGAAACATTACTAAGCCCTGTCTGTGCTTCTGATTACAGACTGTGAGGGTGATCCAGCGCGATATTAGCAAACAGCATTCATACACAAAACACTCACTTGGGCCCATACATTCATACTACGCTAATACTTACGCTGGGTTTTATCAGTTGTTACTCTTTATCAAAATCCCTGCTACCAATTACCTTCTGAATGAAGAGTAATGACTTACCAATGAATCCTTTGCTAATTGGGAAGTTTAAAATGAGTGACATTCATTATAGTACATAATCCTGAAATAACCACTGAGTCAGGAAGTTTTAAAATGTTTATCTAAAGATTTAGCAGAGTAAAATACAGAACCACACGGTACTTAATCGCAATACCCAAGATGAAGCATAGAATAATTATTGCTAATTAATGACGGTTCCTCAGGAAAGGAGAGGATAGAGACAGCAGCGCAACTAAAGGTTGCATTATATTTACCTAAGTGCGAGAACCAAACCCCTTGGCCAAGGAGTTGGAAAGAATAGGACCCAGGAAGGATGAAGAGCAAAAGACCTCCTTCAGGATCAGGACAGGACCGGTGACTTCTCTACAACGACGCCTGCGCCGTTCCCCTCTCTGATACTCGGCTTCTCCTCGATTCTCCCGTGTCTCCCTTCTAATGGACTCCGCCGCCCCCTCATCAGGACCTCTTCTGGACAGGGATTCGGTCTGCAATCGGTCAGCTTGGCGATCTGGAGCTCTTCTGTCTGTCAGCATGAACGCCTGTTCCCTGCAGCATCTCCTTCTAACTAATTAACTAATGCTATATTCTATTATACCCTTCTACACCCATGTACCTCCCCTTAATGTTGCCAAAATATGGGACCACTACTTCTGATTGGACAGGGACAGGGGGTGGATTCTCACACCATATTGGTTTGCCTTGTATTTCTGAAGCCTATTGTTTTTAAACTACCGCCCCTTCAATTTAATACATTTGCTTTATTTCCCACCCGTCTCATGACAAAATTTACAATTTATTCATATAATATGTTTCGTCTTCGGCAAGAACATCTTGGTATGTAGTGGTGTCGGCCAGCAGGTCATGGCCTTGGGTGATGTCCAAGTTGACTTCATCTTTTTCTATCTGGTCTGCCACTGCAGGGCGCATGTGCGGAATCTTTGTCACACGAGCTTTCATTGTACCAAACCCAGGCCCAAGTTTGCGAACTAATAAAAGTCAAAGAAGAAAATATTAAAATCACAAATAAAAATGTTTCACTGTATGCCCACCTTTTCTACTCTATTCCCATTTAATTATAATACTGTCCCGCATTAGTAGCGTTAAGAAAACGACAAATTAATAATAACATGAGAGCAAGCTGAAGCATGTGAAAACATCAAGCAGCCATTTTAATACACACTGCGCAGAAGCAGAAATTTCCCACCAAGCAAAGAGAGAAGTCACACCATGTGATATGGTTGTGACATGCGCAGTGATATTCCCGCGCTTTAGCGGCCATTTTAGATTACAGACAAGCGTTATTCATTAGTAAAACACATAGGCAAGCATCCTTTCTATTCGTGTCGTGTATGCAAAGGTTAGTAAAACAATACAAGTTTAATAAATTAATACTATGAGGAGGATTGTATACAAGCAAGTTTCGTTTATGAAACCTTGCTCCATCAATCCCCTCTCTGATGGCATTTCTGAGCCATCAAAATACTACCCACAATCAGATGCCAACTTGTAGCAAATTACTTCATTCTCATTCTTACACTTTCCATTTTTGCCATCCCTTTCAATTTCTTGTATAATTCACTTCTCCATTCTTCAAGATCTATTTCTTCAAATTTTCGCTTCTTTCCTCTACCTGTTACTTTATATGTTCCACTCTTTCTACAACATTTGCACCATATTGTTATTGCCAAGATTATTATTGCTATCCCTGCTAAGGGTACTAATATTTGACCTATAAGTCCTTTTCCTACATTAGCAAACCAGGTACCAATTGACGCAATACTATTTGTCAATCTTTCCCATACACTATCAACTTCCAGTGGTTTAAGTTCCTTCTCAAGTTTAGTTATATTCTGTATATACGTTCCAATTTCTGCACTCTTATCAGGAATATAAGTGCAACAATGTTTCGTCTTCAATAATTTACAGACTCCGCCCTCTTTTGCCAATATTATATCAAGAGCAAGTCGATTTTGCATAACCATAGATCTAATCGCAACCATTTCCGCATTAATCATTAGAAAACCTCCAGCAGTATCCGTTGATAAACGATCAACCACTGTAGACAATTTACATATTTTCCTTGAGTTCAGAATTATTCCCACTGAAGGTATCAATGCACCAAATATATCACCTACAATTTCTGAAAAACTAGCTCTTTTACTACGTATTAATTCACTATTGTTTTCATTGTTCCCAGTGTTTCTTTTTACGTGGTATATCTTTGGAAATACTATTCCAAAATAACAACTACCATACCACCGTGCAGGAAGCCTAAAGTAAGACTTATTCCCACACACATAATAGATTCCAGGAAAAACTGAATCTGTTCCTCCTTTGAGTCCCCAACCTCCAAGAATTAAAAAATTGTGTTCACATTCACTGGTACCGATGAAAACATTGTTATTTTCAGTCTTTAACCTATGAAGACAAATTTTTCCTGTCTTTACAAAATCCAGAGCCATAGCAGCTTGAGCCTTGCCAGGTGTGTAACTCCCTTCTTTCTCCGCCCAAGGTGGCAAATGAGCCTTATGCTCAGAAGCTTTCTTTGGAAATCTTGTCTTCTATCTTCTACTAAATTCAAAAATATATTTTCTTCTTCAAGTAAAGAACATGTTAGATTGTGTCTATGTGCATGTGTTATGTCTATTGATTTCATTGTTAAGAAAAATTCTCCCATAAACTGTGCGTCTTGACTACTAAGCACTGGGTTCATACTCTTGCGAATCGGAACCTCCGAAAATATCACATCTAGGTTTGAATAATAATACTGAAGTCTCCCTGTTCTATAAAATAAACTAGACAAAACACTACATGATATGCCATATGTCAGTGCTACGTGATGGTATGTTAATCCTTCTGCTACTGATTCAGGTAACTTCATACAGACATAACAGTTACTAACTTCCATTGTGTCTACATATTGAAACAATAACTTTGTGAAAACGTTTAAACTAGTGTCGTTGTCAGCTATTTCATGATGAATTTCTGGTTCATTCTCTGCCATTAGTTCTACTCTATTGCCCTTCATGTTTGCTGTCCTCTCCTTAGTTTCATTATTAATCTTTTTATCTATTATCATAAGGTAAGGAACTGCTACAATCAGGACTAACCATACTATAAGCACCATTACTAGACTACATATGCATATTGCACAGCATCTTCTACAACATCTCTGTTTTGGTCTCCCAGCAACTCTATCGTCAGGCATTTTCGACAAGGAAGATCGCTCTTCTTATCTATTTCCTCTTTTTCTTTATATGATTCTTTTGCTTAGTCAAGGTGGTCTTGTTTCTTTTTCGTACGTCAGTTCTGTACTTGTTCCTTCGTCACCACTTTCACTTGACTCTGAGCTTTCGAAATCTTCAAGAATGATGTAAGTCCAGTCAGGACCCTTGAATTTGTTATTCACAAGTTTCAGTCTTTTACTTCTTCTTTTCTCAGTTTTATTTTCTTGTTCAGTTTGACTTGTTACTTCATTCACTTGATCTGGATCTTCACTTCTGGTTGTTATGTGGTATTTTACTCTTTTAATGACACTCGGCCAATGATCTCCTTTTCTTGTTTTCTCTTTTTGCACTGTTTCTTTATCTTTGTCTTCAGAAATCTTTTTAATTTCACTGCTTAGTACTGTTTCGTGTTCTGCAATTACTGTGTTTCTTATTTGCTCTTTTTCAGGTCTGATTGGTTTCTCCGTAACAGCTCCACTGTGAGTTTCCAATAACTGACCTTGTTCTTTAATTAATTCTTCAAGTTCATGTTTTTCAAGGTTTTCTTCTTCTGTACACTCTTCTTGATCTAACTTGTTCTGATCAGGGCTTATTGCACTGTGAACTTCTGCAGCCTGACCGGATTCTTCTAAACCTGTCTGTCCCTGCTCAAAATCTATCAGATCTTCGTTGCTTTGAGCCCAGTTTCCTTTCCCTATCTGCTCTTGTTCAGGTTCTCTTATTGTCTCTTCTTCTTGTCCCTGAACTGCTTCTTCTTCACCTATCTGATCTTCTTCAATTTCTTCCAAATTTGTTTGACTTCTTGTTCTGTGGTAAACTTCGGAAACTTCTACCACCGGTATCCAGTCCTGACTTGTGCTCGGTTGTTCTTCTTCAGCTTCTCTTGAATCTCGAGCCTGAGATTCCTCGGCTGGGCAACCTTCAGCTTCCTCAGTGATTGATGCTGTCTGAGGATTTTCTTCTTCAGGATCTGGTACTCTTTTGGTGTGGCTTACGTGAATCCAGTTAGGAAATCTTGCACACTTCACTGCTGTGTTGGTGGTTAGTATGACTTGACAAGGACTGCTCCATCTGGGTGATAGACACGTTTCTCTGGTGTGATTCTTCACTACCACCCATTCACCAGGATTCAGATGATGTTCTTGTTCGGGCTGCCTGGAAACTGCGTCTTCTCCAACCTGGTGAGAGACAGAACGCACTAGGTCAGCCAGTCCTTTACAATAGTCCAGAACCATATCATCAGATATATTCAGTAGTTTGTTTGTGGGAACATGTGTTTGTCTCATTGCTCTTCCCATCATTATTTCGTGGGGGCTCAATCCTGTGTTTCTGTCAGGTATGCTTCTGAGTCCCATTAAAACAAGTGGCAATGCATCTGGCCATTCTAATGATGTTGAGGCACACATCTTTCCCAATCTTGACTTTATAGTGCCATTCAATTGTTCAACCACTCCAGAAACTTCTGGACGATATGCACAGTGCAGTTTCTGTTGGATTTGGAATGCTTCACAGATTATTTGGATCACTTCACTGTTAAAATGTTTTCCTCTATCTGATTCCAAAGTTACTGGGAAACCAAACCTAGGAATAAGCTCTCGTAGCAACAGTTTTGCGACTGTAATGCTATCATTTCTTCTGGTAGGGTAAGCCTCCACCCACTTTGAAAACAGACATACTATGACTAGTACATATTTCAGCCCTCTGCATGGTGGTAACTGTATAAAGTCGAACTGGAGTCTTATAAAAGGACCCTCTGCCTTTCCAATTTTTCCAAACCCAATTATTGTTTTCCTCCCGGATTGTGCATCTGGCAAGTTAAACACCTTTGGCAAAGACTCTCTGCAACCGCCCTGAACTTAGGATTATACCAGTTTTGTCTGAAGAGCCTAATCATTGCATCTCTCCCTATGTGTGTGTCTCCATGATGCATTCTAGCCATTTGTGAGAGTAGACAATCTGGCATGACTGGTCTGCCATCAGCACTGATCCACACTTCATCATCTCGTCTCTGGGAACAACCTACTTTGATCCACAAATTCTTTTCACTTTCATCCACTTCATCTTGCAGTCTTTTAACATCATTCCATGTTTCAGGCGGCATGTACAGCATAAGTTGGCAGCTGATTCCCATTCTTTCCACCCTCTTATTGACTGACATTCTGGTTTTGGCACAATGTTGAGCCACCAGATCTGCATATCTGTTGCCGACTACCACCCAGTCATCTCCTGACTGATGTGCGGCACATTTCACCACAGCCAATTCTTTTGGTGATTGTATTGCTTCTAGCAATTCCTTTACAAACTGTCCATTTTTAATGGGGGATCCTGAAGAAGTCAGGAAATCCCTCTGCATCCATAGTTGGCCAAAATCATGCACAACCCCATAACCATATTGGCTGTCTGTAAATATAGTTACTTTTTGATTCCTCCCAATTTTGCAGGCTTTTATCAACGCAATCAATTCAGCTACTTGTGCAGATTTGACTCCTGGTAAATAAGATGCTTCAACTATTCCAGTTAATTCACATACCGCATAGGCAGCCGTTAGTTTACCGTCTTCATGTCTTTGACATGAACCATCAACAAATAGCTCCCTGTCTGGCTTTTTAAGAGGCTGTTCCTCAATATCTGGGCGTGGTTTTGTGCATAATTCTGTAATCTGTAAACAATCATGTTCATCTTCTTCGTCATCTTTAATTCTCTCATGATATGGGTCTGGTAGTAAGGTTGCTGGATTTATTATAGTACACCTTACCATGGTCACATTTTCAGCACCCATTATGATTCTTTCGTATTTAGTCAGCCGACTAGGAGTAAGATGCTGAGTTCGTGTTCTTGTCAACAGAATCACAACCGCATGTGGAACATACACCTTTACAGGATGTCCCATCACAATTGACTCACCTTGTTCAATGCTCAAACAAGAAGCCGCCACTGCTTTTAAGCATCCTGGCAAAGCGGCTGCTACTGGGTCCAATGTAGCAGACAAATATGCTATAGGACGTCTGTCTAATCCGTGCCTTTGAGTTAGGACAGAAAGTGCACAATTTTTTCTTTCATGACAGAATAATGCGAATTCTCTTTTATAATCTGGCATGCCTAGGGCTGGTGCTGAGCACAGAGCATTTCTCAATTTTACAAAAGCTCCTACACTTTCATCATCCCATTCAACAGGATCCTTTGCTTTCTTTTTCGTCATGTTAATTAAAGATTTCGCTAGTAGGGAAAATCCTGGTATCCATTGCCTACAGTAACCTACTATTCCTAGGAACATTCTTACTTGTCTTTGGGTTACAGGCATTTGCATTTTCTTAATTAATTTTACTCTTTCAGAGGTTACTCTTCTTTTTCCCCTCTCAATTTGGTGTCCAAGATACTTAACAGCTGTTGTACAAAACTGCAACTTTTCAGGTGAGACTTTATGCCCTTCTTCTGCCAAAAGATTTAATAATGCTATGGAATCAACAACACAGTCCTCTCTGGTGTTCGATGCCACCAATAAGTCGTCGATATATTGCACTAGGACTGAACTTCCTGGCATCACTAGTTTCTCAAGGCACTTTTTCAATATTTGATTGAAAATGGAAGGACTTTCTGTGTACCCCTGAGGAACACGATTCCATACATAGACCTTGTTCTCAAATTTAAATGAGAAAAGATATTGGCTGTCTGGATGCAATGGTATTGAAAAGAACGCTTGACACAAATCAATTACTGTGAACCATCCTGCACTCCACGGAATCTGGTATAGGATTACTGCAGGATTTGGTACTATGGGACAACATGGTTCTACAATCTTATTTATTTTCCTCAGGTCCTGAACAATCCTATATTTTCCACTAGGTTTCTTTAATCCCATTATTGGTGAAATACATGGGCTACTCATTACTTCTTTTAGTATGTTTTGTTCAACCATTCGATCGATTTCTTCAATGACTCCTGCTTTTACTTCTGCACTCATTCTGTATTGTCTGGTATTTGGGAAAATTGCACCTTCCTTTACAGTAATTTTAACTGGGTCTATTTTAGCCATAAGTCCTACTTCTTTTCCTGTGAAATCCCAAACTATGGGGTTTACTGTGCCTTTTAATTCTTCTGGCAACTCGTCTTTTGTTATTAATGAAAACAACTCATCTACTTCTGTACCCTGTTTTGCAATCATAATTTTATATACATGGTCTTCATCTGGTGTCTGAACTGCCACACCATCCGGTGTGCAGAAAATTGTACAATTCATCTTGCACAACAAATCCCTACCTAATAAGTTTACTGGACTAGAATCACACACTACAAATTGATGCATTTCTCTGAAATTTCCGATTTTAACTTCCATGGGTTCGGTAAGAGGTGTTCTAATCCGCTGATTAGCTACCCCCACTACTTGGATATTTTCACCAGAGAGAGGAAGGTCGGGAATGTCTGCTGTTCTTACAGTAGACCTGGTAGCACCAGTGTCCAAAAGAAAAGTAATATCATTACCTTTCACATTTCCTTCAACATATGGACCTGACTGGTCTACCGGTAGGGATGCGCCAAGTACGCACTCCTTCTCCCCTCTCCTAGGCACCGTCATGAACTGTTTTGACAGAAATCGTCCTGAAAAAGAAACTGTGATGTTATATAATCATTCTTACCACTTCCTCCTTGATATCCAATGACTGTACCATGCTTTGCTCTGCTTACATTACCCTGAATAGGTGCAGGTGGCAACTGACTCTGAGGATTTACACCCTGCTGTGAGTCATTCTGCGTCTGTGGATTTAAATTTTGATTTGGACCATTATTATTCTGAATCTTTTTACATTCATCCTTCCAATGCCCCAATTTTCCGCATCCATGACAAGGAAATTTCTTTTTAGCTTCTTCTCTACTCATTCGTCCTCTAAATTTTCCACCATTCCCAGTATCACCATTCGTTCCAGAATCTTTTCCTGGATTTTCACTTGGATTTTCCAAATTAATTCCCTGTTTCTCAGCCATTTTCACCTGAGCCCACATCGCTTTTTCCTGCAATTTCTTGTGTCTATCCTCAATATCGTCTCCACAATATTTTGCATACTTCAAAATCTCATCAATGGGCTTTCCCTGCCAACACAGCATGTGTTGTTTAATCATCTGACAAATCTCTGGCTTCAAACCGTAAACAAATCGATACACAAACTGACTCATGTTCTTGTCTCCAATGTCCTCAAATCCACTATACTGTTTAAATACCTGCAATAAACGCTCATAGTAGGAATGCACCGATTCATTAGCTTCTTGGGTAGTTCGATCTATTTTTACCCAATCTGTTTCTTTCGGGGTATTTTCCCTTTCAGGTAAGTTATCACCTGCTGATACTTTTTCATCACTTCATTTGACGGGGCACCTGTTTTCGGATCTCTTGGATATTCGTCACTTGGCCAATCCACTGTGATTTTGCAATCTGTCCATAAATCGGCAGGTACCACTATGTCAAACAAACCATCCAAATCCTTCAACAATACCTTCGACACCTTCACAAACCTGTCAACCTGCTTGTACCATTCAATTGGTTTTTCTCTCAGCTTTGGAAAATCATTCGTAAATGACAAAATATCCTGTCTGCTCCATGGGACATGTACATATCCTCCTCCCGCAACTTCTCGCATTGGATACATTTGATCTGCTTTCCCTGTTTCCTTCATCACATATTCAGATGCTGTTCTACTTGTTCGTGCTTCTTCCTTTTTCTTGGCCCACCTAGTTCTCCATTTATCTAGGTCTCCCCATTTTTGCAAAACTAACATTAATTCTCTTATTTGCAATCTTCTTCCAGAGGCATTCATATTTTCTAAATCTTTGTCTGAAAATTCTGCTCTATAGGGTTTCTGTAGTACTTTTGATCTCCCTATTTCTATTCCCATCTGTAGTGCTAAATTGGATAATTTTTCATGAAATAACCTTACATTTCTGGTGATACTCCTGCACAGGAACAATAATTCTTCATCGTCGTAGGTATTTAAGCGTTCTAGTCTTACATTTCCTGCTATTATTTCTTCTAATTCGACTTTCAATTTATGAATGTCTATTATTTTCGGAGGTGTGCACTGTTTAACTGACCCTTGTACCCATTTTTCTAAATCTTCAGGTGTTACTATGGTGGCACTTTTTGCTCCCGATGAAGTTATTAAACTTACATCTTTTGAACATCCAGGTACATCTTTTCTGGGAGTGCTATTTACAGTACCTCGAATAGGCAAGTCCATGAGTGATATTGTGGACTCACAGTTACTAAATTGATCCTCAATTATAACTGGAGCTTCAGGTTTGGGATTATTCACAGGAGTAGGTGCAAGTATCGGTGGAGGACAGCTTCCCTGAGTACCATATAATGGAACTACTGGACCAATTGTTACAGGTATGGTCAATGAATCAGGATGTACTTTTATCTGTGTTATTTTCTGTATTAATTCTGCTCTGGTCTTCTCTAGGGCTTCCCTTTCTTTGTCATGAAGTATTCTACTAGGGGTAAATTCATGCATTACCTGTGGCACTAATGGAGTTTTTATCGGTGGTGCACTTGGGGTGCATCCACTTGTTCCTTCCTGATATGGTGGAGGGTTTCTTAACATTTCCTCCATAAATTCATCTTCAGAGTCATCATTTCTCATTAAATGTTTTGTCTTTTCTGTGCATTTACTTCCTAATTTCTCCTCTGCTGTTAACAATGGATATAATCCTTCTGTAATCATTGCCCTTCTCCATTGTTTCATCTGACCTTCTCTAGACTCATGTAGGTATCTGGGGAAAAATCCTGGATAACCCCTATTACTCCTAGATCGGTCCCGCTCAAATGCCTCGGTTTCCCATTCCTCTAGAGCTTCGTACTGAGTTAATCTAGGTCTGGGTTCTAAGTCATTCAACCTCAATCTCAAGTTTTGCAGAATTCGCCCATTGAACGTGCCATTCTCGGGAAATGCTAGTATTCCATCATTTTTGGTATATTCTATCCAATTCTCCATCCATACACAAGTATGATAACCTCTCTCCATCATCATGAATGAAGCGGGCATTTTAGCTGGTGGAATAATAATTCCTTCTCTAGTTTTGATTGGTTTGTCCTTTTTAAAATAATTCTTGATCTTTTGTAAAAATGACATTTTTCTCCTTTCTCCGTACATCTTGGGTAAGTACCGATGTATAAAATTATATTCTGCAAAGCCTAAATATCTCCTATCCTGACGAATTCCTGTTAAAGTCGGATCGCGTTTTAACATGCAATCCTTATCCACTAAGAATTTCGCTTCTATAATTTTGACCAATCAAATGTCTGCTATCTTTTATTTCCGAGCCAATCCTTGCGCGGCCTTTTGGTGACGTTTATCTGTCAACCCCTCCTTTACAATCTGCTCTTTCCTGTCATTGGTGGTTCAACCAATCCCAGCGTGGCACCTGTGACGTCAGTACTACTCCTGACTACTGACCCCTCCTTTACAAGGGTCTTTCCACACCCGCTGATTCAACCAATCCCAGCGCGGCGTTTTGTGACGTCAGCTCCCTCTCCGGCAACTGACCCTCCCTTTACAAAAATTTACGCAAACTTATTTTCTCTACAATTCTTAATTTCAGTAACAACATAAAACATTCGCTATCGTGCCAGTTTCTTCTAAATTCGAAAAGATAGTTTTCTCTCACACTTAGTAAAACCTTTCCGTTTACTAACATATACTACGAGTAAAACCCTTCCGTTTACTCTTCACACAAGCTCCAGAAGTACCTGTTACTTCTTCAATGTTACCCTTTCTAGGTGATATAACATCAAATTTTCACCAGCGTACTCTTTTGCTATTACTCACACGCATAGAGTCCCTAACGAGTACTGAAAGTCCTGCTTAACTTTTCAGTACTATTTCTGCCTGGCAGATAACCTCACTGCAGTATGGCTTCCACTTACCATCCGCTATTCCTTTTACCCCGGGGATTCTAGACAACATAAAACAAACTTCGAATATACGGATGTTAGTTCATAAAAATAAAATTCTCATTACCCAACTAACAAAGATTAACCATCCTCTGATTACCAGAAAACTGATCCAGCGCGATATTAGCAAACAGCATTCATACACAAAACACTCACTTGGGCCCATACATTCATACTACGCTAATACTTACGCTGGGTTTTATCAGTTGTTACTCTTTATCAAAATCCCTGCTACCAATTACCTTCTGAATGAAGAGTAATGACTTACCAATGAATCCTTTGCTAATTGGGAAGTTTAAAATGAGTGACATTCATTATAGTACATAATCCTGAAATAACCACTGAGTCAGGAAGTTTTAAAATGTTTATCTAAAGATTTAGCAGAGTAAAATACAGAACCACACGGTACTTAATCGCAATACCCAAGATGAAGCATAGAATAATTATTGCTAATTAATGACGGTTCCTCAGGAAAGGAGAGGATAGAGACAGCAGCGCAACTAAAGGTTGCATTATATTTACCTAAGTGCGAGAACCAAACCCCTTGGCCAAGGAGTTGGAAAGAATAGGACCCAGGAAGGATGAAGAGCAAAAGACCTCCTTCAGGATCAGGACAGGACCGGTGACTTCTCTACAACAACGCCTGCGCCGTTCCCCTCTCTGATACTCGGCTTCTCCTCGATTCTCCCGTGTCTCCCTTCTAATGGACTCCGCCGCCCCCTCATCAGGACCTCTTCTGGACAGGGATTCGGTCTGCAATCGGTCAGCTTGGCGATCTGGAGCTCTTCTGTCTGTCAGCATGAACGCCTGTTCCCTGCAGCATCTCCTTCTAACTAATTAACTAATGCTATATTCTATTATACCCTTCTACACCCATGTACCTCCCCTTAATGTTGCCAAAATATGGGACCACTACTTCTGATTGGACAGGGGGTGGATTCTCACACCATATTGGTTTGCCTTGTATTTCTGAAGCCTATTGTTTTTAAACTACCGCCCCTTCAATTTAATACATTTGCTTTATTTCCCACCCGTCTCATGACAAAATTTACAATTTATTCATATAATATGTTTCTCTTCGGCAAGAACATCTTGGTATGTAGTGGTGTCGGCCAGCAGGTCATGGCCTTGGGTGATGTCCAAGTTGACTTCATCTTCTTCTATCTGGTCTGCCACTGCAGGGCGCATGTGCGGAATCTTTGTCACACGAGCTTTCATTGTACCAAACCCAGGCCCAAGTTTGCGAACTAATAAAAGTCAAAGAAGAAAATATTAAAATCACAAATAAAAATGTTTCACTGTATGCCCACCTTTTCTACTCTATTCCCATTTAATTATAATACTGTCCCGCATTAGTAGCGTTAAGAAAACGACAAATTAATAATAACATGAGAGCAAGCTTAAACATGTGAAAACATCAAGCAGCCATTTTAATACACACTGCGCAGAAGCAGAAATTTCCCACCAAGCAAAGAGAGAAGTCACACCATGTGATATGGTTGTGACATGCGCAGTGATATTCCCGCGCTTTAGTGGCCATTTTAGATTACAGACAAGCGTTATTCATTAGTAAAACACATAGGCAAGCATCCTTTCTATTCGTGTCGTGTATGCAAAGGTTAGTAAAACAATACAAGTTTAATAAATTAATACTATGAGGAGGATTGTATACAAGCAAGTTTCGTTTATGAAACCTTGCTCCATCAAGGGCTTAAAGAACCTCCTCTGCAGCTGGGAAGTGAGGGGGCAGATGACAAAAGGATGTGCAGAGGGGAGCTGGGAGTGAAACAAATACACGCAAATCAAATCAAGAATACGTATGCGATTAACAAAATAAAAACAACTGAGACAGTCAGACAGATTACATTTTATTGTCGTAGTCAGTAGTTTTCTGGAAATGCACTGTTCTGGTCTAGTGCAGAACTATTACTGAGTCAATGCAGGTAAGAGACAATATAGCCTGTGCTGTGACCTCTAAAAACACTCTCGGTGTCGGTTTTGCTACACTCCATCCAGTATGACTACATATTACGGCATCAACGAATTGTGGTTGTCAGTCACTATTTTGACACAGGCCCATATAACTCCCATCAGGAGCTGAAATCACCTCGGCCATTACGTCATCCCAGTCCTGACATGTCTCGCATTCTGAAAAGGGCGGCAGTCTCTCCACGGCAGAGCCTCCCGAAACAAACAACTGGGATTACGACAAGGTGTGTGAACGCCAAACACCCTTTCTTTCTCGAGATAAAGAGCCTCGTTCATGTGATGTCTCCTGCCTGCTCATCTGCAGCTCGCCGTCCGGAGAGGGGGCTTGCAGAAGAGCAGCATGTGTCATGTGGCTTCCGGGGAGATCTAAGGGTGCGGGAGAGTCCGAGGTTACGGAAACATTAAAAAAAAAAACATAAAACCGGGCGCCGTGCTAGGCAGCGCGGCGCCCGAGCACATTAATTAAACAAGAAACGGCGCAGGACCACTCGATGTAAACAAGATGGGAAGAGAGAAGACAGGCCATCCCACGCTGTACTGTGTGATGGCCAACAAAAATGCTCTCTGAGTGAAATCGCCAGAAAGAGAGCTAAACACACGAAGGAGGGACTTCAACAGAAATGCACCAATAAGAAACCAGCATTTCTGAATGCTGCAGCTAACAGCCAATAGCAATAGTGTGTTTGCCCAAGGCACACAGAGAGATACAACAGGTCATCGCTGATGCTTGACCTAAAAGGGGCAGAGCTCAGGACAGTCCTCCGCTTCAAGTTCTGGAAACAGCAGCAGCAGTGGGTTCATGCAAGGCCTCGTCTAAAGCGTGTTTCACAAGCTGGTAGGTTGCTAATTCTTCTAAAATAACTAAGCTCTAGGAGTTGGGTATTCACACTACTAATCAGTGTGATTGATGCTTCCTGTGTCAAAAGGCCCTGCAAATCTGTCAGGGGAAGTGTTTCTCTTAATAGAAATGCCTCTGGATAGTGTCCCTACAGAGAGTGCACTGCAATTGCCATTGCCTATGTCCAGAGGGACAGGTAAATCTTCCAGGGTGCTGTTTTAATGAATAACTGTATGTATTCCCTTCAGATATCCATGGAAACAAAGACCAGCAGAGATGGAAGTATGGGCAGCAGCTATTATCCATCTTACAACTGTCATTCCAAAAAATTAAATGTTCACAAATAGCAACAGGTAACCCTAATCACAGGCACACCAGTAGTATCAATAAAACACTACCATGCACACTTTCTAATGGTCATCATCCATTGTCAATAAAACACTACCATGCACACTTTCTAATGGTCATCATCCATGTTGCAAAACATTATGGGCCTCATTACGTTGTCGGTCGGAAAGGCTCTGAGCGGCATTCGAATTTTCCTATCCCATGTCAGAACCCATGTTTCTGACCGACTCGGAAACATTTCCTACCAACCGATTACGAAATAAGGTTACCGTTCGGTCTTTTGGACTTGTTCCGACCGGCATTTGGAGACTCTGAGTCGGTCGGAGCAGGAATTATACAGGTCTATGGACCGCGTTTCAGACCAACGTATTACAATGTCGGATTCGGACAGCCTTTCCGAATCGGTCTGTCCGACACAAAACGTCTGTCGGAAACTGACTTTGGGGGCCCGTAGCAGGCCCCCTTCACCCGGAGGCCTCCAGCTGGGGCCCTTGGGGGTACCCATGGGACCCCTCTTTACAACCATGCACAGTGTGGCAGGCACCATGGGATGCTTGCGACAGGATGCAAGGTTTTCCGGAACCAACTTTTTTTCCAGTGGAAGCGTGTGTTGTCAGTCGGAACGCAGGCTCCCATTGAAGCTAATGGGAGTCTGACTGAACGGTGTTCGGAATCATCGTAATCGGTCGGTCGGACTTGCCGAACCCGAGTCAGTCAGAACCGATTCCGACAAGGAGTCAGTCGGAATGCTTTCCGACCGACATCGTAATGAGGCCCTATGTTCATAACGTTTGTGGAAATTCAGCACGTTCTAATATAGATAATGATGGAGAGACCCCAATCTACCCCAAATCTTTAGTATGCAATTCAGACAAAAAAAAAACAACTGTGGAGATATTGCACCCTCAAAAACATTAATAACTGGCCACCCGCCAAGGCTTGTACAGAGTATGAACAGAGCTACCCATTGACACTAGATGATAGGGAGGCTAATGGAGTGTTTTACCTCTCACAACATACAAAAGGTGTCACATTGAGTGTAGCAAATCTGCCTTTTCTATATGGTCACCACAGATTTTTCACCTTTTTCTTGACTATATTTTTGCTAGTTGTTTTACTCTAAGCACTAAAGAGTAGTAGAGTTCATGTGCTCCGCTTTTAAACATGGTTTAATTGGCTTACCATTGATTTACATGTAACTTGCTTATAGTTTCCTAGTATATGGAGTAAGAAATGGACCCTGGGCCTAGAAGTTAAATGCCATCTGTGGGCTGCAGCACCTATGGTTTCATCCACAGAGCTGGCTTGTAAAACATGGCTTTAGGCCTTCTATGTGCAGCCTGACTGCAGCAGCCACACATCCTACTGTCCACCTGTCAAAATAACCCTTGTTGGTAGGCCTATTAGTAAGCCACCTCTAAGTACATCTTGTGACCCAGAAGGTAGATTGGCTGATATTTAGAAGTAGAACAAGTGCAAAATTAAAGTTGGCAAGCTCCTTTAATACTAGACCAAAAAAGTTATTTTCACTGGCAGCTGGATCCTAGTAAATATAACAATACAGATTGCAACGTTTGAAAACAGATAACTAAAATCATCATTCCAAGGCTATTCATCGATTTATTGCATGTCTAATTTATTGGTGAAGTTAGATTTTTAATAATTATTTAGGAAGCATAACTGTTACCTATTCCCTATCTGAAGCTCCTGGAGCCAAATTTAAATTAGGCTGCTAGCAGCTGCTCAGTTAGTGCTCAGCCTTAATGAGGTGTGAAAACTGCTCTCCAATCACAAAAATGGCTTAGGCCTGGCGGCAGGATGGAATAGATGAGGGTATTTGATCCATTTCAGCCCAGGAAGGACAGCTGGGATGAACTCAAGTACTTCTTTAACTTGAAAGGGACACAAGTGAGGTTGGCCGGTTGGTAGCTTGCTGTAAGGAGAAAACTGAAGAAGGGACAGTCTTTGTACTCAAGGCTCACTATAATCAGACTGGCTCCAAGCCCAGTGTGGGGGACGCTACCCCTAAAACCGATTTGGAGTGGACACAGAGCAGGGGACTGCCCATTTCCCTGGCCACATCTCTGGGTGGATACAAGTGCTCTGGACAGGTGAGAAAGGTCTTCCCCAGCTTGGATTTTAGGTGGAAGCAACACTTTGGGATTGTTTGCAATGGGGCAAACATGAACTTCTAAGAAAGTGGCTAGGGCTACTCCTGGGAACTTTTTCCCCAATCGTTGAGGTCAGGAATCCCCCTGACCTACTGACCAGTGCCTACCATAACTATGGCACCTCAAGGAACCCTCCTTAGAACACTTTCTGGGCCTATGAAAGATTAGAAGTGGACGAGCCCTGCTGCCTATGACCTGAGAGGAGCCCCAGAGGATTGGACCTGTCCCCTCTTGTACTGTTGACAAAGAACTGGACTCCAAGCGTCAGTTGGATGACCTCTGTTGTGGCTACATTGAGACATACACCTGCAAGAGGCCTTCTTCCTAACGTGACCACTTGCCCAGTACCAACTGGACCTGGACCTCACTGGTAGCTTCTGCTGGAGTGAGTCATGGCCCCTAAGTGCTGTCCCTAAGGTCCTGGTAGTCCTATAGGTAACCCAGATGAGCTGCTATAAAAGCCCTGAAAAGTTTAGAATTCCAAGACCTTTAGAGTCATCAGCGAGACATTACAGCTAAGTTACCCAATTTCGATGCAACTTCATTGGATAAAGCTTCAGGTTTGCTCCGCTGGAGGATTTTGAGCTCCATAAAAGAGATTCAGTCAGAAGGTAAAATCTTTGAACAGGATGAACCCACTTGGTTTATCCAATACAGAAGGGAGATAGGCCTATTGAAACCGCAAAGTGTCAGATTTTTACCTGGCTTTGGGATGATGTAGATTGGGGCTTTGAGCATGGATTCATGAGGCAGGCAGTATCAACAAAGGAATGGTAAAGGCGTGCAAGCATAGTAACCTGATTCTGGCAGAAGACCTTATAGAATTGTGGGGAGAAGCTATCGGACCCTGGGGATTTTATGAGTTTTAAGCAAATGATGGCTGAGATAACTTCCTCTATCAGGATGGCCTTCCCCCGTCCATCGGAGTTCCAATCCAGGAGGGGAGCGAGTGTGCCATCGTGCAAGTAACTGAACGGGTCCTTCGCAGGGCCATCGGATGCTGCATACAGATTGTCGTAGAAAGTCTGAAACGATGACGCTATTTGCGCATTGGTACACGCTTGAGTGGATAGGCCGGTTCAGATCACCTTAACTCACCCAGGGTGGATTTTGGCTTCGAGGTGATGTGTTAGTATTTGACCACATCGATTGCTTCCCAGATAGAATTTATGTTTCAAGTGTGCCATTACATATTCCGCTATGTTAAGATCTAAGTGGTTGAGGAGTATTCGTGCTTTTTCAAGTTCCCTCCATATCTTGGGGCCCCCGTCCTTTTCAAGTATAGCACCGAGTTCCAAGACTGTGCGCTCCAAACCCAGGGGCAGATTTACAAGCCCTTGCACCACTTTTGCGTCATTTTTAACATGGGACAAATGACGCAAAAGTGGCGCAAGAGGCTTGTAAATAAGCCCCCCAGTCTCTTTTCTCTCCAGTGACAGTTACCTGCCGCTGAGATAGCCATGAGTTCCCCCCTAACTACGAGCTTCAGAGCTTCCCAGAGGGAGGCAAGAGACGTTTCACCTGTATCATTAGTGTGGACATAGATAGCGATCACTTTGCATAAAGAATCTACTGTGGACTGAGTCTGCTGTAGGGAATCTCTGAGGCACCAGCGGTATGTCTGGGGCTGGCTGGAATCGAGGAGTAGCACAGGGACAGGGGAGCATGGTCAGATAAAGACCAGGTAGCAATATTTGCATCTAATACGAGTGCTTGGATGGCTGGAGTCACTGGGAAGTGGTCAATATGGGCATAGGTTTGATGCGCTGTGGAGTAGTACATGGAGGGGCATATTATCAAGGGCTGGCGATATAATTATCGCCGCTTTAGCGTCCGTTTTCGGGCGAAAAGCGGCGATAATTATATCGCAATATCATCAAGGACACGCTAGCGCGTGTTTCCTTGATGTAGAGCCTCGTTTTTCACAGCCTCGCCTTGCATCGCTAATGAGATGCAAAGAAGGCGTGGCTGTGAAAACAACACAAGTTAATATCGCGAAGGCAGCTTCGCGATATTAACAAGGAGGTGCAGCGATAAAAGAAATCGCGCTACCTCAGCTTTAACTCAGGAATTTAACGTCTGTTAATTCCTGACTTAAGCATACTTTACATGGGAGATGGATTCTGCTGATACGACCACAGGGTCGTATCAGCAAGGTATCGCCGTTTTCCATGGAACATCGCTGGAAAACCAGCGATGTTCCATGGAAAACAAGCTATTGCAGGAATAATTATCGCCATTGCGCTATGCGTTGTTAATACAGCGCTAGCATGGCGATAATTATCTGCGGTAGCCGGCGATAACTATTCTCACGCTGTGAACGGCCAGCGATAATTATCGCTGGCCGTTGATAATATGCCCCGTAGTCTCTTGAGGAGAGTTGTAATAGTCGCCAGACATCTTGCAGCCCGCAGTCAGCTAGCCAGCATAGTTCCAAGGGTGAGAAGGCCCTGGTTTGGTTGGAGCATTGACCTGAGCAATCCATATCAGTGTCCATCACTAAATTTATATCGCCGCAGATCAGAATGGAGTGGTGCAGGGCAGTGGCACCGGTGTCAGGGCGCTTGTAACAAATGATTCTTGGTGTTCATTGGGTGCGTATATATTGACAAGGGTGAATTAGAAGTTACCTACTCTGAGCCTATACACAATAAGGCGTCCTCTAATCTCAGCCACTTTTGATAATATTTCCCCTTTGAAACTCGTTGAGAAAAGAATTACCACCCGCCTTTTTTAGTAGGACTTGAGTACCAAAGCTGGCATGGGAACCATTGAGACTGCATTCTAGGGACATCTTTGAAAATCAGGTGAGATTCTTGTAAGAGTCATACGTCACTGCCCGATTGCCCCAGAAGGGAAAGGACAGATGCCCACGTGGTAGGATTATTAAGGCCTTAAACATTGAGGCTTTTCACCTTAAGTTCCAGGAATGTAAATATGAGGGATAAGTCATGAGGATAATCACAAATCCATGTCTGACCGCATATATGCAAGGGTAGTGTATCATAGGACGCCACAAATAGACCTAAAAAGGAGAAGAAGTAAAAAAAAAAACAGCAAAGAACGACCACTAATAACCAAATGAACAGAGCAAAAAACAGAGAAGGTCCATTGTTCATGGCAGGTAGCATGTAGAGCAGGAATCGAAGGGATTGGAGCAGATGGTCAATTCAGTGTAAGCGGCTGACTCCCCGTCATTATAGACCATTTGAGAAATATGGTTGGCCATCTTGGTGGGAGACGCCCACCAAGGTACCTCAGGCAAAGTAAATATCATGGGGTGGCACCTCCAGTGCCCATGGCGAGGCTGGCCAGCACTGCTTGTCGCTCCTGAGGTTGTTCCCTCGAGCCCAGGGCAGGAGTGTTTCTTGCATCTATTAACCCTCCACCATGCCAACACTCAGGACAAGACCCCAATGGGTGGCAGAGGTAGAGGGATAGGATGGCTCCACTGGGAGGCTGAGTACACAGCAGGCATCTGAGAGTCATTTTATTTGGTGGAGTTGACCTTCCCAACGAAAGACCAATTTAAAGGGAGGCCCCCAGCCATAGGACACGTTCTTGGCTCGTAAATAGTCGATAATGGGTTTGAAATCTTTGCAGTGCTGTAGGGTGAGGGGGAAGATGTCTTGAAAGAGACAGCATTGAGGCCAAGGAGCTGGATAGGTTGTTTGACTCTCACTTTCTGAAGAATGTCCTCTTTGGTCTGAAAGTCATGCGCACAAGCTAGTATATCTGCAGGTCTGGCAATAGGTCTGCCTGAATGGCCAACTCTGTAAACTCTGTCCAGCTGTAAGGCAGCATCATCTTCCCAGTCCAGGACATATCAGAACAGCGCCTCAGTGTATTCTCGGATGTCTGAGCCCTCCGAACCCATGGAGATCCCCTGGGCCCTGAGGTCATCATGTTGCTCGTGAAGGTGGATCATCTCCTGACGTAACTGATTTCTTCCCAAATGCGGTTTCAGAATCCTCCAGGGAGGTGACCCGGTCACCCACTTACGTCAAATCATTTTGCAATTCTTTCAGGTCGTGGGCGAGGTCTTTCTTAAGATCTTGAATGCTTGTTTTTAGGGAGTCGAAGAGGGAGGCCAGAAAAGCCCAGGTCACTGGGCCTCGTCTGAATTGAAGCATCCCTCAGTGTCAGACTGTGACAGGGGTTAGGGGCAGAGTCTTTTGCAGGAGCCGGCTTGATGCAGGTGAACATCTCTCTCACCTATTGGTTGTGTTTACTTTTAGTCCCAGCCATAGTTGGGGGCCTCACCATGCGCCGGAGTCCCTATCGCTCTAGATGACAGTCGGGGTCTCCCACACAAAGTCCCCCTCAGCCAATATCCCTTGAGAGACCAGAGAGGAGCTGGGCAGCAAGCGTATGCGTAGCAACTAAGGGTGCCGCGATGTGATGCAAAAGCAGAGAGGCAACATGGAACACCCAGGGTCCATAGAGTGAGTCAGTGCAGATCCCGCTAAGGTTATTACAAGAAGTGGCCCGGGTGGATGGAGTTCGCTTCTTCAGGGCTCGAATGCTAGGCGAAGCAAGAAAAGTCTATCCAGGTCACAAAGCTGCCATCCCCGGGCACCACCCTGATGAACACTCACTGTACACCGGGACCCCATTTAGCCCCAACTTGCAGTCAGTGGGTCCAGGGTAGTACTCACATATCCGGGAGGATCCAGGAGGTCCTTGCTCCTGGGGGGAAGCCCGGGGCCTCCCAAGGCCTCAAAGGGATGTGGGTCCTTCAAGGATGATGCAGCTCTCCGAAGGCGCTGTGTGCAGAGGGAGACCCAAGTTTCCAGTGCAGCCTCATAAGAACAGGGGCTGGGGCTCTCTGGGGGTGAAGCACTCCAGTTTGTTCTGCCGCTGGAGGCTGCAATGCCCTTCTTCAGATCCCACAGGTAGGGAAATGCAGGAGCACCAGAGGGGAACTAACACAGGGCCATCGAAGAATGGAGTTGCAGCTGTAGCCTACCATGTGCAGTTCTCTCACACTTTGTGCCCAGTCGCTGCACAAATCTGATGCAGCCATATGATTCAGGCAGCCTGCTTCATTATGGGTGCATTTTGCACAGGCCAAGTGGTCGTGCCTCTCAGGGTGTGCTTCACAGTAATAGCAAAAGGTCCGAGGCCCTCTGTGGTACGGCAGCGATCCAGGACCTGGGACACCACAGGTCATGCCCCGGAAGGCAGCGCTGCAGTAACTGATATCCACTCCGATCTGCGCGGGATACCACTTCTACCACTTCAATGGTGGTCCCCTCAGCTCCGAGGAATACTCCGCTGCCCAACGCAGCCCAAGGGACAACCTCAATAATTGTCTGGGAAAGTTCAGGCAGCTGCCATTTTATGGTAAGCACCATCCACTACTCCGGGAATATCGGGCACTCAGGAGGTAGCCTGCGGCTCAACAATGGAGCCTCCACTCTCCAGGCACTCCCGCTGCATCAGTGGCGGCTTGCAAAGGTGATGCTGTGGAGCGGTGAGGCGGGCGGGGGCAGGGCTGGGAGAGGTGGTAGTGGAGTCCGACATATGACGGCAGATATTTATTTATTTATTTACGTTCACCTTTGCCATCGTATGTCGGACTCCACTACCCCCCCACCCAGCCCCGCCCCAGCCCCGCCTCCCCGCCCCACAGCGTTACCTTTGCGAGCAGTCACTGGGCTGCGTGCTTATTGGTATTCGCCTGCCAAGTGTGTGTCTGGGCCATCTCTACTGACTGCTGCAATCTGCCTGAGTAATGGAGGAGCGCAAAAGCGCAACCTACTCCACCACCATCTTGGTCACACACCCCAGATTTTAATTTTTAAAGCTTTATGGTAATAAAGTGCCTAGAAAAAGTAAAGCATCATTGAAACAAACATAGTTTAGGTGTTCAAGACCTAGTCATGATTTCAAGCTAACAATGACGGAGCATCAGTTGTTTACCCCAAGGGGGACACCCTGGTCACAGTTTTTACTCTTGGACTGGGGGGCTGATTTATATCTTGGTGGTAAGGATACTCCAGTGTAATGTCAACAGAGTATCCTTACAGCTAAGATAATGGTCCTCCTGCCCGATTTATATGCGAGGGGAAAATTGGTGTAATCATGCAAAGGCTACTTCATCACTGCCATGGTTAGACCCCCCTCCGATGGCCTGACAGAGCAAGGGCCGTGGGAGAATTGTCTATATGTCCTTCTGCCCAATTAGGACGGGTAGACATAAAGCTGGTTTTAACTGTCAGTCACCGGCAGGCAAACCCTGGTGGGTGAGAGACAGTAAGAAAGAAATAATGCCCCCCTCACCTTGGAAAGTTACTCCCATGGCTAGGGAGCATTTTCTTTTTTACTTTAAAAGCATAATTCCAGAACAGGAATTTCTTTTTGAAAATAAAAAAAGGAAAACTGTTTGGTGCAAGACTCCATCATGTTGACGGAGCCCTGCACCAACCAACGAAATGCATTGACAGGAAATGCTGTCACAGTGGTTCCTGCCAGTGCTTTATAAATTACCCGAATGGCCCAACCACCAATAACTAAATCAGGCCCTTAGTCTCTGAAATAGAAGCCAAAATCTTCCAGGGGGCAATGTCCAAAGCTGTGCCATGTGAGGATTCCTTGAAATCAGATAGGTTATATCTGAGCTTCCACTGAAGCCTATGGTCTTGGTACAAAAACTCTGTTTGGGACAAAGTCAGTTTTCAGGGCTGCCAGATGAATATTTTTCAGCGAGGCAAAAAACTCAGATTGAAACAATTCAAGTTTTCTTGCCTACTTAGGGTCAGACATTCCTAGGCAAGCCTCAGTGGATTGTCCCAGTCCTTCACTAATTAAGTCCCACCTGCCTCCAACTGCAGGGAAAGTATCTTCTGGGTAGCCCTGTAGTTGCTAGCTCCTCAAGGCAGGTTTTCTAGACACCAGGGCTCTCTCCATCAAGGTCTTCTGCAGGGTGCAGTACTCTGTGGTAGCTGGCCCCAGTAGGAGTAAGGAGTTCTTCTGCCTTTTGTGCCCTTAAACCAGGCAAACAAGAGGCCAACCACTTGGCCCTTGGAGAGCAGATTTCAGTTTGTGGATGAAAGCAGGAGTAAGTCGTACTTGAACATTGAGTGACTCCTGTGGAGAGCCCCGGGAATGAATAGAAGAAGAAGCCCTCAGTGTCATCTCAAATTCCAAAGAAGTAGTGTTAAGACTGTCCTTTATTCTGACAACTGTTTCTGCCCACTTACGTAAAGCTAATCCCTGCTAAGTGACTAAGGGTCCAGCAGTTAACCTCAGCCTCTCTCCTCTCTGGGCTCAGAGGGAGGCCAATGTCTTCTGAGCCAGGTTTGTTAGCTATGGATGTGTGATGAGAGGCAGAAGTGGTTTTTAGCCAGTTCTGGATCAGGTAGCCTAAAGTACATTTTTATAAAGTTAATTTTCTATTTGACTCATCACAAATCTGATTTCACCATTCAATACAAATTTGAAAATTACAAAATAAAATTGAAAGACTTTGCTAGCAATTTTAGAGCTGGAAATAGAAAATTAAATATTTTAAATATTTTATTCATGTAGTTGGATCTACACAGTCAAATAGCTTTCAGGCCTTCAGTCACCATGAGACCACACTTTTTAAATGTATAGTGAGTTAGTTGTTTTATATGTTAGGCACTATGTCTTGTGGGCATACAAGCTAAACTTTACAAGTTACTTATTGATATATAAAAATAGGTTTTCCTACATGGCACAGGCCCTTTTTCTTGCCATATGTTACTGTGCTACCTTTAAATTGCAGCCCGAGCAACACAGTGGTGCTTCTGACAGCATATCATTCGTCATAAATGTGGGTGGTATAAATACACACTGCATCCCATATATGACATTTACCTCCCATGCTGTTGGTGGATTTGTTGCACCCTGTATCATGGCCATACAGAAAATTTAAAGAGATTGATTATTGAAACTAATTTTTTCCTATACTATTTTCATGGCAGAGCACACACACTCTAGCAATGAATAGGAGTTTCACAGTATGGAGAGTCCTAATACCAGCACAACAGGCTCAACAAAAAGGCAGATTTTCCAACTTCACCCTCCTCAAGTGTCACTATAGATTGCCCATTTTAGACTGCATCCTCAAGTTGATTCAGAATACCTTTTCAGAACTGTCACTCCTGACAACTCTCACACCAAAACTCCAGCATCGAATGGTACCATCCCCACTATGTTATCCAGAATGCAAAATATCAGACATGTGAACAATTCAGTGGGAGATCCTCGGGGATGGTATTTGTCTTGACTTAAACAGGTATCATAAATCCATTCCGCCATGACATCCAGATAACAACTGTCTTTCCTGATTGATCAATCCAATGCACCCAATGATGCATCAGAACAGCTAACTAGTAGCACTGTAGGTCTGGGAGACCAAATTATTTCTTCTGATAAGGTAGCTTTAGAACATTTAAACCAACCCTTTAGCATTTTACCTTCCCATATTAAGGAAGTCAACAAACTACCTCATTCATTACAGAACTTCCACTATAGACCCCCTGTTAGACTTGGCATCCATAGGGTGGCCTTTCACCAATCCTTTGCTTTTGACCTCCACATTTTGATGTATATTTTTGTTGGCCATAGGACTCTAAGCACTTTAATAGTGCTAATCAGTGCTAAGGTTTATGTGCTTCTTTCCTAAACATGTGTGTAATAGGTGTATACCTGATTGACATATTTAATTTACTTGTAAGTCCCTTGTAAAATGGTATGCCATATACCCAGGGCCTGACACTTACAATTACAATATACTAAGCTATTTTTATAAACCTGTGTGGAGTCTTTTTGTGCTGTATTCATTGTGTTACTGTGTGTGTGTGTGTTGCACAAATACTTCACTTATTGCCTCTTTTGATAAGCCTGCCTGATCTGCGCCAAGCTACCAGAGGGTGAGCAAAGTTGTGTATCTAGTTTACCCTGACTAGAGTGGGGGCTTCTGCCTGGCCAGAGTGTAAACCTTAGCCAATGAGGGACCCCATTTCTAACATTGGTCATCAGTGGTGAGGATAAGACTTGTGTTTGTGCAATACCATATAGTAACCCATTGTTCACTACAACTCTGTACTGAGATCATTTTGAATTTATTTCAATTTTCTCTGTTTAGACTTTGTGATTTTTTCTGCTAGACCATGCACCAAACTGGAGAAGTAGTACCTCCCCATGCAGCAACTGATTCTGAGCTGGCTAAGTTAGAGTCCTACAATGGGACCCAGCTGAAGGGGTTCTGTTAGGAATTCCATATTTCTAATATAGGACTTACCAGGATGGTGGCGTTCCAGAAAACTTTGAGAGCCTGGGCGGAGACCCATCTTGCATCATCTGACAAAGCAGGGGAGGAGGAGCAAGAAATCATAGAGGAGGAGGATAACCTGAGTGTGAATTCGAATGTGGATTTACCACTTTTTAGGGAGGGAGCCAACAACCTGCAGGAAGCAATAGTTGCCCCCCAGCAAGGAGCAGTGTCTCCTCAAGAAACCTGTCCCCATAAGAGCTGGCAGACAGGAGGGAAGAAAGTAAACTGAGACTAGATCTTGATAAGTTGGAGCAACAGCAAAACTTGCTTTGGCTGAGATAAAGCATGCTCTTGAAGAGATCTGTGTCAGTCACCCCGGTCCAGTGAGAACGCAATGAGAGTGCTAAACACAAATGAATGCTCTTCCCTGCACTCACAGCTTTGAACACTACCATAAATCATCTATGAGGAGCAAAGGTGTTTTGTAACACTGTGGTTTTTCCTGCATATTCAATAATGCTCATAACTTGAAAAGTGCACATTGAATTTTGATTGTTTTGGTCTTGTTTTAGTTATAATATACTAAGCTATTTTTATAAACCTGTGCGGAGTCTTTTTGTGATGTGTTCATTGTATTACTGTGTGTGTGTTGCACAAATACTTTACTTATTGCCTCCTTTGATAAGCCTGCCTGCTCTCCGACAAACTACCAGAGGTTGAGCACAGGTTAGCTCAGTTTTCTATCTAGCTAACTCTGAAAGTATTTGCTGAATAGTTAATCCATAATACCTATGTACTTGGGGCTCTCTAGTTGCCAGTTAAACCTCCAAACTCAGGGGGGCACCAGCCACAAATGCTTAACATACAAGGGCAAACTCTGTCAGTTGCCTGAGATATACCAGTATGTCATCCACATAGAGAGGGTCCAAGTGTGGTGTATTTCAGGCCAACAACACTGGGGGCAGCCCCGACACCCACCGACCATGCACGCAACCTGGGAGTCATCCTCGACTCAACGCTCTCCATGGCCAAACAAGTCAACGCGGGCCCCTCCTCCTGCTTCAGCACCCTCCGCATGCTTTGCAAGATCTACAGGTGGATCCCGACAGATACAAGAAGAACAGTCACCCAGGCCCTCATCAGTAGCAGACTTGACTATGGGAACGCCCTCTACGCGGGAGCCCCGGCCAAGCTCATCAAGCGACTACAACGCATACAAAACGCCTCCGCACGCCTGATCCTCGATGTACCACGCCACAGCCACATCACCCCCCACCTGAGGAACCTGCACTGGCTCCCTGTCGACAGGAGAATCTCCTTCAAACTCCTCATCCATGCACACAAGGCACTCCACAAGACCGGCCCAGCCTACCTCAACAGACGACTCTTCTTCTACGTCCCCAACCGCCAGCTCCGCTCCGCCGACCTCTCCCTCGCCACCGTCCCTCGCATTCGAAGAACAACCACCGGCGGCAGATCCTTCTCCCACCTCGCCGCCAAGACCTGGAACACCCTTCCACTCAGCCTACGACAGACCCAAGACCTGCTGACCTTCAGGAGGCTACTCAAGACCTGGCTGTTCGACCAGTAGCGGCACCCCCCCCTTTTTTTCCCCAGCGCCTTGAGACCCTTGCGGGTAAGTAGTGCGCTCTACAAATTCTGTGATTGATTGATTGATTGATTTCTAATTCTGTGCATAATTTCTCCTATCTGTAATGTTCAGTTGAAGACTAGAAAGCACAGGCCCCTAACATGCCTTATGTTTCGTCAGTGTCTTTTTTTTGCAGTTAAATGTAATGAGAATCATACTATTGTTACACCATGTGAAAAAAAAAATCACTCCAAGCAGAAGGACCCCCAAGGAAAGCCAATTGTTAAGTGGATGTGTGGTGTCAGAAAGCACTAACCTGCATTTGTGGATTTAATATGAACAATGAATTGTTCCACACTTCTCCGAATTCGCTGCCAACCATACACAATAGCTGTATTATAGTATAGCCTTAGAGCCCGCCATAGCGGGCACTACCGGCCATTAAAGGCCTGCTCCAGCGGTGTCAGCACGGGCCTTTAACAAGGGAGTGGGACGTTAATGGCCAGTAGAGCCCACTATGGAGGGCTCTAAGGCTACTAGAATAATCCGCCCTAGAGGGCAGAATGTTCTAATTTGTAAAACAAAGGCCTGATGGAGCCCGCGGGGGTTGAAATCCCCTCGGGCTCCGTGAGTCCTTTGTTAAATATTGGAATGTTCATGTTCTGGGCTTCTACCAGCCATTAGAAGCCCGGAGCACTCCATTGTTTTCAATGGAGCACTCAACATTCCAATGTTCTAATTAGAAGTAGATCCCAAGAAACGAGAATGAGATAAGAGAGAAAACAGAGATATTTAATACCACCACAAGGATATGTCACTCTGATGGGTGCTGATGTATACTTGAGTTGTATTGAATACCTAAAAACAGGATTCACATTCTTACAATCTTATCTCTGTTAACAGTGACTCATCAAACACAGAAATAACAAATGTTATACCTTCTGAACATATCTATGCCTCAGACTTTCTGGGATATTGGACCTTCTTGGAACCGAAACATAAAAATCAATTTAATTTGTTTTACTTGGGTTTTTTCCTATTATCATATTCTACTCCCTGATTAAGACAACTACCACTTATTTTGAGAGTACCAACTCTCTAGTATACATTCAAGGGTGTTTCCTAAAACTAATATGATAAACATTCATCACCTTTATGTGCTTCACACAGGTACCAAATAATTACTTACCTAAGCACATACTGCTTAGAAAAAACCACCTCATGAGACATCAACAGTCTTTAAAGGTGGTGTTGGTTTCTTCCTTTCTTCACGTAGTATAGAATCCAAATGAGCACCAAAACCATGAAGTTTAAACTTCTTCTAGTTTACTATATAACAGTAATTAGACTACTCAAATGTCCTTCCAAAATGTGACATAATTCCATATGCTGTTTTTCCGTATTGAGCTTCAATGCCCTGTCAGTTTCAAAAGGGAAACCAATCTCTAAGAGTTTCGAAAAATCTGGAAACCAATGTCCTGGCTGCAGCAAAGTATCTCGATTGACCTGCAAGGACCATCTGGGCCCCATGGAGACTTATACTCGATACCTGCAAGATAGCCACTGTTATTTTCAAACATTGGGAGAGCTCTGTGGCCTCATGGGAAATGTAGAATCTGATTTTGCTCTCAGGCCCCTCTCCACAGTGCATGCATCTCCCAGAGATGCACATCTTTTCACCGAGTAGTTCCAGTGTTTTGAGAACATTGTCAGTTTTTCTTTCGCTAGAATGAGCTTAGCTCTTGTGAGTTCAAAGTACAACACACAGCAGGTGTATGAGCTTTGTAAGCTTAGTAGTTGCCACAGTTCATGACAAGTGTTCAGGTGTTGTCATGCCACCCTGAGGCTGTAATATTACTATTATTTCCTATGAAATCAGCATGAACGTAGACAGTTAACCATTGGAAGGCAGTCAAACATTAATATTTCTCTACTGAAATGCATCTACATGTGTGCATCATCAGCGGGGAGACCTGTGATTACGTTATTACTCTGCACTGATCACATGATCTCCTTCAGTAGGGCACAACATTTTGAAGAAAAGGTTGCTTGACATATTGAGAATTACTGTGCCTCACCATCAGAAATTCTGACATGTATTAATAGGGAGTGGTTGGTGAAATGTGAATGGAACGTGGGCTCACTATGAAGTACATTGTGTCACGATTATGGAAGTGCATTTATAGGTGTATATGCGCCCTTCTAAGTACAATATTATTTATTATACATTGAATGTGAGTGCACATTTCTTTACAATAGATGAAATCAACCCAATTGTTTTAAATTGACCACATTCATGGTAAGAAGGCCAATAGTGCAGTCGTTTCTGCAGCAAACGACACCACAAAGAGTTAACAAGTTAACCTATAGCGACTATAAAGATGGTGTTCTCAATGTTGTCAATACAGATGTTGGAGAAGGAAAGACAATTACTTTTAAACTACACGCACACAAGAGAGTGAATTCACTGACAGGCAGTAAGTTTTGAGACCATCTATAAATATTAAATGATGTTGTTTGTCAGTTTTTTTGTTTTGCAGTTGTTAAATGTATTATGAAGCTTCATTTCAGGTGTTTTGAGAAACAATGTACAAATAATGGCATTTACCAGTAAGTTTGTTTCCTATTTTAAAAAAGTTTAGGAAAAATAAGGAGAAAGCATAATGAATGTCATTGCTGATTATGAAGCACATTCAATCGATATATTTAAAGAATGGAACTTATGACATAATCAGAAAAGGTTGAAATTGCAATTACGTTATTAACCACTAAAAGCTACTCAGCAGAGCGTTCTTGACGTCTGATGCATTACTTTCTGAACATTATTCACACCCACTGCTCAACCCCTTTTTCTATCACAATAGTGTATTCATCCACAACCACTGAAATATTGCTGCTAATCGTATGATTGTGAATCATGTGACATAAAATAAATACACTTTTAAAACAAATCACTCGTCACACATGTAAAAACACTGAAAGCAGATTTTCAGAACTACAAATATATGCTCGAATGTATTAACTATACGAATATGCGTTGACGTGTATCTTACTTTAAATGCAGATTGCAGATGCAGAATAGACATTAGAAGCCATAGTTTCAGGTCTGGCACCCTGATGTTATAGTGAAAAAAAGGATAAACATTCTACTCGACAAACAGTGCAGTAATATAAAATTCCATAAACATGTTCCTTTCTTAGCCGTTATGTCCATTTTTGCTTTAGACTGTCCATGGAATTTGAGTACTACAACTCATTGAAATGAAGGGGATTTGTGCTGATCCTCAAAAAGTTGCATTAGGTGATAAAAAAAAGGTTTCAGTCATATGTCAATAGCACATTCTATCTTCCCTTTCTGGGAAATGTGTTTCAGTAGTAATGAAGAACAAGAGTCACAGTGATAATGCCATGATGTTTATTATGGACACAAGACCAAGGGTGATAAATCCTAGGCCAGCCATTTCCCAACTGACCTACTCAGAACCTTCCCCTCAGCTTAGAACATCGTAAGAACTTGGGACAGAGAACTGTGTAGTGCACCATTTGTACTGTACATACAGCCGTTCCACTGTTTATAGATGGTCTGATGTGGGTGCAAAGCATTGTTGCATCAGCATCTGGAAATCCATCTTCCCCCATGACAGTTCCTGCCAATCATGTAGCTGTGAAATGAACCAAAAAGGCACGAGGCTTGCGCACCCCTCTGTCGCGCTGCTAGATGCAGGAAACTTTTCCTCACCATAGGCCACTCCCTGCTGAATAATCCATATTTGACCAGTGAAACCATGTTTAAACAATTCCTCATTTCACATTTAATCCATTACTTTTGCTGAAAATCACTGCGGAGACAGCGTGATGTTACCATGATTCTTTTATTGAACATTTTCAAATGCCTCCTGCTCGCCCATCCAGGTTTTTAACAGTGACACGTGGGAAGAATCATTGATACGAGTAGGCTCATATAATTTAATTTCACCCAATGCATTTCGAGCCGAGTGGCTCTTCATCAGGGGTTTGCTGAAACAAATAAAAGAGATAGCTTCACCAACTGCTCTAAACAGACTGTCTGTGTCCAATGGAAATCATAATGTAACTGCCCCCTGCGCCACCACCCTCATCAACCCTCCCTCCCTGCAATTACCCAACTGTGAAGAAACCCACATGTTGCACAAAAGATGTTACACCCTTCACTACTAAGTGCGAAACCCCCCCAGACTCAGAATTACAAATGTCAAAAATAATGCTATACATAAAATCGCTACATGCATTGTACCAAACTAATAAAACTCCCAACCTATTAACCAAACCCTCTAAACCTTCTTATAATATCCCCAAAGTACCTCACTATATCTTAATACCGAATCTCCCTGCGTACTAAATAATCTATATTTAAACTTTTACCTCCGGAGCCACAACCAACAGCCTCATCTTAGCGTGCGTTTTCACTCGATACTAACGAAAGAATAAGCTTTCTCCACCTCTCAAGCCGTTAAAATTAAAGGCTCGCCCATGTGTGAACAATTGGTGTTTGAAATGTAATGGTTGTCTTTAACCCCGTGACCTGACACTGTTGAAACTCCGTTTCTTAAAGAAATATTTCATGGAAAACCGGCGCCCCTATCCAATGCCCATGCAAACATAAAAATGAAAATCACAAAAAAAAAAGTACTTTTTTACAGCCCTATAGTGAACCCTCCCATGCCAATGATCAAAAAATGATTTTAAAAAATGTGTATATAAACAAAATCGACCTGTGTAGAAAATAAATATCATCATTATAACCATTAAATGAGTGAAAAAAAGTCCATGAAAATTGCACAGAAACTTAAGCGTGCATGAAGATGAAAATCATGTAGCTGTGCCACGATTTGAGCTCGTCTCACAGAAATGTAGCACGAACCTCGGTCTTAGAAGTGATGTGATCGTGCTTTTGCTTCTCCAGTAACATATAGCGTCTGGATTATTCTTTGCTCTTTCAAAAGATGCGAACAATTGTATCACTGCGAATTCAATAAAGTGTTAAGGTCTATTTTTAAGACATATCAAACACGGGCAGACAGGTCTAGTAAACGTTCTTTGTGTGAACCTACTGATGGAGCAAGGTTTTGCAGAAAGAAACTTGCTCGAATTAACTCCCCCATAATACTTACTAACAGTGTACAGTGAAAAACTAATAAGCAAATCACATGAACACATGGTATACCGCTTAGCGCATGCGTGCACTAATGTGAACTAAATGCACAAGGCCTCATTTTACATTGCGTTTCGAAAGAAACAAAGCTAATGCATGTTTAGGCCGCATTTCGCATCTTGCATCTTGCTTTAAACGATAATAAATAATGCAGCTTTGCATGAAGCTTATGCTAAGAAGAATATTAACAGGGGATAGTGCAAAAGTGGGTGGTAAACAGTGAAAAGTGCATTACCATGTAATTAATTAATGTTTATGTTCTATTTGCCGTAGTGAGTCGAATGGGCCTGAAATTATTTAAGTTGACCGGATAGATGAGGGGCATGAAAATGAGCTAGAATGACCGGCCAAAGCAGACCGAAGTGCTGAGCGCTGCAGAGAAAGTGTAAAGGTTCAAGGCTATGCAGCACAGAGAACATTGTACGACTGCCGTGGGATCCAAGACATCTTCCGTGGACGTGGCTAAAAAATATATGAGAAAATAAAGAAATGTTTCAATGTCGGAATAACTGAACGAGTCAAACCTGATGTAATGGGAGAAGATATAGAACAATGAAAATACAGAAATTGTGAATGGGAACCTGGTGGTGTGACAGACCACCTCCCAAATCCACCAATAAGCTGTTGAGTTTCATGAATTGTTTCAACTAATGTGGGTTGGACATGTAGGTTTTAGGGTATAACTGGGCTGCCTTTAGGGGTGTGCCTTAGGTGTAGCTCTGATCGAGTGCAGAGGAGAGAGGGGTGATGCGTCGCTATCCGTCGGTTTGCAGAGAGGCCTAGCTGTTCCTGTCCCTGTCCTGTCCTGTCCAGTTCCTGAAATCTTTGTCTCCTGACTCTATTTCAGGAGACCCCCACTACTCCCTTGGCCAGGGGGGGGGGGGTATTTCACTGAATTCCTTTGGGTTTGTATTATCTTGCTGACTCGTACTTTGCATAATTTACTTGCAAATGTATTTTTGTCTCTGAAACTTATGTCTCTTCATCTATCCACTCCGTCATATGTATATTGTTTCGCATTATTTTGCTGAAACTTATGTCTCTTCATCTATCCACTCCCTCATATGCATATTGTTAATTGTTGATGAGTTTTGACACTGTTTGCATTGCTAATTGATTTTCTCTCCCTTATGTGAGATTCTTTGTTTGCATTGTGATCTGTATGCTATGAGCATTAATCATTTATTTGAGATAAACTTTATAAAACTTACTGAGAGTCTGCGATTATTTAGCTGGTTAGATAGTCAGTTAGTTCTATTATTACCATCAACTACTCAACTAATTGGTTCATTGACCGAGAGGAAAGAGAGTTGATATATAGGTCTAGTTATGTATTTAGAATCGTTAAACATGAATCTGTGAAAGAAACAATTTTCACGTCTTTAAAACTTGACCTCCAGCGCATCAGGGATTTGGGTGTATGTGTGTGGGCCATTGTATGAAATATTGATGAGTATCGATCCCTGATTAAGTGTTGCACTGGATCAGTTTTCTGGTAGCAGAGGACGGTTTAATTATTGATTAGTTTGGTAATAATTATTGATTATTGATTATAAGTTCTTAACAATTAAAGTTAGTGTCCTGCTCTATGTTGTCTAGAAGTACAGGTACGGAGTTACCTGAGGAATCCTGGGAATGGAAATTTAGCCTGAAGTAGGCAGAAGAAGAGTGTGGATAAAGAAATCACACTGCAGAAGTACTTTGTTTGTTGTTATAATACTGTACGGCGGAAGGCTGTAGGTGTTATATTTAGGGAACATTTCGTACGTGAGTGGCCTTATCCCCAGAGGAGTACCAAGACCTCTTTTACACCAAAAAGTCCTCTTGTGAAACTTTGGCCTTATCCCTAGAGGAGTACCAAGTCCACCTGTAGCTTGTTTGGGTGTAAAGTAACGCTGGTCGTTGTTTTACTTGAAGTAAACAAATTTCTTGTTTTGAAGTGAAAAACTATCTCTTTATTTAGAGGAACAGACAAGGTAGCATTGTTTTGTGTTGTTACTAACAAGAATTTTGATAAAGAGAACTTAGAAATATATTGCTGTATTATTTTGTAAAGGGAGGGTCAGTAGAAGGAGTAATACTGACATCACAAAAAGGTCGCGCTGGCATTGGTCAGGCAGCGAACGTGAAGTAAGCTCTGATTGGCCAGTTGGTGTGAGTCGCGCTGGTATTGGTTGTACTAGCAGATACGTAGAGAACCGTGATTGGACGGTTGGTGTGAGTCACGCTGATATTGGACAAGAACTGACAAATAGAATAGGAAGAATATGGAAAGGTTTTCCTTGTGTGTTTTGCTGAGATACATTAGCGTAAAGAGTCAGAAAAATGAAGTTGCTAAAGAAAATAAAGAATTTATTTATAAAGGATAAACCAATAGTGACTAGAGAGGGAATTCTTATTCCACCTCCGGGAAAGCCTGCTTCTTATATGATGTTGGAGCAAGGATACAATACGTGTACTTGGTTAGAGAATTGGGTGGAATACACAAAGGATGATGGTGTTATAGCTTTTCCACAGCATGGTACATTTAATATAAGGATTTTGCAGAATTTGAGAAATCGAATGAATTCACTAGAGCCAAAACCCAGACCTACCCAGTATGAAGCGCTAGAGGAATGGGAAGTAGAAGCATTTGAAAGAGAAAAATATCGAGGCGGTAGGAGATACAGAAATTTCATGACTAGATATCCTTTTGAGAGGAGAGAGGATATGATGAAAAAGTGGAGGAGAGCTGTGGTAACTGAGGGTTTGTACCCAGTTTTAGTTGCTGAAGATCAGACTGGAGGCAAATGTAAAGAAAAAAGAAATATAGAAACTTCAAGTTTAAGACAGGACCCGAACGAATCTGACGATGAGTTGTTAGAAGACATTATGACCAAAAGACCTCCGCCATATCAAGAAAATTCAGTTGAAATGACTCTGAGTGCACCACTAATGGGGTGGCGGAGTAAGCTAAAGAATGATGATGGATTAAACCCAGATCAGTTGACTGGGGGTGAGTGCTTGCAATGTTCAACACTCCGTCCATCATCCCCTTTGGTTTTGCTAAACTCCATTAACACCACAGATTACGGACATAGCTAGAGTAGTGCGAGAAAAAGAATTGGACATATTAAATAAGACAAGAGTAGAACAGATCCAGAAAATAAATCAGTTAAGTCTAAATGCAGAAGCATTGACGGTACCGGTAACAATTGGTCCTGTAGTCCCATTGTATGGAGAAAAACCGAATATATCAAAAGTACATACATTGGTAGTTCCAAGGAGTAGCGACAGGAGTAGAATGGTGACGGTAACGAATGAGGATGGACAGGCTGAGACAAATACTACATTGTTAGATCTCCCGGTTTGTGAGATGATAACAGAAACCCCTAGAAGAAGTATACATATAGATCCAAGGAGAATAGGGACAAGCGTCATTCCAATGATAGGGAGTTCAGCAGGTCCTTCACCAGAGAAATTAAATGATTGGATAAAGGGAATGGAAAAGAAAAAACCTCAACCACAGAGTATAAATGTGAGCCAATTGAAAGTAGATTTGGAAGAGATGATTATTGGTACAATAAGTCCAGACAGACTAGGGACTTACCGAGATGAAGAGCTGTTGTTTTTGTGTAAAAGTATTACATGGAGAGCGAGGAATCTTCATGAGAAAATAGCAGAGGCTGCTAGTGAATATGGAATAGATATAGAGAAGTCAAAGGTGCTGCAGAAATCGTACAGATTGGCCTTTATTGAAAAGGATTTGGAGAGTTTGAATGCGTCTGGAAAAAGATTACAGATAAAAGAGTTGATGAATATCTTGAAAAAATGGGGGGATGTGGAATGGTGGAAAGGTAGATGGACGAAAAAGAAAGAAGAGGCAGCTGGTAAAGGAGCATCGATGTTGTCATTAAGAGAGACAGAACAAGTTGAAAGGGCGTGTCCAATGAGAGAAGTTCCAGGTGGTGGATATGTGCACGTCCCTTGGACAAGGCAGGATATATTGTCTTTTATGAATGATTTTCCCAGGTTAAGGGAGAAACCAGTTGCGTGGTACAAACAAATAGAAAGGTTTGTGAAAGTTTCAAAGGTTTTAGTTAAAAGATTTAGATGGTTTGTTTGAAATTGTTGTACCAGCTGATTTGTGGACAGAATGTAAAATTACTGTCGATTGGCCAAAAGAAGAATATCCTACAGATCCTAAAACAGGTGCACCATCTGATGAGGTGATGAAAAAGTATAATCAGGTGATCACCTTTTTGAAAGGAAAAATTTCCCTAAGGAAACAGATTGGGTTAAGATAGACAGAACAACTCAAGAACCAAAGGAGTCAGTACATGTCTATTATGAAAGGTTGTTGCAGGTGTTTAAACAGTACAGCGGGTTTGAGAACATTGGAAACAAAGATATGGGACATTTTGTGTATCATTTTGTGTTTGGATTGAAACCGGATATTAGTAATATGATTCAGCAGCATTTGATTTGTTGGCAGAGCAAAACAATTAACGAAATTTTGAGTGCCCACATCATTGAGAAAATGATGTGGGCACAAGTGAAGGTAGCAGAGCAGCAAGAAGTAAATAATAATTCTCAAACAGGTAACCAGATGAATCGTCAGAATCAAAATGGTCAGGTACCCAGTGGAGGTAGAGGTAGATGAAAAATGAGTAAAGAAGAGGCTAGGAAGGAATTTCCTTGTCATGCGTGCGGAAAGTATGGACATTGGGAGAACGAGTGTAGATCCGCTCAAAAGAATAATGGGGTAAATCAAAATTTAAATCCACAGATGCAGAATGAGGTGGGTGTGAATCAACAGCAGCAGCAGCAGGTAGTTGCTCCACAGTTACAGGTGCCACAAGCTCCTATGCCCAATAATGTGAATGCTCAAGTGCAGAGGTACAGTGCGAACACTGGATTTCACGGAGGTGATCAAGTTGGTAAGAATCAAAATGTGCAAATGGTTCCGCAATACTGGTTGCAGTGCAATGAGAGTTATTCAGACTCATCTCAATGACGGTGCCTGAGGGGGGAGGAAGAGTGCGTACTTGATGCATACTTGGCGGTAGATCAGTCAGGTCCATTTGTTGACGGAAAGGTGGAAGGTAATAATATTACATTCCTAGTGGACACTGGTGCTACTCATTCTACTGTGAGAGCAGCAAACATTCCGAACCTACCCCTCTCGGGAGAAACTATCCAAGTTGTAGGAGTCTCAAATAAGCATATTAGAACCCCAGTCACAAATCCAATAGAAGTTCATATTGGGAGTTTCAGAGACATGCATCGTTTCGTGGTATGTGACTCGAGTCCAGTAAATCTCTTGGGAAGAGATTTATTGTGCCAAATGAATTGTACCATCTATTGTAGACCAGATGGTATTGCGTTTCAGACACCTGATGAGGATGTCGAATTCAAGATGATGTTAGCGAAGCAAGGGACAGAAGTGGATGAGTTGTTTTCACTTCTCACAGAAGAGAGCTTGCCCGAAAATTAAAAAGTACAGTGAGGACTGATGTATGGGATTTTACAGGAAAGGAGATTGGCCTAATGACAAATGTAGATCCGATTCAGATTACAGTGAAAGAGGGTGCCACATATCCAAATACTCCTCAGTACAAAATGAGTCCGGAAGTAATTGCAGGGGTCACTCCTGTGATTGACCAAATGATTGAACAGGGAATTCTGAAAGAAATAATTGGTAGTCCTTGTAATTCGCCTATTATAGGAATTAAAAAGCCCAGTGGAAAATATAGAATAGTGCAGGATTTAAGAAAAGTCAATAAGATCGTAGTACCCTGTTGTCCAGTAGTACCAAATCCAGCAGTAATACTCTACCAAATCCCATGTGATTCTGAATGGTACACAGTGATTGATTTGTGCCAAGCATTTTTTCTCTATACCTTTACATCCGGAAAGCCAGTATTTGTTTGCATTCCGGTTCGGAGACAGCGTTTTGGCATGGTGCCGAGTTCCTCAAGGGTACACAGAGAGTCCTTCAATTTTTAATCAGATTCTGAAAAGATGTTTGGAGACTTTAGTCATGCCAGGAAATTCAGTTTTGGTTCAATATATTGATGACCTACTAGTGGCATCAAAGAAATGAGAGGCATGTGTGACAGATAATATTGCCTTACTGAAACATTTGGCAGAAGGAGGACACAAAGTGTCACCAGCAAAATTACAATTCTGTAAACAGAAAGTCCAGTACCTAGGACACAGTATAGAAAAAGGAGTCAGAAAGGTGACACCAGAAAGAATTAGTGTAATTAAACAAATTAGTCCACCAAAAACTCAGAGAGAAGTTCGAATGTTTTTGGGAATGGTTGGATACTGCAGGCAGTGGATCAGTGGTTTCTCACTGATTGCAAAACCGCAACAGAGGTTGACACGAAAAGATGTGAAAGATCCGATTGTGTTGGATGATGAAAGTATGGAAGCTTTTACCAAACTGAGAAATAGTCTTTGTCGAGCACCTGCATTCGGAATGCCTGATTATGCAAAGGATTTTGCATTGTACTGTTGTGAAAGAGATGGGTGTGCACTTTCAGTTTTAACTCAAAAACATGGAATGGCACGACGTCCAGTAGCATATTTTTCTGCTACTTTGGATTCAGTGGCCGCAGCGTTACCAGGCTGTTTAAAAGCAGTAGCTGCCACTTGTGTGAGTCTGGAACAGAGTGTAACAATTGTGATGGGACTTCCAGTTAAGGTGTATGTGCCACATTCAGTTGAGATCCTTTTGACGCGCACAAGGACATAGTATATGATCTCTAGTCGGCTGACTAAGTATGAAAGAGTAATCTTGGGTGCTGAAAATGTGACTGTGGTAAGGTGCACAACCAGTAAATCCGGCAACCCTGTTGCCGAATTCATATTGTGAGGAAGTGAGAGAGGAGGCGGATCATGATTGTTTGGATGTGACAGAGTTGTGCACAAAACCCAGGCCCGATATTGAGGACCACCCATTAGAAGAATCCGACTGTGAGATGTTTGTTGCTGGATCATGTTTAAGAAATGAGAAAGGAGAATTGTGTTCTGCCTATGCTGTTTACACCATAGCGTGAGTTCTAGAAGCATCATGTTTAAAAGGGGTAAACTCTGCCCAAATTGCTGAATTGATAGCTCTGATTAGAGCGTGCAAAATTGCCAAAAGCCTGAGGGTAACCATATTTACTGACAGTCAATATGGTTTCGGGGTTGTCCACGACTTCGGTCAGCTATGGATGCAAAGGGGATTTCTGACTTTTTCAGGTTCCCCTATAAGGAACAGCAAAACTGTAAAAGATTTATTGGATGCTTTACAATTGCCCAAAAGGATTGCAGTGGTCAAATGTTCCGCACATAAGTCAGGAGATGACTATGTGACGAAGGGCAACAGATACGCACACCAAGTAGCGCGTTTCTGTGCATGAAATGTAATTGCCCTAAACATAGGGATAGAAAAAGAAAATACCCATTGCCATCTTATGTTCTCTTCTTCATTTGAAACTTGGGATGAAATTAGACAGTTACAGGAAGAAGCAAGTGATGAGGAAAAAGGAATTTGGATAAATTCAGGCTGCAGAAAGAGAGCAGAGGACGAAGTGTGGGTCTATATAGACGAAAGACCAGTCATGCCAGATAGTTTACTATCCCAAATGGCAAGGGTATACCATGGAATTGCACATGTTGGAAGAGATGCAATGATCAGGCTCTTCAAGCAATCATGGTATAACCCAAAGTTCAGGGTCATGGCAGAGAGTCTCTGCCAGAGGTGTGTCACCTGCCAGCAGCAGAATCCAGGCAGGAAAACAGTTGTTAGTTGGGGATGAATTGGAAAAGCAGCAGGTCCATTCACCCGACTTCAGTTGGACTTCATAGAGCTTCCCCGGTGCAATGGGCTGAAATATGTGTTGGTTGTCGTCTGCTTGTTCTCTCGCTGGGTGGAAGCCACCCAACGAGAAGGAATGACAGTCTAACAGTTGCCAAGCTACTTCTAAGAGAGCTAATACCTAGATTCGGATTTCCAGTCACTTTAGAAACAGATAGAGGAACCCATTTTAACAATGAGATAATTTGAATGATCTTTGCAGCATTACAAATTGAACAGAAGCTGCATTGTGCCTATCGACCCGAAGCATCTGGAGTGGTTGAGCAGATTAATGGCACAATAAAATCTAGGTTAGGAAAGGTGTGTGCATCCACAACACTGAGATGCACATCGGCCTAAGAAATGGCCAACCTGCCCTATTGGGGATGGGCGAAATATAGAAAGAATGCCCACCAAGGGGACCTACCAAAGCTCGAGGGGTCTCTCCCCAAACAACAACAAAAATCCTTAGTGGTTTGGTGGGCTTCCACCCCCCAGAGGACAGATCAGCCTAAAACGGCCAATCTGCCCTCTTGGTGGGGTGGAATAACCAAATAACTTCTCCCCCTAGGGGAGTGACTCTTGTCCAAGGGGTCTCTACCCTGTTGCATGAGTATTAATTTACCTTGAAAAAAAGAAAGACAAGAGGCGTTTGGCAAAACAGGAACAGTTGGTCTAATTAAACACAGCGGCTGGGAGAACAGGCAACAGAGTCGGGGTCTGAAGACCGTCTCAAAGCACGTTGGTTTTGGCCGTCTTTTTATAGATTACATGAATCGTCATAAAGCAATTTGTACATTCCTGTGGAGACAGAAATCTAGACCTAGTCAAGAGGCCATAAATCTGATAATTTGATAAGAAGCTCAGGTGGGTTTTGACCTTGCGTGGACACAATGTGGAGCCAGTGGGTACATGTCCAGATGTCTGGCATGGGGAGCATGTGATCACTGTGTGCAGTGTGCATGCTGTGCTCTGATTGGCTGAGTGTTCCTACCTTAGTGTGGCTTCTGACTTTATGGTGTTTTGGGACCGCGCCCGTCTGGCCAATTGTGTTTTATTGGGGCCAGTCTTCTAAGACCATTGTGGTGTCGCTGCATATCTGTGGATTCGATTTTCAGGCTTAGGTCGCAGGGCCTGTCTGACCACATATTTCTGACTCGGGGTTGAATGGGGAGGTCATAATGGGTGATTCAACAACAGTGATGCAAGTTTGTTGTTATACGTACATATATCATGGCATACATTGGCATCATATTTATCAAAATTAACACCCTAACAACAACTAAAGTACTGGTGTTTTAGTAGGCCTTCACCCCCCCACAGGGTAAATATGCCTAAAAAAATACGATCAGGCTTCTGGAGGAGTGGAATAACCAAATAAATTCTCCCCCAAGGGGAGCGACCCTTGCCCAAGTGGTCGCTCCCCTAACAACAGAAGAATATCTGGTGGTTTAGTAGGCTTCTACCCCCCAGAGGACAGAACAGTCTAAAAACAGCTGATCTGCCCTTTGGGGGGGGTGGAATAACCAAATGAATTCTCCCCCAAGGTGTGTGACCTTTGTCCAAGGGGTTGTTCCCTTAACAACAAAACAATCCTTGGTGGTTTAGTGGACTTCCACGCCCCGTAGAGGACAGACCAGCCTGAGGTGGGTGGAATACCTAAATACATTTTCTCCCTAGGAGAGCAACTCTTGCCTAAGGGGTCGCTCCCTGTAATTTATGCATTAAAAAATCCCTGGTATTCTAGTGGATTTCTCTGAAAGAAATGGCCGATCTACACCTAGGGGGGCCTAAACATGGATATATGTTTTGCCCCTTTGGGGGCTGACCCTTGTCACCCCACACATAAAAATCCATGGCGGTCCAGTAGGTGGATTCCTGCTCCACGATCGCAGCCCTCACCACAATCATGGAGCAGAAATCCACTCCAAACAGGCACGGGGAAAGTAAAACTCTGTCCTTTCCCCCTGTGTCTGTTCCCCCCACCAAACCCCTCCGGAGAAGGACTCACCATAAAGAATCCTCTCTGGAAGCTGTGCTGGAAGCAAATGGCTTCCAGTGCATCACAGTTGCATTTGATGACGACGGTGCCATGTGCGCTCTGACGTCATTAAATGGGTGACTGGGGCTGGAATTGGCCGCAGAAGCCCTTCCGCTGCCCTCCCTGGTGGGGGGGGATTTAGAGGGGCGGCCCATGAGGGGAGCTCAGCACAGAACAATTTAAGGAAATGCTGCAGAAAAGTGCATGTTTATTTTAGGTGTGCGAAATTTCCACAGGCAGTATGGAAATACTGCTTCAGCAACGGTTTGCCCTAATACAATTGTAAAATATTTTCTGTTCTCTCTAGAGGGAATGATGTTTTTCTGTTGCAAGTGCATTGCTGACAATCCTGAAGCTAGAGGGTGGAGGCCTAGAAATCGGAGTCAGGCGAGAAGATACAAGACTCCTATAGCATGTCAATTAGGACTTTTGATGATAGAGGCAGCTGATAGTGATGTATGTGAATTAATGGAAAACGAAAACCGAGAAATCACATTGGAGGTAACTAAATCATAGAAAACCAATTTTTAAAGAAAGACAATTTTAAGTAAATAAAAAAAAAACGTAAATTAAAGGGAACATTTTAAAGGGAAGGTCACTTTAAGGAAAATTCCAAAATTACATCAAACTTGGGCAGAGTTAAGTCTACTGTGGGGTTTTTGGTAAGACTGGGCATAAAAATGTGCCCTGCTCGTGGAGTTTGCGGAATTCGGCAAAACCACGTTCCGCGGAGAATGAAGGGTTACTGATAAACTCCGCACTCCGCATTGGAGCAGAGTTTTTTTGTTAGCTCGCTCGAAATGTCCTTTCACATATGCAGGAGTGACTTGTCGGGCTCTTGCGATAATCCACGAGAGTTTCAGGGCCGTTTGCGGGCACTACAATATTTGATAGCCAGCCGCATGCTTCCGTGAGATTTTGCGGTCACCAACATATCATTTGGGTGAGCGAGTGACTTCTGGTGCATGTTTTCTGCCATATGCGATCCCAAACGTGCAAGATCTACCGCGGCTGCGATCTGGGGAAGATTCTCTCCTCGAGAAGCATCAAATCTTCCCGAAATGATGATTTGGAGTTAAGAATCTCATTTAATGGACATTTGACATTGGTTTTTTGTGCGAGGAGTCCTTTTTTAAAAACGTTTTTTTCCAACTGTAATGAAGTGCCCCTGAGTCTCCAACTTCCTGTTCCTGTCGAGCAGGCTCCTCCCAGCTCTTTGTCCATCTCCTAGTCACTTTTCATTTGGATTTGGAGCTAGAAGGATCATTGTTATGTTTGCTGCATATCCCATTGGATTTAAGGACTGTGTATTTGAGATTTCACAAGTAAGTTGAAAAGCTGTTGTTGTTTGTTTGATTGTGGCCATGCACCTAGATTTATTTGTACTTGTAATCAATTTTTAAAATTTATTGTGATGGGTGGCCTGTTGTTTATGTATAGGTCTAGTGATTTCTTAGCATTTCATTTTTCTTCTTTTGTAAAGGAAAAATGTTGCACAGTTTACTACATTTTCTCCATGTGTTTGTAATACATTTGCAATATTGATTTAATTCACTATGTGGCCTACTCTGCCAATTGGCCTTCCAGCCAGTAGGCCCAGTGCTAGTCATGGGTTGATGAAACAACAAGTTCTGTAGTGTCGGTTGAATTTGAAACATTATTTAGGCCATGGATTGTTTTGGATTGAAATGCAAAATGTGTTTCTTTTGTGGTATTTTATGTTTTTTTCCTGCACAGTTTATTGGTGGGGTACTGCCTTTGAAGGATGTGTGTTGTTCCAAATTTTCGTTTTTGGCATTGCTGACTTAATGCTGTGTACTCTGTTTTACCATGCCTTCTTTGTCTGGCCACTGGCTAGTGTGTGTGTTTGCCATAGGTCACCATTTGCCTTTGTTCCACATGCTATGTGGTCAGAGGCCATTTTGTATACAGTCAGTGCCCATGGGCCTACATGTGTTCTTTGTTTACAGGCCTCTCCCTCCTGCCTCTTGTTGTTGTGACCATGTGGCTGGCAGCTATTTTGTGTTAACAGTAACCATCCAGTGTGCTTTCCCCATAGGCCTGCATGTGTTCTCATGTGACCATGTGGTCAGTGGCCATTTTGTGTAGGCAGCCAGTGTGCTTATCTCATAAGCTTGCATGTATTCTCTTTGTTCGCAATGCCTTCCTGCTCAGTGTTTTTGTTGTTGATGACAAACAATGTGGTACTGGCTGGCCCTTTGCCATAGGCTTGCATGGATGGTTGAGCACTGAGATAGCAGTTTAATAACTTATTATTATATCTTCGAGAATAACTTCACTTATTTATAATTTTTTTCAATGTTTTTAAATTAATTGATCAATTATATATTTTTAAATTTTTTCAAAATGTTTTTAATGTATTCATTTTTTTTTTTTTTACATTGTTTGTCCATACCATTTTTACTACATCTGGCATCAATCAACCCCATGTCTGCAATAGATAGATACACTATATTGTTAATTATTTCTAATAAGAGTAACCAGTGACCACACTAAATGATATTGTGTTTGTTTGTGCTACTAATTGAACTGCAACAATGCCACGTTTCACTGATGTCCTCCTTGCTTCTTTTCTTTTCGGTGCACAACAGACAACATCACCCACAGTACTGCCAGGAAGAAGGCATGTGCAAGGCGTGACGCAAGAGTGACCTACACATCACAGACATCTCCTCAACTTGTGTAGCTAAGTGCCACTGTTAACTGACAGCTTCAAGATGGCCCCGAAGAAGGTGTTACCAAGAAAGTGGACAGTGAGAAGAAGAAGGAGCTTACCACCTCCACTGGTATGTCACCCAAGATCTTTTTTGGAGAAAAAAAAACTGTATCTGCCATACTGGCCCTTGGGGAGCAAGCTGGGAGCAGCACCCCTACCTCAGTGGACCTACCCCAATCTATGCCCATGCCCATGTCTCTCACAGAGGCCGCTAGTCTAATCACGGCAACGATGATAAGCAGTGATGTTGAAATTGACTTATCGCAAAGTAGTACCCAATCGTTGCAGGAAACTCAGAGAAGTGGAAAACAACAGCCACAACCACCAATAGTAGTTCCTCCCGAAGTAGGAGCAGTTCAAGAGATTGAGCTTCATGCTGAGGAACTAGAGCAATCTGCTCTTTCAGAAGATCCATTGTCTTCCAGAACTCCAACTAGAAAAAGGAGGGTTAGTGGTGCATCATCTTCTTCTTCAAGCCCCCCTTCTGATAATCTAGACACCACTTGGATCCCGCCTCAGTCTGAGAGTGAGACACGCCACTAGACAAGGCTAGGGAAAAGGAAGTTTCCAGAAAGCCTTAGAGTTATGGAGGCAGATGCAGAAGAGGAGGACGATGACCAGCCAGTCATCATGGATGTTAGCCCAGTCTCAGTGGAGACCGACATTACCCCATACCAACTTCCTGGGGGGATCTGGCAGTGGCACTACAGATCCAACCACCACCAGCTGCCATATGTGCAAAGTCCTGGCAGCAACCTACATCCAGAACCACCTCAGTAGAAGTAGGTACTGCAGAGAGTCAAACGTCAAAATGCCCACCTACCACCAGTTCATCCGACATTGGCAGTGGCACCAGCTTCAGAAAGTCGAGCTCCCCAGTTTGGGACTTCTTTTTGGTTAGCCAGAAGGAGGTGAACATTGCCATATGCTCCCTTTGTGGAGCAGGTTTTAGTCAGTGTAAGCTTGGTACAAACTATGGTACCAGGGGCTCAACGACCGATTTGAGAAAGCACAATATGATCTGTTGGGCGGCGCACCTTAGCAGCCAAAAAACTGCAAGTGTTGTTGGTGAAGGGGGTGAAAGCCGGCTGAGCAGGGAATCTGAATCCAATCCGATCACGGTGGAAGGTGAAGAAGATGAAGACATTATCGTTCCATAAAGCAGCCCGCTCCCCAGCAGTGCAGTAGTATCGCCCACATCAGCAACATTGTAATGGCACAAGACTCAGGTCGCGACACCAAGGAAAGAGAGGACAGTGACTGCCCCGCTGAAAAGCACATTGAGCCTACCACTGCCTGCTCTTAAGAAGTCACCTACATCAGTAGCATCGGAAAAGAAAAAAATCCAAACTACTATTCCTGCCATGTTTAGGCCGGAGGGGTAGTATGAACTATGAACGGAACCACCCAATGGCAAATTTGTATAAGGCGAAGCTGGCTATAATGTGAGTGCTGGACCTCCTCCCTTTTTATTTTGTGGAAGGGGTGGGTTTCTTGAATTTGTGGCAGCCATCTGCCTGAAATAGAGGGTTCCCAAACGGTCCTATTTCGCCAGAGTTGCTGTTCCAGTGCTACATCACGATGTGCTGGAATTGCTTTGACAAGCTTTGTAGCAGGGTGATGTTCACAGCATCCACCTGACAATAGACATGTGGACCAGTTGCCAAGCAACTGATTACAATTGCACTGGATCTCTTTTGTGGGGGTTAGAGAAAAGATATCTGCAGGTGTTGACACTGCTGAGAATTTTAATGCTGCTCGGAAGCATGCAACAGTAGCCATGTTTGCCATGGAGAAATCCCATACAGCTGCAAACATTTTGGAAGACTTTAACAACAAGGTCTTTGAATGGCTGCAACCAATAGGGCTTAGGATTGGATTTGTTGCCACGGATAATGGCAATGATATAGTTAAGGCCGATGGTGGCTATTTCAGGGTCCTGTGTTTGGCCCACTACATCTACATCATTGTACAGGACTTTCTCTAAAAAGGAAACTAAGTAAGCATCTTACTGTCCACCTGCAGACGAATCTGCACTCATTTCAGCCATTCATTTAAAGCAAGGAAACAGCTGAGGGTCATTCAGCGTGATAATCGAATGGCAGTTAAAGCACTCATATAGGAGGTACCAACACAATGGAGTTCAACCTATTACATGCTTGAAAACCTGTTTAAGCAGTACAGAGCTATCAGTGAATATGTCTTGCAAAGAGGGGATGCAACTGTGAAAGGCATGATAATTGAGATGGACCAATGGGGCCCAGTCAAATGCCTGACAGATATGCTGCTTCTTTTTGAGGTGTTCACACGGGAAATTAGCAAGGAGGACAGTGCCATGGGCCAAGCAATCCCATTGTTGCACATGCTACAGGAACAGCTAAGGGAGGTGTCCGCAATTCACACAGGTGTGGAGAAAAAAAGTTGCATATGACTTAGCGGAGAGCTTAATCCTTTACTTGTCTGCTAATACAAGGGTGCAAATAGACATTGTGCTATCCAAACATTACATCTGTGCCACAATTCTTGATCCATGGTACAAACTATTACTGTCCACTTTCATACCTTTTTCAGACGGGTATGTTGGAAAATACAAAACATGGATAGCTGAGCAAGCCAGTGAGGTAGGAAAAGAATGGCAGGGAATTAGAGGCCCACTCCTCCAGGGCACAAGTCATGTGGGGCAGCCTTCAAATTCAGAGCCTGAGGGTAGTGCTGTTGGCTCACAGCAGCCAACACTAACAACAAGAACACCATCAACATCAAGAACAGGAGCATCAGCCCCAAAATCTGCAACTGAGTGGTTTCTACTGGCAGGGGTTAAGTCCAGTGCAGAGGAGAAGGCAAAAGAGGACCAGCAAGGTGGAGCACCAGCAATGACCATTAAGCGGATGGTCCATGCCAATCTGGGTGATGCAACAGAGGTCTACCTTGATCAAAACCCATTGGTCTATTGATATGGGAAGAGGTGCCAATGGCCAGTGCTCAGCAGGCTGGCAATAAACTATCTGGGTTGCCTGGTTCCCAGTGTCTCCGCTGAGTGTGTTGGTGCCGTTGTCACAGTGAGAAGGACCAGTCTCTCACCCCAAAACGTGGAACGATTAACCATGATCAAAATAAATCAGCACTTTATACCACCGGATTACTCCATACTTGAAGTATGACCGAAGGAAGATGAGGAAGACTAAGGTCATGGAAGTAGTGTGTTAGCTGACCTGCTTCTGGGCAAATCTCCTGATTTTGAGGACAAGTTCTACTTCCCTGACTACTAGACCTGGACCAAGAACCATAGAAGTTTCTCTTTCGGTCTCTATTCTATCGCTGATCTGCTTTCTTTCTTTGACGCCCAAAAAAAAGATATAGCTAGGGGAACATTATTATTTACTTTTATTTGCTTGTGTCTGGTTGACTAATTCATCCCCATCGTCTTACTCTTAGACACATTTTATTGCCAGATTGGTGTTGCAACTGTGTGCAGTAATGAAGTCCAGATTCCCTCCACACCCATTCCCTCAAGGGCATTGGAAGGACAATATAAACAAATGTTTGCCTGCCTCCAATCCTGGGCCGTGACTATCTATCCTTTCCTAGTTTATTAGCCTAGCCAGACTGCCCCCCATGTGACATTATTTGATTTACACTAGCCAATCTCTGCTTCGTGAACAAATGGCTCTGCATTCTGAAACGTACCATGAATCGATCTTGGTGAGTACGCCGGAAGAACAGTTAAATGTCATGCATTACACGCTGAGTAATTGTTGTTTGTTGTGAACTTGTGATGTGTGTTGAGAGATGATTCATGTGGTGGCAGGCAGTGTGACACTGCGTGTTTGTTTATCTGTAACTATTATGCTTAAAAATGTGTTTGTAACATTTTACAATGTGTGTGGCCTACCAATGGCTGACCATCCTGTGCAGGTGATTTTTTTCCCTACCCCTTTGAGAGATAGTGAGATTCCTTCACCGGGTACACTCCACACTGCTTTGTTTTATTGTTTTCTACTTTATATTCCTCAAAGGGTCAGACCCGACCAGTCCCTTAGATAACGTAAACACACATCTAGTCTACACAAAAATGACTCAATGTTCCTCTTGTTGTGCAACAACAAAATTGCATTACAGGTTGATCTACTGCATTTGAGTTGGGACTCGGGACACAATTGGTACGGGTCCACTCCACACTGCTTTGTTTTATTTTTTTCTGCTTTATACTCTTCAAAGAGTCAGACCTGACCAGTCCCTTAGATAACATAAACACAAATCTAGCCTATACAAAAAAATGACTCAATGTTTCTCTTGTTGTGCCACAACAAAATTGTACTACAGGTTGATCTATTGGATTTGAGTTGGGACTCGTGACACAGTTGGTACGGAGTTGGACACAATACTTGGAGTCAGACTCAGGAGGATCAGAGATGATGGAATGACTTAGGGCATGGGAATGAATACTTCGAGAACTGCAACCAGAAGAAGGACGTTTTCAACTTCACTGAAACCAACTGATTTTGAAATGACTTTGAAGTGGCCTAAAGTTAAATAACAGACCTACACAACTCTGTGTAGTGTTGGTGAGTGGTAACAGCGGTGTGTTGATTTTAGTTGATTGGGAAATTTCTATGTTGCTGGGTGTGTGTGTGCTCAGTGCTGTCTGGCTCAAATTCAAAGTTAAGTGGTGATTGGGTTGGGGGCCTGTTGTTGAAGGTATGGCTAACTGGAAGAAGACATTTACTCAACAATGATAATCACATTATGCACGTTCTGATGTTGCTGTTACTGTTAGGCTATATATATTTGTTATGATTCATGCTGATGAATTGATGATCATGACAGTTGCAAGTTTGATCAGCCCAATAACGAGAGTTGCATGCAGCCACTTTTTGTGTGATTTTTTGGTTGTTGTAAAATTGCCCTCACCTAATTTTTCAATTACACACCAGGAATAAAATGTCATGAATGAATGCAAAAAGGACTATTCTACTTCTCTTCTCTCTTGTCTTGTGCTCTCTCTGAGTCCTCTCGGTGCACTCCTTATGCAGTTTACCTTCTTTCTCCTTGATTCTTCAATATCATTTTTGCTTTTCAATCTACAGGCCCTCTTACTCTGTGCCATACTGGAAAAAAATATAATTAACTTACTCACGCTTACCTTACCGAACCACATCTGCCAGGCTCCCAAGATTGACGGACAGTCCAAGAGGAATGCAGATGCAACTCTCAGTTTTGTAATACAGAATCAATTTTTCTTTTAGTAATCATTAGAACTGTGTGTGTTGTTTATGTTTACTTGACTCCTACAGATATTTTAATTTTATATGTTTGCTATCTTTCCCAAAGCTCGGTACCTCAAAACATTTAGATACTGTAAGGAAGTGGGTTTCTGCTGCAGTAACCCACCCACTTTTTACCAGACGACTGATGCACTTTGACTTGATGTGCCCTGGGTCCCTCCCAATTAGGTTCCCAGGGCCTGTGTTCTTTCGCCAAAACTGTACCCAATTGGCATCTCTGGCCACAGGTCAGCCCCTGGTAAATGGTACCACAGGTACCCAGGGCACTGTGACCAGGGAAGACCTCTAAGGACTGCAGCACTTATTGTGCCACCCTTAGAGGCCCTGCACCGTTACACACACACACTGCCTTTGCAGGCTGCGTGTTTTGGTGCAGAACAAAGTGAAGAGTCGACATGGCACACACCTCTGTGTGCCATGCCTACAACCCACTGCCCTGGCATAGGTCAGCCACCCCTCTAGCTGGGTGCACTATACCAGTGGTGAGGGTACAGTTGCATGAGCCCTGTACCCCTACAGTGTCTAAGTCCATTCTTAGAAATTGTAAGTGCAGTGCTGCCATTAAGAGTATATGGTGCTGGGAGTTTGTCATTACGAACTCCACAGCACCATAATGGCTGCACTAAAAACTGGGAAGTTTGGTATCAAACTTCTCAGCACATTAAACCCACACTTATGCCAGTGTGGGATTTAATGAAAAATGCACACAGAGGGCATCTTAGAAGATGCCCCCTGAAACCTAACCCACCTCTAGTGTCCAGGCTGAGTGGCTGCTTCAGCTGCCACCACCAGACATGTTTCTGGACCCCTGGGTTGAGAGCCTGCTGCTCTCGGGGGCCTGAAACAATGCACATCCTGGGACGAGGTGCCAAGCCTCCTCCCCCAGGATAGGCAGGGTTCACGAAGGGGAAGCTTCAAAGGCATGCCGCCTTTGTGAGCCTCCCCAGACCATTTGCTGCTTTCAGCAACTGGTCCCCACTGGTTCTACCCCCCACTTTGGGTGGGAGGACCGTTGGGAAAAACAAGTGAGGGAAAGAGGTGTGCCCACCTCTGCCAACTCCACCCCACAGGTAGGGGAGGCGAGGTGAAGCACAACTCTTAGTCCCCGCCATCTTGAGGATGGGGGGACCCAACCAACCAGGGACAGCCTCCTACCCCCCTCCCACTGGAGGGTGGCACGATAGGGGGTGTCCCCACCCCAGGGAAGGGACCCATTGGTCCCTGAACTCTACCTACCTGTAACACCCCTAAATCTAGTATTTAGGGGAAACCCTGAACCTTGCTTCCTCAGATCCAGCCTGACAAACAAGAAGAAAAGAATAAGAAGGACAAAGAGCCGTGCAGAGCTAACAAGAGGACGATGCCCACTGACTTGGCCCCAGCCCTACCGGCCTGTCTCCCCTCGAACCTGCTCCTGCGAAATCCTGGTGTGTCCTGCAGCCAGCAACCTCAAAAACCCCGGAGGACCTGCCTGCCTTCACTTCCAAGACTGCTTCTCCCGTGAACACCGGACTTGTTCAAGCTGCACCTTCTGGCTCCGGCCGGATACCGCGAATGCAGCCCACTCTGCACCCACCGAACCCGGCCTGAGCTCGAGTGGAAAAACACCATGAGGAGGTCACCCCGGCGATCCTGACCCGAGATCCGGTGACTCCTGACCTACCTCAAGCCTCCAGACGATGCCTGCAGCCTCAATCCAGAGGATCCCCTCTACCGCGACCAGAGCGGGTAAGACTTTCCGACGTCCCAAGGCACCCCTGCACCCGACACCCCACGGCCTTGTGTGCCCAAACCAACGGTGCCTAACCAACCCAAGACATCCCAACTTACCCCTCGAAGTGGTGGTCGCACCCAAAAGATCCTCGTCCCGAGCCTGCAGTGTTTCTTCTAACCAGAGGTTCTCCATTGAAAACAACAGGGCACCGACTTCAAAACAGCACCCTGCACCCGGCCGCCCTAGTGCGCTGAGGGTGCACCTTTGGTGCTAATTTGGTTCCCTATTTGCCCTGACCTAAACCCTAGGAACTTTGCTCCCACAACCCAGTGGCCTGCTTGCCAGCAGCCACCAACCGGAGGCCCCCTATCCTCCATAGGATAACATTGGCCTCAACACTCTGCACCCGGCCGCCCTAGTGCCGCTGAGGGTGAAACAAAAGTGCATCACTGACCCTGGGGGACCCCTGAGTCTAACCCCAGAACCTTAACTCCCACAGTCGATTACTTACCTGTGATCCGATAACCTGTTTTTCCTCCATAGGATAACATTGACAATTTTCTTTCAAAAAGTTTTTAAGTGTGGAGTTTTGAAATCTAAAGATATTCTTTAAAAATCCTGCGAATAACCAAAACGTATTTGCTTACCTGTTTTCAGGAAATGTCCCAGTGCTGAATCTAGGTATCCAGCACTGAGTTAGAAAAGTAACGAGAAAAGTAACGAGAAAAGTAACTTACCTGCAATTTGCTGAAATAGCCTATTCATTCCAATGTACTTTATTTGCTAAGTGTTGCAATCAAACAAAGTACAATTTCTATTACATTTTCAAACTGTTCTATTTTCAGCAACTTATTATTGCAAAGTATTTTATGCTTACCTGTGCCAGGCTTGCTTGGTTCTAAAATAAAACAACAGTATATTTTTTATACAAAAACAATTGGCCTAGAGCTCAGTTTTTGAGTGTGTGAATTCATTTGCTGACTGAGTGTGTACATCAAATGCTTAACACTGTCCTCTGATACTGCCTTACTGCTCGATCACTCTACCACAAATAGAGAGTACTGTTCTATCTAACTTTAACCTCTGCCTACCTCTGGGGTCACTTGGACTCTATACACATTATACCTCATTTTGGTGTAGTATATATAGAGCCAGTTTCTTACAGATACATAATGAAACTTGGGTCTCTCTGGGGGCAGACTGACAATTTGATTTGTTTTACCTGTACTACTCATCATTCTTCCATTTCCTTTTCCTCCCACATCAGGTTTATGATGGTCGGCTGCAAATTGCCAAGATGAATGCTGTCCTTGTGTAGTGTTTGTCTTCGTCAATCCTTTCCCTCAAATCTCTCTTCCCATCCATTCATCGAACCCCTAACCCTCTTTTCCCAGGCTGTGTGATTTATTGAGGTGTGACTAAATTGACACCATTAATTGATTGCACACTTATGGGGCAGATGTGGTGAAAGCAACACAAATTCAGTGCAGGGTGAGGATCTTTATCTCTAAGTACAGCCCACTCTGGCAATATTATATTTATATTTGCCACCCACGCACAGTATTCAAGATTTGTTTAAGGGGAACATCATTGCCAGCATCATCCTTCATTTCTATACTTGTTTTCCAGTTCTTAAGAAATCATCAGTGGTAAGCTCTACACAGTAGCTTACAGAAAGTTATTTCCAAAGCTGAATTACTTATTTCAATGTGAACAGATCTGCAAAAAAATATTTCAAACGAGTGTATGCTTCTTAAAACAAATTTATATTGCAACAATATTAAAGGGTACAAAAATTCTATATATATAAACATATATCAAAACAAAGTGTCTGAGATTTAAAGATTTTTTGTTGCTATAGTTGTTTCATTGTCACTAATACGGTCACCTATTCCAAACAATATGTACAAAAGGATAATTGTGACTGATTATACAGAAAACAAATCCTTTAGTGAAAAAATGCACAGAGGAAATAGGCGTAAATGTCGACGTTTCGGTCTATATAGTGCAGGCATCTGCTAGACCATCTTCAGGACTGTAAATTCATATGTTGAATGACCCCTATACAAATGGAAAAATCCATAAAATGCATATCAGTTAAAGATAAATGAGAAAGATACACCCGTGAAAAAGAAAAAAAGAGAAGAATGATGGCGTGAAAACTCCAGAATCAATAAAGATAGGATGTAGAGCCATCCAGTAACAGAGCTAATGATCACCCATAGAGAAGCAAAATTATGATCAAAGATAAATGAGGAAAATATCACCCAAAGATAGATTTAAAAAGTGAGTCACTGCGACTTACTAAGAAGGCTACATTCGTAGCTTATAGTAATTGATGTAGTCTAATCCTTTAAAAACGTGTTCAAGGTCAAAATCACAGCTGTTGAGTAGCTGGCGGTGACACAGAACTAATCACAAGGTCTCTGAAACAGAAAGAATGAAAATGTTGGACTATCTTTAGTGGTCAACAGATGGTCTTGTTAAAAAAAAAGACGAAATGCATGTGCCTGCAGCATATCTATTAATGATATTGTTCTGATATATGGCTGGGTTAATATTGGTTAATATTTACCAAACGAACAATGTTTGCGACTAAAGGTTAACTGGAGATGAAACATAAGGTAATAGTTACAAGACAAACAATATATGCTACTAAAGAGACATTAATAATTTCCTCCGACGGGCTGCTATATTAAATGTAACCCTGGGCGGAGTTCGCGGAGTTGCACTATGTGGAACTCCGCGAAGTGCAAAAATACCTCTGTCGCACTACGCAGAGCTCTGCGAGCGGCGGAGTATAATAGAAAAATGCCGTTCGCGGTGATTGCACAGTGCCGGATGCTTGTCCGCACTGTGGAATCATTGCGAACGGCACCATGCACAGCGCAAGCTTTCCTTTTCTGCCGCTCGAGTAGATTTTTACTCGAGCGGCAGCTTTCTCAACGCAAACGGGCAGTTTCTCAACGCGAGCGGTCGCCAGCATACGCGACCACTCGCAATGAGGAACCTGACCCCCCCCGCGTTGAGAAATTTCGCTGGGATGTTAATTTTCCACGCTCGCGCTCGCCAACTTGATGTTGACGATCGCGAACGAGGAAACATCTCGCCGGGAGGTTGATTTTCCTCGCTCGCGGTCGCCAACTTGACGTTGACGAACGCGAGCGAGGAAAAAAACTACGCTACGCAACGCAAAGCGGAGCTTTTGGGAGCTCCGCGATCTCCGCGTAACGCGGAGTGCAGAAAACTCCGCAAACTCCGTGCACGGAGCGGAGTTCACCGCCCAGGCCTAATTAAAGGCTGGTGACAGCCTTAGTGGGCTCACAAGTCGCTTACCAGGAATGTGAGGCTCACGGGGGCATTCACTCCTCCAGTAGTCCACTGAAACAGGGACTATCAAGTGTCGGCGTGGCCGATCATTTCAATTCTGTAAGGAAACAGAGAGGAAATAACCTGAACACTAATGCCCGCTGGTGAATGTGTTAAACCATTGTCTCTTATAGCCTAGGGATTACTTACAATAATCAAAGACGGGCACTGCTCCGCACGGCGGTCTGCTGCATCCACAGTCAGCATCAGCAAGAGTATCTGGGACCCCGTGCGTTTAAAAATACTACCGGAAACACGTGATCTATTGCGAACCGAGGAAGGACGGTAATACTGTGAAACTGTTTAATTGATTCGAATGTGACGGCCATCTTAAGCAGGTATCAACCACGTACGTCAAGGGGTGGTAGTTGGTCAATGGTGCGATCTACATTCGCACAAATCGTTTAAAAATCTCTGTCAACGCAAAGGGACTATTCGAGGTTGGCAAGGTGAAAAAATGAAAAGAAAAATAAGAAATAATCAATAATCCTAACTTAGTCGCATGTTCACGCTATATATTAGACTGGGGAGGAGCTGTAATAACGTGAACTGTTTAATTGACACGAACGTGGCGGCCATATTAGGAAGGTGTCAACCACGTATGTCAAAGGGTGAAGATTAGTCAATGGTGCAATCTAAATTCACACAAAATTGTATAAAAATCTTTGAGGGAACAGAGGAACTAGTCGAAATCGTCAAGGCGGATGAATGAATGAATACAATCCTACCTTGATCGCATCTTAAGACCATGTAAGAAATATAATAGAAGTTGACTTACGGGTTCATGATTAGTCATATTATAGACTAAACATTCATGGAATACTGTAAAGGCTGAGAAGCTATTATGGAATCAAAAGACAAAAATTTCCAATTTACTGTCTAAATCTAGATAAGATGCTCTTGCTAAGCTAGATAATCATGGTTGCCTTACAAGGAGAGGACACATAGGAAAATTGATGTAGTCAATGTGATCATGCCAATAAAGTACAGTGGCTCATGCAAGGGGGAATAGGGAAAGCAAGTATAATGTTCACAGTATTCGCAGCAGAAGTTATTTGACCAATTTCTCATTAATGTAACAAATCAGGAACATGGACAACAACATTGCAAATACTGTCACCAAGAAAATGGGGATTGTTATAAGTGGTTCTAGAACCGTGCTCGGTCTATATCATCGGTCAGATATTTGCTATCACAAGGATACAGTGTTTCAGAGAATATCGTTCATATTTTGGCATAATAAAGCAAACTGTATATTACATTGTTGTCATAGGGTAAATCTGAATAGAATGAAAATTCCTATACAGTGACAGATTATCCAGGCACATACAATGGTATAGATGGATATTAAGCACTTTGTACAACATAGCTTCTGATGTTACTGGTCTAAGACATTAGTGTCGTGAGATGCATCTCGACAGAACAATCATTCATATACAATGACAGATAGTGCAAGCATACATACAGATATAAACGGATACTTAGCGCTTTATACAATTTCTAGTGGTGTTAATTCCTGTAGCTGTCCTTACATATCTAAAGTCAAGTCACTACAATACATGTCAGAGTGTGCCATTCCACTGCTGAATTAAGACCTTTAGCTATATTGTCAGTGCAACAGATCCAACAGTTCTCTTTCAGTATCAGCACCTGGTCAACATTTGGTTGCCTTTTAGAAGGCTTGACCACTTCAATCACCCACCATGTCATTTCCTTTTCTGTGTGTATGAAATTAGTATAGTGTTCGACAAGGGGGGTATTTTCCACATTTCAGCGGATTTCTGACTGATGTTGAAGAATCAGTTTCTTCACGAGTTGGGTGGTCTTCAGTGCTTAATTTGAGCCGGAGCTTTCCGGTGCTGAGCACCGGCACTTAATTGGTTTCCGGTGCTCGGCACCGGCACCTAATTGTCAACACCACACTTAGGGCATTCTGCCACAAGGTGACTCTGCTCATGTACTTTAGAGATGAGCAGTACAACAGTTGTTTAGGAAAACAATATACATTAAAAAATTACTAATACCTGCCTCCCCAGCCATTCCTTTAGCTTTGGGGACCTGGAATAATCTGAACTGTCGCATTTACATGCGAGAGAGATAGTAAGTAGTTGTTTTGGCAGCAATGACAGGGGCGATGGGTGGTGCAAGCTGCAGTGGCCTCCTGGTCAGAGCCCTGGCACTTAATATTTTACAAATTAAGCACTGCTGGGCAGTCAGTGTGGTCTGATGTTTTGGTAAGGAGACAGTCGAAAGACAGGTGTCATTCAGCGGCGGTTTCTGTGAAAGGGCATCAGGGCTCCGCCCTCTTTACATTTACAGCAATGCTAAATCTTTTTAATTAAAAATACACACTTGCAAGGGGCAGTGTCTGCACCACACCACGATGTTGTTGCTTGCTGAGCTGATCTATAACTCACACAATCACTGACTAGTGCGCAGCCGTCATGTCACGTGACTCACGGCACTTTTACTGTGCTCTTCTTGCGTTACCGGGCTGACAATCTCACAGCCTTGAGGGCTGTGATGTCATCAGCTCAGCAAAGACTAAGCATCAAGGCACAGTCTTCACCCCCTGATGATGTGGAGGTAAAGTTAGCCCCAGGCATTTCAGAAGCAAGCCCTGTAGCGCTAAACCTCCACGTCAATCAGGGAGTGGAGAGCATTGTCACCCCACCCTTTCCCAACTCATCACACAAGTTAGGAAAGGGTATGGTAGACTGGCTCCAGGCAGGAAGGCAAGAAATTGAGTCTGTGCAGACTCGACTTGTGGTGTCTGCGACAGACTTCTTCCAGCGTATGATTTGGAGTTGGATGCCATTTCAGCTCCAGTCCGGACTCTGTTCAGGTGCATGATATTGGGCATGCCGGCAGCTAGCTAGTGAGCTGGACCATAGGTGTTTGGTGTTCCTCTTACGCAGACCGCACAGCAGTGCAGGACAGGTGAGGTTTGTGCGGTCATGGTGTCATGACTCGATGTCATGTGTGAAGAAGTCAGCGGGCAGTAAAGTTAAAAAAAGATACAGCTGCCGGACCCAGGCTCATTTTGTTTGGTGTAAAGGCCAGTCCGACACCCGTCCTGTGTGAAATGTATACACTCACAGCTTTTGCTTGTGCCTTCAATCTGGGTTGCAAATTACAATGCATGATAAATTTAGAGGTGGCCTGTGTGATGTTGATGATCATTGGGGATGTGTCTTTCTATTTTCTGAAACTCCCATTGGAATCTTGGGGGACACTTTTAAAGAATACCACTCCAATCCCTCATGCAAGCCCTATTACTGCTAACGATAACTACAATAACTGGCTCGAATTTTCACTTAACATGGTTCTCCCTAGGAAAGTGACCCAAAAAAAAGTTGGAGTAAAAAGAAACGCCTGGTATACTTCCAAACTCCGGGTATTAAAACAAACATGCAAAAGACAGGAAAGAAACTGGAGGAAGGATTTCTCTGCTACCAGTAAAATCAATTATAAAGTGGCATTAAAACTTTACAAAACTGAAATAAAAGCTGCCCAAGCCTTTTAGTACCAAGAAAAAATTACTTCAGCTGCAAACTCCCCCCGCGAAAATTTTAAAATTGCCAAATCTCTTCTCACACCCCCCAGTCCCCCCACTATCTCTGATAACCCTCAACACCGGTGCAATGAGATAGCAGAATTTTTCTCTGCCAAAATTTTAAACATCTATAAGTTGTTTCCGCAGGCCACAGACCCACAAACTACCTCACCAACCAACCTTATAACCCCACAAGCATTGATGGAGGTATTCCCGCCCCTGGACCTAATGTCCCTCAAAAGCTATCTTAGTCAGCTAAAATCGGGTTCTCCTGCTGATCCCGCTCCCCCCACCATCTTAAACCAAATCACGGAGATTGTATCACCAGTTATACTTGAAGTGATAAACACCTCACTCCTCACGGGAATCGTACCCCTGCCTATGGAAACAAGCTAGGGTGAAAGCACTCCTGAAAAAATCCAATTTGGACCCCGATGAGTGGGCAAACTATCGACCCATTTCCCTGCTACCTGGAATCAGTAAATTAGCTGAAAAACATGTGAATTCTGCCCTTTCCAGATTCCTGGAAGAAAATAATTGCCTCCATCCCTCGCAGACAGGGTTCAGATCCCAACAGGGCATGGAGACCACTCTCCGAACCGTGGTAGAAGGATCGAGAAAAATTCTCGATGACGGAGGCTGCGCCGCTTTAATTTTATTAGACCTCAGCGCAGCCTTCGACACGGTGAACCACCAACTGATGATTCAAAGACTTGGGGAAGTGGGAGTAACCGGAACAGCATTGAAATGGTTACAGTCCTTCCTGGAAAATCGAGTCTTCACAGTCTTCGAAGAGGAATTTATCTCAAAGCAAATACCCCTGACATGTGGAGTTCCCCTGGGATCCTCTCTTAGTCCAACAATGTTCAATATATATATGAGCTCCCTGGCAGAAATCGTATGTTCAGACGGGATACAGATGGTTACGTATGCCGACGACACACAGCTAGTTGTCTCCCTTAATCAGAATGACAACTCCGGGCCTGGCTTGGTTTCATGTCTCGAGAAGGTATCCAGATGGATGGATAATTCTTTTTTAAAACTTAATGGAGCAAAGACTGAACTTATGCTCTTAGGCCACTCTGCTCCATTAAACATAGATATTTTCTGGCCCAGCTGTCTGGGCACACCGCCTGTTCCGAAAAAACAGATCAAGAGCCTGGGCGTCTGGCTCGACGGTAACCTCAATTTTAAGCAACAAGCGCAAAAAGTTGCAGCTAGCTGCTATGGTCTTCTAAGAATGATCAGAGGGATCCTTCCCTGCTCCCTTTTTTGGCTAAAAGGCTATTAGTTCAAGCTTTAATTTTATCGCGGCTTGACTATGCCAATGCCCTTTATTTAGGAGCCCCTCCGGTTTCAACAAAAATATTGCAAACCGTGCAGAATTGTGCAGCTTGCCTCCTACTGAACATCCCTAGACGCCTCTCAGCGAAACCTGCTCTTGCCACTCTGCACTGGCTACCAATCCAAGAAAGAATTCAGTTTAAGTCACTGTGCATTGCACATAAAGTATTCACTGGCAAGGGCTCAGTATTGATTCATTCTATGATTCAGCCCTACCGACCAAGTAGGGCACTTAGATCTGACAAAAAAGGCCTAATCTTAGTTCCGAAGATCAGGAGAACACGAACCGGAGGCCGTCTGTTTTCATACAACGCAGCTAAGCTCTGGAATCACCTTCCTGACCACATACGGCTCGAACACAATTATCTGACTTTCAGGAAACATCTCAAAACTTTCTTTTTTAGGTCTCGCTGAGCCAGCGCGCATGCGTTGCTCTGCAGACATTTAGTATGGGGCTTTTGGAAGTGCTGCCAGAGGCTTTTGCTGGCTACCAGCTTGCGTTCACGCGAGCGTGCACGCGCGCAGCCGCCATCTGTATTTCCTCCGTCACGGGTCATTAAGTGCATCGCGATCACTTTCACTTTCGCGGCTTTGTGGCCGCGCGCCGTGCCAATGCTTGTTTCTATTTGTTTACTTTTGCTATAATCGCGCACCTGCGCTTTACTTTTAAGGTTAAAAGTTAGCGCGGGTGCCGCGACTATAGCAAAAGTAAACAAATAGATTATTTTTCATTTCTTTACTTTTGCTATAATCGCGGCACCCGCGCTTTACTTTAAGCGCGGGTGCCGCGATTATAGCAAAAGTAAAGAAATAGAAAAATAATCTATTTCTTTACTTTTGCTACAATCGCGGCACCGGCGCTTTACTTTTAACATTAAAAGTAAAGCGCGGGTGCCGCGATTATAGCAAAAGTAAAGAAATAGATTATTTTTCTATTTCTTTACTTTTGCTATAATCGCGGCACCCGCGCTTTACTTTTAACATTAAAAGTAAAGCGCGGAGTGCTCGATGCTAGCAAAAGTAAAGAAATAGAAAAATAATCTATTTCTTTACTTTTGCTATAATCGCGGCACCCGAGCTTTACTTTTAATGTTAAAGCGCTTTACTTTTAATGTTAAAAGTAAAGCGCGGGTGCCGCGATTATAGCAAAGTAACAAGCAAATGGTGTAGCCAATAGGTCTCGCTTTTGGGACCTTATAAGTATTTAGTTATGCAACTGTTGCGTGGCTAAACACTTATAAGGTCCCAAAGGCGAGACCTATTGGCTATGCCAATGCTTGTTCCTTGATCTGCTGTAGCTTAAGGGCGCCACTGATAGCGCTGGGATGCCCTCGGGTAACCATGCGCTTTACAAATGCTTTTTTTATTTCATTCATTTCATTTCATTGTACCAGTGGGTATTACTTTCCTACTTTTAAAGTTGTGGCATCACCGAGGACGTTGTGAGTTATTTATTTATTTCAACATTTATATGCAATCTTCATTTAATTTAATTGGTAACAAACGCTTATCTAAATGAACACCCATTGCATTACAGCATCAAAGGAACACATAATACATTTATGGTTTGTAAGTGGCGCAGTGATTTAATGGAAGCATGGCCTTCGTGTAATTTTTTCCCCTTATGGCAAACGTTTGTAGTTTGTTTTCGCAGAAAAGATAAGAACGGAAAAGGGAACACTGTGACTAAGTGCTTATAAAACTGAGATCACGCAGTTGTTCCTGGAAATTTCTTCCTGGACATCTCTAAACAAAAGAAAAGTGAAAACAATGCAATATGCCCACTCTCCGTCTTCTTCTTGTGGATGTTATACCATATAAAACCCCAGGCAGCAGATTTAACCTGTGTGCACGGCATCACCTTGTTTAATGGCAATACGATCAGACAAGTAAACCATTAATGCGTGAGAAGAAAATGGTTAAAAACATTCGAATTAAAGTGTAAAGCTAAACACAGCACTTGTGTATATAGCACTTACAACCCCTGGCGAGGCGTTGAAATACACAGCTTGCATGCTTCATGCCGTAGCACCCTATCAGGTGGTAGTGAATTAGCAAAGAAACTGTTGTACAAGGGTACTAGTGGTTTGTGTAAGTCGTGCTCTGAGTCACGCTCTCGGGCTTGCCTTCCTGCTGGGTCATGTGCAGCTTTGTGTATGCACTCGAGAGCGGCTCAGTGTACTATGGGTTTGGTTTCAAAATTGCAATGTTTTGAAGCTGTGTACTCTCGTGCTTATTATAGAGAAGCAATGTGCACATTTGAATTTACAAGCTCTCTTGGTGTGGCCGTGCATCGGTTGTGTCAGTTTCCTGCTGACATGCTGAGGCACTGGTTGCGCCTGCTGTGTGCTTCTGTATTGTGGATTCTAAATAAAAGTTTGTTTGGAAACTTACCTTCCAGCGTGCAACACAAACTTAACCAATATTTGGTTCTACAGAATTTTATATTGTATGAATCTAATGTTCTTATTGTTGCTTGTATCGCACACATTACAGATATTCGTCAAATCCAACATGTGTGTGTGTTGCATCATGTCTGTTTAATGCCTCATGCTTGCTTGAGATAGAACTCTCTGCTTACCCAGAGACTGCAAGTGGGCCATGCTCGTAGGGTGGCATTACATTATTTGGACATTTGCCTTATATATTTGCTGGTTACATTAAGGTTGAACATTCTGGTGTTGTCTACTGCGGTAAGAGGAATTATTGGCCTATGTTCTTCTTATTTTAAAAAATTGGGCAGGCGACTAGCCTCCTGAAAAAATGCCATGCCCAGCACCCCCATACCACCCTCCCCCCGGGACCAAGCCCAGCCAATCCACTCACAAACCTCATCAGCTGCCACTGGTGTCATTAGACTTTACTCTGAGCCTTGTCAGACACTCCGGACGGTACGTGAAAAAGATCTGAAACCAATAAGCAAAATGTGACCCCTCTTGAATGCATGAGGAGAACATATCCATTAGAGATAAAGGGAATAGAAAAGCATTGCAAGGAATGGTACAAGGATACACTGATGCTTGTCCTTGGCCCAAGGAGGGATAATAGCGGGACTCAGTAGACTAAAACTGCAGTATAAAAGTATGCAATTTTTGAGATTGCTATCATAATTCAACCTAAATAAAAAAGTAAAATGAGATGTTTCTCTTAGATATCTAAATGTTGTAAAGAGTCTAGGACGCTAGACCAGTCTCAGCCAAACACCACCTCGCCCCCCATCCTCGTCGCCATTGTAAAAGAGTTCCAGACGCAGTGAGTATCTTTATATATATATTTATTGGATCTCTGTGTCCCTATTACTTCAGTGTCTAATCCCTGCTCTAAACTGACTGCTATTCCTTGAAAGATCCTCAACCTTCCTAACTAGAACTTCTGTCCCTAAGCTTCTAAAATGACATCACAATGTCATTACATCACATCATTACATCCAGTATGGTATGTTATGAGGAAATAGAGGTTTGCAATACAGGGTTGTACTTGCAGGACTAGGTCCGCCTCAAAGCCAAAGATCTAACACGGCAATACCCCATTGCTGGGAAATTAGAGAGAAAAGAAATGGGATTATTTAGAAGAATCTATGAGAGTAAAAGAGTTGAAAAGGAAGAAAAATAGGTTGTTGATATGTGATGTGTTGCATTCATGGGAAAAGTATACCAGGTGCCATATTACACAAAGTGCCCCGGGGGCGCAATTGGTGTTTGCGCTGACTTTGCGTGCCCCCGGGCACTTTGGTATTACAGAAAGGGGACGCAGACGCTTGTGCGGCCCCTTCCGTAATACCCATAATGCTGGTGCACATAAAGCGGCAGTGCAATCTTCAGGGGGTGTTCCCTTATTTGCATGGGGCTCACCCATGCAAATGAGGAAATCCCTTTGCCTCTGCACAGATGCCATATTACAGACACAGGATCAGAGGCAAAGAAGCTCTCAGGGGGCGCACTGACAGTTTGCCACCTAAAAGATGGTGCACTGTCAGTGTGCCCCTTGAGAGCAGCCCTCTGGAGGGGGCAAGGGGGTCCTATGGACACCCCAGACATCCCTTGCAGGCGGGTGCAGTCACTGACTGCACCCATCTGCAAGGGGATCTCTAATCCCCTTTAAAAGTGCAGGCTGGTTGCCGCCTGCACTGTGAAAACACGGAGTGGCTTTAAAGCAGCCGCTCTGTTTCTCACAGGAATGCGCTGCCCCCAGGGCAGCACGAGTTCATGGCTGCCCTGGGGACAGTGCATTTATGGTAATATGGTGCATTTTCCTATTTGTACAGGGCGCACCTTTTAAAAGGTGCGCCTGGCGCAAACAATAAAAATGTGCCTGTAGTGTAATACAGCCCCAGGGAAATAAGAAATGAACTGAAAAATATGATATTATAAAAAGAATTGAGGAATACATAGAGCTAAAACAAGGGTATACTAAGGCCGCAGGCCTACCCATCTCCCAGAGGTAGGGGGATTGGAGGTCAAGGAGAGAGAGGGAAAAGAAGAAAACAGAAGTCATGGTCAGTTCTTTCCCCTGGACAGAACACTAACTACAATGCTGCTTCCAACCTACATAACACTGTCAAAATGATGGGGGTACTGAAATTGGAGACGCAATAGTCCTAAAACATTCAGACAGCAAGGGAGGAGTGTTAATAGAGGACGCCCAAATAGAGCAGATGAACAGACACAGAATATTTATCAGTTAGACATACAACAGTCACAGAAATATTTTTAACACCAGAACACTTCAGACACAGATGATGTAAATTGATTATGATTGTCAAATGTTTGACAAGACAGGATGTGTCCGACACAGTTATCTATAGGGTTGACCGAGAGCACTAGCACAACTGACCGTGATCTCGGTAGACAACACAGGTCTATGTGGACAAGGAAAAGTTGTAGGGACTTCTGTTAAATTCCTCCTTGATACAGGAATTGCAAATTATTCTGTTAGCAAGAACCAATCGTACAAGTTCCATTCTCTGGAAATAGCAAACAATGGCCCTGATTTAGATCTTGGCGGCAATACTGCTGTCCCGCTATGGCAGCGGTTCCCAGTACTCTGTCAAGCAGACAGCAGTCCGCTTGCCGTATTTAGATGTTGCAGCAATAGACAGTTGACCGTTGCGGTGGTGGTCTTCTCTGCTGGCTAACAGTACAGCGTCGCCGTCATGCCGACGTGTTTGCACTGAGCCGATTTAGATTTTACTATTGTACTGCTGGTGTCCTGGTGGTGAAGTCCTGAGGGAGTGAGGCCTTTGTGGTGTGGGGACAGGTAAGTACAACTCATCATTATCATACTACACATATATGCTGTGAATATGTCATAATGTATATTTAGGTAATGTGTAATGCCTTTGTTTACATATAGCAGTGCACACCAACAACATACACACATTATTGAATATACACCCACATGCACCACAAGCACAACACCCACAACCACCACCATCCAAATATATATTTATGGATGTGTCGATACAGGTGTGTTCATTTTACCTTTATTAGTTGTAAAATGAACACTACTGCATTGCACATGATAAAAAATTGCTTGTAAGAGCAATGCAAAAATACACGAGGCTACAGCAATTGTCAACACACGATTCATAATACCACAAATGTAAAAGTAGCTTACCTTAGATCCCGGTGACAATGGAGTCATTTGGCGCCGTGGCACAGTCGAAGCAGCAAAGGGGAGAGCTGTACAATGGGGTTTAAGATGGAAACGGAAATGGGAAACTGTAAAAAAGGTAAGTTCCTACCTCATTTCAATCGATTCTGCCAACTCAAAGTAGGAGATACTCCTGACACAGTTGCCTTAGCGGAAAGCCACGTTGTGATTACCTTGGCGGTCTTCTTGGAATGGAGTCCCGCCGACAGCCACTTCTGCCTATGCCACTGTTGACACGGTTGACTCGGTGGGACTCTGGCCGTTTTTCATCTATGGGCCCGCCAACATCTAAATCAGGTGGTCAGACCCCCAAGTAGGCGGGGGTAAATCCATCGCAAAAGCGACAGCAGGATTATTACAGCTAAGATCTAAATCAGGCCCAATGTGTGTGGTTCACTAATGTTTTGGTGTATATATCCCCATGTTCCCCACTCTTAAGCATAATATAGGCCCAATAACAAATAAACACTCATTTCTAATGATAGACAAATGTGCATATTGTTTGTTGGGACTAGCCTGATGGAGTGTATTAGAAGGAAAATGTTGAATTTTATTTGTTTGATTATGTGGGTATTATCAGATCAGGATTACAGACAATACAACCACATGTACTATCTATGATAAATGAAAGAGTATGGGTCAAACACTAAAACGACATAGGCAAAATGCATATCAACCCAGTAAGGATTAATGTCAGAAAGAATGCTGCCCTCCTTGTGTTTACTGTGTTCGCCCAAAGTTGGCAGGGTATGCCCAGACGTGGGTCCCTTGCTCACTTTGCCACTGGATTCAACCTAGCCTGGCTGATGAGGTGTGTTACCCCAAAACCGGTCCCAGGATGCTAACTTCCGGTCCAGGGAAGACATGGCTTGGCAGTTCGGGCTGGACTGTTCCCATGAGGCACAGGGTCAAGACTGATTTGCATATAGTTGTGTCTGAACTGGGTTGGCAAAGTGAGCTAAAGAATGATGATGGATTCAACCCAGTTCTGTGACTGGGGGAGAGTGTCTGAAAAGTTTCAGCACTCCGTCCATCATCTCCTTGCGTTTGTTTTGTTCGCCCTAAGTTGGGAGGGTATGCCCAGGATGGGTTCCTTGCTCACTTTGCCACTGGATTCAAGCTAGCCTGGCTGATGAGGGGTGTTACCCAGAAACTGGTCCCAGGATGCCTGTTTCCGGTCCAGGGAAGACATGGCTTGGCAGTTCGGGCTGGACTGTTCTCATGAGGCACAGGGTCAAGACTGATTTCCATATAGCTGTGTCTGAACTGGGGTGGCAAAGTGAGCTAAGGAACGATGATGGATTCAATCCAGATCTGTGACTGAGGGTGCATGTCTGAAATGTTTCAGCGCTCCGGCCATCATTTCCTTGTATCTGCTTTGTTCGCCCTAAGTTGGCAGGGTATGCCCAGACGTGGGTCTCTGGCTCACTTTGCCACTGAATTCAAGCTAGCCTGGCTGGTGAGGAGTGTTACCCTGAAACTGGTCCCAGGTGCTTGTTTCCAGTCCAGGGAAGACATGGCTTGGCAGCTCGGGCTGGACTGTTCCCATGTGGCACAGGGTCAAGACTCATTTGCATATAGCTGTGTCTGAACTGGGGTGGCAAAGTGAGCTAAATAACGATGATGGATTCAACCCAGATCTGTGACGGGTGTGAGTGTCTGAATAGTTTCAGCGCCCCGTCCATCACCTTCTTGTGTTTGCTTTGTTCACCCTAAGTTGGCAGGGTATGCCCAGACGTGGGTCCCTTGCTCACTCTGTCACTGGATTCAAGCTAGCCTAGCTGATGAGTGGTGTAACCCCGAAACCGATCCCAGGATGCTTGTTTCCGGTCCAGAGAAGACATGACTTGGCAGTTCGGGCAGCACTGTTCCCATGAGGCACAGGGTCAAGACTGATTTGCATATAGCTGTGTCTGAACTGGGGGGCAAAGTGAGCTAATGAACAATGATGGGGTCAACCCAGTTCTGTGACTGGGGGTGAATGTCAGAAAGGTTTCAGCACTCCCTCCATCATCTCCTTGTGTTTGCTTTGTTTGCCCTAATTTGGCAGGGTATGCCCAGGAGTGGGTCCCTTGCTCACTTTGCCACTGGATTCAAGCTAGCCTGGCTGATGAGGGGTGATACCCCAAACCTGGTCCCAGGATGCTTGTTTCCGGTCCAGGGAAGACATGGCTTGGCAGTTGGGGCTAAACTGTTCTCATGGAGCACAGGGTCAAGACTGATTTGCATATAGCTTTGTCTGAAATGGGGTGGCAAAGTGAGCCAAAGAACAATGATGGATTTAACCCAGATCTGTGACTGGGGGTGAGTGTCTGAAAAGTTTCAGCGCTCCAGCCATCATCTCCTTGTGTTCGCTTTGTTCGCCCTAAGTTGGCAGGGTTTGCCCAGACGTGGGTCCCTTGCTCACTTTGCCACTGGATTCAAGCTAGCCTGGCTGATGAGGGGTGATACCCTAAACCTGGTCCCAGGATGCTTGTTTCCGGTCCAGGGAAGACATGGCTTGGCAGTTCAGGCTGGACTGTTCTCATGAGGCACAGGGTCAAGACTGATTTACATATAGCTGTGTCTGAACTGGGGTGGCAAAGTGAGCTAAAGACCGATGATGGATTCAAATCAGATCTGTGACTGGGGGTCGGCCAGAGTTTGGAGAACTGTGAGCTGAAGGTCCAGTTTGTGTGATTGATATTGAAGCGCCGTGGCTAAATATTGCATGGTACTTAGTATTGTTGCAGTTCCTAATATTAACAGCAGGTGGTTATAATCAATCAAAAGCTCCACACGATAGTGTAGAGCGAAACTTAGGAGGAGAGTCTCCTCCTTTTGGAAAAAGACCCTCACACACCCAGCCAGCTAGGTGTCTTGCTTCATCATCGGGTCTGCTCCTTATCGGGTTGGCGCTGCAATACCCGATCGGCGCCCGAGATGGGGCCTTCTTGGCGGAGATCTTTATTCCTTATGCCGTAGGGTGTAGTGCGTGTGAGGGCCCTAAAAACAGTGTAGGTGAAAATGATGTGTGAATAAGTGTAGTTTAAAATAGGAAGTGGTGGTCCACTCAGAACAATTTTAATGAAATGTGGCCATCACCCTAATTAAAAATTGAAAAGAGAAAACGCGTATCTTCACTCTAAAGTTGTGAGATTATACGCTTATGACATAGGTCAACATGTTTCTTGCCTTTATTCCTAGTAGATGGCAATTCCTCAGGACCAAAATAGATCTACCTACACTTTTCGGTGGTGGTCAATAACTACATTAAGTGAGGTAATAACCACTCATACAGCACCCTCAAAAGTGATACCTGTAGATCTAAAAACAACCTGCAATAAAAACAGAATAAGAAACATTAATTTTGTCATGTAAGGATATTCTGGTAATTCAAGGACCCTGTGCCTCAACCAAAATCCATGGTGCAGTAACCGCATGCCGAACGCGGGTGACTGATGGCATGCGATAAGTCTGAGCTACAGTTGGTGAGGAAAATTAACAACATATTAAAAAATGGCAGCTGAAGTGAGCATCGTTTTTAACTTACCCAAATTGGGTCGAGGACGCACGGCATCAGTACCGGCTGGTGAGGACACTAGAGTGTAGTGTCCTGTAGGAGTAAAAACAGAGAACAAGTGCTAGAAGATTAAACGGCCAGATACAGCTACCTGTAGGTGTATCAAGCAAAGCGGATGAAGGAAGCCACAACATAACAGTACCCAGTTGTATCGTAATCATGTTTAGCAGTATGGGTCTCTCAGGCGAACACACTGGCCCGTCCATGTCAATTGAAAAAGCAGAGGGCGTAGATAAACCAGTCGGCGTCTCCGGGTGTTAATACCGACGCTGAGCAAGTTCAGCGTCAAATGCGCACCTGGTGCCCGTCGTGGTAACAGAACAACGCTCCTCTGGTATCAACAACAAGTGAGAAACAACAACTCAAGATGTGGGAGAATTGAGAGCCGACCTTACCAACATCACTCCGTTGAAAACGGTAGTGAAACCGGTATGTTGCCAAGCGTACGGGTCAACGAGACCCCACACATGAACTAAATAACTCACTGAAGGAACATAGTGGTGCCCTTCAAGCCAAACCAATGAAAAACAATGAGGGACACACAGGGAGCTAACTATTATGTTACTTACTGTTCCGTGTGAGGCGGATCGGAAGTGCTCCTATCCTCGCTTCAGCCGGTCCGGGAGTAACGAACAGATCAAGGATCTCACAGAAGTACCAGCGGCCGGCGGAGCGTGGAGGCGGAACTTCCGGTACTTCCCGGCTGAAACGGTGTTACGACTGGAGCGCTAACCCTGTTTAGGGCGCCATGTTGGATTTCCTCCAACTAATGTGAGACACACACTCCAGGCAGCAGCAATCGTGGGCGCCATTAGCAAAGTCTCGTATTATGTAAACATGACAAGGTGAATGGGTACAAAACACCTGAAAGTTGTTGACTCGTTGCCATAATCTAGTATGGGCGGGAAAATTGGTGATTAAACCTGTGTAAATAGTGTCATGCACGACAGGAATGATGGTGAAAGAGCCCTTTCACCGATTGAGGTCAAGGTTCTCCAAAAAGGTCTGGGGTATGTTCCCACACCTCGAAATGATAAATTTCGTGACATTTGTGAAATACAAGGTTTTTTCCGTAAAATCCGCCTACAAGCCTTTTTTCAAGACCAACCACCACTACCAATGGGTGATTCTGGTTTGCACAGACCATCTACTTTTACACCTAATAGCAGCATGGTTCCCAACGAGGTGTTAACACTTGAGCAAGCAGTGTTGAAAGATCTGAACAGTACATCTACCCTTCTCCATATCACAACTTGTCTTCCAATGTACCCATTCACCTTGTCATGTTTACATAATACAAGACTTTGCTAATGGCGCCCACGATTGCTGCTGCCTGGAGTGTGTGTCTCACATTAGTTGGAGGAAATCCAACATGGCGCCCTAAACAGGGTTAGCGCTCCAGTCGTAACACCGTTTCAGCCGGGAAGTACCGGAAGTTCCGCTCCACGCTCCGCCTTCCGCTGGTACTTCTGTGAGATCCTTGATCTGTTCGTTACTCCCGGACCGGCTGAGCGAGGGATAGGAGCACTCCGATCCGCCTCACACGGAACAGTAGGTAACATACATAGTTAGCTCCTGTGTGTCCTCATTGTTTTTCATTGGTTTGGCTTGAAGGGCACCACTATGTTCCTTCAGTGAGTTATTTAGTTCATGTGTGGGGTCTCGTTGACCCGTACGCTTAGTAACATACCGGCTCTACCACCGTTTTCAACGGAGTGATGTTTGGCAAGGTCGGCTCTCAATTCTCCCACATCTTGAGTTGTTGTTTCTCACTTGTTGTTGATACCAGAGGAGCGTTGTTCTATTTACCACGACGGGCACCAGGTGCGCATTTGACGCTGAACTTGCTCAGCGTCGGTATTAACACCGGGAGACGCCGACTGGTTTATCTACGCCTCTGCTTTTTCAATTGACATGGACGGGCCAGTGTGTTCGCCTGAGAGACCCATACTGCTAAACATGATTACGATACAACTGGGTACTGTTATGTTGTGCTTCCTTCATCCGCTTTGCTTGATACACCTACAGGTAGCTGTATCTGGTCGTTAATCTTCTAGCACTTGTTCTCTGTTTTTACTCCTACAGGACACTACACTCTAGTGTCCTCACCAGCCGGTACTGATGCCGTGCGTCCTCGACCCAATTTGGGTAAGTTAAAAACAATGCTCACTTCAGCTGCCATTTTTTAATATGTTGTTAATTTTTCCTCACCAACTGTAGCTCAGACTTATCGCATGCCATCAGTCACCCGCGTTCGGCATGCGGTTACTGCACCATGGATTTTGGTTGAGGCACAGGGTCCTTGAATTACCAGAATATCCTTACATGACAAAATTAATGTTTCTTATTCTGTTTTATTGCAGGTTGTTTTTAGATCTACAGGTATCACTTTTGAGGGTGCTGTATGAGTGGTTATTACCTCACTTAATGTAGTTATTGACCACCACCGAAAAGTGTAGGTAGATCCTATTTTGGTCCTGAGGAATTGCCATCTACTAGGAATAAAGGCAAGAAACATGTTGACCTATGTCATAAGCGTATAATCTCACAACTTTAGAGTGAAGATACGCGTTTCTTTTCAATTTTTAATTAGGGTGATGGCCACATTTCATTAAAATTGTTCTGAGTGGACCACCACTTCCTATTTTAAACTACACTTATTCACACATCATTTTCACCTACACTGTTTTTAGGGCCTCACACGCACTACACCCTACGGCATAAGGAATAAAGATCTCCGCTCAAGAAGGCCCCATTCGGGCGCCGATCGGGTATTGCAGCGCTAACCCGATAAGGAGCAGACCCGATGATGAAGCAAGACACCTAGCTGACTGGGTGTGTGAGGGTCTTTTCCAAAAGGAGGAGACTCTCCTCCTAAGTTTCGCTCTACACTATCGTGTGGAGCTTTGATTGATTATAACCACCTGCTGTTAATATTAGGAACTGCATACCTTAATTGTAGAGATATCATTTTGGGCATGTATGCTGGACCTAAGTAAATAACTGCCCTTGTTTCCCTCTCTTTGGTTTAACTTAGTATTGTTGCCCAGATTGAGTCTTTATTTGTGTGTTCTACGTCGCTTCTCTCGGACCGCGCAATATTTGGGGGGACTTTGGGGTTGTGGCTGTACGAGGCGACGAGTTCCTCCCATTCTTGGGAGGCTAAAAATGACATGTCGCCGTTTGAAGTATGGAAATCTTTGAAGGGAGACGGAAGATTGTGCCCTGACGATGAGTTTTCCGAAAGTATGCTTGGGGCCGTCGGGGACTTTAAGTCATTTAGTTGTGCGATAGGCAGGTGATGGGGAAGCCATTTTTTTATTGTGATGTTTGGTCACTTACTTTTTGTTCTGTTGGCTGAGTGGCTTCAGGAGAGAGGGCGAGATGGAGCTTAAAGTCTAGCCCAGTGTCTAGACCCCCTTTTTGTGATGATCTGTAGCAAGATGACTCTCTGCTGCCAGGTAGGGAACTTGATGGAACTTAGGGTCTGGGCCAAATTTTGGCCCCCCTTGCTGAAGCAATTTTGAGATGACTGTCTCAGGGTTGTTCTCAGTTGCAGGCTTGGCTGGTTTCAGAGACTGTAGAGCGTTAGGTGGGCTGCCCAATGGGCGATCCTGCAGCTCCTGCGCTCGCTCATTCCAATTGTGCCTTTTTTGAGCATCTAGACAGCTCCTGTCATGTTCTACATCTATGCCTGGCCCATTAGTATCATCAGCTTTTAACATTACTTCGAAGTTTTTTCGAGTAGTAGTTAGATTTGTACTGTTTTTTCCACTGCTATTATTGCGGTGTTTTTCTTTTGAGTAGATTAATGAGTCGGTTTGTTTAGTTGGGGGCTGTAGGGTTAGATCAAATCTCCCTGGTTGAAGTGGAGTTTGCAGCCCTTTTATAGTTCCGCTTTTGGAAAATATTGCTGATCCGGGGTCTTTCAAAAAGGAAAATGTTGTGTATATTTTGGGCTGAAAGGAGCATGGATTTCTCCCTTGGGGTGACCCCCCAATATCTATTAGGTCTTGACCTTCCACGCCCGGCTTCGAGTGAGCTGCAGCTTCAACTGCTATTTATGTTAGTGTGTTTGTCCCCCAGACATTGTATTCCGTTGTAAGTTGTGCCATTTAGGGGCACACTGGTGGAGGAGCAGAAGATCTTGTTGATCAATGGTATGTCGCTCATTCCTTTGAGTTTTTTGCGTTTTGTTAGGTGACGTTCCGGGTCGAGGTCGGGAAGGCCGTTGTCCCTACTCTCACTCTCATTTTTCCTTTTCGTTGTTTTTGTTGTTTTTGAATGTGGCCTTGGTTTTGCTGGGGTCTTTCTCACTCTGCCCGACCTCATAGCCCCTTCCTATTGCCGTATCTGCTTTTCCAAATCAAACTGGTCTGTGTCACCTTAGAATTGGCCTGGTTTGGTTTTTGGTTGGTTTGGATTTTTGCCAACTGCTGGTTCTCTTGTTATACTCTTATTGTACTTGTTTCTTGTTACTTGTTGTGCTAGTTGTTCTTGCTTACTTGCGTAATCGCTTACTCGCTTGCTCTTGTCCCCGGTGCAAGAGTTTAGTCCTGCAAGGCAACAAGGCAGCAGGGATGGAGGGAGGACAAGCTTTTGATGTAATAGTAGGCTTTGAAAGAATCAATGACTGATAGTCGTTGATTAGAAGTTAAGAAGCCGTGAGAAGTGCGAGAAGTAGAGGGGGCTATCGGGTGATCCGCAAGCCGCACCCAGACCTGGCCGGGCCGCCTCCGTGGGATCACCAAGCACGCACTTGGCAGCCTCCCTAGTGAAGGTCTGCACTCACACTCAAGCACTCTCACCTGCTTCTCTGAGGCTGGCTGGCTGGCAGGCAATACTCACAGCACACGGTTTGTAGCAGGGGCTCTGTCCTGCCTTGGCTCCTGTCCTGGCTTCTGTCTGCCACGGATGGTCACGAGTGGAGGAGAAGGTCGTTGCCATTGTTTAGAGAACCTCAGACGGACGAGGGGCTCAGGTGAGGGCTTCAGGGAGGGCAGCGGTCCGGGCGCGCTCAGCATGGGCACAGCTCAGCAGTGCTCCACGTCACTCAGCCTGCGGCTAGATGTAACTGCGGCCAATCTGAGCCGAACTGAATCACGATCCGATCCGTTGGCCCCTCCCCCGAAAAGGGAGCTTGGTGCTGGGCCCAATGTCAAAGCTGAGGTTGGAGCCGGGCGAAGCGGGAGCCGTGAACTCGACCACAGCGGTATCAGCGTCTCAGCATCTCCCTGCTCACTCGCTGCTATCGGCAAGAGCAAAACGTGATTTCTGGATTCTCCAGCAAAACTCCCCCTTCTGTGAACAGGAAGAACCGGTGAGGGAGCTTTTCCAACCAGTCCTAAGTGGCGTGGGAGGGGGGGGATTCCCAGACGTGGGTCCCTTGCTCACTTTGCCACTGGATTCAAGCTAGCCTGGATGAAGAGGGGTGTTACCCCGAAACCGGTCCCAGGATGCTTGTTTCCAGTCCAGGGAAGACATGGCTTGGCAGTTCAGGCTGGACTGTTCCTATGAGGCACAGGGTCAAGACTGATTTGCATATTGCTGTGTGTGAACTGGGGTGGCAAAGTGAGCTAAAGAACAATGATAGATTCAAATCAGATCTGTGACTGGGGGTGAGTGCCTGAAAAGTTTCAGCGCTTCGTCCATTATCTCCCTGTGTTTGCTTTGTATGCTGCAAGTTGGCAGGGTATGCCCAGACGTGGGTCCCTTGCTTACTTTGCCACTGGATTCAAGCTAGCCTGGATGATGAGGGGTGTTACCCCGAAACCAGTCCCAGGATGCTTGTTTCCGGTCCAGGGAAGACATGGCTTCGCAGTTCAGGCTGGACTGTTCCCATGAGGCACAGGGTCAAGACTGATTTGCATATAGCTGGGTCTGAACTGAGGTGGCGAAGTGAGCTAAAGAATGATGATGGATTCAACCCAGATCTGTGACTGGGGGTGAGTGTTTGAAAAGTTTCAGCGCTCCGTCCATCATCACCTTGTGTTTTCCTTGTTTGCCCTAAGTTGGCAGGGTATGCCCAGACGTCGGTCCCTTGCTCACTTTGACACTGGATTCAAGCTAGCCTGGCTGATGAAGGGTGTTACCCAGAAACCGGTCCCAGGATGCTTGTTTCCGCTTCAGGGAAGACCTGGCTTGGCAGTTCGGGCTGGACTGTTCCCATGAGGCACAGGGTCAAGACTGATTTGCAGATAGCTGGGTCTGAACTGAGGTGGTGAAGTGAGCTAAAGAATGATCATGGATTCAACCCAGATCTGTGACTGGGGGTGAGTGTTTGAAAAGTTTCAGTGCTCCGTCCATCATCTCCTTGTGTTTGCTTTGTTCGCCCTAAGTTGGCAGGGTATGCCCAGACGTGGGTCCCTTGCTCACTTTGCCAATGGATTCAAGCTAGCCTGGCTGATGAAGGGTGTTACCCAGAAACCGGTCCCAGGATGCTTGTTTCCAGTTCAGGGAAGACCTGGCATGGCAGTTCGGGCTGAACTGTTCCCATGAGGCACAGGGTCAAGACTGATTTGCATATAGCTGGTTCTAAACTGAGGTGGCGAAGTGAGCTAAAGAATGATGATGGATTCAACCCAGATCTGTGACTGGGGGTGAGTGTCTGTAAAGTTTCAACGCTCCGTCCATCATCTCCTTGTGTTTGCCCTGCCAAGACCACCACAGTACAAAATCTCACCAGGAGAGTTGCAAAGAAAAAGAAAATTACACAGAAGGACCTGAACATTGTGCTCCAGGAGCTGGAAGATCCATTAATAGAGTGAATATTGTTGCATTACCCAGAGTAATCTCCCTATCTTAATTTAAGGGTTCCTGAGAAAACCTAAGCAGAGAACGTCATATTCATTGAATTGGAAATGATAAAAGCAAGGCACCAAATTCATTGTGCCAAAATAAATCATTGTTGATGACACTACACAAAATACTTTTTGGATGTGTCTTATTCAAGGTGTCCTGAATTTCTCTTATTAACAAAAGCATTGTTGGCTCAAACCTACAAGGACACACCTGAGCCACGGCTGCGGACATCAGAACATGCAACAGCTTTCTTGCATTTCGTCAAGCTCTGTGCGAATCTCCCACTTGGGGTCTACCTGACTATACTAACAATTTTCACTTCTATGTTCATAAATCTGAAAGGTGTACTCTTGTGTTTCTCACCAGGCAGGAGGACAAGCATAAATATATACATCAGTGATGTCACTGACCATGTCATGAGTGATGTAATATATGACTTCATCAGCAGTGCATTGCTGAGCGTGGGTTATAGTTAGCTCAGCTAACTATAATGGCTGTATTTCTATGGTTTTGTATGAGTGAAATGTCAGCCTAACTATAACGTCCCTGAAACCTCTGTTTATTTCAGTGAATTTCTATGTTTTTTTAAAAGCTAATACTAACTATAATGTCCCTGAAACCTGTTGTTTTTCAGTCAATTTCTGAGGTTTTTTTTTTTAAATATATTTTTATTTTATTTTGAACAGCAACATTATCAAACATATGATTTTTACTTGAGGGTTAATCCATCAGACTTAATTTATAAAGTGTTCACGAGAATTAACTAAATATTTTAACCACAAACCAAAAAAAAAAGGCATTACATCCTTAAAAGCGAAAAGCAAATTCATCGTCATTTTTTAACATACAATCACTAATCATGTCGCAAACCCCCTTCTAAGACATGGATATTCAAAATCAGTCAGTTTAAGCATAATCAGGATCTGCTGTCCATCATATCTTCTTTCCACCTATAAATAGGAGCCCAGATACACCTAACAAGCTTTCTCCCTCTCTTGCCCTTCCTCTCTTAAGTCCCTTTTTCAAGATTATATGTAGCAAGCAATTTCGCAAGCCATTGCTGAATTTCTGAGGTTTTTTAAATGCTAATTTCTAACTATGCCTACATAGGTAGGACATGTGCAGAAAGAGGAAGAAAGGCACAGAAAGCAGCAAGAGAAATGCAGAAAGAGACAACAGAAGCCCAGAAAGAGGAAGAAAGGTGCAGAAAGAAGCAGGAGTAGTGCAGATAGAAGCAACAGAGGTGCAGAAAGAGGCCTACTTTGACTGTACCTTTCCACAGACTCATACAAAGTATCCTAATCATTAATCCTTCTCCCAAGATGTATTAAACCTCACTTTTCTCTTGAAGGTTCACTATTCATTGACTGCTCAGAATGTTAGGCGTACCAAATGTAAAACAGAAATCCTAACCATATCACTGTTGTAAGTCTGACCACGTTTGTGAAGGTATGCATTTGTGTCTCTGCTTTTACCTAGTGACATGTTGCATAAAAATAAACATACAAACACTTGAATACCTGTGTTTCAAACAGCATACTCTTTAAATGTGTGTACAAAAAGGTAGAAGCAAGCGAAGTGCAGAAAGAAACAACAGAGGTACAGAAACAGGGAAGCAGGGTGCAGAAAGAGGCAAGAGAAGTGCAGAAAGAAGCAACAGAGGTGATGAAAGAGGCAAGAGAAGTGCAGAAAGAGGTAACAGAGGTACAGAAACAGGCAGGAGAGGTGCAGAAAGAGGGAACAGGGGTGCAGAAAGAGGCAAGAGAGGTAGAGAAAAAGGGAAGAGGGGTACAGAAAGAGGCAAGTGGGGTGCAGAAAGAAGCAAGTGAGGTGCAGAAAGAGGAACCAGAGGTGCATAAAGAGGCAAGACAGGTGCAGAAACAGGCAAGAGAACTGCAGAAAAAGGCAAGAGAAGTGCTGAAAGAAGCAACACAGCTGTAGATAAAAGCAAGAGAAGTGATGAAAGAGAAAAGAGAGTTGCAGAAAGAAACAAGAGAGGAGAATAAAAAAGTAAGAGAAGTGCATAAAGAGGCAAGTGAGGTGCAGAAGAGGAAAGAGAAGTACAAGGAGAAGCAGGAGGGGTGCAGAAAAGAGGGAAGAGAAGTGCGGAAAGAAGCAACAGAGGTGCAGAAGGAGGCAAGAGAACTGCAGAAAGAGACAAGAGAGGTGCAGAAAGATGAAAGAAGGGTGCAGAAAGACGGAAGAGGGGTGCAGAAAGAAGCACGAGAGATGTGGAACAAAGCAAGAGAAGTGCAGAAAGAACCAACGGAGGTGCAGAAAGAGGCAAGAGGGGTGCAGAAAGAGGCAAGAGAAGTGTAGAAAGAAGCAAGAGGGGTGCAGAAAGAGGCAACAGAAGTGCAGAAAGAAGCAAAAGAGGTACAGAAAGAGAGAACAGGGGTGCAGAAGGAGGCAAGAGAACTGCAGAAAGAGGCAAGAGAGGTGCAGAAAGATGAAAGAGGGGTGCAGAAAGACGCAAGAGGGGTGCAGAAAGAAGCACGAGAGATGTGGAACAAAGCAAGAGAAGTGCAGAAAGAACCAACGGAGGTGCAGAAATTTGCAAGAGAGGTGCAGAATGAAGCAAGAGCAGTGCAGAAAGAACCAGCAGAGGAGTAGAAAGAGGCAAGAGGGGTGCAGAAAGAGGCAACAGAAGTGCAGAAAGAAGGAAAAGCGGTAGAGAAAGAGGCAAGAGAACTGCAGAAAGAGGAAAGTGAGGTGCAGAAAGCAGCAAGAGAGGTGCACAAAGAGGGGAGAAGGGCGCAGAAAGAGGTAGGAGGGGTGCAGAAAGCAGCAAGAGATGTGCAGAAAGAAGCAATAGAAGTGCATTAAGAAGCTACAGAGGTGCAGAAAGAGGGAAGAGGGGTGCAGAACAAGGCAAGAGAAGTGCTTAAAGAAGCAACAGTGGTGCAGAAAGAGGCAAGAGAAGTGCAGAAAGAGGCAACAGAGGTGCAGAAACAAGCAGGAGAGATGTAGAAAGAGGGAACAGGGGTGCAGAAAGAAGCAAGAGAGGTACAGAAAAGGGAAGAGGAGTGCAGAAAGAGGCAAGATGGGTACAGTGAGATTCATAAAAAGACAACAGAGGTGCAGAAAGAGGAAAGTGAGATGCAGAAACAGGCAAGAAGGGTGCAGAAAGAGGCAAGAGAAGTGCAGAAAGAAGCAACAAAGGTACAGAAGGAAGCAAGAGAGTTGCAGAAACAGGCAAGAGAGGGGCAGAAAGAGAAACGATGGGTGCAGAAAGAGGCAAGAGGGGTGCAGAAAGAGGCAAGAGAGATGCAGAATAAAACAAGAGGGGTGCAAAAAGAGGCAAGAGGGGTGCAGATAGAAGCAATAGAGGTGCAGAAAAAAGCAAGATAAGTGCAGAAAGAAGCAAGAGGGTGCAGAAAGAGGCAAGAGAAGTGCGGAAAGAAGCAAGAGAAGTGCAGAGAAAAGCAACAGAGATGCAGAAAGAGGCAAGATAGGTGAAGAAACAGGGAAGAGAGGTGCAGAAAGGTAGAACAGGGGTATAGAAAAAAGCAGGAGAGGTTCAGAAACAGGCAAGAGAAGTGCAGAAAGAGGCAACAGAGGTGCAGAAAGAGGGAAGAGGGGTGCAGAAAGAGGCAAGAGAAGTGCAGAAAGAAGCAACAGAGGTGCAGAAACAGGCAGGAGAGGTGCAGAAAGAGGATTAAGGGGTGCAGAAAGAAGCAAGTGAGGTGCAGAAAGAGGAAACAGAGGTGCATAAAGAGGCAAGACAGGTGCATAAACAGGCAAGAGAAGTGCAGAAAGAGGTAACAGAGGTACAGAAACAGACAGGAGAGGTGCAGAAAGAGGGAACAGGGGTGCAGAAAGAGGCAAGAGAGGTAGAGAAAAAGGGAAGAGGGGTACAGAAAGAGGCAAATGGGGTGCAGAAAGAAGCAAGTGAGGTGCAGAAAGAGGAACCAGAGGTGCATAAAGAGTCAAGACAGGTGCAGAAACAGGCAAGAGAACTGCAGAAAAAGGCAAGAGAAGTGCTGAAAGAAGCAACACAGCTGTAGATAGAAGCAAGAGAAGTGATGAAAGAGAAAAGAGAGTTACAGAAAGAAACAAGAGAGGAGAATAAAAAAGTAAGAGAAGTGCATAAAGAGGCAAGTGAGGTGCAGAAGAGGAAAGAGAAGTACAAAGAGAAGCAGGAGGGGTGCAGAAAAGAGGGAAGAGAAGTGCGGAAAGAAGCAACAGAGGTGCAGAAGAAGGCAAGAGAACTGCAGAAAGAGGCAAGAGAGGTGCAGAAAGATGAAAGAAGGGTGCAGAAAGACGGAAGAGGGGTGCAGAAAGAAGCACGAGAGATGTGGAACAAAGCAAGAGAAGTGCAGAAAGAACCAACGGAGGTGCAGAAAGAGGCAAGAGGGGTGCAGAAAGAGGCAAGAGAAGTGTAGAAAGAAGCAAGTGGGGTGCAGAAAGAGGCAACAGAAGTGCAGAAAGAAGCAAAAGAGGTACAGAAAGAGAGAACAGGGTTGCAGAAGGAGGCAACAGAACTGCAGAAAGAGGCAAGAGAGGTGCAGAAAGATGAAAGAGGGGTGCAGAAAGACGCAAGAGGGGTGCAGAAAGAAGCACGAGAGATGTGGAACAAAGCAAGAGAAGTGCAGAAAGAACCAACGGAGGTGCAGAAATTTGCAAGAGAGGTGCAGAATGAAGCAAGAGCAGTGCAGAAAGAACCAGCAGAGGAGTAGAAAGAGGCAAGAGGGTGCAGAAAGAGGCAACAGAAGTGCAGAAAGAAGGAAAAGCGGTAGAGAAAGAGGCAAGAGAACTGCAGAAAGAGGAAAGTGAGGTGCAGAAAGCAGCAAGAGAGGTGCACAAAGAGGGGAGAAGGGCGCAGAAAGAGGTAGGAGGGGTGCAGAAAGCAGCAAGAGATATGCAGAAAGAAGCAATAGAAGTGCAGAAAGAAGCTACAGAGGTGCAGAAAGAGGGAAGAGGGGTGCAGAACAAGGCAAGAGAAGTGCTTAAAGAAGCAACAGTGGTGCAGAAAGAGGCAAGAGAAGTGCAGAAAGAGGCAACAGAGGTGCAGAAACAAGCAGGAGAGATGTAGAAAGAGGGAACAGGGGTGCAGAAAGAAGCAAGAGAGGTACAGAAAAAGGGAAGAGGAGTGCAGAAAGAGGCAAGATGGGTACAGTGAGATTCATAAAAAGACAACAGAGGTGCAGAAAGAGGAAAGTGAGATGCAGAAACAGGCAAGAGGGGTGCAAAAAGAGGCACAAGAAGTGCAGAAAGAAGCAACAAAGGTGCAGAAGGAAGCAAGAGAGTTGCAGAAACAGGCAAGAGAGGGGCAGAAAGAGAAACGATGGGTGCAGAAAGAGGCAAGAGGGGTGCAGAAAGAGGCAAGAGAGATGCAGAATAAAACAAGAGGGGTGCACAAAGAGGCAAGAGGGGTGCAGATAGAAGCAATAGAGGTGCAGAAAAAAGCAAGATAAGTGCAGAAAGAAGCAAGAAGGGTGCAGAAAGAGGCAAGAGAAGTGCGGAAAGAAGCAAAAGAAGTGCACAGAAAAGCTACAGAGATGCAGAAAGAGGCAAGATAGGTGAAGAAACAGGGAAGAGAGGTGCAGAAAGGTAGAACAGGGGTATAGAAAAAAGCAGGAGAGGTTCAGAAACAGGCAAGAGAAGTGCAGAAAGAGGCAACAGAGGTGCAGAAAGAGGGAAGAAGGGTGCAGAAAGAGGCAAGAGAAGTGCAGAAAGAAGCAACAGAGGTGCAGAAACAGGCAGGAGAGGTGCAGAAAGAGGATTAAGGGGTGCAGAAAGAAGCAAGTGAGGTGCAGAAAGAGGAAACAGAGGTGCATAAAGAGGCAAGACAGGTGCATAAACAGGCAAGAGAAGTGCAGAAAAAGGCAAGAGAAGTGCTGAAAGAAGCAACAGAGGTGTAGAAAGAAGCAAAAGAAGTGCTGAAAGGTACAAGAGAAATGCAGGAAGAAACAAGAGAGGTGAATAAAAAAGCAAGAGAAGTGCAGAAAGAGGCAAGTGAGGTGCAGAAAGAGGCAAGAGAAGTACAGAAAGAAGCAAGAGGGGTGCAGAAAGAGGCAAGATAAGGACAGAAAGAAGCAACAGAGGTGCAGAAGGAGGCAAGAGAACTGCAGAAAGAGGCAAGAGAGTTGTAGAAACAGGCAAGAGAGATACAGAATGAGGAAAGAGGGGTGCAGAAAGAGGCAAGAGGGGTACAGAAAGAAGCAAGAGAGATGTGGAAAAAAGCCAGAGAAGTGCAGAAAAAACCAATGGAGGTGCAGAAAGAGGCAAGTGGGGTGCTGAAATAGGCAAGAGAAGTGTAGAAAGAAGCAACAGAGGTGCAGAAAGAGGCATGAGAACTGCAGAAAGAGGCAAGAGAGTTGCAGAAACAGGCAAAAGAGGTGCAGAAAGAGAAGACAGGGGTGCAGACAGAGGCAAGAGAGGTGCAGAAAGATGGAAGAGGGGTGCAGAAAGATGCAAGAAGGGTGGAGAAATTTGCAAGAGAGGTGCAGAAAGATGAAAGAGGGGTGCAGAAAGACGCAAGAGGGGTGCAGAAAGAAGCAAGAGGGGTGCAGAAAGAGGCAACAGAAGTGCAGAAAGAAGCAAAAGAGGTACAGAAAGAGAAAACAGGGGTGCAGAAGGAGGCAAGAGAACTGCAGAAAGAGGCAAGAGAGGTGCAGAAAGATGAAAGAGGGGTGCAGAAAGACAGAAGAGGGGTGCAGAAAGAAGCACGAGAGATGTGGAAGAAAGCAAGAGAAGTGCAGAAAGAACCAACGGAGGTGCAGAAAGAGGCAAGAGGGGTGCAGAAAGAGGCAAGAGAAGTGTAGAAAGAAGCAAGAGGGGTGCAGAAAGAGGCAACAGAAGTGCAGAAAGAAGCAAAAGAGGTAGAGAAAGAGAGAACAGGGGTGCAGAAGGAGGCAAGAGAACTGCAGAAAGAGGCAAGAGAGGTGCAGAAAGATGAAAGAGGGTTGCAGAAAGACGCAAGAGGGGTGCAGAAAGAAGCACGAGAGATGTGGAACAAAGCAAGAGAAGTGCAGAAAGAACCAATGGAGGTGCAGAAATTTGCAAGAGAGGTGCAGAATGAAGCAAGAGCAGTGCAGAAAGAACCAGCAGAGGAGTAGAAAGAGGCAAGAGGGGTGCAGAAAGAGGCAACAGAAGTGCAGAAAGAAGGAAAAGCGGTAGAGAAAGAGGCAAGAGAACTGCAGAAAGAGGAAAGTGAGGTGCAGAAAGCAGCAAGAGAGGTGCACAAAGAGGGGAGAAGGGCGCAGAAAGAGGTAGGAGGGGTGCAGAAAGCAGCAAGAGATGTGCAGAAAGAAGCAATAGAAGTGCAGAAAGAAGCTACAGAGGTGCAGAAAGAGGGAAGAGGGGTGCAGAACAAGGCAAGAGAAGTGCTTAAAGAAGCAACAGTGGTACAGAAAGAGGCAAGAGAAGTGCAGAAAGAGGCAACAGAGGTGCAGAAACAAGCAGGAGAGATGTAGAAAGAGGGAACAGGGGTGCAGAAAGAAGCAAGAGAGGTACAGAAAAAGGGAAGAGGAGTGCAGAATGAGGCAAGATGGGTGCAGAAAGAAGCAAGTGAGATTCATAAAAAGACAACAGAGGTGCAGAAAGAGGAAAGTGAGATGCAGAAACAGGCAAGAGGGGTGCAGAAAGAGGCAAGAGAAGTGCAGAAAGAAGCAACAAAGGTGCAGAAGGAAGCAAGAGAGTTGCAGAAACAGGCAAGAGAGGGGCAGAAAGAGAAACGATGGGTGCAGAAAGAGGCAAGAGAGGTGCAGAAAGAGGCAAGAGAGATGCAGAATAAAACAAGAGGGGTGCAAAAAGAGGCAAGAGGGGTGCAGATAGAAGCAATAGAGGTGCAGAAAAAAGCAAGATAAGTGCAGAAAGAAGCAAGAGGGGTGCAGAAAGAGGCAAGAGAAGTGCGGAAAGAAGCAAGAGAAGTGCAGAGAAAAGCAACAGAGATGCAGAAAGAGGCAAGATAGGTGAAGAAACAGGGAAGAGAGGTGCAGAAAGGTAGAACAGGGGTGTAGAAAAAAGCAGGAGAGGTTCAGAAACAGGCAAGAGAAGTGCAGAAAGAGGCAACAGAGGTGCAGAAAGAGGGAAGAGGGGTGCAGAAAGAGGCAAGAGAAGTGCAGAAAGAAGCAACAGAGGTGCAGAAACAGGCAGGAGAGGTGCAGAAAGAGGATTAAGGGGTGCAGAAAGAAGCAAGTGAGGTGCAGAAAGAGGAAACAAAGGTGCATAAAGAGGCAAGACAGGTGCATAAACAGGCAAGAGAAGTGCAGAAAAAGGCAAGAGAAGTGCTGAAAGAAGCAACAGAGGTGTAGAAAGAAGCAAAAGAAGTGCTGAAAGGTACAAGAGAAATGCAGGAAGAAACAAGAGAGGTGAATAAAAAGCAAGAGAAGTGCAGAAAGAGGCAAGTGAGGTGCAGAAAGAGGCAAGAGAAGTACAGAAAGAAGCAAGAGGGGTGCAGAAAGAGGCAAGATAAGGACAGAAAGAAGCAACAGAGGTGCAGAAGGAGGCAAGAGAACTGCAGAAAGAGGCAAGAGAGTTGCAGAAACATGCAAGAGAGATACAGAATGAGGAAAGAGGGGTGCAGAAAGAGGCAAGAGGGGTACAGAAAGAAGCAAGAGAGATGTGGAAAAAAGCCAGAGAAGTGCAGAAAGAACCAATGGAGGTGCAGAAAGAGGCAAGTGGGGTGCTGAAATAGGCAAGAGAAGTGTAGAAAGAAGCAACAGAGGTGCAGAAAGAGGCATAAGAACTGCAGAAAGAGGCAAGAGAGTTGCAGAAACAGGCAAAAGAGGTGCAGAAAGAGAAGACAGGGGTGCAGACAGAGGCAAGAGAGGTGCAGAAAGATGGAAGAGGGGTGCAGAAAGAGGCAAGAGGGGTGCAGAAATTTGCAAGAGAGGTGCATAAAGAAGCAAGAGCAGTGCAAAAAGAACCAACAGAGGAGCAGCTAGAGGCAAGAGGGGCGCAGAAAGAGGCAACAGAAGTGCAGAAAGAAGCAAAAGAGGTACAGAAAGAGAGAACAGGGGTACAGACAGTGGCAAGAGAGGTGCAGAAAGAGGCAAGAGAGGTGCACAAAGAGGGGAGAAGGGTGCAGAAAGAAGCAAGAGAAGTGCAGAAAGAAGCTACCGAGGTGCAGAAAGAAGAAAGATAGGAGCAGAAAGAGGCAAGAGGGGTGCAGAAAGAAGCAAGTGAGGTGCAGAAAGAGGCAAGTGAGGTGCGGAAACAGGCAAGAGGGGTGCAGAAAGAGGCAAGAGAAGTGCAGAAAGAAGCAACAGAGGTGCAGAAAGAGGCAAGTGAGGTGCGGAAACAGGCAAGAGGGGTGCATAAAGAGGCAAGAGAAGTGCAGAAAGAAGCAACAGAGGTGCAGAAAGAAGCAAGAGAGTTGCAGAAACAGGCAGAAGAGGTACAGAAAAAGGAAAGATCGGTGCAGAAAGAGGCAAGAGGGGTGCAGAAAGAAGCAAGAGAGATGAAGAAATTCAGAAAGAGGCAACAGAATTGCAGAAAGAGGCAAGGGGTGCAGAAAAAAGCAAGAGAGGTGCGGAAAGAGGGGCGCAGAAAGAGGCAGGGGGTGCAGAAAGAACCAACAGAGGTGCAGAAAGAGGCAAGAGGGTACAGAAAGAGGCAAGAGAAGTGCAGAAAGAAGCAACAGAGGTATAGAAAGAAGCAAGAGAAGTGATGAAAGAGACAAAAGAGTTGCAGAAAGAAACAAGAGCGGTGCAGAAAAAGCAAGAGAAGTGCAGAAAGAGGCAAGTGAGGTGCAGAATAAGGCAAGAGAAGTGCAGAAAGAGGCAAGAGAGGTGCAGAAAGAGCCAAGTGAGGTGCAGGAACAGGCAAGAGGGGTGCAGAAAGAGGCAAGAGAAGTGCAGAAAGAAGCAACAGAGGTGCAGAAGGAAGCAAGAGAGTTGCAGAAACAGGCAAGAGAGGTACAGACAAAAGGAAAGATCGGGGAAGAAAGAGGCAAGAGGGGTGCAGAAAGAAGCAAGAGAGATGAAGAAATTCAGAAAGAGGCAACAGAATTGCAGAAAGAGGCAAGGGGTGCAGAAAAAAGCAAGAGAGGTGCAGAAAGAGGGAAGAGGGGTGCAGAAAGAGGCAGGGGGGTGCAGAAAAAACCAACAGAGGTGCAGAAAGAGGCAAGAGGGTACAGAAAGAGGCAAGAGAAGCGCATAAAGAAGCAACAGAAATGCAGAAAGAGGCTAGAGAAGTGCAGAAACAAGCAACAGAATTGCAGAAAGAGACAAGAGAAGTGCAGAAACAAGCAATAGAAGTACAGAAAGAGGCAAGAGAAGTGCAGAAAGAGGCAAGGGAGCTGCAGGAAGAGGGAATAGGGTTGCAGACAGAGGGGTACAGAAAGAAGCAAGAGAGGTGCAGAAAGAAGCAAGAGAAGTGCAGAAAGAACCAACAGAGTTGCAGAAAGAGGCAAGAGAAGTGCAGAAAGAGGCAAGAGGGATGCAGAAACAGGCAAGAGAAGTGCAGATAGAAGCAACAGAAATGTATCAAGAGGCAAGAGAAGTGCAGAAAGAAGCAACAGAAATGCAGAAAGAGGCAAGAGAAGTGCACAAAAAAGCAACAGAGGTGCAGAAAGAGGCAGGAGGGGTGCAGAAAGAAGCAAGAGAGGTACAGAAAGAAGCAAGAGAAGTGCAAAAAGAAGTAACAGGTGCAGAAAGAGGCAATGGGGTGCAGAAAGAGTCAAGAGAAGCGCAGAAAGAAGCAATAGAAATGCAGATAGAGGCAAGAGAAGTGCACAAAGAAGCAACAGAAATGCAGAAAGAGGCAAGAGAACTGCAGAGAAAGCAACAGAAGTGCAGAAAGAGGCAAGAGAAGTGCAGAAAGAGGCAAGACAGGTGCAAAAACAGACAAGAGAGGTGCAAAAAGAGGGAACACGGGTACAGAAAAAGGCAAGAGAGGTGCAGAAAGAGGGGCACATAAAGAGGCAGGAGGGGGCAGAAAGAACCAACAGAGGTGCAGAAAGAGGCAAGGGGGGAGCAGATAGAGGCAAGAGAAGTACAGAAAGAAGCAACAGAAATGCAGAAAGAGGCTAGAGAAGTGCAGAAACAAGCAACAGAATTGCAGAAAGAGGCAAGAGAAGTGCAGAAACAAGCAATAGAAGTACAGAAAGAGGCAAGAGAAGTGCAGAAAGAGGCAAGAGAAGTGCACAAAGAAGCAACAGAAATGCAGAAAGAGGCAAGAGAACTGCAGAGAAAGCAACAGAAGTGCAGAAAGAGGCAAGAGAAGTGCAGAAAGAGGCAAGACAGGTGCAAAAACAGACAAGAGAGGTGCAAAAAGAGGGAACACGGGTACAGAAAAAGGCAAGAGAGGTGCAGAAAGAGGGGCACATAAAGAGGCAGGAGGGGTGCAGAAAGAACCAACAGAGGTGCAGAAAGAGGCAAGGGGGGAGCAGATAGAGGCAAGAGAAGTACAGAAAGAAGCAACAGAGGTGCAGAAAGAGGCTAGAGAGGTGCAGAAAGAGGGAAGAGGGGTGCAGAAAGAGGCTATAGATGTGCAGAAAGAGGGAAGAGGGGTGCAGAAAGAGGCAAGAGAAGTGCAGAAAGAAGTAACAGAAATGAACAAAGAAGCAGGAGAAGTGCAGAAAGAAGGAACAGAAATGCAGAAAGATGCTAGAGAAGTGCAGAAAGAAGCAACAAAGGTGCAGAAATAGGCAAGAGAGGTGCAGAAAGAGGGATGCAGAAAGGGGCAAGGGGGTGCAGGAAGAAGCAAGTGAGGTGCAGAAAGAGGGAAGAGAAGTGCAGAAAGAGGCAAGAGAGGTATAAAAACAGGCAAGAGAGGTGCAAAAAGAGGGAACACAGTTACAGAAAAAGGCAAGTGAGGTGCAGAAAGAGGGAAGAGGGGCGCAGAAAGAGGCAGGAGGGGTGCAGAAAGAACCAACAGAGGTGCATAAAGTAGCAATAGTGGTGCAGAGAGAGGCAAGAGAAGTACAGAAAGAAGCAATAGAGGTGCAGAAAGAGGCTAGAGAGGTGCAGAAAGAGGGAAGAGGCATGCAGAAAGAGGCTAGAGAAGTGCAGAAAGAAGTAACAGAAATGAACAAAGAAGCAGGAGAAGTGCAGAAAGAAGGAACAGAAATGCAGAAAGAGGCTAGAGAAGTGTAGAAAGAAGCAACAGAGGTGCAGAAATAGGCAAGAGAGGTGCAGAAAGAGGTAAGAGGGGTGCAGAAAGAGGCAAGGGGGTGCAGGAAGAAGCAAGTGAGGTGCAGAAAGAGGCAACAGAAATGCAGACTGAGGCTAGGGAAGTGCAGAAAGAAGCAACAGAGGTGCAGAAAGAGGCAAGAGAGGTGCAGAAAGAGGCAAGGGGGGTGCTGAAAGAAGCACATTAGGTGCAGAAAGAAGCAACAGAAGTGATGAAAGAGACAAGAGAGTTGCAGAAAGAACCAAGAGAGGTGCCAAAAGAGGCAAAAAAGGCGCAGAAAGAAGAAACAGTGGTTTAGGACCAATTTAACACCCACATTTAGCAATAAGTAACAAGTGACCATGCCAGCTTTGAAAGTGCCTTTCACCATGCTGTAACACTTGTCGCTGCATTTTTGGTAATGTTTGAGCCGTTTGAGCTAGAAACAAGATTTATTTTGTTCAACTCTGCAGATTATGCAGCAGATGATTGATTATGTGTCAAATGCGGAAAATGTATAATTATGCGAAAATTGGTGCTGCCGAACAGTCACATAAATCCAGTGGACCTGCTCATACCTCTGACTAGGTCCAGAAGTGCTTCTCTGTGGTTGCTTCTTTTTTTGTGCCTCATTGAGTTTATAGTTTAGCTTCTATGGAAACGAGGAAGACTAAATCTGAGCTTACCACTCCACAACACAGACTACCACACCGCATAATTACTCTCCATAACACATAATTCCACTTAACATAGTTCCTATACACTACACACTAAATACCACATACTTTCTATCCAAATAATTTCATTGCACAACATGCCACATAATTGCACTACACACAACGTACATCCACTCCACTCCAAAAAACATTAGTAAAAAAATTGCACATTTACAACACCAATAGCTCTAACTCTCGCAAATGCGAGACCTATTGCATTGCAAATGCTACTTTAATTAGTAGTTGCCTTTGCAGAGTGGTGGAGAAAGGGGGCTGGGCCTCTAACCAGCGCTCAAGAATTCCACTGCGTAAGACTATCAGGAGGTACCAGGAGGGCTTCTTGAACCCAAAGTCCCTCAGGAGTAAAGTGGACTTCATCCCTCAACCAGTAGTGTGTCAGGAGGCGCGTTTGCAGAGTGTTGGAGAAAGGGGGCATAGCCTCCGAAGAGCTCTTAGCAATCCCACTGTGTGGGACTTACTGGAGGTAACAGGAGGTGTAGTTGGCTCCCAAGGACATCCTTGTGGGCCAACTACCCCTCCTATTACGTCCAGTAAGTCCCACACAGCAGGATTGCTAGGTTCTCATAGCAGTCCATGCCCCCTTTGCCCACCACTCTGCAAACGCGCTCCATGACGTGGTCTTAAATGGAGATTGAAGTCCACTTCACTGCTGGGGGTTCTTAGGGGCCAACTAGCCGACCTGTTACCTCCAGTAAGCCCCACACAGTAGGATTGCTGAGAGGTGGACACAGGTCACGCCCCCTTTATCCACCACTCTGCAAACAAGCCTCCTGACGCGCTCTTGGTTGGGGGATGAGGTCCCCTTTCTTCCTGATGGTCCCTGGGGGCCAACTAGCCCTCCCATTACCTCCAGTAAGCCCCACACAGCTGGATTGCTGAGAGTGGTCAGAGGCCATGCCCCCTTTTTACACCACTCTGCAAATGCGCCTTCTGGCGCACTGCTGCTTCGGGAATGAAGTCCACTTTAGTTCTGAAGTCCTCAGGACACAAGGGGACCTCATCACCCCACCAGCAGTGCGCCAAGGTGCGGTTGCAGAGTGTTGTTAAAAGGGGGTGGCCTTGGACCACCTCTCAGCAATCCCACTGTGTGGGACTTACTGGAGGTATCTGGTGGGCTAGTTGGCCCCTATGGACCCTCACCAGCAAAGGGGACTTTATCCCCAACCCAGAACGCGCCAGCAGGTGCGTTTGTGGAGTCGTGCAGGGAGGGGCGGGGCCTCCGGCGAGTTGCCGGTTTCTTTTCATTTTTTTTATTTTAGGAAGGGGTGCTCTGTGGCCCCCTTTCCCTTGAACCTTTTGGTCCCCGGGGACCCTATCCCCGGGGCCTGAGCAATTTAAAAAAAAAATGAAAAGGATGGGGGGCACGCGGCACCCCTCCCGAGGCCGATTACGGGCCTGTGAACCCCATCCTCCGGGCCCGGCCAAAACCTTTGTTACGCGTCCCCCCTTCCATGGGCCTCTTTTGGCCCCTGGGATCCCATCCCCCAGGGCCTGCCCTGCCTTTTTAAAATGTAAAAAAAAAATTTGGGAGGAGGGCCACATGGCCCCGCTCCTGAGGCCAATTTTGGCCCGGGGACCCCATCCCCCGGGGCCCGGCCTCATTTTAAAAAAATAAATAAAAAAAGGAGGGGGGCCACCCCCCCTTCCGGGCCATTTTTGGCCCCGGGGACCCCATCCCCCGGGGCATGGCCATGATGTTGGGGACCGTGGGGGAACCCCAATGCCCCCGTGGTCCCTGTCAGCTTCCCGCCTCCTGCGGGAGCTGGCATTGCTTCTGGGCAAAGGGAGCTGCTGACATGCAGCTCCCTTTGCCCAGAAGCAATTCTGCTTCACTTCATGGAAGCGAGAGCAGTTTTCCTGCTCTCGCTTCCATGAAGCGAAGCAGATGTTTGCTATGGCATAGTCCCAGGGGGTGGGCAGCCCAGAACATTGCTGGAGCTGGCCCTGGGGGGTGGCGGTCTCCAGGGCCAAGGAGGGCTCCATGATGGGGGCTGCACATCCCCCCTCGAACATATGTATCAAGCCCTGGGGAGGCTGCAACGGACCCCCGTATTTGCATAGTGAATGCCCAGGGTAGGTGGCAGTCCCCGGGGAAGTGTGGGAGGGCAGGAGCCCCCCCACACCTATTAATTTACAAAAAAAGCCCCGGAGAGGTGGCGGTCCCCGGGGCTGCCCCCATTTTAATATATGAGAGTCTCAGGGAGGTGATGGTCCCTGGGGCAGTGTGGGAAGGCAGGAGCCCCCCCCACGCACATGATTTTTTAAAAAGCCCCGGGGAGGTGGCGGTCCCCAGAGCTGCGGGGGGCGCGTGCCCCCCTGCATTTAAATGAGTATAGCCCCTGGGAGGTGGCGGTCCCTGGGGCAGCGGGGGCCCCCGCTACATAATTATGTATTGCCCCCGGGACCTGGCCCACCCAGATGCTTAAAACAAACAAAGCGCGGGAGTCCGAGCTTTGTTTTTAAAAACAAATTCTGCCTAGTTCACGGACCCTAAGCGAATCCCACCGAAATTTCTTTTTAAAATGCTTTTTTGGGCCCTGGTCCCTGTGGGACCCCCTGAGCAGGCCTTTTCTTATTTTGATTTTTTTTTCACCTTTTTTCTTGTAACTCGGTTCAATCGAGTCACAAGATGGCTGCCAACACTTCCTGGTTTGAAGTGTTGGCAGCCAATCAGAGTCAAGCTTGTGCTCAGGCGGGTTCACGGATCCACAGCGGTCACCAGATACTAATATTTTTTTATATATGAATTTCTAACTACTGAATGGATTTACACCTTTTAAAGCAAAGAGTGCACTCTGGACCAAGAGCTACCTCTCTGCCAAATTTGGTGTAATTCCATTCAGAAGTTTAGGTTGTAGCAGCAACAAACATTTCCTATGGAAATTAACATGGAGGAAACACGTTTTGGGACCCCCCTTTTTTCTCAGCCCCTGCTTGATGAATCCCCCCGAAACTTTCAAGACAGGAGCTGACCGGAGTGAGCCATTAGTTTTGACATTTTCGCGAAGATTAGTCAACCGGCACCAAAGATATTGGCAAAAGAAAAAACGCTTTTTGAATAGAAACAAGGTCTTAACTATAACTACCTACTGGCGACCGCCAGCAGGTAATATATTCATACATACATATATATATATGAGACCGGACGAGTGTTTACTTTTTCTCGTAAATTTGACACGATTAAAAGACAAGCCATAATTCCTCAAACACCTAAACAAGTTCAAACAAACAGCATAAACCAGGATGGCTCCAACACCGATTTAAGTTCTGTGCCAAGCAGCTCAGACTCAGAGGACAATGGTCCAGTGAATTCACATTTGCAATTATTAACCAATTGCACACCCTCAGAAGAATTGGGTTTTTTAATCGAAGATCGCCGCCAAACATTGCGGCCACGACCACTCCAGAAGACAACAGAAGTAGGAGAAACAGGTGCCGCAAACAAAGGCGAAAACTCAGGAGGCAACAAGAGAGGCAGAAAAGGCAAAGCCTATCAAAGGAGATAAACAACTTTGTACCATCCACCACAGATGTTTCTGATAACACAGTAATCAATTTGTTAGATATCACTTTGGATAAAGCTGAAACACAACTATTATCGTTGGGTCTGTCATATTGTCCACGGAATAGTTTCAAATACGCTCAAACACGCATTGATGTTTTTAAGTTTATACGCAAATTAAAACTTATTAAGCATTTCAAATTGAACAAAGCGAGTGAATCAGCAACTATTATTACTAGCGCCAATCGGCCCAGTACACGTCTTCAAGTGTCAGATATCCCTATTTTAAGATCTATTCACGTGTTGAGCTCGGATACAGAGGATGACACAGGCAGTACACAGTCAGATTTACAGGATATGGGCATTTCTTGCAGTGGAACTGTGAGCAGTCCGTTCCGTCCACCATCAACCTTTGTCCCTCTCATGCCCTAGGATTCTATTGATACCTTTAATGATGTGGTCACAAAGGAATTGAAGACATTAAATTGGAAAACTTTGAGAAAAAAGAAATACAAACGATACTCTGAGATACAATACTTCAACCTCATGCAGAAACTCAGAAAAGTTGACAATATCATAATCAATAACGCTGACAAAGGAGGCAATATAGTTTTGTGGCCCAGACAAATGTACATGCAGGAAGCAGAACGCCATCTTTCAGACATTTCTTGTTATAAAAAGTAACTCAACAAGTCATCAAAAACACTAAAGAACTGGTCCATGGTCATTTGGGGCAATGGAAAAGGGAAGGTCTGCTCAGTAAAAATGAGTATAAATTCTTAAAAATGAACATCCAATTACTCCGGTCTTTTACCTAATTCCTAAAGTCCACAAAAAAGTAAATCCGATGCCTGGACGCCCGATAATTTCTGCACAAAACAGCGTGCTTGAGGCAACATCTAAATATGTTGACTTTTTTTTACAAGACTTTGTGGAAAAATTGCCTTCATTTATAAAAGATACCGGACACTTCCTTACCAAACTTAGAACCGTAACGTGGAACAAAGAATATCTGTTGATTGTGATGGACATTAGTTCATTATACACCAGTATTCGACACAGTGATGGGTTAACAGCAATCAAATATTATCTTGATTCCAGAGATATACAATGTTATCATCACAATGCCATGATTTTACAAATGATAGAACTGTGTTTGCTCAACAATTTTTTTCTATTCAATAGGGAGGTGTATCACCAGTTGCGCGGGGTGGCCATAGGGGCGTGCTTCTCTCCAAGCTACGCATGCCTCCATGTTGGCTGGTGGGAGGAGCATGTCCTCAGGCACACCCACAAGCAGCTGTTTGATGCGCATGTCATTGAATGGTGGCGTTTTATAGATGACATCTGTGTAATTTGGCATGGTACCTTGGAATCTGCAGAGAGTTTTGTTAATTCTATCAACAACAATAACTCCAATTTACAATTTACTGCACAAATTAGTGATCGCAGTGTGGAATTTTTAGATGTTGAAATTTATATCAGTAATGACACCATACAGACTAAACTACACAGGAAGGTCACGGCAGGAAATTCCATTTTACACGCCCATAGTGCCCACCCCAGACACCTCATTAAGAGTATTCCCTACGGTGAGTTTCTCAGAATAAAAAGAATCTGTAGCACTGAGATTGATCGCAGGGTTTGCCAAGCAGAAGCAGTTCAAAGGTTCTTAAAAGAGGATACAACAGCAAGGATCTAGATATGGCTCTTTCCAAAGCCAACACCAATGAGACGTCACTAGTTACTGCTAGTCATGCTGAGTCTGTGACTAGTAATACTAATTCAGGTGACGTTAATACGATAAGACTCATAACCACATTCAGTGATCAAGAATCCCAAGTTAGAAAGATCATACTCAATAACTGGCACATTGTAAAAACTGATTTAACTCTTTCGCACATATTGCCAGACTCTCCCTCCATCACATTTAGAAGGGCGCCCTCTATGAGGGACACTTTAGTGAGGTCTAGTCCAGAGGTCATGATGACACCCACTACTTGGCTATCCAACAGAACAGGTTTTTATAAATGCAGTGTTTGTCGAGCCTGCAAATTTGGCACAAACAAACATGAATACTCAGATGCATTTGATCCAACACCTGTTAAGATCAAAGGCATGTACACATGCCGCACTGACTTTGCGGTCTATGTACTAGAATGCACTTGTCATCTTAAATATGTGGGGAGCACGAAGCTGCAGGTATTTAACCGTATCCTGCAGCATTTGCGTGCCATTGTCAATACGGATCACACCTACCCTGTTGCTCGACATTTTAATCTAGTACACAACAATAACTTAAAAGATTTAACTTATTTTGTTATTGATGCTGTCCCTAAATCACCCAGAGGTGGAAACAGAGAGAGGAAGTTGCGCCAATTAGAGACTAATTACATCTTGACACTTGACACTAAGATGCCAAATGGATTAAATACGGGCGAGGATATGCACAATTTTTTGTAAAAGGTTATAATCATGCTAGTGTTCTGCATTCACCCGGGCATATAGGTAAGAACTTGTCATGATTGGTTGTGTACAAAGAAATGACCTATATGGAAACATGCATGTATATATTATATTATATATTTTTTAGCCAAGGGGCTCTTCTTTTTTTGATCCGACTATTGGGACCGTGCTATTGACCCTCGTTTTACCTAGTTTTAGCCAATATTTTAGGTTTTAACTGGTTTTATGGCAATTTTATGACTCGGTTTTGGTCGGTTCAGTGAAGGCTTATCTTTGGCTATCTAAGATATATATATATATATATTTATTTATATACATGTTTATATACACATATATATAGCTGTTTTTATACCTATATCATTGATGTTTTGTCTACTACTTATCATGCTGCTATTTCTTGGTACTGTAACTGCGAATTTGCACATTTTTCTTTACCAATCATTATGCTGCTATGTCCTGGTACTGTAACTGCGTATTTGCACACATTTTTTCCATGCAGGATTTAACCTTGCACTTTATGTCAGCACCTACTATAGAGCCATCCATCATGCTACTATTTCTTGGTACTGTAACTGCGAATTTGCACATTTTTCTTTACCAATCATTATGCTGCTATGTCCTGGTACTGTAACTGCGCATTTGCACATTTTTTCCATGCAGGATTTAACCTTGCACTTTATGTCAGCACCTACTATAGAGTCAATGTATTCACATTGATGCGGTCTGGCTTGGCTATCTATGCCACATGTCTCTCACTACATGGTTTCCCGTTTGGTATGTCATGCCCATTAGTCTTGGGTATTTCATGCATTTTATGCTAGTGATGTGCCCTTTAGATATTCACTTTTTAGAAATTACCGGCTGCCTCAATCCTGTACCTTTTGAAGCTATGATGTTTGAATAGCTACAATTTTATGTGTCATGCACAGCACTTTATACTGCACTAGCACTTTTATTTTAGCACCTTAATTCCTCATGGCAGACTTTGCAATTTTTAATGGTAATTTGCAGTAGCAGAGATGTGATGAATCTTAATTGTACTGTTACTATTTATTACCCATACAATTTTTGGCCACTTGGCTTCATGTTTAGAATTTGATTAGCATTTACTATCTATGTTACTATAGTAGGCATTTAATTGCATTAATATGTACTTGTTGCAAATGCCCATTTTTGCGCAGTATAGTATGCCTTCTATGTCTGTCGTTATAGGAGGAGTGGCTAATTGTATAGCACGTTATTATTTAAGACACGTCAAAACACTCGCACGTCATGTGATCAAGACCGGGGTAACCCGGTCGAAACGCGTCATGCAGTGGAGATCCTCTGATCAATAAAGCACCTATCTCACTGAAAGCTGTTTGTGGTCTGTACCTGATTTCCTGTTCGTAAGGAACTTGGCCCAGGATTTGCAAGCTCATATATATATATATATATATATTCACTGAAAAAACCATAGGTTTTAGGGACAGTTATAGTTAGTTGGACATTGCACTCGTACAAAACCTGTGAAATTCCCCCGTTATAGTTAGTTCAGCTAACTATAACTCGCGCCCCGCAATGCACTGCTGATGACGTCACATTTTACATCACTCATGACATGGTCAGTGACATCACTGATGACATCACTGATGACATCTCAAATGACATCACTGATGACATCACTGATGACATCATCCATGTGATAATTTGATGCATCTTCTCACACCCTAATATAACTTTTGATACACCCACTGTAAATTATAGACTGCCATTGTCAAAACCATAGACACTCCAACACCAATTACTATATACACACTCACTGATTCTTAGGTCTACACACACACATCTACTCACTCACCCGTACAGTCACTCATACTTATAGTCATTCAGTACAGGACTATTATATGCACTCATACACCTATATAAACACTCACACACCGCCACTCATCCATAGAGGTACTCACACACCTAGTCAGTCATGCAAAAAATTAAGCACACACCCATTTACTCACCTATACAGTTATACACACACCAGCTCACTTACTCATACAAATACTAGCACATTCTTACGCTCTTATACAATCTCTGATACAAGCACACACTCATCCATACAGTCACTCTCACAATCACACACTCTCGCTTATAGCTATTTATATACTCCAACACACATATATACTGCCTTTCACATATGTAGTTACTCACACATGTACCACTGGGACATACATTCACTCACTAACACACTCTTACACACACTTACCCACCCATACAGTCTATCACAGATGCACTCTTGAAACCATCCACCCACTCACACATCTATGCACAGAGTCGTACACACCCCACCCACACAAACACTCAGGCACCCATACAGATACTCAGACAACCAATCAATAACTCATATAGACACTCATGTAGCTATTCACAAACCCATGCAGCCACTTACACAGCAACAGACAGACGGATACAGACATTCACCCAGTTTAGTCACTAACCCATGCATTCAGTAAGATACGTTTAATCACTCACTTATAGAGTTAGTCACGCACCTACTAAATCATCCATTCAGACACTTATACACCCACTCATTCTTCAATACGCCTTTCCCTATATATATTAAACATATTTAAACTTTACAGAAACACACAGTCACTGGATGATGTCATCAGTGATGTCATTTGAGATGTCATCAGTGATGTCATCAGTGATGTCACTGACCATGTCATGAGTGATGTAATATGTGACGTCATCAGCAGTGCATTGCGGGGCGCGTGTTATAGTTACCTGAACTAACTATAACGGGGGAATTTCACGGGTTTTGTACAAGTGCAATATCCAACTAACTATAACTGTCCCTAAAACCTATGTTTTTTTCAGTGAATATATATATATATATATATATATATATATATATATATATATATATATGTCTCTGCTGCTTTAGATACAGGTACCAAAACGCCTTTGTAAATGAAGCACAGGGGTCATGCTCTCTACTGCACCGCACTTTCTCCTTTGTCCCTGCCCTTGGCACCGAGCACAGAGCACTTTACCTCTGCTCCCTGGTTCCTGGCCTGTGAGGGAGGGGCCCACAGCATCAGCACCGGAAATCCAGCGCAGGAGCGCTATTAAAGACGCTGAGGTGTCCCGCAGCACGGTACGCGCGTGGGGCGTGCCCGGGCTCGGCCCGGGCGAAGACCAGGCCAAGACTGGCCTGTCTTAGCCCGTCATAGACCGGATGAGGCCGGACTGGGCCACCCCCTTGATCAATCGTTCCGGGGAGTTACACTAATAGAGGGTGAGTTCACCTTATGACTGTTGGAAGCCTGGGACGTACTCTCTGCAGTGGTCTAATGTGAAAGTTATACTGGGATTTGCTCAGAACAGAAAGAGAGACTGTAGCACTAAATGATTAAGGGACTGTGCAGGAATTACAGTATTTTTTCTTTGATTGATTGGCCCTGGGACTATTTCTAGAATTGTACTGTGCTAAGGGACTCCTACTAACTGCACTTCTAGCTCTGGGAGCACTTTGTATTTAGTACCTAGAAACTTAGTGGGGATAATAACTAAAAACTAGAAACAGCATAAGAGCCTCAGCCACAATAGTTTGTGTATTTTAGTCTCAGGCGAGAGCGATGGGCAAAAGAAAAGCTGAGAGTTTGCCAAAGGCAGCAGGGGGGCCCCAGCAATCATTAATGAAATATTTATCGGGAGCAATGGGAGCGATAGAAAAACAAATACACTCCGTGGAGGAGACATTAAATCAAGGTAAAAAGGTGGGAGAGGGACATTTGAGCACCCTAAATTCTGAGAGCACTGCTTCCCAAGTTTTACAACCAGAAACCATAATCGACCCAACCAAAATGAACGGTTGCATACAGGAAGTGTCAGACCACATCTATGTGTCTGATCAGGAACGTGAGCAATAACCCCCGTCAAAGCACCCCAGGAACCCAGAGGCAACACTAGAGTCCCCCGATGAAGAATTACCTGTATTCAGGCCTGACGCTTTAATAAAAAAGCGTAAAAAAAGAACTAAACAGAATAAACCCGATAACGGGAGAAGAGGACTACCCACACCCATTACTAGAACAAATAGCCATAACGTGGACTCTAATAAGATATGTCTTAAAATAGACGGGTTCCAAAAAATATTTATAGACGCCCTATCAAATTTAACGGCCAGGGTGACAGCCATTGAAGACACCCTGAAGAAGTTTTTAGGAGTACCTCTCGATACTACTACGACTAATATGCCTAACATAGCAGGGGGCCCAGCCAGCGACTTACCCCCTCCGGCAGGTTGAACAATCACAAAAGGGGGCTTTTCCTAACGAGTCACAAAAAAAGAAAGGGTCACTAGTCATATGCAATCATAGTCATATAGCTAAGGGTCCAATCTCCCCTAATAGAAACATAAATAATAAGAAAGAAAATATGGATTACAAACTAAGGGCATCGGCCTGCCTCAGTACTGGGACTAATCCACCAAACCAACCATCATGCTTAAGTAATTCAGACATTGAAGGTATCAGGTTGGACTTGCCACCTGCGGCTACTCCTTATGCAATAGTTCTGGCCAGTGTGCCTTGCCTATTAGGTCAGGCAACAGAATCATGGGATTCATTGAGAAACAAAGCTCCCTTTTGGCTCGGCACAAAAACAGGGTTAACAGAGGCTGGCAAGAAGGGTTGGGTGGGATGGGAGAGGCGACAAAACACTTACAGGTGACTGTATAGTCCTGACATTTAGAACACTGCAGCTGACACAAGAGATCCTTACTAGAGTCGGTAATGAATACACCACGACTACGGATATTAATGTAATGCCCCCTGGATACTTTTACCAGCCAATCAATTGAAACCAGATGAATACCCACATGAGAGGCTTTTGTGGTCCCCAGGGGACCCCTTCCCCTTTGCAAATGCATGTGAAAATATTTTTTAGTTACATTTTTTTTTTTTAAATGCATCTCGTTTTCCTTTAAGGAAAGCGGGCTGCATTTTAAAAAAAAGGTGCTTTATTTAAAAGCAGTCCCAGACATGGTGGTCAGTTGAGCACAGCAGGCCACCATCCCTGGGAGGGCCAGCCATTCCCAATGGGGTCGCAAAATGCGAGTGCCTCATTTTGCATCCTCATTGGGAATCACAATCAGTGTCTCTGACACTGTTGTACATACTAAATTGCGACTCGCAATTTGCGACTCATGAACGAGCGCAAATTGCGAGTCGCAATTTAGTATGACCGTACATCTGGCCCTCTATGGCTGATCTTGGCCACCCGGAATATTTCTATGACCCGGTTAGTATAACCACAATCTCAAGGAAATCATTAAAGATAGATTGTTTAGAGCTTGTGGTGACCAACAGATTTTCCACTGAAATATTAAAACCCTCAGTTAGAGAAAATCAAGGGTTATTATTACAATCAGGAGTGCAACCCTATCTTGTAACCGTTAAAGGGGAATATGATAGGAGGCTATTGACCCGTTTTTGTTTAGGCAATTTACACAGATTAATATCTTTTCCAAACATGAATGATTGGACGAGATCTCTATGTCCGTGCCCATGTGACAATATATCTACTCAATCCACTATGCATATGTTGTTTTTTTGTAAATTTTATACTTTGTTAAGAAAAAGATGGATAGTACCAATACTAAGGGCACTAGGACTGAGACAATGCCGCCCAGCTTTCCTCACATTACAACTTTTAGAACACAATGTGTTTACTAGCCATTTAACTAAATATCTGAAGGGTGTGATCAGAAGCAGGAAAACAATGTGATTGATGGAACTGGCCTTTTATTAACTTAATGTGATTGTTTTAGATTATTTACGATAATGTATTTGTAAGAAACTGTGATTGTTTTTATATGTTGTGCTTTTATGATTTAATCTTTTAAATTGAATAAAGCTTATTTTGAATTGAATTGAAACACCACAGCACCACAGACGCACACAGTACAGCAGATATACTATGAAATGAAATGGGGGCATATTTATCTGAGATATCAAAGGCTGCCAAGTTCTTCCCTAAATAGCTATCCTGGAGAAAGGTACCCACCGATGACCAGCAGATCCACCCCGTGATGACTGGCCAATAAGTCCACATCCACAACTATGTTCACAAGTGGAAGATAAAAATTGGAAGGGCCCTACACAGTGACATTAACCACGCCCACAACTATCAAAGTGACTGGAAGGAAATAATGGATCCACCTCACAGATATCTGCCCTGACCCATCAATACATGCTGCCCCAAAAGACACAAAAGGAACAAGAGGGGGGAAGAGAGGATAATCTGTAAGCCCCCTACCCATACCGCGCTTGGACAATTTATTTGCCTCTACTAATGGACAGTTATGTATTTCTAATTTGTTTTTCCTTTATTGTATGGTTGTTTTGATGATATGCTTGGTTTCCATCACCGGAGGGAGGGACTTATAGATGAGGTACACACAAGTGTAACAAAGGGCGAGCTTCACCACACGCTACAAGATAATATGTGGTATCAGCACCTGTTTGAGATAGGATGAATAATGTGTAGTGTGCTCCCTCACTCCTCATGCAACCGCATAAAACAAGTTGCAGTCACCAAGAGAAGTTATTATTAATATTATCAGTAACATTTGTAAAGTGCAGTGTTCATCTAACAGGTATCCTGGTGCTATGTAAACCATGCCGAGTCAGCAACAAAGCCACTTTCCTCCCTATTTATGATACATCTTTCATGTCCCTTCCTGATATTGATCTGGCTATTTAGGAAAAAGCTAGGTTTTTTGATCGCTCCTAAAGTGCATAAGGCTCTTACTGGCTCTGAGGGGGGCTGGCAGCTTATTCCACAGCTGAGCTGCCCTCACCTCAGATGGCCCAGCCTCCATAATTCACTTTTGGAAATTTCAGGGCACATAGTAGGTTGGCAGAGGAGGAACAGAGGTTCCTCATTGGCATGTAGTGCCTATAGAAGTGCCCTCGAACATCGCTCTTTGCCTATTACATCTTTTACTGTGTAGGATGAGGACCCAGATACAGCCTGTACAAATGTGGCCCATATCATTTAGGGTGAACACCACTAGATAATATAGGGAGGCAGAAGTGCTATACATTCCCACCGACGAACAAAGACGTATTGAATGAGTCTGCCCACATGAAACTAGATGCACTGCAATGAGCTATATTAAGCAAGCTGGTCTGCATGCACCAGAAGACTAATGGATGGGGAGACAGAATGTTAGCATGAGGTATTTTCAGTGTCCCCAGCTATTTTCCCACTGTAGTGACTACACCGCCAACCTAGTACCTCCAGACCGCACAGAAAGGCCAGCATTCGAAGTCAGTGGGTCAGTTTATGCCCATGATCAAGCGGCACCCCAAAATCTAATTTTTCTGTAGAACCGTCTCCCTGTGGAATGGCACACCAATAAAGACACTATAGGGAAGTGTGACAGTACATTGAAGAACAGCATTGCATGATACACTTAGGTGGATGGGACAGTCGGCCCCTGTGTAGTTAAAAAATATAAGTTTCTTTATGATTCAGAGAGAATGGCGCCATCATTGTTGGGAAAAATGCAATTTATAACACTGATTTACAGGGTGCCACCTCCAGTCTCATGGATTTCTTTTGGCAAATGCAAAGAGATGCTACATGTCCAACTACCTCCAAATTGGGGAGGCCTCTGCTCGGCTGTGTGACGGAACCCTGCATGCATTTATCCCTCATGCATTTACAATGCAGTCACTACCCCGACTGCGATGTTACCTCATGTTAGGGGGCGCTGGACTTTGGAAAAGTATAAATTACTATTTAACCCCAGTCTACGCAACTGTAGGGAAAGTGTTGGACTTAAAAATCCAACACCAGGCCAACAACGCGTCCCCTAAAGCAAGTCATTGTAATGACTTGCGTAGTAAAGTAACGCATGGTAACATCGCAGTTTGAGGTAGTGACTGAGTTGTAAAGGCAGGTCATTGTTGTGACTGTAGGGAAAAGGATGTTTCCCCCTGTGCTCTCTGGTTACCTGGCAAACACCCACTCTAGTCATCACAGGTCTGAACATTACTAAACTGCACTAGCACCCCATGAACCGTCTGTTCACTCTTCTTCACCATCACCGCCTGAAACGGTCCGCAGAGTACTATAGGGCTACCTCTTGGGAGACAATACCCCAAGAGTTCAGACCGTAATACAACGCTCAACTGTTCTTTGGAAACCTGTTGTTATTCGTCCAAGCAAAGGCAGCAGCTCGATAAGAATAATTATCATGTAGCACCGATATGTGCTAGACCATATTACGGCCATGGAGGGTGAAGCTTGTGCAAACGATGAGGACAATAGAACTTTGACATAGGCATTACAAACTCTGCATGATCTACAATGGACAATGGTGAGTGAAGGAGGTGCCCCAGATGAATGGTTTAAGGGTTGGATCGATTGGCTACCATCCTGGATGTCAAGACTGCTTGAGGCCTTGTTGCCAACTATTGTGGTATTACTTTTGATGTATTGCATTTTTCAATTAATAACAGCATGCTGTAAAAGAGTTAGCGCTAACGTGGGAGGAATGTTCACAGCGTAACCACCAGGACGGGTATCGGTTGCCATGAGAAATATTTATGTATATCGATTGACATCTAATAAGGACCAGGAGTTAGAAGAAGTAGTTGAAATATCAGCTAGAAGGGGGAATGTTAAGGAAAAACTAAATGTGAGGAAATCCTAGATAGACAACAATGCCCATCACCACAGATATCAACAAATTGCACAAGGACACAGAGTAAGGGTGGGGGCCCAGGGGAGAGCAGAACATAAGTTCAGTACGATTCAGTTAAAGAATTGAAGGTTACAGCATATAAGCATGTACCCTGACTCTCACTCTTGACAGAGACACGTTTCAGGCTAGACAAGAAACCCTGAGAACAGCAGAACGAGACACAAACCTGGGGAGGAGAGGTTAAAAGATAATGAGCTTCAAAGCTTTGTCAGGGTCTAACGATAAGAGGAACTGATCAAGTAGAGACACAAGTCACAAATGCAGGTGGTGTGGGGGTATGTGGAAATATATAATTAACTTGCCCTGTTCTGTGTCTTGTTTATTACTTGTTTGTGTAAGATAACGTGCATGAAGTCATTGTGGTTTTTGTGAATAAAAGGAGCTACCTGCATGCAGCAAGCTGAGTCAGTTTTCAGTCCTATGGGCCTGACTGTCTCCCGACCATTATTTGAGTAAACCTCTTTCCTATTGCCAACGACATGTGTCTCTGATTGTTTTCCTAGTTAACACAGACGAAGGATGAAAACAGGATTTCCCCATAATCCCCCATGAAGGATACAATTGACAATGAATGGCAAGCTGCATTTTGTCAGGTAAGCTGTTACTGCATTGCGACAGGTGAGCTGTTTGCAGATGCTTGACGAATCCTCCATCTTATTATTGTTACGATCCTGGAACACAGATATGAGTGCTTATGTTTGGCTGAGTGAGAGCCATACCTTTTGCCACTGCTGAGTGAAATATTTCTTTGTGCTAAATGTTTGTAATGCATTTTTCAAACAAACGTCTTTGGAGCCATGATAAATAATATCTAGTTCAGATATTGTGATACACATTTGTATGAGTCACTAGATGGGGGAGAACTAAATATTGTATCAAAATATGTCCTTTTTAATGAATTTTAAAGTAATCTTTGATGCACAAGTAGAGCTCCATATGAATTTTATCAGCAATGATGTCCCATGATCTTGCATTTTCTGTCCAAAAATATGCGGTAACTCAAGATCATGGAGGATTAAATGGTGTTGTTTTCATTTTTGGGTGTTTTTCGACCATAAATTATGAATATTATATGAGCATTGTCAGTCAAGGACGTTAAACCTCTCGGTATATTCTCAGACTGCTAGGAATATGACAGAGGGATGCTCGCCAGCCCAACACCCAGGGGTTTTCTTCTCCTGTTTTCTGTCAGCACATTAGCGGTGACTATCTTGGTCAGCCCTTCAGTGGTTGGCTTGGGGCAGGCATGTGCAGGTCGGCAGGTGCCTACTTAAGCCACATAGCAGTGCATCTGTGCACACCCACTGACAAAGCAGTAGGATTTTCATAAACCTGATTCACGAATGGTTTTTAGCGTTTTTAGGCATTGTGAACTAACTTTGTGTGCTAACTTAGTGGAGTGAAACGTAAGTAGTCCTTATTTCACCTGGGCTTACTTAGGTTGTATCAAAGGGTACTAGCCTAACACTCAGGGGGATATTCTCAAGAACGGGCGATAATTATCGCCAACCTAGGTTAACACAATTTCACATAACGCCGTCTATTGCGGGAAACTAGCGCCGTGTTAACGGCGTATTCTCAACACGCCGGCAAAAGCGATAGTATCCCGATAACGCGTCAAATGTCTGCGTTAAAATTACTGGGACGCCGATAAAAAAGGAAACCCAAACGTGAAAAAAGTGGCGATGGGCTCAACAGCGATAAAAATATCAGTGATAAGCAGCGCCAGGCTTGCTATTCCCACGTCAGGCAGGAAAAATCACCATAAAAGCTGCAAAAAAAAAAAAACAACTGAGAAGCACCATGGAGGAAGCTGGAACAACTACAGAGGCCAACCAGAACCCCACAAACCCCCCGGAGGACCAGCCAGGGACCTCGGGGAAGGAGAAGAAGAAGAGGAACCTGCGATTCAGTCAGCAGGAAAATAAGATCCTGATTACGGAGGTGATAGAACACCACCAACAACTGTTCATCACCTCCACTGTGTCATTGGCAACTAAAAATGCAATATGGCAGTCCTTCTTGGCCAAGGTGAATGCAGTTGGAGTGAAGAGAAGGGAAGTGGACGACTGCAAGAAACGTTGGAATGATGTGAAGCGCAAAACCAAGCTGAAACTCGCTAACAACCGGAAAGCCGCAATGCAGACTGGAGGTGGGAGTCCAGCGCCACAGCAGGAGCTGGATGAGATGGAGGAAATGGTGTCCACAGTCATCAGTGGGGAGACGGTGGCAGGAGTTGGGGGACTGGACACTGCTCAACATGACCTGACCCAACAGCAACAGGGTGAGTAACGACCAGGGACTGGGGGACGGGGGAGATGGGCACAATGGCACACATGCACAATTAAGTATAGCACAGTGCACACCCACAATGACTCTGGATCATGTCCCTGATCTCCTTGGCATACTGCAATACACATAGAAACAGCAAGTAGGCCCCTGTCGACAATGTGCCCAGAGGGGGCCCTCCCCACACATCACTAATCTCACAACAAACCCATGCACATGTGCTGAACCCAGCAAAGCTGCTGGTCCGTGAGCCACACTGACAATGCAAGTGACACTGCATGACGATTAGCATGGCTGCAGTCCAATTATCATGACATGGTGCACGCCACGACACTGAGGTGGCTGAGTGTGGACCACATCCGTAAAGGAGCAGGTCACACTCTGACACATCCACGTGCACAAACAACCCCTGACGTCAACAAGACATCTGCGGACAAACCATGCCCAAGAGTCCCAACTCCCACCAAGAGCCCAATTTACCTGAGTCTGCAACATCACATCACTGTATAAGCACAGAAGTGAAGGCACACCGCCTGAAAGGGATAAGGGCCAGCAAAATCAGAGCTGCAGGGGCGACTCTCCCACAATGCAGCACACACACATAAGAATCAGAGCACATCAACATTGACAACAATGTGGCACAAACTGCAACACTTTCACAACAGAACAGAGGACACAACTGCTGCCGCTTGTGTGTAGAAACTGGCCAATCACATTTGGCATAGCAGGAAACTGTGAGATGATAATGTACAAGTACAACCCCACATCCCTGATGGTGTAGAAATGTCCACTGTCCTGCATCAAATAGGCATCTCCTCCCAAACAGTCACAATGTACATTGTCATGCAGTCTGTTTGTAAGCTTGTCCAATGCGTGAACATACATGGAACACACTGTTAAACTGCATCTCCCCTTTACATTGCAGAGCGAGAATCAACACCTCCTGCAGAGCAGACCATACATCTCTTCACTGATGATGAAGAGGACCTTCACACCATTGACACCGACGCCCCCCAACAGCTCATGGACACCCTCAGCACCCCACCCCCTTGATGCAGCCCAGCTGCATCGAGGAGACCCCACCCCCTCTACAGACCACACAGCAGGAAGCACCCACCACCACGGCTGTCTCCCAGAACCCCCATGACCAACACATGGCATTCCAACACCGTGTGTTAGAGGGCCAGAAGGAGATGGCTGATCAGGTGCGGGTGGGGTTCGACCTCATGGCAGCCAAACTGGTTGCCATACGTGGGTGTCTAAGTCCCATCAGGGACCACTTACAGTCCCTAACGGACACCCACAGTCCGCTCCATGCTCTCCAACAAGCCATGGCTGACATCGCTGGAGTCATGGCTCTGAGACAAGAACAACTGTCTAGTCAGAGTGGCTCCAGCGATGTCAGCCGGGAGTTGGGACACATGCGGAGGATCATGGAGAACAGGGAGCGGATGCAGGCGGAAAGAATGGCTGCCACGGCTGCACACCAGCGAGATATAGCTGGGATCTTCCATGCCCTGCAGATCCTCATCATGGCATTGCTGCCACAAGGCCTGGCGCAGATGAATGCTGCTGCTACTACTCCATCCACATCTTCGCCCCCTGATGTGTCAGTGCCTCACAGTGTGGCAGACAATCCACCTCCAGCCCCTGATGTGTCACTGCCACACAGTGCGGCAGACATTCCACCTCCGGCCCCTGATGTGTCAGTGCCATACAGTGCTGAAGACAAAACACCACCACCCACATGTGAGGCACATCACACATCAGAGGACGATGATGTGCATGATTCTGCCTTTGTGGCAAGAAGGAAGCGGTAGCATTCATCTCCGCCATATGGCCTGTTTCAGCTTGGTTCTGCCCTCTGCATTATGCCCTGGAATAACACCTTCCACTGTCCCCCGATACACTCTGCGACACTCACCTTGGCCCTCGACATGGACTGCCATATTTGGTTTGGTTACCAATGACACAGCAATCAGACTGCAGACTGAACTCTTTCTCTTCCGATGAACTTGTCAATCCCTGAAGGACTCTGGCTGACCCTCCACGGGGCAACAATGTAAAGTGGGGTTTGCATTGCCATGTACTGGTCCAGCTTCAACACTCCACCGAATGTGATTAAAACATTCTAATTCACACAGATGTGTCATGTCTATGATCAAGCAAGTATGAAAGTATGGATGAATATAGGGGCAGTGATTCCCAAAAACGTTACTCCCTGGGAACTGATATCAATGCGCATGTTTGACCGTGACCCAGATAGGCAGTGAGATGACTGGGAATGTGTGAACTAGCTGTGGCCTCATTGCTCCTAAACAACAATCTCGCAATTTCCCAACTTAGCCCCACATCAATGTAGGAAATAGGGCTGTGTGTAAAATAGTCAAAGTCAAAGTTATGTGGATGCCACAGCTCGGACCAATGATTTGTTTGAGTGTGCAGTGGTTGGACTCCTGGGATGGTCTGTGTGTAAGTGTGAAGGTCATTCCATGCAAGAGAACTGCGAGCAAGGACTCTGTGTGTGGGGTGTGTATACGTTGGTCTTTGGTTAGCGCTGTGTGTAGTGTGGGAGGTCATCAGCTGCTATGGTATCTCTCAGGGGGTGCCGGGCGCATGTAATTCCAAGGTCGGAGGTGCAGATGTGCTACCGCCTTCTAGTTCAGACAAAGGAGCTTTCATTCCTAATGTTAGTTTGTCATCTGCTTGCATTCTGGAAATGTGATGTGGATTTTGGGGGGAGGGGGGATGTCACTGCTTCGCCTTCCGGCACGGTTGAACCCTTACCAGCCATGTACGTGCCCTCATGGTCAAATTTGCATGCTCTGATGTAGCAGTGGTGTTTTGCTGCAGTCTGACAGTGATGGGTACAGGTAGCTGTGAGGAGGCACGTGACTTCTCACCTTGCACCTATTAGGTGACACTGTTCACTACTATTGATGGATGACGTCCGTGTACATATGTGATCTGTACATGGCACATATGTCCAGGGGACACCTTGGTGTGTTCTACGCAAGGTATTCCTGCTGGCTTCTTGGCTGGTGTGCATCTCCCATGTTGCTGAGGTGTTCACTGTGCCCCCATCCCACTTACGTCCATGTTGCTCATGTTGTGGGACTTGAGTCACAGGGTGCATCTCTGCATCAGGGTGGTTCATATTTGACCCCAAATGACACCCGAAATGTCATATTTGACCCCAAATGACACCCACAATTTCATATCTGACCCCAAATGACACCTGCAATTTCATATTTGACCCCAAATGACACCCTGTTGTCTTTTTTGGAACACCAATGACAGCCTTCATGTCATGTTTTTGTACACATGTGATACGCTGATGAGTGGGATTACGTACTACATTTGACACCCTGAAATGGCATTCCGAATACGTGACACCTTGAACAGCCTCTCTGTACAGAGGTGACATACCCACCATCTATTTGCCATTTGTGAGATTGTTAGCACTTAATGTTGCACTTACACTTGTCAGAGTGATGTGCTAATGCAGAGGACTGACATGCACACAGGGAATGTGTGTTGCAATGAATTTATTGGCACATGCTGTTCACGTGGTCATTTTGTACTGTTCCATGATTGCTAAGGACTGTAACAATGTGACGTGCTCATGTGAAGAAATTGTTAATAATTGTGTTCTTTCGGGCTATTCCTGCTGCAGTTGCAGTGGTCCAACTGCCTCATCTTCCTCATCATCGTCTGGTGCATCTGGCACTTGGATCCATGGGGCATTGGTGCGTACACATATGTTGTGCAATACACAACATGCAATGATCATCTTGCGCACTATTTCTGGGCTGTACAGGAGTCTTCCACCTGTGATGTCCAGGCACCTGAAACGTGACTTTAACACGCCAAATGTGCGCTCAACAATGCCCCTGGTGCATTTGTGGGCCACATTGTACTGACTCTGGGCTGGGGTGTTCGGCGGCACGGAGTGGTGTCATCATCCATGGGCAGAGTGCATTTCCTTGATCACCTGTGAGAGGTAAGTGAGATTAGTGTAAATTGGTGGTTCTGCATGCTGTGTTGGCAGACTTACAAGTTTTGTGGTGTGTGATTTGTGTGACTTTGGGATTCATGTTTGCCATGTATTGCTTCTGGCAAATATGCGGGATCAATGTGTATTACGTAGCCTCACAGCTGCTCCTCCCTCCCCCCGAGCCTATTTACTTGTGTGCGCTGCGCGGTTGCATCACTTGCACTCCTACGGCACACCATTGTCATGCCTGTCTGCGCATGTCTGCAAGCCTGACAACAACACTGACGGCCACGTGTGTGTAGACCTATGGTAAGGATAGGGCGGACACAGATGTGGAGTTCAGGCCTGGCTGATCTCGCGCTGCGATTGAGGCTAGGCCTTTGGCTTATGCTGCGGCAATGAAGATACACACACACAACAGTTGGCATGTATGAGCCAAGCTCGTGGGCCTCGGGCTTGAAGATTGCACCGGCACGTGGTGGGCCCTCTTGGAGACACGCCGGTGGTGGCAGGTGAGCAGTGAGGCCTGGGTGCGCAGGGGTGGGCAATCACCGCTGGGCGCCGGACAGGTCTGGGGACCAGCGGGCTGGGGTGCAGCAGGTGCACAGGATCGCACAGGCACCACCGGTCATGGCGGCGGCCTCGTGGCAGGGTGAGGGGCGCCACCCTGGCAGACACACCCCTGCAGACGATGACGAGATGTGCGCCGGGTGGCATGTGACGTAGCCACCTTGTCGCCGGTGTAAATTTGGCCGTTGAAGGTGGTCGGCCACGTGTGTGTAGGCCTATGGTCAGGATATGGTGGACACAGAGACACATGCAGTAGTTACTTTGGTGGCCATCCTGGAAGTGAACCACTCCCAGAGCCCCGGGCTATTTATTCACACTCCTACACTGGACTGGCGTATGCCGGCCCAGCCCACTATGCTTACGCTAACAGGGGGGGCGAGATAGCTACATGTCCAAGGTCTTCCCCACTGCCTGAGGTGACATGGTTGCGTCCACTGTCCACAACAATACAGACACCAGCAGTATATGTCCACATGGACATGTCTGTGCTCTGCATACTCAAGACTGTCCAGCACATCACCGCCACACTTGGCATTGTGTACATTCTTATTCATGGGTCCATTGCCTCCTTCGCACATTCTTGGTTCCCACCTCTCCCCACATTCTGCAATTGTGTGGCAGAGGGGCTATGCCTTTGTGGATGGTTTGTCTACATGTCTGGCCCCTGTTACCACAGTTAATTGTGTTGTCATGTCTGGTAGGTGGGCATGTTGGTTGGCATGTTGTATGTGATTTTGTTATGTGTGCATTCCCACAGTTGTGAGTTGTATGATTGTGGAGTTGAGGTGTGTGGTGTGTTCCGTTGGTACTTACCAACGAGCAGTGCATTTCCATAGGTGCCATCCTGAAAGCGCTGGTTGATGATGGTCTGTCGGAAGATGTAGGAATCATGCACTCTGCCTGGGAAGTTGGCAGAGACATTGGTGAACAGTCCCCAGTGGTCCACTATTGCCTGCACATTGATGGAATGCATATGCTTTCTGTTGCAGTAATTGTGTGCATTGTCAGCACGGGGCACAAGTAGGACATGTGTGCAGTCAATTGCCCCCAACACGTGTGGGAAGCCAGCTATGGCGTAGAAGCCTTGCTTGGTCTCCAGCTGTTCCTGCGCAGTGTGGGGGAAATGAAGGTGCTGGGGTATCAAGCTGATGATAGCATCCAAGACAGGTGTGAGGAACTTTGATAGGGCTGGCTGTGAGACTCCTCCGACTCGGGCAGTTGTTGGTTGGAAGGTACCAGAGGCCAACAAGTGCAGCACAGCCAGCAGCTTTGTCTGTGGAGGGATGTTGGTTGTCCACTGTGTTGGTACCGTCAGCCTGTGGGCAATGTGGGTCAGGATGCAGAGGATGGTTGTCCTTTTGAGCCTGTAGTGGGCAATGACATCCTCTGGCGTTAAGCCTCTGAGGCTGGTGCGTTTTTGAAAGGTCTGTTGTCTTGTTCTGCGCTGCCCCGGTGGCAGTCCGGGGGGGGGGGTGGTCCTGGGGGTGGGAGTGGTCCTGGGGGTGGTGGCGGTGGGTGTTGTGGCCCTCTTGGGTCTCCAAGCTGCATGATTAGTAGCTCCATGGCATCTGTTGGTCTTCAAATGTGGCTCTGGGCTGGGCTCCCTTTACACTGCAGGTTTTCGTCCTACTTAAGACCAGAAAAGAGCAGGTCTTAAGTCCCTGCTGCTAACATGCCTTATCGCCTGTTTTTGGACCGCATCACTGATCTGGCTGGTCGTTGAGAATATCGCGAAGTGGTGTTATCGTGAGTTTTTGCACGGGAATGCCTACTCTGCATATGATTAGCGTTAGTTGTCGCTGTCAGCCTTGGCGATGTTTTTAGTGGCAGCTATCGCAGGTAAACTGACGATGTTGGCTGTTAGCGCTGGCTTGTGAATTGGGTGATAAATCTATCGCCACTTTCTTGGCGGAAAAGTGCCGCTAATTCGGCAATGACTCCTTGAGAATATGCCCCTCAGTTGCTAGCACATCAGTGGTTGTCATTTTGGTCAGATCGGAAAGTGATCAGTTTGGGGCAGGCATGTGCAGGTTGGCTGGGGTCTCCTTAAGTCACACCACAGCATGTCCACCTGCCTTGGGCATGAAGGAGGTGCTCCAAATGTGGCCCAAGGCAAGCCTATGTTCCCGTCCATGCCCAGACAGCACTTGGTGCCCTTTGAGTTATGGTGAGGAGAAATATTATAGCTTACTCTCTTCACTACAAACTCTGTGGCAGTATTTGGTGCAAAATGTAACTGGCCCAGACCTATACATTGTACATCCTTGTTCCCATTTCCTGCCTCTAAGTTACTCACAGTTTTCGTTGTGCGGGGCTGTGATTAATGCGTGCTCCGCAGCAACAATCCACATGGCCACACGCAACTTAATTGGAGATTTCGATCTAGATATTCTCTTTATTAAGCAGCCACGGCTCCACCATTTCATACCGGACATCTCGAAGGACATGATTCATTCTAATTGTTCCATGATAAATGTCCATCAGCTGGAGAAACTTGGGCAAGGGGGGCTTGTCTTCATTTACAAGAACTATTTAAAATGCAATAAAATGTTTGTAAATTGCTCTAGAAATCTTGACAGTGAAAGCTCTTTTTGGCCCAAAATAATTTTTTAATTGAACTAGAAGCCTCCTTGCTTTGAAGAAACGGACCTTCCATCATCTGCTCTGTTAGAAATAGACATTGATGCATCCCAGGTTATTACGATTGGGGACTTAAAACTCCATTTTGTTTAGTTGTTACTGTGTCGACACAAGCCATCGCTTTTCACGATTACGATCAGCTCGGATCTATTTTAAATCTGATCGCTCCCTCTTTAGGAAACTCCTCAGAAGTCATACAAATAGCGCACTATGGGCCACATGCATCAACGTAAAAACCGGTGGGAAACGGGTAGATTCGCAGAATCTGCCCCTTTGCGACCGGTAGTTTTGCATTTGGGACGCATCATCCCAAATGCAAAAATCGCAATTTAAGTAATCGCAAAATATGCGATTACTTAAATTGCGATTGCATTTAAGGAATCGTAAATTGCGATTCCTTAAATGCAATGCATTAAACAGTAAAAATTTGCGATTTCGCAAATAGGAATCGCAAATTACCGTCAATCTAAAGTTGATGGTAATTTGCGATTTCTTTGAAAAATGCACTAATGTGCGTTTTTCAAGGTCCCATGTTACACACACACATGCCCTTGGGGCAAGTGTGTGGGCAACATGTGGATAAATTGAAATTTCAGGGGTGCAACAGGGTGTCCTTTTGGAACCCTTGCACCCTTGAAATTGCATGCGCAATTTGCGAGTACCTATTGGGTACTCTCAAATTGCGCATGCATTTCCCAGTCATTCCTATGGGCCTTTAGGCCCATAGGAATGACTGGGAAGCAATTCCTTAATTGCGACTCGCAATTTGCGAGTCGCAATTAAGGAATATGTAGGAATCGCAACTTTTTTGCGATTCCTGCATGCATAGGCAATAGCGATTCTTTAATTGCGATTCCTTAAAAATCGCAATTAAAGAATCGCTATTGACTATTTTGATGCATGTGCACCTAAGGAATTAGCAGTCCTTCCTCATGAGTTGCACAAGACGGAGCGGCTCTGGTGTCTTAACTATGACCCTGCTATTAAAGTAGCCTGACAAAAATTAAATTTCAGTTGCAAGTGAACAATTCACAAAACCACAGCATGTTTCTTTTCAACGTGGATTTTTTCTAACCTCAACAGCGCAAGAGCAATTTTCTCCTCCTTTAGAGAACTTAGTAACCCTCTACAAACCCCTTCTCTAGAGATATCGGATTGAAAATACAGCCTAAAAGCCAGATTTCTTTATCAGCAAGATCAGTAACATCTCAGACAACATGACACATTATGCCTCTCCCTGTCGGAGTCCGCAATCTTCTAGCTCAATATGAGAAAACAGTTGCACAGCTGGCTGGTGAAGGTTTTCTTAAATTAAGTCGGAAGAGCAAGCCTTCTGATTCGCCTGAAGATTCTATACTCACTTCAAATTTTAAAGAATTATTACTGTTAAACTTGATTTCAGCGTTCCAGGAAACTAACAAATTTAACATCTGGACCCAAATTCAATACCACAGTCCCTTTCACGCTGGGTGAGTTTAAACCAACTTACCAATTAGTTCATCACTGATAATACCTTTCTTTGGCGATGAAATCTTTATAAGTTAATCAGAGTTTGGCAAAATAATAATATTAGAATCTGAAAATGTCACTATATAATAATCATCTCACAAACTAATAAATGACTCTAGTAAGGAGAAACTCATTTAAAGATTAAAATGCTTTATCTAATAATGTAATTGTTCATCAAGTACAACACAGCTCGAATCATAAGTCACCATACAACAGAACAAATCATTCAGTAAAATATAATAGCAGTTATACATCTCATATGTCAGCACAATGAGTGTGTGGATAGGCGTAGAGACAAAAGAATAGAGAAATAAGTCATTTGCAAATCAGTTATGCTAATTAGGAATACCATACTAACCAAGATTCAAGAAATCTGAAAAGCTACTCTCTGGGCATGAGAGTAAGCAAGGCCCCTTATGAGAGTTACGGAGCAAAGTTAAAGAGTCAGGTTCAGCAGAACAGCAGCCAGTCCATAGATTTAAGAAACAGCAACACAGCTCTCTCCTCTCTCAAGTAAAGAAAAAATGCGCCTAAACCCACCCCCTTTCTACAACTAATTATACTCTAAACTCACAAAAGTCCAACCCCTACTCTATCCACCCCACATAGAGAAAAACATTTTATTGGCTAAAACAAGGGGTGTCTGTATCACACCACTTTTGTCACTGGCTTCAATTTCAACACGTCTTTGTTATGAACTACACAACGTCATTTTGCCTTCAGTAGTAGAACTTCCATATCTATCTTCCGTGACTTGCACATAATCCTCATTCAGGCAAAAGTATTGAACTGCAGAAGAAAATGTCCTCATGACCTCTCTTGGAGGAAGTTCTGCTTTTGTTGTATTCATTGTTTCCTCCACACAACCTTGACCATCAATAGTGGCACGCGAGGATCAGCTTGCAGAATTAAATTTTCCCTTTTCTACATTTTTAAAACATCCCATGTTAACTCTAAAATGTCTCTCGGGCCTTCTCTGCAAAGCTGGAACAGGGGGCCGGGAGCACACTGCTTCACCCCCCAGCAAGGTTCGCCCCTGGCATTCTGGTAAATGCAGTCTCATGTTGCTTGCTTTGCTAAAGTTTTCCGAGTGTTTTGCAAGAGTTGGCGCAGATAGTGCTGATCTCTAGACACGTGTTTCTGGTTCTTTAACTGTCATCAGTAGAGATTACAGGCTTCAAATTTGGGGTTTGCTGAGTAGGCTGCCAAACATTGCATCAGGTCAAGTACCTCTCACTGGCGCGCGGGTGCTTCCTCCACGAGCTTGTCAGCTCAATGACTCACTGGAGTACTTTTAAACAGGAACAGGGGTGGGAACACACCGCTTCACCCCCCAGCAAGGTTTGCCCCTGGCATTCTGGTAAATGCAGTCTCATGTTGCTTGCTTTGCTAAAGTTTTCCGAGTGTTTCGCCAGAGTTGGCGCAGATAGTGCTGATCTCTAGACACGTGTTTCTGGTTCATTAACCGTCATCAGTAGAGATTACAGGCTTCAAATTTGGGGTTTGCTGAGTAGGCTGCCAAACATTGCATCAGGTCAAGTACCTCTCACTGGTGCACGGGTGCTTCCTCCACGAGCTCGTCAGCTCAATGACTCACGGGAGTACTTTTAAACAGGAACAGGGGTGGGAGCACACCGCTTCACCCCTGCATCAAGGTTCGCCCCTGGCATTCTGGTAAATGCAGTCTCATGTTGCTTGCTTTGCTAAAGTTTTCCGAGTGTTTTGCCAGAGTTGGCGCAGATAGTGCTGATCTCTAGACACGTGTTTCTGGTTCTTTAACCGTCATCAGTAGAGATTACAGGCTTCAAATTTGGGGTTTGCTGAGTAGGCTGCGAAACATTGCATCAGGTCAAGTACCTCTCACTGGCGCGCTGGTGCTTCCTCCACGAGCTCGTCAGCTCAATGACTCACAGGAGTACTTTTAAACAGGAACAGGGGTGGGAGCACACCGCTTCACCCCCCAGCAAGGTTCGCCCCTGGCATTCTGGTAAATGCAGTCTCATGTTGCTTGCTTTGCTAAAGTTTTCCGAGTGTTTCGCCAGAGTTGGCGCAGATAGTGCTGATCTCTAGACACGTGTTTCTGGTTCTTTAACCGTCATCAGTAGAGATTACAGGCTTCAAATTTGGGGTATGCTGTTTAGGCTGCCAAACATTGCATCAGGTCAAGTACCTCTCACTGGCGCGCGGGTGCTTCCTCCACGAGCTCGTCAGCTGCAGACTATGCTTCTAGGAAAGACAAACACATGCATTAATTTTCACTTTATAATACTCTATTTTCAGACACACTTTGAACGTTTTCATTTATTCTCTCTTTCTCTACGCGCTGCACATTTTTCTTATTTATTAGTGAAAAATAAACTCTCTACTTTGTCTTATTTTCTTCATTAGTTATGTGCATCTACTCTGCAGCCGACTCTGGTATCCCAGCACACGCTTGCGCAGTTTTCATTTTTCCCCTTTAACCTTATTATTATTAGTTTCACACATTTCTTGATTAGCATTTTAACAAACAGAAGTGTTCAATCCGAGCAGGTTTTATTTCGCAAAAAACCCTGCTCCATCAAACTATTCGCCCAATGTCTATTGCCAATGCCTCTCTTTCAGCTGGTATGAGCTCCTGTTGCTTTACAGTCGCTTCTGTGACACCTTTGTTAATAAAGAAGCCTTAATTAGACCCCCACAAACTGTCTAGCTATCGCCCCATTTCCTAGATGCCTTAGTTGCTAAAATTGTTGCAAAGAGCTGTTTCCATCAGTCATTTTTTGTAGAGACCAACAATGTATTACTCCCCAATGCAGGTGGGTTTTGGTACTAGAAACATCATAGAAGTGGTGGTTATTTTTTAGCTTAATTATGGTTTGCAGATGTGAGGCTGCAAATTTCCCAGCTTTGTTAGTTCTATTAGACCCTTTCAGCAGCCTTCAAAACTGTGTACCATCGGATTTTTTTGATCAATTCGGAGAATTCAGTTCCAAAGCCATGCTTGGGAGTGGTTCAGCAGTTTTTTTAGCAGAGAGATCATTCCAATTTAAAATGGGTGCCAATACATCTACTATTCAGATGAGGTGCCTGGTTCCCCTGGGACCAACACTATCCCCACTCTTGTTTAATCTATATATATATATGGCCGGCTGGCTGAGTTAATCCAAGTCTAGACAAAAGAATTATGCTGTTCCTCTGAAGTGAGAGTCAGATAAAGGGAATATAGACCAACTTGACCAGAGTGGTTCAAAGTTGGGAATCCATTTAATTGGATTATAATGCCCTCACAAACCCTGTCGGGTGTCATGCTTCATCATCGGGCTGCTCCTCATCGGGTCGGCGGTGCAATACCCGATGGGCTCCCTATAGTAGGGGCACTTTAGCGGAGATCTTTTTCCAACAGCCGTTTGGTGAAGTGGGGGTGAGGGGCCTAGTATGTGTAGATGAATGTGTGTTTCAAGTGAATCTAAAATAGGGTTGGGAGTACCAGCGACAACAACTTTAATCAAAGGGTCTCCTACTCTAAGTAAAAACAGAAGATATAAGGCGCTAGGCTGAGGTTATGTCTCAGATTATGGCGCTCTTATAGGTGATAGGTCAACATGTTTCTCGCCAATTGAATAGACTGCGGGCGATTCATCAGGACCAAACAAGGGGGTATACTATCTACAACTTAAAACTCAAATGGTGCTGTGGCTGCACACTCACATCAACCATACGACTAACTAGTCAGATACCTGGTAGTACTGGAACTACCTGCGAAAAGAGAACAAATCACATAGGTAAGTATAGTACAGTTATAGGTCTGTGTATTCTCTCATATTCCCTGGGAAAACTGACTCTCAGAATTTTGTGGTGAGCATGAAACAGGTGAAAACAGTTACAAACAGGGTGCCACATGGTGAGTGCACGAGGTGAACTAGCGTGAACTTCAGCCCTTGTGGCACACAACAACGTAGCAGAGAGAACATCAGGACTCACCCAAAACTGTGGACTAACCAGGCATCACAGTACCCGGTAGGTTAAAACACGAGGGGTTCCTCATGTACTGGGGTAAAAAAGGAGGAAATAAATGATGGGATAATAGCATGAATAGCAGTTAGAAGCAATATCCAGAAATTCAGTAGAAACAGGAGCAGTCAAAAGGTATGTGACCTAATTCCATACAAAATCAGGTCGATTAACCTGGAATACAATATCAGGTCCCATACAATATCAGGTCGATTAACCTGGAATACAAATGACCAATTCATCAGTCAAACCCATAGCCTGGATCACACGTGGGTTAAGTGCATGTTGGGGTTTACCGTGTGGACAGGCAAACGCTGCTTACAAAGCGGTGGAGGACCGTGTAACCATACTGTGGAAACAACTGGTGTGTTGGCCCAATTGACAACAAAGTGGTTTTCTATGTAGCCAGGCAAGCGCTGCTTGCAAAGTGGTGGAGGATCGAGTAGGCATAATGTTGGAACAATAGCGTGTTGGCAGAATTGACAACAATAATGTCTCATGCTCCGTGTATATGCATTTCATCTAGGGTGGAGGGGAATCGAGTGGGCCATATGAAGCGCAAACACCACCTACTAGGTAAAGCGACCAGAGTATCGTCATACACAGCAATTGCATAGAATGGTAGGGGAGCGAGTGAGCAACAGGTAGCAGAGAGTGGCATGCTGTCGACATCGACGAAAATAACGTTGCGTTCATCCATCTCAAAGTACTCACTTGTGTGCCAGTCACACGTAGCCTGTAGACCTACCCACTTCTACCGGGCCAGGGTGGTGGAGTAGTGTCAGCCTGAAGTGTATTTAAACCCGCTCGGCGCTTCCGGGAGGCGGGGTGCATGTGTTAGAAAGGCTAGTGCGTGTAAAGCTAATCTCGCCGACGGCCATGTTCGGAGGAGGTCGTTTCGGTGAGGTTTAGAACTTGGCAGCCATCTTGGAACGGTGTTTGTTGACGCCACATTATTTGTAGAGAGTCTAGGTCTAAAGAATATCATCTAAGTATATATGAAATGTTGCCCAAAGAACTCAATATTGGCCGGTTGTATTTAAGATCGCAAATGGTCATCATCACGGGATGATATTAATGGCGGCCACATCGTAACGATGTATACATCGGGAATTTTATCATGCGTAGCGCCATCGTTAACCGTGAATATATGCAGATGCACTAGTTAGTCCCTGCAAGGTTATGCCTGAATAGGCGTTTCTGTCAAAGGGTGTTTATTACTGGAGGACAGGACATGGAAGCCATATTGGAGCAATGTTGTGAGCCTTGGTCTTAATGTGTGATGCCACTATGTGGCCACAATGTATATCTGCAGATTATCATGATTAGAGGGTATTGACAGTGTTCAGAGATGTGTGCATCCCATGGACAAATTAAGGAATGAGGAGTCATACCCTCAGCGCACTCCAAGGTATATCATCATTTAATCCTTGGGTGTGTGAGGATAATCGGTGTATCCATCTCTGTTGCTTCAGAAAGAGAGCATTTTTGGTGATCTTGGTGAATGTCTCTAGGATCACCCATTTCAATGAATCGGGCGAATGGCGCAGTTCACTTCAATACATAAGACCATCACTTTTATGGCGTGTATATATTTGATCACCTGCCCTGCAATCTGCAATATGTAGGGATGACCACCCGCCTCATTAAGACACGCATTGCTGAACACCGGAGCAACATTCACTGTCAGAAAATAAATACGAAAATGTGCTCCCACTTCATTGAACTGCGCCATTCGCCCGATTCATTGAAATGGGTGATCCTAGAGACATTCACCAAGATCACCAAAAATGCTCTCTTTCAGAAACACCCATTCAGGCATAAGCTTGCAGGGACTAACTAGTGCATCTGCATATATTCACGGTTAACGATGGCGCTACGCATAATAAAATTCCCGATGTATACATCGTTACGATGTGGCTGCCATTAATATCATCCCGTGATGATGACCATTTGCGATCTTAAATACAACCGGCCAATATTGAGTTCTTTGGGCAACATTTCATATATACTTAGATGATATTCTTTAGACCTAGACTCTCTACAAATAATGTGGCGTCAACAAACACCGTTCCAAGATGGCCGCCAAGTTCTAAACCTCACCGAAACGACCTCCTCCCAACACGGCCGTCGGCGAGATTAGCTTTACACGCACTAGCCTTTCTAACACATGCACCCCGCCTTCCGGAAGCGCTGAGCAGGTTTAAATACACTTCAGGCTGACACTACTCCACCACCCGGGCCCGGTAGAAGTGGGTAGGTCTACAGGCTACGTGCGACTGGCACACAAGTGAGTACTTTGAGATGGATGAACGCCACTCTCTGCTACCTGTTGCTCACACGCTCCCCTACCATTCTATGCGATTGCTGTGTACGACGATACTCTGGATACTCTGGTCGCTTTACCTAGTAGGTGGTGTTTGCGCTTCATATGGCCCACTCGATCCCCCTCCACCCTAGATGAAATGCATATACACGGAGCATGAGACATTATTGTTGTCAATTCTGCCAAAACGCTATTGTTCAAACATTATGCCTACTCGATCCTCCACCACTTTGCAAGCAGCGCTTGCCTGGCTACATAGAAAACCACATTGTTGTCAATTGGGCCAACACGTCAGTTGTTTCCACAGTATGGTTACACGGTCCTCCACCGCTTTGTAAGCAGCATTTGCCTGTCCACACCGTAAACCCCAACATGCACTTAACCCACGTGTGATCCAGGCTATGGGTTTGACTGATGAATTGGTCATTTGTATTCCAGGTTAATCGACCTGATATTGTATGGGACCTGATATTGTATTCCAGGTTAATCGACCTGATTTTGTATGGAATTAGGAGTCACATACCTTTTGACTGCTCCTGTTTCTACTGAATTTCTGGATATTGCTTCTAACTGCTATTAATGCTATTATCCCATCATTTATTTCCTCCTTTTTTAACCCAGTACATGAGGAACCCCTCGTGTTTTAACCTACCGGGTACTGTGATGCCTGGTTAGTCCACAGTTTTGGGTGAGTCCTGATGCTCTCTCTGCTACGTTGTTGTGTGCCACAAGGGCTGAAGTTCACCTCGTGCACTCACCGTGTGGCACCCTGTTTTTTTAACTGTTTTCACCTGTTTCATGCTCACCACAAAACTCTGAGAGTCAGTTTTCCCAGGGAATATGAGAGAATACACAGACCTATAACTGTACTATACTTACCTATGTGATTTGTTCTCTTTTCGCAGGTAGTTCCAGTACTACGAGGTATCTGACTAGTTAGTCGTATGGTTGATGTGAGTGTTCAGCCACAACATCATTTGAGTTTTAAGTTGTAGATAGTATACCCCCTTGTTTGGTCCTGACGAATCGCCCGCAGACTATTCAATTGGCGAGAAACATGTTGACCTATCACCTATAAGAGCGCCATAATCTGAGACATAACCTCAGCCTAGCGCCTTATATCTTCTGTTTTTACTTAGGGTAGGAGACCCTTTGATTAAAGTTGTTGTCGCTGGTACTCCCAACCCTATTTTAGATTCACTTGAAACACACATTCATCTACACATACTAGGCCCCTCACCCCCACTTCACCAAACGGCTGTTGGAAAAAGATCTCCGCTAAAGTGCCCCTACTATAGGGAGCCCGTCGGGTATTGCACCGCCGACCCGACGAGGAGCAGCCCGATGATGAAGCATGACACCCGACAGGGTGTGTGAGGGCATTATAATCCAATGAAATGGATTCCCAACTTTGAACCACTCTGGTCAAGTTGGTCTATATTCCTTTATCTGACTCTCACTTCAGAGGAACAGCATAATTCTTTTGTCTAGACTTCCCCTGGGGCCTTTATGCTGGACCTGTCCAAAAGCCCTTTGTCCCCTCTTTGAGTACTGAGTTAATCCAAGCACAGGAGCTTTACCTCTCTTTCTATGCCGACAATACCCAGATAATATTAAAGATCTCTAATGATCTAAGTGGTATGGCTACAAAACTATTTTTGACTTCTACAGATCAATGGATGTGCAATTATCACCTACAGTTGAATGGCAGTAAAACATAGATCCCTGGTCTTAATGACCAAATATCTCTGGTCGTTTAAGATGTACAACATTTTGGAATATCCTGTTCTGGGCTGCATCACTAGGCCCAACATTATTACCTGATCCCAATGTGAGGAACCTCGGAATTAAAATAGACTCAGCTTTAATTTTGCCTGAGCAGGTTAATCAGTAGTCAACTCCAGTTTTGTATTCTGAAGAGATTTCTCCATTGATTGTTATTCTCGCACAACGTGCTGATACTCAGTGTGTTCATATTGGCTCAGCTAGACCACTGCAATACCATCAATCTTGAGGTACCTGAATGTCTGATTCACAAGCTCCAGCTGGTGCAGGATTATGCAGCAAGACTAGCTCAAAGCCGAAAAGGCAGTGACCCTATCTCCCTCCCTTCATTAGCAACCTGTCAAAGAACAAGTAATTTTCCTTGTTTGATGGATAAAGCTGTTTACCCATAAGTTTATCTCTTTTATCAAGCAGGTTCCATTGGAACCGTACTTCTTGATCGCTGAGATCTTTTTATCAAGCTGTATTAGTGGGTCCTCGTTTTTTTCCCTGAACAATGGGTATTAGAAAGTGGGTCTCTAGATGGCAGAGGTTGCATCCTGTCCAAGTAGGGAACACAATCCTAGCCAGGGTAAGCTAGATAGACACTAAAAGATAACTTGTGCTCACCCTCTGGTAGCTTGGCACCGAGCAGTCAGGCTTATCTAAAGAGGCAATGAGTAAAGTATTTGTTCAACACACACACACACACACACACACAGTAACACAACAAAATCACCACAAAAATGCTCCAAGCCGGTTTAGAAAAATAGAGAATATTTTTATGAGAATATCAGGACCAAAATGACAATATTCCAATAAGTAAAACAGGAGTCATGAATTTTTAAAGTATAAGCCAAAAATAGTGCTTAGAAGTCAATAGCACTAAGGGAAAATTTGAGGTCAAGCTAGACTGGGGAAATTACAAAGTTCAGGCCGACTGTGATGGACAGCAGGCCAGCTACAGGACTCAGACTAGTCCCACTGACAAAGTACCTTGAATGGAGCAAGCATTGACGTAGAAGACTCGATGAGAGGAGTCGAGGAGACACATCGTCATCGTCGATCCCGCGGATGGAGGCGAAGCGTCAACGTTGCCACTTGCAGCAGACAAAGGCTACGGCGTTGAACCCCTTTATGATGCAGGCACTTCGTCATTGTAGAGCTGTGCTGTCCATCATCATTGAGCCATGCAGTCTGTTGAGGTGATGTCTTTGATTAGCTCCTGCATCGGTGTTGAAGGGCAATGCATTGGTTTTGATAGGCGCAAAGTTATCATTGCCTCCATTTTGAAACAAAAACAGCTGCAGAATCCACTTCTGAGACTCAGGACTGGAATGGCACCTCAGGCAAGGGAGGACTCACAGATTGCAGAGTCCAGAAGTAGGGTTGTAGAAACTCTTTGATGCCCCTGAGACTTCAGAACAGGGGGCAAGCCAGCAAGTCCTTGGAGTCACTCTGGGTTCAAAGGAGATGGGTCCAATCCTTGTCCTCAGTAGTGCAGAGATCAGCAGGCAGCAGGGCAGCTCAGCAAAGTAGAGAAGCAGTTCCTTCAGAACAGTCAGTGACGCAGAGTGGCAATTCTTGTAGCACATCAGTCTTTATTCCTGGCAGAGTTCTTCACAGGTCCAGTAGTGTAAGTTCTTGATAGAGTCAGAGCCCAAGTACTTCTACTCAAATATGTCTTTCAAGTGGGGGTGACTTCAAAACAAGCCCTTGAAGTGCAGAGATCCCCTTTCATCCTAGCCCTGCCTCTCAGGCTATTTGTGGGGGGTAATCTGCCCTTTGTGTCGGACACTGCCTACTCAAGAGTAAGTGTCAGCTCCTGCTCCCTCTTCCTGCCCAGAAAGAGCTATCAGAATGTAGATTAATGCAGATACGTTATCTATCACATCCACAGTTCCTGTGTTTATGGCTGCCTAGAGGGAATGCACAAAGTGTAGTTGTCACCCACTGAGACGTGTATAGAAAGACTGCAAGGCACACTGAGCAGTAAGCATAGAAATATCCACTTTCTAAAAGTGGCATTTCTAAAACAGTGAAGTAAAATCCAACTTTACCACTAAAGAAGATGTATCATTACTATTCCAAAAATATGAAACATGATTTAGCTACTCCTTTCTAATGAGGAATTACAGCTTGAAAATGTTTTAAGGAATTCCCAAAGCTATCCTATGAGAGAAGTAGACCTCACAAAATTAATTTAGCTGTTTGTCACTACTAGGACATGTTAAACATAAAAGTACATGTCCTACCCTTTACTTACACAGCACTCTGCCCTTAGGGCTACCTAGGGCTTACCTTATGGGTTATTATGTGTAATAAAAGGGGAATTTTAAGGCTTGGCGAGCGATTTTAAATGCCAAGTCGAAGTGGCAGTAAACTGCACACACAGGCCTTGCAATGAAAGGCGACCTGTTTGGGTGGCACAACCAGTGCTTCAGACCCACTAGTAGTATTTAGATTACAGACCCAGGGTATATGGTACACCACTTTACAAGAGACTTATAGGTAAACTAAATATGCCAATCAGGTATATACCAATGTCACCATGTTCAGGGTAGAAACACATGCACTTTAGTACTCTTCAGCAGTGGTAAAATGCTCAGAGTTCCAAGGCCAACAATAGATACCGCAAAAAGTGGAGGTAAGCAGGCAAAAAGTTGGGGGAAGAGCACCCTAAGGATGACAGGTCTAACAATGGTTGTCTGATCTTTTCCAATAGCACACCTGAAAGATGGAATGAACATCTGGCACATATGCAGATAGACACAAATCTTCTCATGTTTAGGAAAGTGCTAAAAGAAGGATACTTCCACAACTATGAGTAGCTAATCATGTCAGGGGGCTGTGGGGGGTAGTTGTTTAATCTTCAGGGATTATGCTATTGTTTTTATTTTTACTAGTTCTTTACTAGGATATTTCTATAGGGTTGATGGTCTGCGATTTGTAAATGCCTTAAATGTAAACATAAACAGGGAAACCATAGACACGTGCAGAATAATTTACAAGGGGTCCTATTTTTTATCATGGGAATGATCCATTCCTCTCTTCTATGGGGTCTGCGTCCTAAACTGTTTTTACACTGCTGGAATCATTCTAAAGTGACATTCAGGTGACAGGCCAGTTTTTTTGTGATCTGAGCAAGGAAGGGAATATAATTTAGGGGCATATTTACCAGCCCCTTTGCATCAATCTTGCACCACGCAAAGTGGTGCAAAAGTGATCTAAATTAAAAATAAAATTTATGAAGAGAGGCAAGGCCACCTTGCGTGGCCCTGAGTGGCTTCATAAATCTCGAGTAATGCAATGCAGCGCAAGTCACTACGTTGCATTACTCTGCACCAGGGAGACATTTCCATGGGTGTTGCGTGGGTGTTCCCACGCAACATCCATGGACTTTGACACATTACCAGATTTACCAGAAGTAGTAGACCTAGGAATGTGCCAAAAACCCATGCCTCATCAGGTGAGGCGAAAAGAGGAGAAATATCTTTAATTTGCCTCATTTTCTCCTCTTTCTATGTCTGCTGCATTCTGTAACAGACATAGAAAGTGGAAAAAGCCACAGGGGATTTTTTTTGCGCAGAAAGGTGCCCCTTCCTCCACAAAAACAATGCTCCTCACAATGCAGGTGCCCTTGCACCATGGTGCAAGGTTGCCTGAATTGAAGCTAGGCAGCTAAAATAGCCCCAGCGCAGGTGAAAAGGCAGGAATGCACCTTATTGAATTCAATATGGCACAGTCCTGCTCCACACAGTGCAGGACAGCTCTGCACTGCGTGACAGGGAAAGGGTAGGAATGTGCTGTATTTAATTCAATAAGGGGCATTCCTGCCTTTTCCCCATCACTGGTGCCATTTTGGCTGCCTAGCACCAACGCAGGTACCCTTGCACCATGGTGCAAGGGTGCCTGCTTTGTAAGGAGGAATGTTTTTGAGCAGGAAGGGGCACCTTCCTGCAGAAAAACAATCCCCTGAGGCTTTCTCCTCTTTTATGTGTGCTGAAGAATGCAGAGGAAAAACAAGGAAAAATAGACATTTCTCCTCGTTACGTCTCACCTGTGCAGTTGGAGGTTTTTGGCACATTCCCAAGTTTACCACTTTTGGTAAATCTGGGTGTTAGACCTGGCATCTTTTGGCGTGTTCTCCCTGTGTTTTTGCTTTCTGACCTCCTATTGATATGGTATACTGGACTTTGGTTTGCTGGTTTAGTGTCTCTGTGCACTTTTTCACTCCTCTTTCTGTTTAAGTGCAAGTAATCCTACTGTAAATTGTGTTATGATCGGTTTTCCATGATTTTCATATTTGATTTACTAGTAAGTGTCTAGTACAGTACACTGTGTGCACCCAGGGCCTGTAAACCAAATGCTACTAGGGAGCCTGCAGACCTGGTTGTGCCATCCACACAAGTATCCTCTAAAAGTTGTATCAGACCTGCCACTGCAGTGTCTGCACGCAGTTTTAACTGCCATGTCGACCTGGCAAGTGCACCACTTGCCAGGCCCTAACCTTCCCTTTTCTTACCTATAAGCCACACCTAAGGTAGGCCCAAGGTATCCCTGTGGCAGGGTGCAGTGTGTGTGAAAGATAGGACATGTGCTGGTGTGTTTTACATGTCCTGATAGTGAAATACTGCCAATTTTGTTTTTCACTGTTGAAAGGCTGTCCCCAAAGATGATCATTGGAGCTGCCTTTTAACCTTTTACAAGTGTAACTTTAAATTTGGGAAAGATGGAGAAATTGAGTTTAGGCTCCTGAGCTCAAAATGTAATAACCCATCTTTTAGTAAAGGTGTTTTTTAAATTGTGTGTTTGAATAAAGGCACTTTTAGAAAGTGGGCTTTTTTTGTTTAACCATCCTGTGTACCTCTGCCTGTTTGTGTATTCACCATCTAGTTTTGGAGTGACAGGAGCTGGGGATGTGCATTCACTCTAGACAGTCACAAAAGGGGTTGAGGTTTGTCCTGCCTTTCCTGGTTGACTCATAGCCAGGCTGATTAGACCTTTCTGCATTTGGAGTAGTGGGAGATGTTTTCATTAGGACCTGAATAGGCTGTGTCTGTTCTGCGCAATGCTGTATCCACCTCCTTTAGTGAAGCTGGACTAGGGAGGACAGAACTGGTTTCTACTAAGCAAGAGGGACTTGCTGCCTAAAACTGCAATGGGGAAGTAGCATAAATATTGGGGCTCTGACCCAAGAACTTTAGAACTCTTTTGGACTAAGGAACCTGCCAAGAAGATGAGCTGGAGAAGCTGTAAGGAGGAACTACCATTGTGCTGTGTGCTTTGCTGTGTTGGCCTGCAGTGGCTGCTTCTGTCTTGGGCTGTGAAAGGCTTGAACTGGACTTTCTGCAACTTATTTTCCTGAATTTCTCCAAGGGCTTGAGGTAGAGCTTGCCCCCCTGTTCAAGAAGTCTCAAGAATAGCAAAGACTTCAAGATCATCTACTACCAGCACTGGGAACTGTGTGTTTTGTGCTGCAACAGAAGAAAAAGCAACCCAATGCCGTCAACAACACCGCTGCTGGCTCCGTGACCTGTTGGGACCGCAGAGAGCAATACCTGCTTTGCACCGCAACCCTGGTCTCACCGATGACAACGCCCGAAGCTGCCACCGAGCTGCTGTTTTCTCCGTGACCTGAGGGCACCACTCTTCGCACCGCCTCGCTTCACATCGCTGCCCTGGTATCCCTGAAGACGATGCTCCACGCCGACCTTGAAGCTGCTGCCTGCACCATAGCCTGGGGGCACCAGTCATAAGTTATACAATGCACTGCCTCTTCCCACACCGCAGCCTTGGCCCACCGACACTGGCGCCATCGACTCTAGATCGTCTACCACAGCGCTTCAGCAACTATGATGCCGGTGAACTGTGACCTGCCAGCACCGCGACGAGCACCGTCCCACTTCGCACTGCAGCCCTGGCCTCACAGACGCAGCTGGAGCCATCACTGAGCCACTGCCTGCACCGCGACCTCAGGGCACCACAAGCTGCTCCACTCTGCTTCGCACTGCAGCCCTGATGCCTGCTGGCGCTACTGAATTCAACCTCACGGAGTTCAATCTGCAACACGTGTGTCTTCAAGGGTCTGAAAACTCATACACTGACCTCCGAAGCCGACACCAGCCAACGCCTCCTCCTCGGATCTCATCGCAAGGTCCAGGACGCCCCCCATTTCCAAGGAACTGTTTGTGGGTCTTCCTGACACTGTAGCTGGGCCGCGATGCCGCGGTCAGCCTGAACTGTTGGATTTGTTTGTTCAAGACACTGTGATAGCCCCAGACGGAGCCATCAACTTCAAGAAACTGTATTTTAAGTTTATTTTTGCAATACTCGTATTTTGGTTACTGTATGTTGGATTTTTGTCGTTCTGGTCTATTTTTACACAGATAAATATTGGCTATTTTTCTAAAGCTGGTGTGATGTCCTTTTGGAGTGTTTTCACTGCATTACTCTGCCAAGAGGGTGAGCAGGGGTTATTTTAGACATGTAATCCCCTTACCCTAAGTAGAAGGAAGGGTCCCTACTTGGACAAGGAGCATACCTCTGCCAACTAGAGACCCCCATTCCTGACAGTGGGAATAAGTCAAAACCCATGGACGTTGCATAGAAACTCCCACGAGGCACCCATAGAAACGCCTTCCTGACTCAGAGTAATGCAATGCAGAGATTTGCGCTGCGTTGCATTATCGAGATTTATGAGATTTATGAAGCCACTCAAGGCCAAGCAAGGCGGCCTTGCATGGCTTAATAAATCTCATTTTTAAGTTGCGTCACTCTTGTGACAGGAAAATTAGGTCTCAATGTAGTATAGATGGCCAGAAAGAAATAATGTAAGCTATCAGAAAGAAAGCTTTATTTGACAGGTTTTTATTAATGTGGAATCTGTTCACCTTTGTATCCTCTCCAATGACCTTCAGAAATAAATGCATGTTAATATTCACTTCAAAACCACTCTTCTTGCATTGTAAAAGATTATCAAATGTTCAAGTTGATGCAAGGATTTAATACATTGAATATCCCTATGTGAAAAAGAAAAACAGCGAACATTTCCTCTTTATTATGGTTATCTGTGTTTCTTTCTTCCTATGTGCATTTTTGAAATTATGAAAGCTCACAGAACAACAGAACATAATATATGACTTTGACATTGAGAGAATCTCAAGCTATCTTCCTGGCAAGAAACATGTCCGAATGTAATGAGCATATCACATCTAGCTAAAATAGAGGATATACATATATATATATATATATATATATATATATATATATATATATATATATATATATATATATATATATATATATATATATATATATATATATATATATAATAAATGCAGTTTCCTCCAACTTTTTAAAGTATATATATCTATATCTATATATATGTATATATACATATATATATATATGAGTCCACAATTGCAAATTAGCACGCGCTCTCAGATTCCTATTAAAGGTTTTTTAATGTTCAAGGTTACGCGTTTCGGGAGCAAGCTCCCTTGATCACACACTGAACCAAGTGTACACCAAGTGAATACATAGACTCAGTACAGGGGAAATGAAATCGACATAGGACTGCACGATACCCAGCTACCTACGTAAAAGTGGCGGCCATATTGGAGTGACTAAATTCAGATTAAAAAGGCAATAATTCCTTAAAGAATAACAGCAGATATGTTATACCAAAAACGAAAATCCATTTCAATACATGGTAAATCAATATCAAATTAAGATGAATAAACATAAATCCACATCATGCTGAAATACAGCTAGCTCAAGACCGGAGGGCATACCGACAGAGCGTGTGAATTGCAATGTTTCTGGTCGCCAAGTGGCAAGAAAATTTCAAGTACCATGCAGTTACAGTAGACCAATACTAACGTCAAGTGACATAGTCATACAAATCCTTATACTGTACAATAGTCAAATAGCAAGCGTGACTATAAGTGAAAAAGTAAGAAATTCCCAAGCAGGAAATAGAAAGGCAGAGAGAGAGAGAAAGGATAAATGTTATAAATCGACTTATCTTTAAAACATTAGTGCTCTAGTCGTGGAGACGAAGAAAAGGTTAGGAGGCCCGTGAAGTGTCCGCAGAAATTCGGTGGGCCCCTTCCTTTCCTCCTGTGTAGAAAAATAGAAAACACAAGATTAAAAATGTGCAAACATTTTAAACAAATTGCTAGACTGTTCATTAGTTGCTTATATTAACCAAGTTACTTTAAATCGCATGCAAAAATTGCTTATACAGTCTAACTTATGCAGCTTGCTGATCCGGGAAAACAATCTCATAAAAACCTATGTTGGTGTAAGCCAGTTATTCTTCCATAAGGTGCGTTGCTAATTCCTCGTCCAAATTGTGCCCATTCGGGTACCTCGTCTCGAGCTCAAGTATCCATTTAGATTCTTTTTCCTCAATCTGAGCTCCCTGTTCCCCCTCTAAAGCTAGTTGTCACTTGTTCAATAACAAAGTAGCTGAGAAGTGAGCTGTTAGCGAGGTGAAAATCGGCAAAGTGTCTTGCGATAGGATAATGCGGATCCCTATTGTTTATGGCCCTGAGATGTTCTAGGACCCTTTTCTTAGCCATATGTGTCGTGCTGCCAATATATCTTTTGTTACATGGACACACTAAAATATAAATGACATGTGTGGTACTGCATGTCAAAAATTGTGAAATGGTATTTTTCTTCATAGAGTGTGGCACACTGTATTCTTTCACCATATGGCTATTTTTACAGGCTTTACAGTGTCCACAAGGGTAAAACCCTTTGAGATTGTGTGTGGAAGTCTTAGGAGGTATGGTGATATCCCCATGCATAAGCAAGTCCTTCAGGCTACGACCTTTGCGATAACTAATACTCGGTCTGTCGCTAAGGGTGGGGCCCACAATGCTATCACTTTTGAGGATATTCCAATTATCTTGGAGAATTTTTGTATTTTCCTTGACTTGTTGTTATAAGTAAGGATAACACGTGTTACTTGGGGCTCAGTTTCCTTGTTTTTCTCCTCTAGTGTACTGGGTCTGTCGATGTCTTTAAGTTTGGAAACTGCTCTCTGGAGTACCCACTAGGAGTAACCACGTTCCCTGAAGCGTTCTAACATAATTTCCTGTTCTGCCAGATAGTTCTCATCCGTATTGCAATTCCTTCTTGCTCTCAGCATCTCTCCATAAGGAATACTCCATTTCAGAGCATCCGGGTGATGACTGAGAGCATGAAGAACGCTATTGCCAGCTGTGTCTTTACGGAACAGTTTAGTTTCAAGGGTGCCATTGACCACCTTAATTTTGACATCCAAAAATTCTATCTCTTCTCTGTTTATATTCTGAGTGAGAGTTATGTTGTACCTATTGTCATTTAGTTTGTCAATGAATTCAAGAGCTTCTTCCTCACTGCCTTCCCATATGAGAAAAAGGTCATCAATGTACCTCAACCAAGCCTTAACTTTATCAAGATACATAGAGAGACTAGTATCCCTCATAATTTCTTCCTCCCACTGTCCCAAGAACAGGCAAGCAAAACTTGGGGCAAAGCAAGTACCCATATATATATATTCGTTTCCAGAGTTCCACCTTACTTGGCGAACTCAGGGCGGGTGCTGGATCCGTTCCGCCAGGGTGGACTCGCGCATACTTGAAAAACCACATTCAAAGGACCACACGGAGCACTCACGGGATCACCATTTCATCTTTTATTGGCATTTGGAGACGCAGTTCGGTGTTAGCCTTTATCAATCCTTGCCAAACAGTGCAAATCATAATATTATACACACAGCGTTTAAATGTCCACCATGTTACATCCTCATTGGAGGACTTTCGGCTGTAATAGAAAGGGGACTGCATTCCTTGTGTCCAATACCTCATCTTTTCGGCGGCCATATTGGTATGGTTCAATGCCAATAGATCCAAATGGTAGAATTTCTATATTTCACTTTAATAGTTTGTTAACATACCAAAGGCAGTTTTCAAGTCCCCCTTCATAAATTTTACCCTGCATGGGTTGCCCTCTGTTCCCCAGGGGAAATATATCATTGTACTCGCCATGTTGATTCTTCGAAATGGCATCCCTCGCCACAGCCACTGTCAAGATCCACTCAAGAAACTTCTCCGTGAGTCGGTCAAATGGCCATCTCAACCCGCAATTCAATAATTGCTGAAACCAGTCATAAGAAGCATACCAGCTCAGAGGCGACGTGGCGGTTCAGGCAAGATACAGTAAATTTGTTTCCAGAGTTCCACCTTACTTGCCGAACTCAGAGCGGGTGCTAGATCCATTCCGCGTGGGTGGACTCGCGCATACTTGAAAAACCACGTCCAAAGGACCACACGGAGCACAAACGGGATCACCAATTCATCTTTTATTGGCATTTGGAGACGCGTTTCGGCGTTAGCCTTTATCAATCCTTGCCAAACAGTGCAAATTATAATATGCTACACATAGCGTTTATATGTCCACCATGTTACATCCTCATTGGAGGACTTTCGGCTGCAATAGAAAGGGGACTGCCTTCCTTGTGTTCAATACCGCATCTTTCCGGCGGCCATATTGGTATGGTTTAATGTCAATAGATCCAAATGGTAGAATTTCTATATTTCACTTTAATTGTTTGTTAACATACGAAAGGCAGTTTTCAAGTCCCCCTTCATAAACTTTACCCTGCATGGGTTGCCCTCTGTCCCCCAGGGGAAATATATAATTGTACTCACCATGTTGATTCTTCGAAATGGCACTCCTCGCCACAGCCACTGTCAAGATCCACTCAAGAAACTTCTATGGGAGTCAGTCAAATGGCCATCTCATCCCGCAATTCAATAATTGCTGAAACCAGTCATAAGAAGCATACCAGCTCAGATGCGACGTGGCGGTTCAGGCAAGATACAGTAAATTCATTTCCAGAGTTCCACCTTTCTTGCCAAACTCAGGGCGGGTGCTAGATCCGTTCCGCGAGGGTGGACTCGTGCATACTTGAAAAATCACGTCCAACGGACCACACGAAGCACTCACGGGATCACCATTTCATCTTTTATTGGCATTTGGAGTCGCGTTTCGGTGTTAGCCTTTATCAATCCTTGCCAAACAGTGCAAACTATAATATGCTACACACAGCGTTTAAATGTCCACCATGTTACATCCTCATTGGAGGACTTTCGGCTGTAATAGAAAGGGATTGCCTTCTTTGTGTTCAATACCTCATCTTTACGGTGGCCATATTGGTATGGTTCAATATCAATAGATCCAAATGGTAGAATTTCTATATTTCCCTTTAATAGTTTGTTAACATACCAAAGGCAGTTTTCAAGTCCCCCTTCATAAACTTTACCTTGCATGGGTTGCCCTCTGTCCCCCAGGGGAAATATATCATTTTACTCGCCATGTTGATTCTTCGAAATGGCATCCTTCGCCACAGCCACTGTCAAGATCCACTCAAGAAACTACTCCGGGAGTCGGTCAAATGGCCATCTCATCCCGCAATTCAATAATTGCTGAAACCAGTCATAAGAAGCATACCAGCTCAGATCCGAAGTGGCGGTTCAGTCAAGATACAGTAAATTTGTTTCCAGAGTTTCACCTTACTTGCCGAACTCAGGGCGGGTGCTAGATCTGTTCTGCGAGGTGGACTCGAGCACACTTTAAAAACCAAACCAGAGGACCACACGGAGCACCCACGGGTTCACCATTTAATTTTTATTGGCATTTGGAGACGCGTTTCAGCGTTAGCCTTTATCAATCCTTGCCAAACAGTGCAAATGATAATATGCTACACATAGCATTTAAATGTCCACCATGTTACATCCTCATTGGAGGAATTTTGGCTGTAATAGAAAGGGGACTGCCGCCCCGTGTGTCCAATACCGCATCTTTTCAGCGGCCATATTGGTATGGTACAATGTCAATAGATCCAAATTGTAGAATTTCTATATTTCACTTTAATAGTTTGTTAACATACCAAAGGCAGTTTTCAAGTCCCCCTTCATAAATTTTACCCTGCATGGGTTGCCCTCTGTCCCCCAGGGGAAATATATCATTGTACTCGCCATGTTGATTCTTCTAAATGGCATCCCTCGCCACAGCCACTGTCAAGATCCACTCAAGAAACTTCTCCGTGAGTCGGTCAAATGGCCATCTCAACCCGCAATTCAATAATTGCTGAAACCAGTCATAAGAAGCATACCAGCTCAGAGGCGACGTGGCGGTTCAGGCAAGATACAGTAAATTTGTTTCCAGAGTTCCACCTTACTTGCCGAACTCAGAGCGGGTGCTAGATCCATTCCGCGTGGGTGGACTCGCGCATACTTGAAAAACCACGTCCAAAGGACCACACGGAGCACAAACGGGATCACCAATTCATCTTTTATTGGCATTTGGAGACGCGTTTCGGCGTTAGCCTTTATCAATCCTTGATAAACAGTGCAAATGATAATATGCTACACATAGCGTTTATATGTCCACCATGTTACATCCTCATTGGAGGACTTTCGGCTGCAATAGAAAGGGGACTGCCTTCCTTGTGTTCAATACCGCATCTTTCCGGCGGCCATATTGGTATGGTTTAATGTCAATAGATCCAAATGGTAGAATTTCTATATTTCACTTTAATTGTTTGTTAACATACGAAAGGCAGTTTTCAAGTCCCCCTTCATAAACTTTACCCTGCATGGGTTGCCCTCTGTCCCCCAGGGAAATATATAATTGTACTCACCATGTTGATTCTTCGAAATGGCACTCCTCGCCACAGCCACTGTCAAGATCCACTCAAGAAACTTCTATGGGAGTCAGTCAAATGGCCATCTCATCCCGCAATTCAATAATTGCTGAAACCAGTCATAAGAAGCATACCAGCTCAGATGCGACGTGGCGGTTCAGGCAAGATACAGTAAATTCATTTCCAGAGTTCCACCTTTCTTGCCAAACTCAGGGCGGGTGCTAGATCCGTTCCGCGAGGGTGGACTTGTGCATACTTGAAAAATCACGTCCAACGGACCACACGAAGCACTCACGGGATCACCATTTCATCTTTTATTGGCATTTGGAGTCGCGTTTCGGTGTTAGCCTTTATCAATCCTTGCCAAACAGTGCAAACTATAATATGCTACACACAGCGTTTAAATGTCCACCATGTTACATCCTCATTGGAGGACTTTCGGCTGTAATAGAAAGGGGATTGCCTTCTTTGTGTTCAATACCTCATCTTTACGGTGGCCATATTGGTATGGTTCAATATCAATAGATCCAAATGGTAGAATTTCTATATTTCCCTTTAATAGTTTGTTAACATACCAAAGGCAGTTTTCAAGTCCCCCTTCATAAACTTTACCTTGCATGGGTTGCCCTCTGTCCCCCAGGGGAAAAATATCATTTTACTCGCCATGTTGATTCTTCGAAATGGCATCCCTCGCCACAGCCACTGTCAAGATCCACTCAAGAAACTACTCCGGGAGTCGGTCAAATGGCCATCTCATCCCGCAATTCAATAATTGCTGAAACCAGTCATAAGAAGCATACCAGCTCAGATCCGAAGTGGCGGTTCAGTCAAGATACAGTAAATTTGTTTCCAGAGTTTCACCTTACTTGCCGAACTCAGGGCGGGTGCTAGATCTGTTCTGCGAGGGTGGACTCGAGCACACTTTAAAAACCAAACCAGAGGACCACACGGAGCACCCACGGGTTCACCATTTAATTTTTTATTGGCATTTGGAGACGCGTTTCAGCGTTAGCCTTTATCAATCCTTGCCAAACAGTGCAAATGATAATATGCTACACATAGCATTTAAATGTCCACCATGTTACATCCTCATTGGAGGAATTTTGGCTGTAATAGAAAGGGGACTGCCGTCCCGTGTGTCCAATACCGCATCTTTTCAGCGGCCATATTGGTATGGTACAATGTCAATAGATCCAAATGGTAGAATTTCTATATTTCACTTTAATAGTTTGTTAACATACAAAAGGCAGTTTTCAAGTCCCCCTTCATAAATTTTACCCTGCATGGGTTGCCCTCTGCCCCCAGGGAAATATATCATTGTACTTGCCATGTTGATTCTTCGAAATGGCATCCCTCACCACAGCCACTGTCAAGATCCACTCAAGAAACTTCTCAGGGAGTCGGTCAAATGGCCATCTCATCCCGCAATTCAATAATTGCTGAAACCAGTCATAAGAAACATAGCAGCTCAGATGCGACGTGGCGGTTCAGGCAAGATACAGTAAATTTGTTTCCAGCGTTCCACCTTACTTGCCGAACTCAGGGCAGGTGCTAGATCCATTCCGCGAGGGTGGACTTGTGCATACTTGAAAAACCACGTCCAAAGGACCACACGGAGCACTCACAGGATCACCATGTTATCTTTTAATGGCATTTGGAGACGCGTTTCGGCGTTAGCCTTTATCAATCCTTGCCAAACAGTGCAAATGATTATATGCTACACACAGCGTTTAAATGTCCACCATGTTACATCCTCATTGGAGGACTTTTGGCTGTAATAGAAAGGGGACTGCCTTCCTTGTGTCCAATACCTCATCATTTCTGCGGCCATATTGGTATGGTTCAATGTCAATAGATCCAAATGTAGAATTTGTATTTTTCACTTTAATAGTCTGTTAACATATCAAAGGCAGTTTTCAAGTCCCCCTTCATAAATTTTACCCTGCATAGGTTGCCCACTGTCCCCCAGGGGAAATATATCATTGTACTCGCCATGTTGATTCTTCGAAATGGCATCCCTCGCCACAGCCACTGTCAAGATCCACTCAAGAAACTTCTCCGGGAGTCAGTCAAATGGCCATTTCATCCCGCAATTCAATAATTTCTGAAACCAGTCATAAGAAGCATACCAGCTCAGATGCGACGTTGCGGTTCAGGCAAGATACAGTAAATTAGTTTCCGGTGTTCCACCTTACTTGCCGAACTCAGGGCGGGTGCTCGATCCGTTCCCCGAGGGTGGACTCACGCACACTTAAAAAACCACATCCAAAGGACCTCACGGAGCACTCACGGGATCACCATTTCATCTTTTATTGGCATTTGGAGACGCGTTTCGGCGTTAGCCTTTATCAATCCTTGCCAAACAGTGCAAATGATAATATGCTACACACAGCGTTTAAATGTCCACCATGTTACATCCTCATTGGAGGACTTTCGGCTGTAATAGAATGGGGACTGCCTTCCTTGTGTCCAATACCTCATCTTTTCGGCGGCCATATTGGTATGGTTCAATGTCAATAGATCCAAATGGTAGAATTTCTATATTTCACTTTAATAGTTTGTTAATATATCAAAGGCAGTTTTGAAGTCCCCCTTCATAAATTTTACCCTGCATGGGTTGCCCTCTGTCCCTCAGGGGAAATATATCATTGTACTCGTCATGGTGATTCTTTGAAATGGCATCCCTTGCCACAGCCACTGTCAAGATCCACTCAAGAAACTTCTCCGGGAGTTGGTCTATTACTGCCGAAAGTTCTCCAACGAGGATGTAACATGGTGGACATTTAAACGCTGTGTGTAGCATATTATCGTTTGCACTGTTTGGCAAGGATTGATAAAGGCTAATGCAGAAACGCGTCTCCAAATGCCAATCAACGTTGAAATGGTGATCATGTGAGTGCTCTGTGTGGTCCTTTGGACGTGTTTTTCATTCATTCATTCATATATATATATATATATATATATATATATATATATATATATATATATATATATATATATTACCTACTGGCTGTCGCCACTAGGTAGTTACAGTTAGGACCTTGTTTCTATTCAAAAGCATTTTTCTTTTGCCAATATCTTTGGCAGCGTTTGACAAATCTTCGTGAAACTAATGGGGCGGTCAGGCAAGCTCCTGTATTGAAAGTTTCAGGGTAATTCGTTAAGCGGGGGCCGAGAAAAAGGGGGGGGTCCCAAAATGCATTTTCTCCATGTTAATTTCAATTGGAAACTTTAGACACGGCTACAGCCCGAACTGCTGAACTGAATTACACCAAATTTGGCAAAAAGGTAGCTTTTGGTTCAAAAAGCACTCTTTTTGTTAAATGGTGTCAATCCGTTCAGTAGTTGCTGAGAAATTTAAATATTTCTCAGAAATACAAATATGGCCGCGGAGGATCCGCGAACCCTCATGATCTCATGCCTTCAATCTGATAGGCTGCCAACAGTTTCAACCAGTAAGTGTTGGCAGCCATCTTGTTACTCGGTTGAACTGAGTCACAAGAAAAAAGGTTAAAAAGCGTTAAAAAACAAGAAAAGGAGTCAAGCTTGAAACACCCTGACCCCCTAGGAAATGAGAAAAAATTACCACCATGTTAAAAAATTAGGCTGTATTCAATAAGGGAAGGGGACCATGCAGCCCCCTCCCCAAACCTTAAAAGGCCTCGAGGAGTCCACCCCAGGGCTAAAATTTGCATAGAAGGGGAGGGGTCCATGAAGACCCCCTCCCTGAGCCACCACAGGCCCCAGGGAACCAACCCACAGGATTAAGTTTCTCAAAAATTAGAGGGGGCCGCATGGCCCCCCTCCCCAAGCCTATAAAGGCCCCAGGGGCTCCAATGAGGATGTGGTGATTGTCCACTTTTCAGTAATGTGGGCCCTGGTAGATGGGGTCCCGGAGGCTGAATATGGCTTGGAAAGGGGGCTGTGCGGTCCCCTTCCCTTTATTTTAAGTGGTGACCCTAGGTGATGGTGTCCCAAGGGCAAAATAAGGCTAGGGGAGGTAGGCCAAATGTCTACCCTCCCCTTTGATTAAACAATGGTCCTATGTAATAGGGTCCCCAGGGCCAAAATAAGACTCAGGGAGGATGGCCATGAGGTCCATTTCATCTTTAAAAAATAAGGGCCTGGGGATGGGGTCCTCAGTGCCTAGTAAGTCTTGAGGACCTTGAAAATACATAGGGCCCTGTGAGATGGGGTTAAAAATAAAATTCCTGCGGGGATGGGGTCCCCTGGGCTTAATAAGGCTTGGGGTGGGGAGCACTTGGGAATCCTCTAGTTTAAAAAATATAAGGCCCTGGGGTCCACAGGTTCTAATGGGCTTAATGAGGCTTGGGTGGAGGGCAATCTGCCCCTCCCTTTCAAAAACATAAGGCCCTGTGGACAACCACCCTCCACGCACAGCCTTAGGTGGGGAAATGGCTTTTACTTTATGTTTAAAAAAAATAGAAAATCAATGAAAAAAAATGTTTAAAGTAACGTTACAATCAGTTGTGATAAAAAGATATGGCTTTGTTTTTTTTTTTAAAGTGTATATATTCGGCATCAAATATACAAAGTTTCATATGGTACGCTTTCTTGACCGAAATCTAGCTTTGTGCCAAATTTGGTGTAATTCTATTAAGCAGTTTCTGAGGTTTTGCTGTTCAATTTCCCTATGAAAAATCGAAGGGGTAAACTTGGATGAGAGTTTTTTTGGGAAGTTTCATGAAGATTCATCAAATGGGGGCCAAAGTTATTATCAAACCAAAAAATGATTTTTCTGTGGAAACATAGTTGCCAGTAGGTAGTTATAGTTAGGACCTAGTTCCTATAGGAAAAGCATTTTTTGTTTTGCTAATAACTTTGGCGCCATTTGACGAATCTTCACGAAATGTTCAAAACTAATACGACGCTCACTACAGCTGCTATCTTGCAAGTTTCGGGGTGATCCGTCAAGGCGGGGCAGAGAACTAGGAGGTGCTTAAAAGTGCATTTTCCCAATGTTAATTCCTATAGGACTTTTAGACATGGATACAGCCCAAACTGCTGAACGGAATTACACCAAATTTGGTAGGAAGGTAGATGTTGGTTCAAGTAAGTGCTATATGTGATGTGGTGAAAATCTGTGGTTGCTGAGAAATGTAAAGACATTTCCAATTGTATATATAGGGACGGGGTGAATCCGTGATCCCTCCCGATCTCGTGCTGAGTTCTGATTGTCTGCCAAAACTTCAAACCAAGAAAAAAAAAAAATTTTAAAAGAAAAGGGGGCAGGGTAGAAACACCCTGAACCCCTAGGCTTCTTGGGGGGTCCAAAAAAGCATTTTTTTAAAAATAAATATGGCGGGAGTCGCGCTGGATCCATGACTCCCACCAAAATTGTTTTAAAACGACACATGGGCTCCTGCGCTTCATTTGAAATTGGCCCACCGGTGTGCCAGGTCACGGGGAGATTATGAAAATATAGAAGGGGTGCACACAGGCCCCCCAGGCTATTCAAAGCCCTGGGGACTGCCACCTCCCCGGGGCAGTCACATTATTATATGCGGGGGAGGCTCGTGGCTCCCCGCATCCCCGGGGACCGCCACTTCCCTGGGGCAGAGATGAAATTAACAAATAATGTGGAGGAGGCCCTACAACCTCCCCCGCTGACCCAGGGTCCGCTACCTCCCCGGTGCAAAGATATCAAAACTGATGCGGGGACCTGCATGGCCCCTCACAGCCCCAGGGACCGTCATCTCCCTAGGGCCAAATGTGATAAATGTGGGAGGCCACACGGCCCCCCAGTGACAGCCACCTCCCTGGGACTATAATGAAATATAATGCACAGGGGCCCCCCCACGCAGTCCCGGGGACCTCCACCTCCCTGGGGCAAGTCTTTAAAATGAAATATGGGGGCTGCGTGGCCCCCGCAACTCTGTGGACCACCATCTTGCTGGGGCTTAATTAACAAAGAAGGGGGGCCCCTTTCATGGAGCTCTAGATGGACTGCCACCCCCCTGGGCTGGCTCCAGCAAAGCTTGCAAATTGCAGTTTGCTATGCAGTTTGCTATGGCTTGGCAGGAACACCGCTCCTGCCAAGCCATAGCAAGCACGCTGATTTCAGCAAGTGAGAGAAAAAATGATCTCGCTTGCTGAAAGCAGAGCATGTCTGTATCCCTGCCCTCTGTCAAGCGAGCAAGGAAACAGACATTGCTTTGAGCTGCAGGGAGCTGCATGTTAGCAGCTCCCTGGGTCTCAAAGTAATGCCAGCTCCCGCAGCAGGATGGGAGTCGGCAGGGACCTTGGGGGCCTTCAGGCTCCCCACGTGGTCCCCAGTGAAGTGGCCAGGCCCTGGGGGATGGGGTCCCTGGGGCCCCTGAGGCCGATATCAGCCAGGGGAGGGGGCCCACGCAGGCCCTCTCCCCTTTTAAAAAAAAAAATATATAAAGGCCTGGCCCTGGAGGATGGGGTCCCCGGGGCCAAAATCGGCCTCAGGAGGGGGGCCGCGCTGTCCCCCTCCCATGTAAAAAAAATTAAATAAAATAAAGGGCAGGCCCTAGGGGATGACATTCCTGGGGCCAAAATTGGCCCAGGGAAGGGGGGCCACCTTGCCCCCTTCCTCTATTTAAAAAAAAAAGGAAATGACCTGGCCCTGAGGGATGGGGTCCCCGGGGTCGAAAATGGCCCAAGGCATGGGGGCCCATCCTCTATTTAAAAAATACAATAATTTATAAAAAGGCCAGGCCCCGGGGTATGGGCCGAAATTGCCCCCTACCTTTCTTTAAAAAAAGGAATTAAAAAAGGGGCATGCCCCAAAGTATGGGGTCCGCAGGGCCAAAAACAGCCCAGGGAAGGCTTCCTAAAAAATAGACAAAATTAATTAAAACAAGCCAACAACTCTCCGGAGGCCCCGCCCCCTTTCTCAACCACTCTGCAAATGTGCCTTCTGGCGCACTGCTTGTTAGGGGATGAAGTCTCCTTGGCTGCTGAGGGTCCTTAGGGGCCAACAAGGCCTCCTTTTACCTCCAGCAAAGATCTAACCACAGTGGATTGCTGAGAGGTGGTCAGAGGCCACGCCCCCTTTCTCCACTGCTCTGCAAAAGCACCTCTCGGTGCACTGCTGGTTTGGGGATGAGGTCCCTTTGTCTCCCGAGGGTCTCAGAACTAAAGTGAACTTCTTCCCCCAACAAGCAGTGCACAAGGAGGCGCATTTGCAGAGTGGTGGAAAAAGGGGGCGTGGCCTCTGATGACCTCTCAGAAAGCCAGCTGTCTGGGTCTTACTGGAGGTAACAGGAGGCCTAGTTGGCCCCAAGCTCCCTCAAGAGCCAAGGGGACTTCAACCACTAACAAGTAGTGTGCCAGGAGGCGCATTTGCAGAGTGGTGGAGTAAGGGGGTGCGGACTACAACCAAGTCTCAGCAATCCTGCTGTGTGGGACTTAATGGAGGTAACAGGAGGGGTAGTTGGCCCCCAAGGATATCCTTGGGGCCCAACTACCCCTCCTGTTATCTCCAATAAGTCCCACACAGCGGGAATGCTGAGAGGTCTCTGGAGGCTATGCTTCCTTTCTCCACCACTCTACAAATATGGCTTGTCATGCACTACTGGTTGGGGCATGAAGTCCACTACTCCTGAGGGACCTTGAGTGCCAAGAAGCCCTCCTGGTACCTCTTGTAAGTCCTACACAGCTGGACTCCTGAGAGCTGGACGGTGGTCCAGCCCCCTTTCTCCACCACTCTGCAAATGCGACTACTAGTTAAAAAACATAGAAATTCACTGAAAAAAAACAAAGGTTACAGGGATGTTATGGTTAGGAATTAGCATTTAAAAAAACTTTAGCAATTCACTGAAAAAACCAAAGGTTACATGTACGTTATAGTAACGGTCAGATTTCACTCATACAAAACCAGTGAAATTTGGCAGTTATAGCTACCTGAGCTAACTATAACCTACGCTCCCGCAATGCTCTGCTTATGACTTCACATATTACATCACTCATGACATGGTCAGTGACATCACTGATGACATCACTGATGACACCATCCGGTGAGTATAATTATTTTTTTAAAGTTTATTATTGGTAAACATATACATTAAGGTACTACAAAAGTTAAAGTAGTATGCTAGGTGTACTACTAATGACAGATACTTCATGTAATATATACCATGTGAGTAGCTGTGTGACTGTATCCTTGTCCATATGGGTGGGTGAGTGGCTGTATGGGTGTATAAGTGGTTGTGTGAGTACTGTGTGGGTGAGTGAGATGCTGTGTGAGTGGCTGTATTGGTGAGTGAGTGACAGTGTAAGTGGCTTTATCAGTGGGTAAGTGGGTGTGTAGTAACTGTATGAGTGAGTGAATGGGTGTCTGAATGGCTGTATCTGTGAGTGACTGGGTGTGAAAGTGGCTGTATGTGTGAGTGAGTGGCTGTTTTAGTAGGTGTTTCGGTATGTGACTTAGTGTGTGGGTTACTGTATTGGACAGTGCGTTTCCGTGAAAATGGCAGTATGGGCGAGTACAGGGATGTGTGGGTGCTTGTATGGATGTGTGAATGGGTATGTAAGTGGTTGTGTGAGTGAGGGTATGGGGGCTTGTATGGGTGAGTGAGTGGCTGTGTTGAGAGGCTGATTGGGTGAGTGAGATGGCGTGTGACTTCTAATAGGCATTTGCCACAGTCATTGCTTTAAATATACAGTACAATAAACAGACGTTTCCGAACACAACATCTGAGATAGGGATAATGGCTTGTTAATCACCAGGTGCAGGAGTTTTCTAGTTTATGATTTAAATGGTGGTGGGGCGAATTCAGGAGTTATCCCGTATGATTCCATATTACAAACAAATTGAGGCATTTCTACCTGTGTAGCACTGTGCATAAGGAACCTTCCCATTAATACAATTGCACTTTAAAACGTTTTCCATGGAAGTATTTCCCCTGTGGAGAAATTTCTTCCCCACATATCCACCAGCTTTGGAGGTGTCCCATTCCCACTTATGTTCTGGAAAGGAATTTACCTCTGTCTTGAAAGTTGTAAACCTCCTACCATTTTTAGTATGTTAACGGGTTAGAGATAACCTTTTGAATATCAACAGACATGAGGTCATTCCCACACTTTGCAGGGCATCACCACTTTGAAAAACCACCTCCTCGAACTAGAAGTAGAATTTACAAGTTAACAGTATAATAAAATGTTGTGGAAATATTGTGCTTGCATAAAAAGATATGCAAGTGCAAGTTCACTTTTTGTGATTTTCTTGCCCTGGTAATTCTTGCCACTTGCTCATAGGAGCCTAATGGGTATTGTGGTGGGCGTTCCATCGCAACACCCATTGATATTGATGCTGGCCCATATTCACAAGGGTGGTGTAAATATGGGGCAGTGCTAAAATTAAGACCAGGGAAAACCTGGTCGTACCCTTGTTTCGTCTTTGCTGTTTCAATGTGTGCTGCGTTGTGCAGCATACATGGAAACAGCAAAACGCCATTTATTATGTGTAGGAAAGTGTCCATTCCTGTACATAAACAATCATTAAAAAGAATTACCTTTTGCAACTTCTATGTGTGCTGCATTAAGCAGCACATATAGAAGTTATGAAATGCCATTTAAAGATTGTTTATGTGCAGTAAGGGACACCTTCCTGCTAATGAACATTCATTACCTGCAACACAGACACTTTTGCACTATGGTGCAAGAGTGCCTTTGTTGGCGCTAGGCAGCTAATTTTAGCACCAGCGCAGGGGGAAACGCAGGTCTGCACCAAATTGTTATAAATATGGCTCAGCCCTGCGTTTCAGAAGTGGCGGAGTGTGGTGTTAAGCCAAGGAGGCTAACAACACGCTCCTCCACTTTCATTGTAAATATGCCCCTCTGTTTGTTTTTTGACGGTGGCGGACTGCAACCCTCAGAGATCACCGGCGAATCCCAGAGGAGGGGCTGACTACATTGTGTGCTTTAAAGCACTTACTGTGTACTGTGGTGCAGGAAGCCAGAAGTTACCTTTCCCGCCCGCATTCTGTCTGCTGATTTGACATAGGGGGCCTGCAATTCCCAGAAATCACAGGCGAGCCCAGGCGGAGGAGGGGCTGACTACATTGAGTGCTTTAAAGTGCATACTGTGTACCGCAGTGTGAGACACCAGAAGTTACCTTTCCTGCCAGCATTCTGTCTTCCGTTTTGACGGAGGGAGACTGCAATCTCGAGAAATCACTGGCGAGCCCAGGAGGAGGGACTGACTACATTGAGCGCTTTAAAGCTCATAATGTGTACCAGGGCGTGGGACATCAGAAGTTTCCTCTCCCACCCACATTCTGTCTGCTGTTTTGACGGATGGGGATGATCCAGCGCTATCAATAAAATTTCTTCTCCTTTAGATATTGATGTCCAGGTTGAAAAACATTCCTCTTCACAACTATACCCATATGACGGTGGGGCCCATAACACCGTAATAAACAATCAATCTCACATATATTCCCTGGAACACATCCACCTTTACCTTAGGAGAAAAAGTTAATGATTTGCTGGAAGGAGACGGGATACCTTTTTAAATCAACATAATAATTCTCAAATCTCTCAGGTATTCCGCTCATTGGTCGATGGACCAACTAGTAGGAATCAGTTGATGGTGATTAAGACCAGCTCAATCACTATAAACTCTTATTAAACATTTTACATTTATCATTGAGCTAAAGAACCACAGACTCGTAAATTTAATTATAATATAGTTTATCTAATTTTATAAGCATTTATAAATTCAGTTTTATTAATTGGATCAATACATTTATTATCATTATAAGAATAAATTGAAATTGCAATGCATACCCTTTAGATGGAAAAATAAAGTCCGTCACAGCAATTAATTTCAGATCTCAGCATAAAATTCCCCAAAAAACTGACAGACCACCCATATAGGTTTTCCGCCAATCTCTCTCGTTCCTTCTCAATCAGAATTATGAGCAAAAGGTTAATCGTATTAAAATATAAAGGCCTATAGAAAAATAGCAGCGGCTTCTCCAGCGTCAGCGTCCAATGCTCAATAAAAGTATGTAAAAACTACGCTCCTCTTACTTAAGAGTAGGTCCTCTTATACCCTAATACTAGCTTACTAAACAGAAAAGTTACATTTTTGGGGGCGAGATTCACTCTAATTGGTCTATTTGGGGGGTGGCACACATCTCATTATTCTTCTCCTTGTTCTAACCAGTTCTTAAGAATGTATATAACTTGATCCTTTCTCACGTTCAGGACATTACCAATCCAATCGACAGTCTCTATTTGTATCTTCTTTCTGATACTTTATTTTGAACAGTTCATTGTCCATTCACATATACACTGCGACTTCTCACGCTCTTTCGCTAAGCCCCCCTTGGCACACGCTTGGGTGATAAGGTCATCACAGCCTTGATCCCGCTTCCATCCCAGGCTTTGGAAATAACCACGTGATGCTTTCATTTACAGCTTCTTTCTTTCGTTTGGAAGCCATCTTGCGCACGCGCACTTTAGCTTTTTCGCCTCAGCAGCCATTTCTACAGCACGGCCTAGCAGGCCTAAGCGAACTATCATAGAAATAAACAGAAAATAGTTAAGAATAAGGAAAATAAGCCTTTTCGTTTCCCTCCCATCATTCTACGTACCCCAATTAGGTGTTACCTAGCAGAAGCAACATATAAAGCTATTCCTTACTTACCAATCGCTTTATTTTGCCACCGTACAATTTACTACAAAGCACAAAATCTTGCAATATTATTCTAATTAGTACGCAAATCATTATGTTAGCGTTATTCACATTAACAATTGTAAGTGGATTAGTTTGCACATGAAGTGGTATGTTACCAAAACATTTATGAAGAAAACATACGTTGTTGGTTATTCACTAAAACGAACAATTTTATTAATTATTAATGTTAATATTAGGGGGTTTAAAAAAATTTCGTTTACTTTGCTCCATCAGGGACATCAATCCCGAGAAATCACTGGTGAGCCCAGGAGGAGCGGCTGACTACATTCCGCGCTTTAAAGCGTGTACTGTGTACTGCGACGTGTGATGCCAGAAGTTACCTTTCTCGCCTGCATTCTGTCTTCTGTTTTGATGGAGGGGATTGCAATCACAGAAATTACGGGCTATACAAGGACGAGGGGCTGACTACATTGATTGCTTTAAAGAACGTACTGTGTACCGCGGCGCGGGATGCGAGAGGGGCATGCCCAGGCCAAGAACGGGCCTGTCTTTGCCTGTCATTGCCTGGAAGAGGTTGGGCTACCCCTCTTGCTGCCATCTTCTGCCACTTAACAGCCACCCAGAAACCTTTCAAGGTATCTGAGTATTGTTGTATGCATTGAGTATATGATTCTCCCACCTCATTTTTCTATTTTTTGCTGGTGGACTGACACTAGGAGGAGTTTCACCTCTGGGACTCTTCTTCAATACTATTTGAAAATTGAGGGGAGAACCGTGCCTGATTTGGTTGTTGCCGATTTCCCCATAACATTATTCAAGCATAATGGGAAAACGGAAAGTTACCCCTGTGGTATCACAAGCACATAGCCATACAACCATCGATAGCTTCTTAGCCTTGGCTGTAGGTGTTATTTCAAAGAAAATTGAACTGACTGAAAGCAAGCTCTCACTTTCAGGTGACAAAGTTGTTCCAACTCTGTCACCAGTCTCTCAGCCCCTTAGTGATGGTCTGACTTGTGACCATGTTTGTCCTAGAGTGAGTTCTGCTACAGTGGGTGGCCCAATGGAGAGGAGGGCTCTAAAATTTTTGAACCTGAAATGAGCTCTCCTTGCCCCCGCCCAGCAGCTAAACGAATGAAAAAAGATCTGAAGCCTAAGATGGGGGTGCCAAAAAGTCCATTGATCTCCAGTTCGTTCAGTGTGATACCAAGTCCATTTTTGACTGATATTGCTTTTTGGGATATAATATAAGTGATACAATATAAGTGGTAGAATTAAAGACTTGCTCGATTAAAAACTGCACCCTTTATATGGTTGTCTCTTTGCAATTGAGAAATGCCTAAATAAAAATTGCCAGGGGTGCTTGTCCGGTCAAGCAAAGTTGATACATAGTGTAGCAACTTCATCTCAAACTCACATGGCCCCTCAGTCTAATGAAAGGGAAGTACATGCAAGTCAAAATGAGCAGAGATTTCCTGAAATTTCTGGGCCTTTCAGGGCCTAGCAGCCAGCGAGGAAGCTGTATAATGATCCTGCCTCAAGAGTGTAGACATCCAGCTCCAGCTAGAGATCATATCTGTCCAGTACCTCTCCCCATGATTAATCTCCCACCAGCCTCGTGCCTGTACGTGGTTATACTGGCCAAAGCACCCAGTCTGGCCCCTGGAATGACAGAATCTACGTTTGAATTGAAAGATAAGGTGATTCATTGGTTCAACACAAAAGTGAGTTGTAACTTAAACCTCCATGAGGAGATACTTTTGGTGTGTAGAGTTGGGGAGGGGCCCTTACCCAGGAACTTTGACAGAGATTGTATAATTCTATGTCTGCTGGAGAGTTCTTGGCACAAGATAGGGCAGGTGCAGTAAGGTCCGGTATAATGAAAATCTTAACACTGGGCTTTTTTTTCAAGCATTTGGCACCTACCGTTCCTTCGCATTCTGTTAAACATCCCTACTTTCAATTGTTGCATCATGTGGATCAGCCTCTAACTGGGAATAGATTCATGGCATTATCTGGATTAGAGGACAATGATTGGCGTAGTGGAGGGGAAGGCAATTGTACTTATATTGTGGGCTGTCTGGACTCTGTGGAAGCGGACAGCACTCTTGGTGTATGATTGCTCTCCCTTCACTGGTAATGTCGGGTAGCCTAGGCCTGACCACTGGCCACCAAAATATGAATACTGTATCTTGCCGGTATACCACCGCATTATGTTTTACTGAAAGGGAAAATCAGCTCTTTGAGTATAATTTCCCTGCCTTTACGGCATGCTGTATGGACTAGGTGAAAAAAAATCCTGATCATCCCAATGCTAAGTTGAGACTGTTGGAATTTTGCTGGGCTAGCTTTAAAGTTGTTCATTGAGGCGTGGTGTGTTCTTATTAACAGTCATGATATTGTACTCTTGCAGGAAACTTGGGCGTTGGATGAAGTATTTATTAATGGGTATACATGTTTTAATTTCCCAGCCTCCCTCTCTCCATCAGGTTGAGCTAAGGGGGGGTCTGGCAACCTGGTTTAGGTTGATATTGGCTGCAAAATAATGAAGATACAGATTTAGGGAGAAAATATGCAGGCTTTCAACATAAGGTGGGGCTCCACTTTTGGTATAGTTATGGGTAATTTCTACAACAATGATTATTCATCTAGGGAGAATCAGAAATTTTACTGGCTATTTCTTTTTGTAGAAACACTAGCTTATAGGAATGAATATATGGGTGTACCATTTAATTTAATAATAGCCGGTGATTTTAACTCAAAGCTGGGTGCTGCGCCTACCTTGGCATCCTCGACTTTCTCCCCAAATATATGTGAGTTTAATTGGGAGGACAATATGGACACTAGGGGACATTCACTATATACTTATTTGACATCTCATGACGAAGAGAGAGCTGCCGTAATATTTTGACATCTACCATCCTGACGATACAGGAAGGGGGCCAAGCTCCATAATTGACTACATCTTTATCTCTAAAAGTATGCACTATCTTGCTTCGGAATGGGATGCTTTACCTACTATATATAGCGGCAGTAACCTGTTAACGCTCTCAATAAAAGTCCTCATTAATAGAATTAAATGCAATGTCACGTTTAAGCAGTCAATATCCACGAAAGATGCAGGCTGCAGATTAATCTGGTATTCTGCAAACATGAAGCCCATAATGTGTAAAATTGTAGATGGGTGTGAGGGGTTGATTAATTGCTGTATATCAGAGAAACTTATACCCAATGTAGCATTGAGACGTTTTGCAGAATTAACTTCTATTATAAGAGATATGCTCAAAAGCCCATAGATAATAGAAAGAGACACAATAAAACCTGATTTGATAAGGTTTGCAGAACCACAAATACCAGACTAAGGAGGGAATTAAAGTGCTCTACGGGGACTGGGAAGCAAATGGTGCTTGTAGGAAAGCTTACAGCCTGGCACTAAAGAAGAGAAAAACTGACTTGAAGGATGAAAAATGATAAACCTTGGTATCTGCTTGTCAGGCAAAGGATCCTCAGGCTTTTTGGAAGGCAGTATGCGTTGGCCTTGTCCCAGGTTTGCTGCCTGATAAAATGAGCACTCATATTGGCCCCGATAGTTGGCTAGACCATTTTAGTAGGATGTATTCTTCTAATGTTTCTAATCAAGAGAGAGGACTGGTCGACTGCGTGTTACTGTTGAACATTCAATTTTCTTCAGATGAGGTCCTTGAGGTCATTCTCAGTAGCTCCTCTAACAAATCCCCTGGGACCGATGGGGTCCCTAAGGATATATTTAAAAAGAACCCAGGGTTTTGGTCCCCCCTATTTACAAATGTCATAAATTCTGCATGTAAAGTTGGTGCCCCATCCTTCTGGCACATGTGTATAATTCTGGCAGTTTTTAAAAAGGGAAACACACATGACCCCAAGTGATATTGCCCAATTTCACTTCTTTATTCTGTCACCAAGTTAATTGGGCGAATTATGTTGGACCGTTTGCTTCTTTGGTCTATGGAGAAGAATATTGTATGGTTTTAAAAAGGGCCTTGGCACCATAAAACAGCGTTTAAATCTTCCAAATATAAGTTTGCCAAGAGTAGTTCACTCCAGTTGTCACTTATTGAGTTAACCTTTGACTGCGTAAGTAGATCCAAGCTCTGGGATATTTTAACCTCCCTGGGACTTGAGGTGAACTTGGTGGCCATTTTGTGTCATCTTCATTGGGATTTATCTGCATCAGTTCGGTATATAGACGTTGGAGAGTGTTCATCTTCCTTCCCAGCCAATTGGGGAGTTCAACTGCGGTGTGTGTTGGCAACTATTTTATTTTTGTTGTATATAAATGAGCTTAAAACTGAATTAGTGAATGTAGGGGCAGCCTTTCCACTGGTTAACAAAAAACCTATACCAGCACTTCTATAAGCAGATGATGCAGTGTTACTTGCCAAGACGGCCAATGGTCTAAAGATATTAATTTCCACTCTTTATGAAAAAGCTAGACCTGGAAACTAATTTCTCAAACACTTTTGTTATGGTTTGTGGCCCTAAAAACACTAAAACACATTGTATGAATATCGGCGGAAGGGTAATCTAGAAAGTGAGCCAGTTCACGTATCTTGGGTTGATGTTTGGCAGTTCATGCACCTGGCTTCCATGTGTTTTGAACAGGCATGCAGTTGGCTCAATCTTTTCTCTAGCATCATCGATAGGGAAAAGGCCCATAGTCCCTATACTAGAGATCTATAGGAGGAAGTGTCTCCCCATTCTGACACATGGCTCAGTGATGTGGTGCTATAAGAATGTAGACATTATTCAAACTGAGGTAAAGAGAGTTTGCCGGCGTGTATTGTGGGTCCCATTTTCTACATCACATTTTGCTGTCCATTAGGAACTGGGCTTGGAGTATGTGGAAGACCCGATTAATCTTGCATCTTTGCTGTTGTGTTGTTCAATTTGGAAGAATGAGGAGGCTAGTTTAAATCGCACAATAATTTCAGATTGTCTCTCCTCGGATTCAACCCAGATCTGTGACTGGGGGTGAGTGTCTGAAAAGATTCAGAGCTCCGTCCATCATCTCCTTGTGTTTGCTTTGTTCGCCCTAAGTTGGCAGGGTATGCCTAGACGTGGGTCCCTTGCTCACTTTGCTACTGGATTCAAGCTAGCCTGGCTGAAGAGGGGTGCTACCCCGAAACCGGTCCCAGGATGCTTGTTTCCGGTCCAGGGAAGACATGGCTGGCCAGTTCGGGCTGGACTGTTCCCATGAGGCACAGGGTCAAGACTGATTTGAATATAGCTGTGTCTGAACTGGGGCGGCGAAGTGAGCTAAAGAATGATGATGGATTGAACCCAGATCTTTGACTGGGGGTGAGTGACTGAAAAGTTTCAGAGCTCCGTCCATCGTCTCCTTGTGTTTGCTTTGTTCGCCCTAAGTTGGCAGGGTATGCCCAGACGTTGGTCCCTTGCTCACTTTGCCACTGGATTCAAGCTAGCCTGGCTGAAGAGGGGTGTTACCCCGAAATCGGTATCAGGATGCTTGTTTCTGGTCCAGGGAAGACGTGGCTTGGCAGTTCGGTCTGGACTGTTCCCATGAGGCACAGGGTCAAGACTGATTTGCATATAGCTGTGTCTGAAATGGGGTGGTGAAGTGAGCTAAAGAAAGATGATGGATTCAACCCAGAACTGTGACTGGGGGTGTGTGTCTGAAAAGTTTCAGAGCTCCATCCATCGTCTCCTTGTGTTTGCTTTGTTCGCCCTAAGTTGGCAGGGTATGCCCAGACATGGGTCCCTTGCTCACTTTGATACTGGATTCAAGCTAGCCTGGCTGAAGAGGGGTGTTACCCCGAAACCGGTCCCAGGATGCTTATTTCCGGGCCATGGAAGACATGGCTTGGCAGTTCGGGCTGGACTGTTCCCATGAGGCACAAGGTCAAAACTGATTTGCATAAAGCTGTGTCTGAACTGGGGTAGCGAAGTGAGCTAAAGAATGATGATGGATTCAACCCAGATCTGTGACTGGTGGTGAGTGTCTGAAAAGTTTCAGAGCTCCGTCCATCGTCTCCTTGTGTTTGCTTTGTTCTCCTCGTATGAGTCCGGAATCCACTGGCTTGAATACATTAGGGAGAAATCTACTGCTTTAGCCTGTGCACATATTTTTGAGAATCCAGTGATTATCTGCAAAAAGGACAAAGGGTGAGTCAGGGAATGTTTCTTGTCCTATAGAAGGGCATAGAGGGAGAGTATGGTACTAATGAAACCCACCATCAGAGAATACTGCCGTTTTTCAGACTATGCAGGGGATGGCTTCTTATTTGTAGTTGATTGTGGGTTAATGGGAACGGATGTTGTTGACCCGATTTAGACTAGGTTCTATTAGGTGGCTGTTGTCTTTCCCCCAAGGACAGTTTGCTTGCTCCCTCTGATATATGTATATGCCCGTGTGATAAGACATTTTCCCAGACCCTGCTGCATTTTGAGGCTTTTTGCAAATTTTAGCTCCCACTCACTAAATGGTTTCTATTAGCTATGCTTCCAAAATTCAAGTTTAGCGAATATAGAGTGGCACTGATTCTGCAGCAGTTAGATTGTCCCATTGCATGTAATGCAGTAGGCTCCTATTTAAAATGTGCACTGTAATTGCATCAATCAATGATGTTTTAATGATGTGGTTTTATAGCTTTTCTATTTTTATGATGCCAGCTCTTATATTGTGTCTGGGTTTTTACATAACTTTTTGTATGTTTTTGTTGCTCTTGTTTTAACTATTTCTGAATTCATTTTTGGATCATGTTGTGTCCTTTATGAGACTCTCTTTATGAGATCGAAATAAGAATTTGAATTGAATTGAATTGAAATATGTTTTTTTATTTATGAAAATGTATTTTTGATGCATTATTTTTGATTCTAATATTGACAACCTTATATCAAACTGGCATATATCACACCATTATAGATCCTTTCAAACATGATTTCACTTGCACAGACAGACTTCAGAGAAGCTAACATTAGAGCCACTTATGTACTATAACAACATAGACAAAACAAACAGGCAGTCTTGGAATCAAGCATACTGTATAACTCATAATAACTTCTAAATTTAATAGTAATTGTTCTTTCCAGGTTATTGATTTTCATTTAAAAAGCAAGCGTTTGGCATATAGTAAGCTAATGTTGGTAAGAAAACAATCCTTCGTTTTTTCCCACTTCACTTGGTTTCAATAAACTGTGTTAAATGCCAGCGATGGGAATTACATACACAAAGAAGAACATTACAGATTGGCTTAAATTAGTGTTTGAAACAGACTCATTTGGATGAAGAATGAAGCATCACATCAGCATCAATGCATAGAACTAGTGAGACATGTTCTATTTCACAAACGTATTTAGAGGAAATTACTGGCAGTTATTTGTAGAGTGCACACAACGGTGTCTCTAAAAGTGACTTTAGGTGCACACAATAGCTCACAGATAACTTCAGTGTGTGTGTGTGAGCATGTGCGTGTGTGTATATGTATGCATATAGTCACTTAAAACAGCAAAGTTAAAAAAGTTAGTTATCGATATAAGGTAAAAACTAATGTTTAAAAAACAAAAAAAATCTGAAATTCACCAGTTGTAGTTTACTGAGCTAACCATTATTTGCACCCTTCCCATGCATCGCGTATGACCGTGTACATCACATTACTCATGATGACATGTGAGATGAATCATTGAAAACATTATTAATGACATAAATGATGAGGCAGGGCCCAACAGGGTTGGTGGACTTGAGGTAATTCTCATGTTACACCTGTGGCCAATTATTTACTCACCTCAATAATATTGCCCTGCTAAAGACTTCACATGACCCACAATTTTGTGAAGACACCTTCTGTATGGACAATGCTCTGTAGTTTAGTAAAATCCACTTCACACATTCTTGAAATGGGCTATACGGCATACTAGAAAACTAAGGCACTCGGAGAAGAGGAACTTCTCCTGCGCCGCAAGGGCAGAGAGGGAATCTCTGGTGGGAGTACGTCCTCCATGCTAGACACTATTCCTCAGAAAGTACCCCACAGCCTTGTAAATCACGTTCACAGGCCTCTGAAACTAACCCTAATTAGACATGGAAAGATTTGTGGAAGCATTCTAGTTGTTACCCACTAGATTGTGGGGAAGGAAACAGTTCCTTTTGTTAGTATTACCCTCACACACTCTAGTAGTGTCATGCTTCATCATTGGGTCACCCTGACTCCTAAAGGTCAGGGTGGGCTCAACCATATTCCAGGGAGCTCTTGAGAAGATGTAGTCAAGGGGTTTTAAAGATTTATAAATCCTCAGACAGATCCCAGTATCCCTTTATTAGTGGAACTGTCGGGGATATTAAAATACAAAAATGGGGGGTCAATTGGAGTTTTATGGTCCTATGACCCTATGGCACTAGGGTCATAGGACCATAAAACTCCAATCGACCCCCCCCCCCTATTTTGGGGGTCCCTGGAATATGAGTTGAGCCCACCCTGACCCTTAGGAGTCAGGGTGACCCAATGATGAAGCATGACACTTCTAGAGGTGTGAGGGTAATACTAACAAATGAACTGTTTCCTTCCCCACAATCTAGTGGGTAACAACTAGAATGCTTCCACAAATCTTCCCATGTCTAATTAGGGTTAGTTTCAGAGGCCTATGAATGTGATTTACAAGGCTGTGTGGTACTTTCTGTGGAATACTATACGGCATACAACATTAGAGCCATGCTTACAACACCAACATGAGATAATCTTCTTCATAGTGGGGCACCCCTCCATTCTCACATTATTCAATCATCTGTAATACAGCGAAATGCCTCAAAATCTTTAGTGAAGTTCTGGAAATATCATGCACAGCTTGTGCAATTTGTCTATACCACTGTATTACAACTATTAAACATGGGTATGTGCCTTCATATCCACTAGTGGTTATCATATTTACTAGTGGGTAATGTATCAGCAACAGCAGCCATCGGCATTGGATTTTGTCACCAATTTTTTAGAACAGGGTTTGGCTTTGAGCTTCAACCTCCTTTCAAATATACCTCTGCAACCCACTTCAGGTGCACTCAGCCTTTGCCTTTTTAATAAGGAATACTTCTTCCATCCTCAAATTTTAGTGGTTTGTAAAAAATGCACCAAACAACATTTAAAATGCACAATTACACTTGTATTTAGTGCCTATGCTATTTCCATGCTATCAACTCGCACATTTACACTCAGTAACTCTATGCTGTATATGACTATGGTTTTATTACTGATGTCGTCCATGATGTCAACATTCACTTCAATTGGGATGTCAGTGATGTCATAAATTATGTGATATAACATGTCACGAGTCATGTAATATTTGAAGTTATAAGTAGTGCATGGTGAGGGTGTAAACAGTAGTTAGCTCAGTAAGATATAACTGATGAATTTCAGAAATTGTGATAACACAGCTGCATAAAGCTCCCAACATGCTCCATGTCTTACGAGTGCTTTTGGGTTGGGAGTGGGGGCACTGTGGCAGGTAGGCAGGGCAGGTCACTGATAGCCATTTTGCTGAGGAAATTAGCTGATGCTGTTGCTTTGCAATATGCTGCGGTATGCTGTTGCCCCAGAATGGGGATGAAAGGAGTGGAGAGAGACATCTGTGCTGCTGGAGCCAGTGGTGCAGTTGAAATGAGGGAGCACGACTAGGAGGAGACAAATCAAGGAGAGTCGGGCTGAAATGCTGAGACAGACTCAGACACAGTGGCATAGGCAAGCATCTGCACCCATTGCCATGGGGAGGAGCCGATGTGCAGCAGGTTGGCAGGATGGTAGGGAGCTAAAAGCTGTGCAAAGATTATGGTGCAAGTAAGTGGAAATATGCCTTTTCACCTTCCTACAGATTAATGTATTTAAAGTACAGCAGTTCACCTGTTGAAGCTCAATGAGCCCAATGACCATATTTTGTCATTCACATGGATTAGATGGTAGTAGCAAGCAAAAGTGAGGCTGACCGGTTGTGATTTTTGTCACTACAATGGATCTGAAGCAAGGACCAAGGAGCAAGAGGTTGAGAATCTTTGAGTGGTGTATCAGGTACAATCGCTAAGGGTAGATGGTCCACTTAGTAGTAGAGCGGCTTGTGGCCATCCTGGGATTCCCTGCGTGCTCCATCCGGCATCTCTTCATATGTATCTATGATCTGCCTTGTCGGCAAAAAATACAAGCTCTCTCTGCGAAGCCCCAGCAACAAATAGACTTCCCATAAAGGTGATTAAGGGATCAAATATCGAATGACTGCAGCAGCTAAAGCACTACCAAATTTGACAACTTTAACCATATTTTCATGTCAAAAACGTTTGCCATCCAATGAAGAGCCCTTGGGTGACAAGAACACCTTGCAGCTGTACTGGAGACATACCTGATTGCAGAGCTCATCACAACAATTGATGGTAGACCAGAATAACCAGAACATTGAGTGCTCCGATAACAGTAGAGCAGCAGACTCAAGAGCCAGTATTCTATTAATATCAATGGTGGAATAGCCAGAAGCATAGCACTCAGCTTCTATAGTACAACAGATGATCTTGGAAGATGCAATGCCTGCCCAGTTGCCACCAGCCTCACTCTAGAACCAACATGCCCAATTTTTTCACACCTCGCAAGGCCACCTTCTTCAGATCAAGTGCCATCAAGGCATACCTATACCGACTGCAGCCTTCTTAGTTCATTCCAAAACAAGGTAGTATCACTTAATAGCACTTCACCTAATCATAGTTGCTTTGATGAGACTCAAAGGTTAGACCTCAATGTCAGGTAGCCAGATATTTTTCATGTGGAGAACTCCAATTTGCAAATGCTCCTTGCATCATGGGTAAGGTCATTTCAACCGATGCTATCACATAAAGATGTGCTCGCTGCTCCACCTACTTCTCTGCTCCCCTTTCCATTGATAGCCCACGTACTCCAGCCAATTTTGGGAGAAAAATCATGAAATGAGAACTGCCCAAAACAAAGCCCACAAGGAAATTAGTGAGTAACTAAGTGTCATAAATAAGTGCTTGACTCAATTTAACAATCACATGGTGCAAGCTGAGCAGAGGATATCTGACCTCAAGGATAACTGTAAGAACCTTGACAATCTCACATTGAGATCTAAAGCTGATCAAACCTATGCTTTTTGAGCATGCCTGAGGGCTGTGATGATTTCCAAAATGCAGTAAATCTAATAACTGCTTTAATTCAGACATATGCTATCGTCGAGCTGTCAGTGAAAGATAAAGATCATAGTAGGTGGTAAATACGAGTTTGACTGTCCATCACACCTCCGAACCCGTGGTGGCAGTCAGTAGACTGCCAGACTGGCAGTACACCCACCATATTATGATTACGGCGGTGGGACTGCCACTGGCCCAATGCAACCACTGGGGATCAAGGATCCCACGGCGGTGGCGCCGCGGTAGAAGGCCTTAATATGCTGGCGATAACACTGCTGCACCGCCGAACATATTAGGAGTTTCCGCACCTTCAACGTTTTCATGGCGGTGAGGCTGCCATAAAAACTATGGCAGTGAGGAAACAAAGGGGGCCCTACAGGGCCCCCTGTTTCCTCAGGGCCATGGGGTGCCTGCAGAGGGCACATGTTGTGACTCCTATGTGCATTCACCCTGTTTCCTGCACAGCATGGATTGCGCAGTTCATGCCGTGCAGGAACGGCCTTTGGCACTCCTATTGCAGTGCCTTTTTAATGGACACTGACGCGGGACCGCCATAGCTGTGCCTGCCAGACACGAGGAAACTTGTAATCTGGCGGGCGTTGTCAGTACGGCTTTGGCGGTGTTGGAGCGGGGCACCGGCATGGCGGCCCATTGCCACACTGCCAAAGTCGTAATTAGGCCCTTACTATTATGCATGAACATAGAGCTCCTAGCTCTTTGACCCCCAATGCGAAATACCCTTGAATGACTTAGGTTAATTTTCTGAATTATCCTGTTAAGGAGCAGATGCTTACCAAAGAGCTGCGAGCAAAGTTTTTCAAACTTCAGATAATTGTTCTTTTCAGTTCTTCTTTGACATATCAGTAACCACTGCTCATAGGTGTAAACAATGTAAAATTATGTCCAATTTGAAGAAGAAAGCAGGCACTCAGCCGGCCTGGTTCAGTAGTCAAATATGAGGGTTATCCATAATGGACGAGTTCAAGTTTCTTCTCCAGTACCAGAAACCACTGAATTTCTTGAGCATATAAGTACCACCAGAATCGAGAACTTGTAGCTGTTTTCTGATCATCTTTTACTTCTAACAGTTCATTTTACGCCACTCTATGTATGTAATAAATTGTCTCCTCCAAACCTAAAGACTGAAAATTCACCTTTGACACATATATATATATATTTATATATATATATATATATATATATATATATATATATATATATATATAGTGCCGCTGTACCTGACATCCGTGAGGAGGACGCCAGAAGGACAATATATATATATATATATATATATATATATATATATATTCACTGAAAAAACCATAGGTTTTAGGGACAGTTATAGTTAGTTGGACATTGCACTCGTACAAAACCCGTGAAATTCCCCGTTATAGTTAGTTCAGGTAACTATAACTCGCGCCCCGCAATGCACTGCTGATGACGTCACATATTACATCACTCATGACATGGTCAGTGACATCACTGATGACATCACTCATGACATCTCAAATGACATCACTGATGACATCATCCAGTGACTGTGTGTTTCTGTAAAGTTTAAATATGTTTAATATATATAGGGAAAGGCGTATTGAAGAATGAGTGGGTGTATAAGTGTCTGAATGGATGATTTAGTAGGTGTGTGACTAACTCTATAAGTGAGTGATTAAACGTATCTTACTGAATGCATGGGTTAGTGACTAAACTGGGTGAATGTCTGTATCCGTCTGTCTGTTGCTGTGTAAGTGGCTGCATGGGTTTGTGAATAGCTACATGAGTGTCTATATGAGTTATTGATTGGTTGTCTGAGTATCTGTATGGGTGCCTGAGTGTTTGTGTGGGTGGGGTGTGTGCGACTCTGTGCATAGATGTGTGAGTGGGTGATTCACTGGGTGGATGGTTTCAAGAGTGCATCTGTGATAGACTGTATGGGTGGGTAAGTGTGTGTAAGAGTGTGTTAGTGAGTGAATGTATGTCCCAGTGGTACATGTGTGAGCAACTACATATGTGAAAGGCAGTATATATGTGTGTTGGAGTATATAAATAGCTATAAGCGAGAGTGTGTGATTGTGAGAGTGACTGTATGGATGAGTGTGTGCTTGTATCAGAGATTGTATAAGAGCGTAAGAATGTGCTAGTATTTGTATGAGTAAGTGAGCTGGTGTGTGTATAACTGTATAGGTGAGTAAATGCGTGTGTGCTTTATTTTTTGCATGACTGACTAGGTGTGTGAGTACGCTCAGCCCTCCACAGGACTTGGTCGCCCCACTCACTGCTGCCGCTCCTGCCTGCCTTGCCGCCTCCTGCCGGAGATTCCTTCGCTCGCTGCCCGCTGCTCCTGGGACTTCCCGCTGCCCGCTGCTCCTGGGACTTCGCGCCACTGCCTCCCTGCGGCCCCGCCCCCCCGTGATTCCATTCGCCACCCCGCTCCCGCCACCCAGCTGCTCCTCCCTACAGGCTCCTTACTTAAGGGGACCGTAGGAGACCACAGAGTGTGACCGCTCAGCCCTCCACAGGACTTGGTCGCCCCACTCACTGCTGCCGCTCCTGCCTGCCTTGCCGCCTCCTGCCGGAGATTCCTTCGCTCGCTGCCCGCTGCTCCTGGGACTTCCCGCTGCCCGCTGCTTCTGGGACTTCCCGCCACTGCCTCCCTGCGGCCCCGCCCCCCCGTGATTCCATTCGCCGCCCCGCTCCCGCCACCCAGTTGCTCCTCCCTACAGGCTGCTTACTTATGACGCCCCCTGAGCGACCGCGCAGCGGCCGCGCGCAGCGGGAGCACCGACGGAGCGCCGAAGGTGCGCCAAAGGTAAGCCCGTCTGCGCCCGTCCGCGCCTGGCCCGCGCCCAGCGCCAGGACCCCTGGATCCCACCGATGCAACACTACTCGACGGACCTACGACGCCGCCACCCTCACCGCACTCAATGCCAGCCGGAACCCTGCCTGCTACCGAGCCTCACCGAGACGCACCCACAGACCCTTCACCTGCCAAGCCTGCCGATTCACCTGCCCCCGGACGTGCACCACCTCCGCCAAGTCAAGCACCAGCAGCAACCACCTGAAATGCATCCTGTTGAACACCCGCTCCGTCCACAGGCACGCCGTGGAACTCTGGGACCTGCTCGACGCAACAGCACCGGACGTCGCCTTCCTCACCGAAACCTGGATGAACGCCTCCTCAGCGCCCGACATCGCCATAGCCATCCCGGACGGATACAAGATCACCCGGAGGGACCGCGTCAACCAGACGGGAGGAGGCATCGCCATCGTACACAAGAACACCATCCGCATCTCGACTAACTCCGACGAGACCTTCACCGCCGCCGAACACCTACACTTCCAGATACACACTGACCCCAAGACCACCCTCCGAGGCACCCTCATCTACAGACCCCCGGGACCACGCACACTATTCAGTGAAGACATCGCAGACTTCATCAGCCCGCACGCCATGCCCTCCGCCGACTACATCCTCCTAGGGGACCTCAACTTCCACCTGGAGAACAACAACGACAGAAACACCACCGCCCTGCTGGACAAACTCGCCAACCTCGGACTCAAGCAACTGGTGAACACACCCACCCACTACGCCGGCCACACGCTTGACCCCGTCTTCTCTTCCAGCAAACACATCTCCTTCAGCCACGCCACCGGACTCCACTGGACCGACCACAGCTGCGTCCACTTCAGCTTCAGAAAGACTGCGACCCACCACCACCCGCAACAGGCTCCCCGCCGGAGCTGGAGCAAGATCACCGCCGAGCAGCTCACCGCCTCCCTCAGCCAGAACACACCCACCAACACAACGGACCCAAACGAAGCAGCCAGCAACCTCGCCAAGTGGCTGACCGCCTGCGCCGACGACCTCGCACCACTAAAAAACCCTCCCAGCAGACCCGGAAGCAAGAAAACCCCTTGGTTCACCAACGAACTCAAGGAATCCAAGAAGAACTGCCGCACTCTCGAGAAAGCCTGGCGACTCGACCAGACCACAGACAACAGGACCGCCCTCAAGCACGCCACCCGCAAACACCACCAGCTGATCCGTGCCACCAAGAAGTCAGCACTCAAAGAACGACTGGACAACAACGCCCACGACAGCAAGGAACTTTTCAGCATCGTCAAAGAGTTCTCCAACCCCAGCGCCGGAAACAACGACATCACCCCCTCGCAAGACCTCTGCAACTCACTCGCCGCGTTCTTCCACTGCAAGATCACCGACATACATAACAGCTTCGACGCACAGACCACGCACCCTACCGCCGAACCAACGCCCGCCACCACCACCCTCTGCAACTGGACCCCGATCAGCACCGAAGACACCACCCGCACGATGAACTCCATCCACTCCGGATCACCAACCGACCCCTGCCCACACCACGTCTTCAACAAAGCCGACGCCACCATCGCACCCCATCTCCGGGACATCATCAACTCCTCCTTCCACTCCGCCACCTTCCCGGAGAGCTGGAAGCACGCCGAGCTTACCGCCCTCCTGAAGAAACCAACGGCGGACCCCACCGACCTCAAGAACTACCGTCCCATCTCGCTCCTTCCGTTTCCGGCCAAAGTCATCGAGAAGACCGTCAACAGACAGCTTGCCGCCTTCCTCGAGACGAATGGATCCCTCGACCCCTCGCAGTCCGGGTTTCGGGCCAACCACAGCACCGAGACCGCCCTTATCGCAGCCACCGACGACATCAGAACCCTAACCGACAACGGGGAAACAGCAGCCCTCATCCTCTTGGACCTCTCCGCGGCGTTCGACACCGTCTGCCACCGCACCCTAGTGAAGCGCCTCAGCAACATCGGAATCCGAGAGAAAGCACTGGAATGGATCATCTCGTTCCTCGCCGGAAGAACCCAGAGAGTCCGCCTCCCCCGTTCAGATCCGAGGCCACCGAAGTCATCTGCGGCGTTCCACAAGGATCTTCACTCAGTCCAACCCTCTTCAACGTCTACATGAGCCCCCTCGCAGCCATCGCACGCCAACACAACCTCAACATCATCTCCTACGCCGACGACACCCAGCTGATCCTCTCCCTCACCAATGACCCCACCACCGCCAGAGCCAACCTACACGACGGGATGAGAGACGTCGCCGACTGGATGAGGAACAGCCGCCTTAAACTGAACTCAGACAAGACGGAAGTCCTCATCCTGGGCTCATCACCTTCCGCCTGGGACGACTCTTGGTGGCCCCCGGCCCTGGGCACCGCACCCAAGCCAACGGACCACGCACGCAACCTGGGCTTCATCCTGGACTCCTCCCTGTCGATGACCAGACAAGTCAACGCCGTCTCATTTTCATGCTTCAACACCCTGCGCATGCTCCGCAAGATCTTCAGATGGATCCCCACTGAAACCAGGAAGACCGTCACCCAGGCACTCGTCACCAGCCGACTGGACTATGGGAACACCCTCTACGCCGGAACCACAGCCAAACTTCAAAAAGACTCCAGCGCATCCAGAACGCCTCCGCACGACTCATCCTGGACATCCCCCGACACAGCCACATCACCGGACACCTGAAAGACCTGCACTGGCTCCCCGTCAGCAAGAGAATCACGTTCAGACTCCTCACCCACGCACACAAGGCCCTCCATGACCTGGGCCCCAAGTACCTCAACGACCGCATGACCTTCTACACGCCCACCCGCCAGCTACGATCAACCAGCCACGCCCTCGCCACCGTACCACGCATCCGCAGAGCCACCGCCGGAGGAAGATCCTTCTCCTACCTGGCAGCCAAGACCTGGAACTCCCTCCCCACTCACCTTCGGCGAACCCAGGACCATCTCTCCTTCAGGAAGCAGCTCAAGACCTGGCTGTTCGAGCAGTAACTTACCCCTTCCCCCAGCGCCTTGAGACCCTCCCGGGTGAGTAGCGCGCTCTATAAATGCCGTGATTGATTGATTGATTGAGTGGCGGTATGTGAGTGTTTATATAGGTGTATGAGTGCATATAATAGTCCTGTACTGAGTGACTATAAGTATGAGTGACTGTACGGGTGAGTGAGTAGATGTGTGTGTGTAGACCTAAGAATCAGTGAGTGTGTATATAGTAATTGGTGTTGGAGTGTCTATGGTTTTGACAATGGCAGTCTGTAATTTACAGTGGGTGTATCAAAAGTTATATTAGGGTGTGAGAAGATGCATCAAATTATCACATGGATGATGTCATCAGTGATGTCATCAGTGATGTCATTTGAGATGTCATCAGTGATGTCATCAGTGATGTCACTGACCATGTCATGAGTGATGTAATATGTGACGTCATCAGCAGTGCATTGCGGGTGCGCGAGTTATAGTTACCTGAACTAACTATAACGGGGAATTTCATGGGTTTTGTACGAGTGCAATGTCCAACTAACTATAACTGTCCCTAAAACCTATGGTTTTTTCAGTGAATTTGTAAGGTTTTTTAAATGCTAATTTCTACCTATAACGTGCCTGAAACCTATGGTTTTTTCAGTGAATTTCAAAGGTTTTTTAAATGCTAATTCCTAACTATAACATGTCTGAAACCTATGGCTTTTTTCAGTGAATTTCAAAGGTTTTGTAAATGACAATTTTTAAATGTATTAATTGTTATATTTATTTTTTTGATACTGATTTACTACATTTTTTTAAACTTTTTATTTTTCGATATTTTATTTTTTAAATACATTGTAATTACATTATACATTACATTACAAAATATACTTTCTCAGAATGAATTACTTTAGTTTAAATACTTTGCAAATAGGCAAAAAACTTTTAAGTACAGTAGTTACAGTTGTTGCAATGGGCAACACAATTTCAAACACAATGCAACATTGAGCTCAATGTGAATTTCAAGTTAAATGCAATTAGTTACTTTATGGATTACTTTTTCTAACCACAGGACTGGATCCTAGATTCAGTCCTGGGACATCTCCTGTAAACAGTTGAGTAAAAGCGTTTTGGTTACAGTAGTGATTTTTAAGGAATATTATTGTATTTTAAAAGTTGACACTTAGAAACTTTTTCACATAGAATCACCAATGTTATCCTATGGGAGGAAATTCACTTAGCAGGTAAGTAGTGTTATCGTTACTTTTCTTACTCAGTGGTGGATCCTGTATCCAGCACTGGTGCATCTCCTGTAAACAGTTGAAAGAATGCGTTTAAGTCATACAGGCGATTTTTAAGGAATATTTGTAGTTTGTGAAAATCGACACTTTGAAACTTTTCTGCTGAAAACCAGACAATGGATTCCTATGGAAGGAAATACAAGTTACTGGTAAGTACGGTTAGAATTACTTTTCAGGGTCAGTGCTGGGCTAAAAGATGCAGCACTGGGTTCTCTCCTGATAACAGGTGAGTAAATCGGAATTAGTAGTTCGGCTGATTTTAGAGGAATATTATAAAGTTCCAAAACTCCACACTTAGAAGAATTTCCAAGTGAAACCAGTCAATGTTAGCCTATGGAAGGAAATTCAAGTTACTGGTAAGTACGGTTAGAATTACTTTTCAAGGTCAGTGCTGGGCTAAAAGATGCAGCACTGGGTTCTCTCCTGATAACAGGTGAGTAAATCGGAATTCATAGTTCGGCTGATTTTAGAGGAATATTATAAAGTTCCAAAACTCCACACTTAGAAGAATTTCCAAGTGAAACCAGTCAATGTTAGCCTATGGAAGGAAATTCAAGTTACTGGTAAGTACGGTTAAAATTACTTTTCAGGATCAATACAGGGCTCAAAGATGCAGCACTGAGGTCTCTCATGAAAACAGGTGAGTAAATCGGAATTCGTAGTTCTGCTGATTTTAGAGGAATATTTGTATGTTTCAAAAATCGACACTTAGAAACTTTTTCAGCAAAAAGCAGGCAATGATATCCTATGGAAGGAAATTCAAGTTACTGGTAAGTACGGTTAAAATTACTTTTCATGATCAATACTGGGCTCAAAGATGCAGCACTGAGGTCTCTCCTGATAACAGGTGAGTAAATCGCAATTCGTAGTTCGGCTCATTTTAGAGGAATATTTGCACAATGGTGAAGGAAGGGGGTGGGGCCTGAGGTGACATGTCTGCAAACACGCCCTGTGGCGAGTTTTAAATTGGAGAATTAATTCCTCCTCAATCCCGAGGGTCCCTAGGGGCCAACTAGCCCACCAGATACCTCCAGTATGCGCCAGAGAGCTGCATTGCAGAAAGGTGTTCAGAGGCCACGCACCTTTTTACAACACTCTGCAACGCAGCTCCGTGGCGCTTACTGGAGGTAACTGGTGGGCTAGTTGGCCCCCAGGGACCCTCAGGATTGAAGGGGATTTAATTCCCCATCTTAAAACGTGCCACCGGGCCTGTTTGCACACATGTCACCTCAGGCCCCGCCCCCTCCCTTCACCACTGTGCAAACGCGCCCGTGGCGCGTTTTAAGTCGGGGATTAACTCCCCTTGAATCCTGAGGGTCCCTGGGGTGCAACTAGCCCACCAGCTACCTCCATTAAGCGCCACAGAGCTGCGTTGCAGAGAGGTGTAAAAGGGGCGTGGCCTCAGAACACCTCTCTGCAACGTAGCCCCTGGCGCATACTGGAGGTTCCTGGTGGGCTAGTTGGCCCCCAGGGACCCCCAGTATTCAAGGGGAATTCGTTCCCCGTCTGCAAACGCGCCAGGGGCCCGTTTGCAGATTTTTTTTTTTTTTTTTTTTTTAAAAGGGGGCTGTGTGGCCCCCCTTCTTTGTAATTATTTTGGGCCCTGGGGACCCCATCCCCCAGGGCCTGACCCCCTTTTATTATTTTTTTTTTTTTAAATGTACGGGAAGGGGACCGCGTGGGCCCCCCTCCAGTGGCCAATTTTGACCCGGGGACCCCATCCCAGGGTCATTGCCACCTTATTTTTTTAAATTTTCATGGAGGGGGCTGCGTGGCCCCCCTCCTCAGGCCTCCTTTGCCCCGGGGACCCCATCCCCCGGGGCAGGCCTTTATTTATTTTTTTATTTTTTGGGGGGAGGGGGCCGCGTGGCCCCTCCCGGGCCACTACTTGCCCCGGGTATCCCATCCCCGGGGCTGGCCCTCTCCGTTGGGGACTGTGGGGGGGTCCCCAATCCCCCCACGGTCCCGCCGGCTCCCCGCGTCCCTGGGCGCCGGCATTGCTTTTCCACATGGGGAGCTGCTAAGATGCAGCTCCCCGTGTGGAAAAGCAATCATATTTGGTTTTTGGAAGAGAGAGCAGGTTTCCTGCTCTCTCTTCCAAAAACCAAAGCAGTTTGCTATGGCAGGACGGGAGCCTCCCGTCCTGCCATAGCAAACTACAGTGTCCCGGGGGTAGGCACCCCGGGACACTGCAGGAGCTGGCCCTGGGGGTGGCGGTCCCCAGGGCCATCACAGGCTCCAGGAGGGGGCCGCGCGGCCCCCTCCCTTGATATGCACAGCCCCGGGGAGGTGGTGGTCCCCGGGCTTCGGGGTCCAAAACGGACCCCCATTTTAAATTTGTTAGTGCCCCGGGGAGGTGGCGGTCCCGGGCGTGTGGGGGACTGGAGCCCCCCCACACAGGTCATAAAAATAAAAAAAAAGAAGCCCCAGAGGGTTGCGGTCCCCGGGGCTGCGGGAGGGCTGAGAGCGGTCCCGCACCATTTTTTAAATAAAGCCCCGGGGGGTGGTGGTCCCTGGGGCTTGGGGGGCCTTAGAGGGCCCCCCATAGAAGCTAAACCCACCCCCGCATGCCCCCGGGACTTGGGCCACCCGGGGGCAAATTAGCATCGAAACGCGGGAGACCGCGCTTCGATTTTTTTTTTTTATCGGCGGGATCCGCGCACCCTAAGCGCATCCCGCCGATTTTTTTTTTAAATGCTTTTTTCTGCCCAGGGGGTCCTTGTGGGACCCCCTGAGCAGACCTAGGGGGTCAGGGTGTTTCTACCCTGCCCCCTTTGTGCGTTTTGCACACTTGTTTCTTGTGGGTTTTTTTTAATCGGCGGGATCCGTGCACCCTAAGCACATCCCGCCGTTTAAAAAAAATAAAAAATGCTTTTTTCTGCCCAGGGGGTCCTTGTGGGACCCCCTGAGCAGACCTAGGGGGTCAAGGTGTTTCTACCCTGCCCCCTTTTTGCGCTTTGTGCACTTGTTTCTGTCCTCTACCGAGGGACAAAATGGCTGCCAACACTTCCTGATTTGGAGTGTTGACAGCCACTTCACAGCCAATTAGCATGCAGCTCGTGATCGGGAGGGTACGCGGACCCTACTCGGCCATAGATATATATGTGACTTTACTTTTGATTTTCTCAGGAACTACTGAACGGATTTACACCATTTAAGCAAAAGGCACGACACTGAAACAAGGGCTACCTCTTTGCCAAATTTGGTGTAATTCCGTTCAGCAGTTCGGGCTGTAGCTGCGACTAAAGGTTCCTATGGAAAAATGAATGGGGAAAACGCGTTTTGGGATGCCCCTTTTTTCTCGGCCCCCGCTTGACGAATCACCCCGAGACTTTCAGGATAGGAGCAGACCGGAACGCCCCAACAAGTTGGAAACTTTCGCGAAGATTCGTCAACCGGCGTCAAGGTTATTTCAAATAGAATGTTGCAGATTTCCTATGGAAAATAGGTCCTAACTATAACTATCTACTGGCGACCGCAAGTAGATAATATATATATATATATATATATATATATATATATATATATATATATATATATATATATATATATTCACTGAAAAAACCATAGGTTTTAGGGACAGTTATAGTTAGTTGGACATTGCACTCGTACAAAACCCGTGAAATTCCCCTGTTATAGTTAGTTCAGCTAACTATAACTCGCGCCCCCGCAATGCACTGCTGATGACGTCACATATTACATCACTCATAACATGGTCAGTGACATCACTGATGACATCACTGATGAAGCTCAAATTGTCAGGATTTCACGGACCTAGTGCGCCTGCCTAGGAGAGAATAAACTACATTTCCCAGGAGGCTGGTGGTTGGGAGGAGTCAGAGTCCTTAAAACGTTGTTGTACGCACACGGAGGTGTGCGTAATTCTGGAGTGCAGACCTCCTTGGAGCGGGAGACGCGGAAGCAAGAAGCAGTGTTGGCGCTAGCTCGGCTGAGCTAGGATCCTGCATATTTCCCGAGGACTCGGGGTTTCGAGGGCGCCCACACAGGACTGGGTAAGTGTTGGCGTCCTGTGTCTATACTCGGAGGAGTTCTCCGTGGTTCTGACGGCGTTTCTCCGGATGGTGAACGCACGTTGAGAACGAAGAGAGCCAGCAGCGGTTATGATACCGCGGATTAGGGTTGAAAGTGCTTTAATGTAGACGGCCTTCGCAACGGACAGTGAAGGCGAGTCACATGACTAGGAGCTTTAGTAGAGATTAAAAGTCTCTTTTCTGTTTATAGTGGCCTTTTGCCCATACTGTGACCTTTCTTTTGGTGCTGCCAATTGCGGTGAGGAAACCGCTGTTTATTCATTTTTGTAGGGAAACGCGACATTGGGGATTCCTACGTCAGTTCTACCCACGAGGAATATTTATCTATTTTTTCCACTGGAGTTCATAAGACTCAAAAGGGCTGAAGGATTACAGCTTCAATTGTGTGTATGGATTTTTGTTTTCTTTGTTCTAAAAAACGGACTCACACATAACCGGTGAGTCTGTTAGGGGTATGGGAGACAAGTACAGTTGTTACTTTTGGACTCATATCTATATATAGCTGTGCCATGGTACGAGTTGTGAATGAAAGTAGTTAACACTTGTTCTATATTATAGGATACCGTCAAAACAAGAACTGGATGATATGTTTATGGAGAGGTGACTTGATGTTCCATGCACGTGTGCCTAAGGTAGTTAACGGCTGTAGTGAGACCTTAAAAGAGTAGTCATGTATACCTATGTGTGTATTGATACCTGTTGTTTTTTCTTATAGGTTCCCTACCCTTCCCTTTCCCTCACTTGATTGCCCTAACGCTCTGTAACCTTATATTCAGAGATTGGGGAAATCAAGGGGTGGACCCCTTATAGCATCATCCGGATCCTGAGGAGTATAAGACCTGACACAAATGACATCACTGATGACATCACTGATGACATCATCCATGTGATAATTTCATGCATCTTCTCACACCCTAATATAACTTTTGATACACCCACTCTAAATTACAGACTGCCATTCTCAAAACCATACACACTCCAATACCAATAACTACATACCCACTCACTGATTCTTAGGTCTACACACACACATCTACTCACTCACCCGTACAGTCACTCATACTTACAGTCACTCAGTACAGGACTATGATATGCACTCATACACCTATATAAATACTCACACACCGCCACTCATCCATAGAGGTACTCAAACACCTAGTCAGTCATGCAAAACATTAATCACACACCCATTTACTCACCTATACAGTTATACACACACCAGCTCACTTACCCATACAAATACTAGCACATTCTTACGCTCTTATACAATAACTGATACAAGCACACACGCATCCATATAGCCACTCTCACAATCACACACTCTCGCTTATAGCCATTTAAATACTCTAACACACATATATACTGCCTTTTACATATGTAGTTACTCGCACATGTACCACTGAGATATACATTCACTCACTAACCCACCCATACACACACTCACCCACCCAAGCAGTCCATCACATATGCACTCTTGAAATCATGCACCCAGTGAATCACCCACTCACTCATCTATGTACAGAGTCACACACACCCCACCTACACAAACACTCAGGCAGCCATACAGATACTCAGAGAACCAATCAATAACCCATATAGACACTCATGTAGCTATTCGCAAATCCATGCATCCACTTACACACCAACAAACAGACAGATACAGACATTCACACAGTTTAGTCACTAACCCATGCATTCAGTAAGATACGTTTAATCACTCACTTGTAGAGTCAGTCACGCACATACTAAATCATCCATTCAGACACTTATACACCCACTCATTCTTCAATACGCCTTTCCCTATATATATTAAACATATTTAAACTTTACAGAAACACACAGTCACTGGATGATGTCATCAGTGATGTCATTTGAGATGTTATGAGTGATGTAATATGTGACGTCATCAGCAGTGCATTGCAGGGGTGCGAGTTATAGTTAGCTGAACTAACTATAACGGGGGAATTTCATGGGTTTTGTACGAGTGCAATGTCCAACTAACTATAACTGTCCCTAAAACCTATGGTTTTTTCAGTGAATTTGTAAGGTTTTTTAAATGCTAATTTCTAACTATAACGTGCCTGAAACCTATGGTTTTTTCAGTGAATTTCAAAGGTTTTTCAAATGCTAATTCCTAACTATAACATGTCTGAACCTATGGTTTTTTTCAGTGAATTTCAAAGGTTTTGTAAATGACAATTTTTAAATGTATTAATTGTTATATTTTTTTTATACTGATTTACTACATTTTTTTAAACTATTTATTTTTAGATATTTTATCTTTTAAATTACATTGTAATTACATTATACATTACATTACAAAATATACTTTCTCAGAATGAATTACTTTAGTTTAAATACTTTGCAAATAGGCAATAGACTTTTAAGTACAGTAGTTACAGTTGTTGCAATGGGCAACACAATTTCAAACACAATGCAACATTGAGCTCAATGTGAATTTCTACTTAAATGCAATTAGTTACTTTATGGATTACTTTTCTAACCACAGGACTGGATCCTAGTTTCAGTCCTGGGACATCTCCTGTAAACAGTTGAGTAAAAGCATTTTGGTTACAGTAGTGATTTTTATGGAATATTATTGTATTTTAAAAGTTGACACAGAAACTTTTTCACATAGAATCACCAATGTTATCCTATGGGAGGAAATTCACTTAGCAGGTAAGTAGTGTTATCGTTACTTATTCTTACTCAGTGGTGGATCCTGGATCCAGCACTGGTGCATCTCCTGTAAACAGTTGAAAGAATGCGTTTAAGTCATACAGGCGATTTTTAAGGAATATTTGTAGTTTGTGAAAATCGACACTTTGAAACTTTTCTGCTGAAAACCAGACAATGGATTCCTATGAATTTCCAAGTGAAACCAGTCAATGTTAGCCTATGGAAGGAAATTCAAGTTACTGGTAAGTACGGTTAGAATTACTTTTCAAGGTCAGTGCTGGGCTAAAATATGCAGCACTAGGTTCTCTCCTGATAACAGGTGAGGGGGCGCGTTTGCACACTTGTTATATCAGACCCTGCCCCCTCCCTGCACCACTGTGCAAACGCGGCCCCTGGCGCATTGTAACTTGGGGGATTAAGTCCCCTTGAATCCTGAGGGTCCCTGGGGGCCAACTAGCCCACCAGGTACCTCCAGTAAGCTCCACAGAGCTGCGTTGCAGAGAGGTGGTCTGAGGCTATGCCCCTTTTTACACCACTCTGCAAACGCGGCTTCTGGTGCACTGCTGGTGGGGCGATGAGGTCCTCTTGTGTCCTGAGGACCTCAGGATACAAGTGGACTTCATCCTCCAAACAGCAGTGCGCCAGAAGCCGCGTTTGCAGCGTGGTGTAAAAAGGGGTGTGGCCTCGGAACACCTCTCTGCAACACAGCTCTGTGGCACTTACTGGAGGTACCTGGTGGGCTTGTTGGCCCCCCAGGACCCTCAGGATTCAAGGGGACTTAATAGGGACCCCACAAAATGAGAGAGGCATTGTTATAGAAAATTTCTTTTTTTTCTTTTCTTTCTTCCTCTTTTTTTTATAACAGGTTCAAATCCCACACATGGTGATGATTGACAAGACCAGTTCTTCAAATCCTTGATTTGATAAATTCCTTTATTTACAATAAATACACAGCAGCCAACACGTTTCACCCATGCGGGCTTCTTCAGGGCTAGGCTTCCTGACATCTTGGAAGGGTCGCGTCTTTCCGGTATGGCCGCAAGAAGAGGCGGGCGATTTAACGCATAATATATTCATGTCCCTGAAGGGGTCTAGTCAGTACCGAACAGCACACACTGAATACACTTTTTAAGACTCGACAACCAGGAATTATACAAATTTTAAAGTGGCGACTGAATTGGGCCACAACCTTAAGGATATCTGCCTCATTGGTGTGAACTAGAACACTAGCCCTGAAGAAGCCCGCATGGGTGAAACGCGTTGGCTGCTGTGTATTTATTGTAAATAAAGGAATTTATCAAATCAAGGATTTGAAGAACTGGTCTTGTCTATCATCACCATGTGTGGGATTTGAACCCGTTATAAAAAAAAGAGGAAGAAAGAAAAGAAGAAAAAAAGAAATTTTCTATAACAATGCCTCTCTCATTTTGTGGGTTCTCTTGTGTTATTTGAAACCTTTGTCGGTGGCAAGTTTCGGGAGGTGGGCATTGGTCTAGTGGTATCATATGAATCATTGTTGGAAATTACTACAATAAACACAAGTAGTTGGTGCAGCATCACACACCCTGCCACCGTGTTTGCATTTAGTAGGACTTAATAGGACGTTATAGTTAGACATTAGCATTTAAAAAACCTTTGAAATTCACTGAAAAAACCATAGGTTTTAGGGACGTTATAGTTAGAAATTTGCATTTAAAAAACCTTAGAAATTCACTGAAAAAACCAGAGGTTTCAGGGACGTTATAGTTAGAAATTAGCATTTAAAAAACCTTTGAAATTCACTGAAAAAACCATAGGTTTTAGGGACGTTATAGTTAGAAATTTGCATTTAAAAAACCTTAGAAATTCACTGAAAAAACCACAGGTTTCAGGGACGTTATAGTTAGTTGGACATTTCACTCGTACAAAACCAGAGAAATTCGGACGTTATAGTTAGTAGACATAACTATAACTTGCGCCCCCGCAATGCACTGCTGATGACGTCACATATTACATCACTCAAGACATGGTCAGTGACATCACTGATGACATCACTCATGACATCTCAAATGACATCTCTGTTGTCAGCCGAAACGTGTCCGATGGCGGTCTGATGAAATAAACATTGTTTGATCGCACATGGCGTCGTCTTCCTTGTGTAAAGGATTGTTGTATTGAATTGGATTTCCCTGCAAAATCCGGTGACGACACACCCTTCGGTCTGGTGTACAGCGAGCAAGTGCAGGGAACTAGCGAGGAAGATATATATATATATATATATATATATATATATATATATATCACTCATAAAAGTCTGGTAGTACGGGGCTTAGCCACGCGGCGGTCCTGAACGGATTCCGGGAATCCTCAATACGACCACAACTTTTCTCTCATTCAAGAAAAAGTTCAGGACACTCCAGGATGCTGAATTTCATTTATTGTAGTAAAGCCAGCCTTCTACCAACGCGTTTCACCTTTCGGCTTGTTCATGGTATGGCAAGCATTGTTTCACTTATGTTTTACATACACTCATGTATAAACATAAAAAGTGGACAAGTGCATTACTGGCTCAAAATCTTGGGTGCCATATTATAGTGTTGTCTACCAATCTACGCAAGGCTCGTTTCCCTTTTAAAAAAAAGTGCAAGTGCAAATGTTTACTGTTACTTATAAAGATTACTGATGTCATACATCTTCAAAAATTCATCTCTTGAATTTCCTGCAGATCAAATACAATGCAGGTACAAATATATACTTGTTGCAGTATGTAATGTCAACATTCAATACTGTTGGATTGGGTTTTATGCACAGTAACGATTGAATTGTGAAGGCAGACAGCCACGTCGCTGAACCATTGTTTTCTAAATTCATGAGCAGCATTTTGTAATATCATACCTCGTAATCTCGGAACTCGATATATACAAATAAAGTACAAATACAAATATTTTTTGCTGTCCTTTGGTACAATTGAATTCACATCCGTTGATTCTAGGATCTCATCCTTGTACCACAGCAACAGTTCTGATCAAACTGTCATTCTTGAACAAATGTTTTGCCATGATGTTGTGCCAAAAACATTCACCATGTATCGAAACAACTTGTTGGGACAATTTCAATAGCATCAATATATATCCACATGTGGGAGCCAGTAATGTCACTATCATTGAAATGTTCATATACATGTGTCCTGCCCAAATGGGCATGCAAGAAAACAGTTCTATTAATCTTCATTGTTCTCAATCCCGCCCCAGTGGGCATAGGTACACTCTTCAAAATTGATTCAACCTGTACAGGTAATAACCCTTCACGATCATCGTAACTTAATTGTGAGCCTTGCTACCCAGTTGTAGGGTTGCCTCCAGATAGCATTTGTTCCTGTTTACAAACACGGAAAAGAAAAAATACTGAATAAAATTATATTTACAATTTAAAATACAATTTAATGTAATCACCCTATGGAAAGTAGATCTGTTGCCAAACTCATTCTCAAATATTTTTCTCATTAGTTTTCTCATTAGTTTGGTGCCCTATATTTGTAACCAGCTCATAGTTCAATTAACCCAGATGGATAGCTAACTCTTCACTGGAATTGAGGCCCACAGGCACTAATGTCTCAAAATCAATGCTATATTTAGACTCTATGGGGCATATTCACAAGGACCTACCGCCGATTTCTCTCCACCTTAACCCATCAAAAGTGGAGATTAATTTAACACCCCATTCACAAGCGGGTGCAAACTGCAGACATCGCCAGTATTCCCCCGATAACTGCCCCAAAATTTATCTCCAGGGTGGACACCACCAACTAACCCTAATGAGATGCAGAGTAGGCGTTCCCGTGCAAAAACACACGAAAAAACCACAACACCACTTTCAAAACGAACTGCCAGATCTGCGATGCGAGTCAAAAACGCGCAATAAGCAGCGGTAGCAGCAGGGATTTAACACCTGCATTTTGCTGGTGTTAAGCAGGACGACTACCTGCAGCATGAAAGGGAGCCCAGCCAAGAGCCACATCTGAAGACCCACAGATGCCATGGAGACAATGATCATGCAGCTCCCAGACCCATGAGGGCCACAACACCCACCGCCACCCACCCCAGGCCCGCCACCACCCCCAGGACCCGTCCCGCTCCCCCCGGGAACACCACAGAGGCAGCATACACAAAGACAGCGGACCCACCTGAAACGCACCTGCCGCCCAGACCCAACGCCAGAGGAGGACATTGCCCACTACAGGCCCAAAAGGACAACCATCCCCCGCATCCTGACCCACATCCCCCACCTGCTGACGGTACCAACCCAGCGGACAACTAACATCCCTCCGCAGACAAAGCTGCCGGCTGCGCAGCACATGTCGGCCTCTGGTACCATCCAACCCACAACTGCCAGAGTCGGAGGAGTCACACAGCCAGCCCCATCCAAGGTAATCACACCTGTCCTGGATGCCAACATCAGCCTGGTACCCCAGCACCTCCACTCCACCCACACTGCGCAGGAGCAGCTGGAGACCAAGCAAGGCCCCTACGCCATAGCTGGATTCCCTCACATGTCAGGGCCAATCAACTGCACACATGTACCCCTCATGCCCCCTCCCAACACTGCACACAACTACCACAACAGAAAGCACATGCATCCCATGAATGTGCAGGCAAGAGTGGACCACCCGGGACTCCTCAACAATGTCGTGGCCAACTCCCCAGGCAGAGTGCATGATTCTCACATCTCCCGACAGTCTATCATCACCCAGCGCTCCCAGGATGGCACCCATGGAAATGCAGTGCTCGTTGGTAAGTCCAAAATGAACACACCACACACCTCCAGCCCACAGTCATGCAACTCATGACACTGGCAATGGGCACGCAGCACAACTACATTCAACATGCCACACAACATGTCAACTGACCAGACACAACAACACGACTCCATTGGGAACTTGGCCTTGCCATGCCCACAACCCAGTCACGGCATGGCACCACAGACACACAATAGCAGGATGTGAGGAGAGGCATGGAGCAGACATGTGCGAGAGCGGCAAGTGACTAAGGAATGTGAACCTACCCAATGCCTGGTGTGGCGTGGAGGTGCCAGACAGACCACAGTGTGCAAACCATGGAAATGGCCATGTGGAGATCAACTGCTGGTGCATGGAGTGTAGTGGCCAGTGGACGCTACCATGTCCCCACAGGCTGTGGGGCAGAAGGTGGAAATTTCGCACGTTACGTCCCCCCCTGCATGCGCGGGCGGAGTGGGTTGGACCTGCGTACGCCAGGCCTGTGTAGGGGTGTGAACAAAAAGCCTGTCGCACTGGGTGTGGTTCTCATTTGGAATGGACAACGCATCTGCCAGCCCGCCACGAGTCCTGCGCCGAGCACGGCGGGCCTGCGTCCCTGTGCGCCTGCTGCACCCCGGGCTGCTGGTCCCCAGACCCGTCATGTCTGCCCTAGCGCACCAACGAGGCTCCGCTCACCTGCCTACACCGGCGTGTGTTAAAGAGGGCCCACCATGTGCCGGTGCAAGCTCCAAGCCCCAGTCCCGCGACCTCTGCAGCCTCCGCAGACCATCGCTGGCCCCCCCGACGCTGGCCCACATTACTCCTTTCTCATTGACATACTCCACCGGCGTCCTCTTTGGCCCAGTAGGTCCCACATGTGGAACTGTGTCCTGAGTCTTGAATGGCAGTGACCCCAAGTCCATGGCAGCGGCCACAGCACCAGACTCCCTTCGATCAGTGAAGCATAATTCCGTATCGCATGCCTGCGACACGTGGTGCCACTAACCCTGTTCAACGCAAGCCAGCGACACGTGGTGCCACTAACCCTGTTCAACGCAAGCCGGCGACACGTGGTGCCACTAACCCTGTTCAACGCAAGCCGGCAACACGTGTTGCCACTAACCCTGTTTAACGCAAGCCGGCGACACGTGGTGCCACTAACCCTGTTCAACGCAAGCAGGCGACACATGGTGCCACTAACCCTGTTCAACGCAAGCCGGCGACACGTGGATGAGGACTCAGGCCTACCCTGCGGACCAGTAGGTCCCACATCCAGCACTTAGTCGTGAATCATGAATGGCAGAGTCCACACCAGTGAAAGCACGGAGAGGAGTAAGAGGAAGATGCGGCTCAGTCTGGACGAAAGCCGGATCAGAGTCACGGAGGTGATTGAACACTATCAACAACTGACCTGGTGCCATCAACCCTGTTCACCGCAAGTCCGCGTCCCGTGGTGCCACAGAACCTGAACTACGCAGGCCGGTGGGACCATCCAACCTAAGCCGGCGACACTCGGTGAATGGCCCATGTTGACCGCTGCCTCAGGCCTACACTGCGGTCCAGTAGGTCACACATGTGGAACTGTGTCTTGGGTAATATGTTGAGGAGTCCACACCATTGGACACGCCTCATCGCAGGCGGCATCCCCTAACAGCACTGGTGCAACTAACTCTGTGCGCAATGAGTCATGGGCACTATCTGGTTGGACCTTGGTGGCGTCTGAGTCCATGGCCTGGGGGTTTCTGCATCTTCATCTGGCTGGACCGGACTTGGTGTCCGACATGTGTCTGTTCCATTCATCTCCACCATAGTGACTGTTTCAGCGTGGTTCTGCCCTCTGCATCATGGCCTGGGGGTACACCTTCCACTGTCTACCGAGACACTCCGCGACAAGCCCCTTTGTCATCTACGGAAACCTGCTCTGCACTCGTGACCATGCCCCTGTGCCCCGCAAGTCAGCGGCCCGTGGCGGTATGCCCGTGCAGGACGCTGTGCATCCGGGGCCACTAATTCTGTGCAGCACAAGTCATGGGGCCTTTATGGTTGAATGGTTGTGTCCTTTACGATGTACACTGTTGTCGATTTCTGACTGCATGAGGCAGCCCTTGCTGGCTGGTGTGCACACACCCCACACACATCCAACACAGGTGTCACTCAATATGTGTGCCTGCTAATAAATGTGGCTGGGTGCATGTGCCCGTAGCCATTCACACCATCTGAGCAAGTGTGTCCGTGTGGTCATTGTGTCAGCATGATGGGCACGGGCCTTGCAACATCACAGTGTGCTGTCTTCAGCAGACGATAACATGTCACCTCAGCGTTGGCAGTGACCTTGGACATGTAGCTTCGCCCGCCCCCCCCCCTGCATGCACAAGCGGTGTGTGCTGGTCCGGCGTACGTCAGGTCAGCGCAGGGGTGTGCTGATTCGGCAAGGGGAGCAGGGCGTGGCTCGGACCTGGCCTTGGGCAGGATGTGCGGTAAGTGTGTCTCTGTGTTGGGGTGTTGTCGCCACCAGGGCCACAGTAGTCGATGTTGCAATGTAGCATGCACCAGGAGGGCGGGCTGGCAGGGACGGGGAAATGTAGGAGCGCAAGACCGCTCGGGGTCTTGGCACATGCATGCCAAGTGTTATGTGTATCAGTCCTGCGGCTGCATGAGTCAGTTGCCTAGCCTCATTCGCAGCGCGATCACAGCCAGCCATGGACTGTACACCTGTGTCCACCCTGTCCGGACCATTGGCCTACACTCATGTGGCCGCACACCTTCAAAGGCCAGCATCACGGTGTTGTTGGCATGCCGCTGGACATGCGCGGACAGGCATTACAATGGTGTGCCATAGGATTGCACGTCATACAACCGCATAGCGCACACAAGTGTGGGGGCTCGTGGGAGGGAGGAGCAGCTGTGAGGCAACATAACACACAGTGAGAACGCTCATGTGCCACGTGCTGGGCATATCATCCATGATTCCCAGGGTCACAGACATCCCACCACAACCACGACAGGCCTCTGTACATCTCCTGAATGCATGCAGATGGTGAAGTTACTGTAGGGATGAAGGGTCCTTTGTCTGTACTATCAGGCGGTGACACATCTGCAGCTCCGAGCTGGGACTTGCATGTGGCCAGCACCCCCTGACAGATACGATAGCATTTACTTGCGACTCCCACACTACGCACTGCCCGATGTGAGACCAACATGTACACATCCCACATGCAGAACTCCTTGGTCGTAGTTAGCGTGCGTGAAATGGCCTTCACACGTACTCCCACCCCACCCCAGGCCTGCACCCGTTGCACACAGACACTGCTCATTGCTCCGAGCTGTGCCATTTCATCCACAGGACTGGCGCAGGGCAAGCCAGTGCCGCTTCAAGCAGAGCCACTGACGCAATGGCAGACCATCCCGGACACATGCTCGACTCCAGTCATGTGGACCTGTACCGTGCACATCTGCTGCATGTACTGGGGGCACTGCCGTTGGCAGTGCTGCAGATCACGTACCGGCTGAGCTTCCGCCTTGCGAACGTCACCTGCGTTCAGCCTCTGTTGCATTGTCGCTCGTGCATATTCGAGTGGACCATGGATGTCTGCCTCTCCAACGTAACGGTAGGTGACCTGGATTTCGACGTGTGTGTGCACCCCCTGTTGGCCCACGACCAGGAGTGTCACCGTGATGCCCGTTTATTGCATGCATGGATGTTTGGCATGCATGCTGGCAACTGGACCTGGGAGATTGCACAAGTCGTCGTGTGCAGTGAGCACATTGAGCCACTACCCGATTGGGCTTTGGTGCACATTGGGGCCAGGGGTTGGAGTCAGCACATCTGTCCGGTCAGCTGATGGATTACGTCGACGACATGTCAGATGTGGTGGACAACGATCTCTCATTGGAGATGTTGGCCTATGCTGCTGCACTCACGTTCATGGATGAGTGACAAGGTACCTGCAGCCACAACTGGATGTGACCCATTGCACGTGTCCCGACGCCTGGTTGCATGTTGGGAATCTGGTCACATGTCCCAAGACGACAGTGGACATGGCTGCATTGGCCTGGACTCCTGATCCATGCGCGGACAACCAACGTGGGTTGGCACTGACTTGTGTTGGTGATGGACTCCCCCGGGGTGGACATGGGCGCTTTCCTACGTTCCTCATTCAGACATGCTGCTGCATTGGTCTGCATATCGTGGCACTTCTCTTGGCCATACTGACAGGCACTTGTTGATAAAATTTCCGCACTTTCACTTGTCTCCAACTGTGTTGTGTCTTGATTTGTATGCCAATGTGTGTGTCACGGACTCTCTGGCTCCCTGCCATACGTGCATTGCTACCCCATCAGGGCTGTGGGTTTGTACTTGTGCATTATCATGTCCCTGTTTCGTGCTTTGCCAGATGCGTATGGCCGTTTACCAGCACTAGCGGGTGCACTTGTGTCCTGTGTTCGGTTGTGCAAATGTTGGTGTTTGTACCACATTGTGTTCGATGTTGGGGTGCTCTGTTTCCTATGTGTGTGTGCTACATTGTGTGTGAGATGTCCCTTCAGCTCTGATTTGGCTCACCCTTCTCCCTTTCAGGCGGTGTGGTTTTCACTTCTGTGCTTGTTCAGTGGTGTGATATTGCCGGGTTGTGTGACTTGTGCTCTTGGTTGGTGTTGTTACTCTTGGGCATGGTTTGTCTGCAGTTGTGCTGTGCTTAATTGTGCATGTGTGCCATTGTGCCCATCTCCCCCCAGTCCCTGGTCGTTCCTCTCCCTGTTGCTGTTGTGTCTGTTGTTTTGGGCAGTTTCCGGTCCCGAGTCCTGCCACCATCTCCAGACTGATGTGGTGGACACCATTTCCTCCATGTCATCCGGCTCCTGGTGTGGCGCTGGACTCCCACCTCCGGTGTGCATTGCTGCCTTCTTGTTGTTGGCGTGTTTCTGCTTGTTTGTGCGTTTCACATCATTCCGGCTGTTCTGGTTTTCTTCCATTGTCCTCCTCCGCTCTCCGGCTGCATTCACCTTGTCCATGATGGCCTGCCATGTACAATGTTTTGTTGCCAATGGGGCTTGTGGGGTTGTATACTGGCTCCGGTTGCCTCCATTGTGCTTGGCTGTTGTTTTCTGTTTGGTTTATCTTTCTTTTTCAGGATTTTGTTGTGCTTATTTCCGCCTGCCGTGTGTGTGTCACGGGCCTGGCGGTGCTTATCGCTGCTTTCCTCATCGCGAATGGGCTCATTGCACGGTTTTTTGTGTTGTGGTTTGTGTTTTTATCTCCGTTGAGGTGGTTGTATCGCGGACATTGGCCGCGTTTTCGGCGGACTATCGCATGGTACCGCCGTGTTGTGAATTCCACGTTAACACAGGGTTATTTTCCCGCGATAGGCTGTGATGTGTAAAGTTGCGTTAACATTTTTTGGAGATGTTTAGCACACGTTCTTGTGAATATACCCCTAAAATTCTTAGTTGGCGTTCTCTATCGCCCCCTCTCTCCTGTGGTCTTACCGCATCAAGAATTACATAGGTCAGTTACTTATCATTCTGGCCATGTAGAATTTTAAAATGACGAGCTACCAGATATTGTTAATTATTATTTCTTATAGCTCGTTTATGTTCTAAAATTCTTTTTCTGTCTTTGTTTATCGTACTGCCCATGTAGTACTTTTTACAAGGGCAGATCAAACAGTATACACAAAACTCAGTATTAGAATCAATGCTCCCCTTGTTTGTAAAATCCATATTGCTGTTGGGTACCTTCACTTTAGTACACTTCATGCTATTAACACAGGCCTTGCAACGCATACAACATGTAAATCCCACTGCATTCTGGCGTGCGTTTCCTGTCATTTGGGATGTCACCAAGTTATGACTTAGTTTGTCCCTGAGCGATCGCTCTTTTCTGAAGGTTATTTGAGTGGATTCATGTATATATTTCTCCAGGACTGCGTCGGTTTTTAAAATATGCCAATTATGGCTCAATAACTTTCTGATTTTATATGCCTGGTTCGAATATGTCGTTATAAACCTGATTTGATTCTCAACATTCTCCCCTTGCTTTGGATGTAATAAATTGGATCTCTGCAATTTATCCACTTTTTCTACTGCGGATTTAATCACCTTCTTGGTATACCCTCTTTCCTCAAATCTCTTACACATTTGCAGTTTTTCTACCAAAAATTCCTTGTCAGTGCTGCTGTTCCTTTTAGCTCTGATTAGTTCCCCATAAGGGATACTCCGAATAAGACTGTAGGGGTGAGCACTCGAGGCATATAAGAGACTGTTAACCGCAGTCTCCTTTCTATGAAGTTTTGTTGCCAAATGTTTGCCCTGCACTAAAACTTCTACATCTAGGAAAATAATCCTATTTTTGCTCATGTGTGATTCAAGTTGTGATTATTCAACGACGTTATAAAAGCTGTTGCACTCAATTCATCTCCCTTCCAAATCAAAAAAATATTGTCATAACACTAGTTGCTCCCCATACATTGCACAGCAACTGGACACCTGCTCCTCCCACCAGCCCATGAATAAAGTCGCACAGCTGGGGGCGAAGCAGGTGCCCATTGCCGTCCCCTGTATCTGATTGTATACCTTCTGATCAAAGTAAAAAAAATTGTTTGTCAAACAGTACCATACCATCTCGATTAACATTTCAGTATGGAGCAGTAATGAAATTGGTCTAGCACGTAGGAAATAACGAATGGCCTGGATCCCCAGGTCATGCATGATAGATGTGTAGAGACTTGTCACATCTAATGTGATTAACAGATAATCTTGTTACCATACCAGTCCATCAATTATATTTAAAAAATGCATAGTATCTCTTAAATATGCTGGTAAGGCTGTTACAAACAGTCTTAAGTAAAAATTGATGTACTTTGAAGTCATTTCAAGTTGTGAACCCATGGAGGAAACTATAGGCCTCCCCGGCGGGTTAACTGGATCTTTATGCAATTTTGGGAGGAGATAAAGTATCAGTGTTCTGGCATGTTCACAACTCAGACTTTGACATATATATTTATATATTTTACAAAGTGGCGGTACCCACTCTGTAGTTATAGTTAAGGTGACCAGCGATAGGGATTTGGGGGATATTTGTCCATTTATAACTTTGCACCCATTTGACAAATGTCCGTAAAACTTTGCAGACCTTCTGCCCACATTTCATTTTTGGAATACTGAACGTATTGAGCTGTTTGATCATGGTGGTGCAAAGAAAAAAGGGGGTCCCAAAACAGGCTTGAAATTCAATGCATTTTTCATAGACTTTTGAATTTCACGTACTGTAATGTCAGCTGGATTTTTCTAAAATTTGGCAGTAGTGCATTGTAGGGGTTGTAGATTATTCTTTGAGATAGTCCAGGGAAGTACATTAAGTAAATCTTAAGTTATAAGGTCATTTGTTTAGCTATATCTGTGGCCGCTGTAGTACTGCTGTTACAACCTCGGTACATAGCAATGACAAGGGATTATCCGATTGGCTAATGTGTACTTTTCAAAAACCTGATGACAGCCATGCTGTTTTGTACACCACTTTCACTGTGTTGTGGAATACATCTTAAACATGAGTTAGAAAAACAAGTTTAGACTTGTGATTCCCTAGTATTGTTGTAGGCAATAAAGTTTGAAAATGTGCTAATATATTTTTTTTTAATTAACGGAGTACAGAAGTATTGCTGCATGGGACTTAAGAGAGTACCTTGGTACCATGAAACATTTTTAAAAACAACAACCCATATATATTGATATTTACTGATGCTCTCGTTAGGTTGGCTCTTAAAAGAGCCTTTTATTATAAGTGTGAATTTTGAATTGAGATATACTGCAGTAGGAGGTGGTATATGTTATTAATGAAAATGTTATTGCTAGTTGTGGTCAAATGGGCACCATCTGCATGATAAAGGGAAGTATTTAAAAACATAATGTTGAGATGATAGATGGAATGCATGTTGTGATCTCTCAGGAAGGTAGACACTGTTTAGTCGATATGCCTACATGTTTGTTCATACTTTTCCGCATTTTGAAATGAGTACCTCCATTTTATCCTTTGGCAAATATTCGAATAGACGAAATGAGTCTGAGGAAATAAACTTATTAAAGATTTAAAAGGAGCTTTCATCTCAATTTTAATTTTTACACCAGTCAGGTGGCCAACATCATTGCCTTCACAATGAATAATATAAAATTGTGATGCTAACAACTAGAAAGTGATGAAATGAGAGGTAGGATATTATTCCACCTTAAACCTCTTTCAGCCACCCATGTGGTCTCAACATTTGACACACATAAATTATGCTCAATTCCACTTTTCCTGGCATGATCTATTGCCCAAAATATATAACGCTCTTCAATTATCCATACATGATGTGAGAAGTTGGCCTGGTATATGCTGTCCACTAATTATAGTGGGCACCTTGCACCAGTCCAAACAACCCCTTATTGGAGATAGGTTAAAGACAACCTTATTGAAAGCTATCCTAGTGGTAGCTATGGAGAGCAGCCTTCAGGCTAAGTCTTGAAGGAATGTAAAGCAGCTTGTTTTACCAGTCTATAATCTCTTGAGTGACCAAATGAAAGAGCACCACACCAGGTATATATTCAAAATATATGTATTTATTGCTAAACACACCCCTCTAGTCTCTTTATGAGGCTAGAGTTCGAAGTACATAAGTTAGAAGTTATTTAAACACAGTAATAGCACAAATACACGTTTGGGCCCTAGGGGCGTACCAAACCATATACCAATAAAGTGGTATAAGAACCACGACTGAACTAGACACTAGGCCTAGAGCCTCTAGAAGTGCTTGGACCACAAGGAACCACCCAAGGTATTGACACAGGGGACCCACGGGAGACGCGTGCAGTGTAAATACACAACCGCGATACGCCGTTGACTTCTATGGAGAAAGTCGTGATCGGGAAATTAGAGAAAAGGGACACTTAAAAGAGGACTTGGACCAAACCCTTTGAGATCTAGGACTTTGAAGAGTCTCTACCCACGGGAGCACCGGAGTACTCGTGTTACCTCACCCAGGAAGCCGGGTGCATAGGTGCCTTTCGGGGTCGGGTTTCGTCGTCGATTTGAATGGCGATCTGCTGCAAAGTGCTGCTGGCGACCAAGAGGAAAGTGTCCGGGTGGATCCAAGAGTGGATCGGAGTTCTGAAGAACCTGAAAGCAGAGGGGACAGAGTCTGGGTCACTAGCCAGTGACCAGGAAGGCGATGGACAGATGCCCACCGATGTCGAGTGCTTCAGGTGCATTGACGGTCGTCTTGTCTCTTCAGCCACGAGGTCCAGGAGGTGTTGTCGGCGACCAGGAGCAGGATTCGGGCTGGTACACGATGTCTGTCGAGTGCTGAGGTGTCGGCGACCGGATTGAACCCAACAAGCCTTGGCAACGGCAAGTCTCGATACAGAGGAAGATCGTCGATGGTGCAGACCAGCAAGGTCTGGGGAACTCACCCAGCGAAGGTAAGTGAGGGCAGGCCTGGAGCAACCAGGATGCCAAGTTAGAAAAAGATTGGCCTTTGTTAAGGGCTACTAGCCAACGGGCTAGCGACCGCAAAGGAGCCTCATGATGCCGCACGTGGATCTGGCTTACAGGACACTCGTGGAGTGGGGGCCAGTGATCTTCGGTGCAGGTGGTGCTGGAGGCTAGGGCTACTTGGAGCCCAAAGCACGACTTCTTGGGACACCCAGAAGAGGATGCACTTGCAAATGTGCTCGGTGTCCAGGGGTCCCAGTCTCAAGTCACCCAAGATAGCCACGGGCCTCAGCTTTGCTGGGGACTCAGGGTAGCCTCGGGGAAGTCTGAGAATCTACCTCTGGTGATGCGATGACTTCGGCGTCCGACAGGAGCTTCAGAAATGCGAACCGGACAGATGCTTCTTTGGTGCCTGCCAAGCAGGGGAGTCACTCCTTGACCTCAAGGGAGATTCTTCTGTCCTCTAATCGTGAGTAGAGCGTCGAAGGTCCAGGATTCAGTTTCAGAGTTTCGTCCAGGGATAATCTAAAGTCCTAAGGATTGGGTTCCTATCTTTATACTAAAGATAGGGGTTGGACTACTCTGTGGCCCCACCTATGGGTGGGTCAGGGCAGAGGGGTGGCTACACCCCTTTCCCTTTGTCCAGTTCGCGCCAAAGCAGGGGCTGCAAGCCCCTGATCCGGTTTGAACTGGGGTATGCACAGGGACACCAAATGTGCCCCCAGTGCAGGACTTCAAAGCACCCGAAAGTGCTCCCGCCCAGCCCCAATACACATTATCCTGTCTGGGGAGGTGGTCACACCTCCCTGGGACAGGAAACCTATTGTCCAGGCCTCCCCTACCGGAGTTTTGTCCAGCAGCAGGAGGCCAGACTCGTGTCTGTGGCAGCAGCATCCATTTTGTGATGCCAGGGCTTTGGAAAGAAGTTACCGGGCTAGCCAGAGTTAACATGCCTTTCCCTCTAGAAGGGTGGAATGCTACCCCCGCCGCCAGGATTGGCGGGGGGGTAGTATTCCAAGATGTTTGACACCAAACACGACATGTTTAGGTGCAGCCATTCCAAAGTTAGCATTTTACCGCGAGGATATAATGCGCTTAAGAGTATATGGTCAGGCTGCACTACAAACAGCATCAGAGATGGTCTCCGAACGCTGCAGAGGGGCCCTGCTCATGCAGGGGCACCCTCTCACATAGGAACCATGCACTCTGCCTTTAGGATTGATAAGGCCTGCCTTAGGAGTGACTTATAGGTTTATATGTGTGTATGTATTTAGTGATATAGGTAACCTATATCACAGTAAGGGGTGCATGCACCACCTTACCCAGGCTGCAGTAGCAGACCTGTGGTGTCAGTTTGGATGGCCTTCCAGGGGTGGCATAATACATGCTGCAATCCCTGGCAGGCCTCTGAGGTACCTATGCCCTTGGTACATAGTATACCATATACTAGGGACTTATAAGGGCACTCCAGATCCCAATCAGTGATGTGCCTAAGGCACATGGAAACCATTTTAGAGAGGAAGCAGCTAGGCTGGGGTTCTGATTAGCAGGGCCCCAGCCAGACTAATGTCGAAAAACAGTGAAGCATCAGCAAAAAGTGGAGGTACCCATGTGAAGCAGATCCTACTCTCCTACACATGAATCATCTTCTTTGAACACAACCAAATACCTTTAACAAGCAGTCACTGATTGTAGAAAAATACAACATGCATGTCCTGGGCTACAACATTGGCCAATCACCTTCTATGTAACATAGTATGGTTATGTAATAAACAGCCTGATTGGTTCAATGTGATATTGGACTGCTAGCTTGGCCCAAAGGGTAATAGAGAAGCACATTGATTCCTAACAACACTAGATTGTAAAGTTTACTCATAGTAGAGAGCAGCTGCAGCTATTTCACTGCAATGGAAGGGCATATGACTAATCACATCAGAAAACATGCCCAATAATATGGTGTGTTTTAAATAACGTTTGGATGTAACACAAATAGCTATTGAATTACATCTACCAGTAAGCTACAAAGATAGCACAATACTAAGAGAGTTGTGCAAACAGTATTATCATTACTTGTATTGCTGTACTACAACTGTAGATGAAGTGAAGTTTGGAGATATATTTATTTGTTTGAAACTCTTCCATTGTTAGGAAAAAAGCAGTTTTTACTTGCATCAAAGGTAAATATTAATAAAGTTGCAGTATATTCATTATAAAAGCATTTTATGTCTAGAGTTAATGTTTGATTTATACTTCACTGTAATTATTATAAATGGTACTCGTCTTTCTCGTTGATATTTTTATATACAGATATATCCAACATTACCATGATGCCTTCCAATTAATACCTGACAAAAATGAAAATGAAAATGTATTCCAAATGTATTAGAGAACTACTAACAACACCTCTAAAAGGACAAAGTAGACTATCTAAAAAGGCAAATGTTAAGAGTAGTATTGGATGTTTGGAAAGTAAGCGACAAGCTTGCTCAGATAATATATTTGTGCATGCAAAAAATAAACTAAAAAATGCAAATATGTATAAAGAACATACCTATAAAAACAAACAGGTGACTTGTTCTGTCTTGTATAGTCATATAAGGAGGGAGACTATTAGAAATGTTATCTGTAAACATTTTAAGAACAGAGTACTTGGAAATGTACTAAAAAGATTCCGTCTTCCATAAACCATACTGCAAACCTTAAACATAAACAATATGTACAATTGATTGTGGGAAAAGCCTTTGCAGTGAAAACACAAATATTTATTTTAACAATAAATTGTACAAAATCACTCACATGGTTAAACTTGACATTTAAATTATATAGATTAGCCAAAAATATCTGAATCACTTACATTTCTCTAATATATTTGGAGGCTGGTGGAGAAACTTCCAAGGTGAACCATACTTTCACAGAGAAGGTTACTATACATATACTAATTGGGTCATATCTGTAAATAATGAAGGACATTGCTATGAAGTCATGCATCAATCTGCAGTTGGGTTAGAGACAAAAGTGGCCAATGTAATGGCTGTCGCAACAGAATTTAGAGGAAAAAATTGTAAACATCCTGTTTTCCATTGAAATGTCACCTCAATATGCAATATAAACACAACATATATGGAAACATTACAAAACTTTATTATTTCTTTAAATAAAACATTTGCAAGGTAAAATTAAACTTTTGTAGACAATGGACAACTGTCCATTTTGCAATATTACACAGCTGCAAGGCCATAGCTTACTCTATGATATGTGTAATTCCACTTTTCATTATAATAAAATGCTTTCAATTCATCATTCCTCTATATGAAACCGTGCAAGAACTTTATACTTTGTTAAAGGGCCTGCAATACAATAGGAGCAAACTAATTATGCTTTCTTACACTCTAATCCTGCAAGGTACTATCAATTACAAAGTATATAGAATCAAAATACTTTGGTGGCGAGTGTGAAGATGATGTCTCCACACATATCTTATACCCAGAAACTACTATAGATAATACAATTATGGACTTAAAACAGTTTCATTTGGAGATTTTGCTATTCCATGAAACCATTGCAGAAATTCCCCAAAAAGTCTACATTTGCTGTATTGGAATCAACAGAAAAAGAGACAGAATAACTTGGAGAGAACTTGCTTTGTATCTTAATGTGGGAAACAGATATGATGTGTGCTGTGATCAAATTCTAAGTTCTTATTGTCTTGGGAAACTTGAAAATAACTTTAGCCTACACATGCAATTTGGAATAATTTGGATAGACACCCTATACCTGCAGAATTACAAAAATTGAATGTATATGGTATTATCTTAATTCAAACTTTACATCCTATTCAAACTATTATTAGAATGCAACCTAAATCTGGAAACTTCAAGCTCAAGAATTAGTCTGTGAACTAAAAGGAAATGTTGTTTTTCTACCATTAGATTTAAAAAAAAAAATATTGACACTGTGGTAGTTCGGGCTGGACTGTTCCTATTGGGCGCAGGGTCAAGACTGATTTGCATATGGCTGGGTCCAAACTGGAATGGCATGGTGAGCAAAAAAACGATGGATTTAGGCCCAGATCTCTGTACTGGGGTGAATGTATGACATTGTTCTACATTCTGTCCATCAATTGTTCTTTTTGCATTTGTCACCCCGAGTGGGACGGGTATGCCCAGAAGTGGGTCCCGTGCTCTCCATGCCACTGGAGTCACGCTATCCTGGCTGATGAGGGCTGAAAGCCTGAAACCGGTCCTAGGATGCTTGTTTCCAGTCCAGGGAGGACCTGGTCTGACAGTTCGGGCTGGACTGTTCCCATTGGGCGCAGGGTCAAGACTGATTTGCATATGGCTGGGTCCAAACTGGAATAGCATGGTGAGCAAAAAAACGATGGATTTAGGCCCAGATCTCTGTACTGGGGTGAATGTATGACATTGTTCTACATTCTGTCCATCAATTGTTCTTTTTGCAACTGTGGTACTTCAGCATAAATTAGAAGAGCCTTTAGTCGTATTAGATAGTGGAATTCCAACAAAAGAAAAAAAATGCCACGATTTAATAGGCATTTCAAATATAGATGCGATTTCATACTTGTTAAAAAATGACATACACTGCCAGAATGTTCATTTGAATGGTTTCATAGCCATGAATGACCTACTAATTCCAGACAAAACAAATCTAGGCCTGTTAGAACTGACAGCCTTACGTTGGTCTTCCCCAAATATTTTGCCTGCTTGCCTCATATTTATGCTTTTATGTTTGTTGGTATTAGGACTCTGAGCTCTTTACCACTGCCAACAAGAGCTAAGGTGCATGTGCTTCTCTCTTAAAACATGTTTTGATTGATGGCACATTTAATTTACTTATACGTCCTTAGTAAAGCAAACTAGCTGTGCCCAGGGCATGTAAATTTAATGCTACTAGTGAGCCTGCAGCACTAATTGTGACACCCACACAAGTAGCACTTTGAACAAGTCTCAGACCTGCTACTGAAGAGCCTGTGAGTGCAGTTTACACTGCCATGTCAACTTGGCATTTAAAAATCCTTGCCAAACCCTACACTTCCCTTCTATTACATATAAGTCAACCCTAATATAGGCCCAGCTAGCCCGTAGGGCAGAGTACTATGTAACTGAAAGGAAGGACATGTTCTTCTAAGTTTTACATGCCCTGGCAGGGAAAACCTCCCAAATTTGTTTTTCACTACTGTGAGGTCTAGCCCGCTCATAGGTAAACCTTGGGGATTTCTTTTTACATTTAATAAACTGTAATTCCTATTTAAGAGAAAGTAGAGTGGTCATGTTTAGTACCTCTGGAATGGTAATGACATATCCTCTCTAATGGTAAAGTTGCATTTGTAGTTACCATTCTGAAAATGCCACTTTTAGAAAGTTAAACCTTTTCCTGCTCTTAGCGTTTGGTGTCTGCTGCCTGTCTCTGATCACTGAGCTGGGTGAGAGTTCACTTTGTGTATTCCCTCTAGACAGCCACACACAAAGGAAGGCTGGGTGTGACTTCATGCATCTTCTTGGGAGGAGCTGGGCATAGGTTCACACTTACATCTGAATAAGCTAAGCTCTGTCCACACACAAAAGGCTACATACCCCGCTGTACTGAGTCTAGGAGCCAGGGCAGGGAGAAAGGTCCTCTGTGCACTTCTGTTATGTTCCAGATAGGTACCCCAATATAGGCTCACATAGTCACCTAACCTTTCGCCTATATTCTCCCTACCATTACACTACATAACGGTTCTTAGTACTGACCTTCTACCTAGTTATGGTAATGTCCAAAGATGACATGGGGTTTTTTCTCTGAAGAGCTTAAGCCTCATTCATTATGCATGAGGATTCTTGGAATCACAGCAGGACAGCAGGCCTACCATCTCCTGCATAATAACTATGTATAAGGGTCATTCCTTCCGTCATCCTAGTCCGACATGACACAGCAAGGTATATACACCATATCTTGCTGGGATAGTCAGAGTAGAAAAGGACTTCCATGTCGACACACTGACGCGAGACGCTGAGGCTCCTGCATGCAGACACTCCAGCTCGCAGTGGTCTGACACCCCTTGCGGGGTGTCCATCTCGAGACCAAGACAGGGTCCCACAGTCTCTCACTTCAGATAATGAGATGACTTTATCCTAGAGGGATTCTTGGCTTTACACCCGCATATATGCTATGTACACTTAGGTACATCTAGTTAGGGTTGCATCGTAGGAGTACGCATTCTACTGTCATGTATTTTATATACTTGCCTGTGTTCATTGTTTTAGCACGATGGTAGAAATCTACCATCCTTTTACTCTGTTAGTGCTTATAATCATTTATGCCTCTTACTCTCTAGTGGTTGTTTCAGCACACCTATTTTAAACTAGAATGACACTGGTTCAATAAATGCTTAATGAAAAATGTCCCCTTTGTTTATTCTGTGTATCTCTCTGAGACAAAGTGAGCATGAGTGACTGAGCGAAAAGTAGTGCACTGTTTCCATGATCCCTGATGGGACAGAGTTGTCATGTTCGATAGTTGCCAAGAACTATTCTCTCCTTCATAAGAGGGGTTTTCAGTGGGACTGTGAGCTGGCTGGTATACAGGCTAACATACCCGGTAGGGGTGTCTAGAATCAGTCTAACACCAATCCTATAATGTATGTTGTCTAAATGCACAGATCCTATATAGGTTTATAGGAACTACACGACATGGAGCCCAACATTGGTTTGGTACTTATTTAACAGTAAAATCTGAGTAGTTCAGTCGTGCTATTTTCAGAGACCCCGACTCACATTTCTTCAGAGACGTCTGGAGTAGGAAGGGAACTATCCGCCCACAGCTGAGCAAGCAAAAATCCTACTTATTGGCTGTAGGTTTATCAAGCTTGAAGGACAAACAGTTCCTGTTGTGCATAAAACCTTATCTCAGTTTCCTTGAAACTCTATCCTTAAAACTGTTTCAACAATGGTTGACGAAGATGCCTCTGTGCGAGTACAGCCTGCTGCAGTCAGGGAAGAAGAAATAGAAGGGGAAATAAACATTTCAGAAAATGTTAGGTATGCCCTTACTCAAAAGCTAACGGACTATGGAGTCACAGCTAGGGGTGGGACAGTAACTTTCGTGATTGAGGCTCACGAACCATATAGAACAGAGGTATTCTATTCATGGGTTAAATTCCCACAAGCAGGCACACAATCAAATACATTTCATTCTTACACTAAAGATGAGACACCAAATGAATACTTTCCGTATGAGGACATTGAAATTCCACTCACCTACCAGGAGCACATAAACTGGTCTAAAGGCGCCCTTCCCCATACAAAAGACAAAGCAAGACTAGGTCCACTCGGAAGAGATGGAGCCACTTGGCCAGTTCTTGTGGCTTGCACACCGCATCCAGAGATTGACACAATGCCATTAGCAGACCTACGTCTACATCACAAAGAAATAATAAAACTTTACAGAAACCTAACAAAGTTCATGATGAGAACACTCACACTTTAACCAACAAGAGCTACACAAGCAGCACAAATTCATGGTTCTACAACTAAAAGTACACCACAAACGCTATACACAGTTATGGGTAAAATGCCCACTAAGCGTGAACAAATGCCATTCTGGATAGCTCAAAAAATAACACAGCTAGCGGCAGTATTTCCACACACAAGCCCTCAAGAAAAACACAGTATGCTAACAATCTGCTTGCCAATGGGGATAGCTCCCCAGATAGAGGATTGTACCACTTGTGGTACATTTTTTGCTGCCATATATACCAGAACTCATGGTATCCCATCATTAGCAGTAATACCAGATGTATTAAGACAGATACAGACAGAGGGGCCGATTCCGATTCAGGTCGGAAATCTCCCCGACCGAGCCGGACCCGGAGAGATTTCCGACCGAATCGGACCCTAGCAGTCCGACTGAACGAGTACGATGCGTACGCATGCAATCGGACTCGATTCGGTCGGACTCCCATTGAAGTCAATGGGAGCCGGTCGTACAACGCGTACGCGGGCTCCCATTGACTCAATGGGTGCGAGGCGAACAAGGGCGCCCCTACAGCGGGTGCGTGTCGAGCGACTCGCACCGTACATGCACAGGTAGGGGGACCCATGGGTCCCCCTGTGTGCGACTCGCGCGGCTACGGCGTACAGGGGTCCGACACGGACCCCCAAAGTGCGGCTCCGACTGCTCTTTGGAGCCGGACTGCACGAGTCGGTCGGACTGCTCGAGGCGCGCATCGTACTTACCCGGCCGGGAAACGTCTCCATTGCACGGTGCGAGTCGTGTCCGTTTGAGTCGGTCGGAGCGGTTGGGTCCCGCGAACGAGTCGGTCAGCGATTTCGCTAGCGCTCGCATCGTACTCGCTCGCCCGTACGCACGTTCGAATCGGTCGGAAAAGAAGGCTCCGAATCGGATCCGGTAAAGCCGAATCTGATTCGGTGCCCTACCGGCCGAGATCAGAATCGGCCCCTAAGTACGGAGCAGAACCTGCTCTGAACTTAGGGATGAAATTATTAGGTAATTTTGCCCAGGTATCAGCTATAATATTAGCAAATATAAAAGGGGAAGCAGCAGCATTAGCAATACGCCAACGCCTGAGGGATTTCACTCCTGTACAACAGGAACGTGAATTACCTAAAATTATCACAGACACCTATGCTGAATTTGGTAGAGATAGTTTGGGAGCTAGAGCAACAAAACCTCAACTCACGGGTGGTCCTGAAATGGATAACACCAAGCAAGCACCTGATACTTCCAAGAAGAAATGGGATAATAACAACAAAAACCAAAAGATTAGAGAAAATAGATCTGTATCTAGGAGTGGGTCTCCTCAACAGGAGCACTCCAAAAGGAGATACAATCTTAGGAATAGAGATAACATTTAAAAAAACCTGACAGGTATCAGGATACTGATACACGTTCCTCTCGTTCCTTTCAGGGTTCACCAAGAAACTCAGAGAGAGAAGGACGGTCAGAACACAGACAAGAAGAGCATACAAAGTCCAGAGACACGCAACGCGCTTCAAGCTACACTTCTAAAAAGAAGACAAGCCACAATCTAAACATCAATTTAAAAAGAAGAAAGTAGGAGGTCTTAAAGTTAGACATGCCCAGAATTACGAGGACTCAACTACTGAATAGGGAATGGGCTCTGACGATGCTAGACAGGGCAGCAGAAGTAACAATAGCTCGCCAGAACCTGATGGATTTTCTGGTGACAGCAGAGTTGAATGAGTACATCACGGTGGAAACACCTGATACGAGGGTAAGTGTCCCACATAGGTTAAATGAAATAACACTCCAAATGGAGGGGGATAAACCCAGAAAAGTCAAAGGTCTCTTTTGGGAGAACTTGACTTACGGCTATGACATACTTTTAGCTGAAAAAGATTGGCCGCCTGAAATTGTTATAGATTCCCCAAAGGGAGAAACAGTAATTTTACCAGCTTTTTCCGACCACGTTCCAATATACTTAAAATATACATACGCGCGGGAGTGGGCAGTAGGCCTCACTCCAGCACTATATTGCAACCATGTTGGGTGGGATGCTGAGTCACCACACCATGTAATCCCAGTAAAAACTAGTCCAACTCCACAGAGACAGTACCCAATAAAACAAGAAGCGAAAAAACATGTCAGCGAGATCTTAGATCAACTTGAATACCAAGGTGTAATATAAACTTGCACTTCTCCAATGAATAATCCTTTGTTTCCCGTAATGAAACCAGACAATTCATACTGTCTAGTTTTAGACTACCGACATCTGAATACTTTCACAAAAACATTTGCAGTACAGAATGCACACAGTGCCGCATTAATGTATAACATTGTGCGTAAAAAATACAAAACAACACTAGATATCTCAAATGGATTCTTCTGCCAAAATATAGTGCCTGAAAGCAGGTATCTAACAGCATTTTCCGCGCTAGGTTCCCAGCGTCATTTTTGTCGACTCCCCCAAGGGCATAAGAATAGCCCCGGGTTGTTCAGCGCTAGGGTAACAGACTTACTTCAGAATTTGGATGAAGAGGCATTGTCCTATGTAGAGGATATTTATCTGACGGATGATGATTTACAGGATCACTTGATCAGGGCGAGCACCATCATTTTGGGATTCGCCTCTGAGGGCTACAAGTTCAACTTTAAAAAATGAAAAATAGCCCACCTCAATGTCCTCTTTTTTAGGATACGAGTTATCAAGTGAAGGAAAGAGCCTTGCAGCTAACTTTTTAGAACAGTGTGCGCTGATCCAACCTCCTAAATCATTGAAGAACTGACAATCCATATTGGAATTTTTAAATTTTGGCAGAACATACATTTTGGATTACACAGAAAGAGTAAAACCTTTCTACGACTTAATAAGACCTGATTTCTCAGTTAGACATTGGACACAGGAACACACAGATATCTTTCGTTCCCTACAAGCTGACATGATAGCTTCAAAACACTTGCAGACACGTGTAAACATACGCAATCTAGTGAAACGCATTATGGTGGGTCAATCTGGGTATACTTACCTAACCTTCAATGAAGGTGAAACAGTACCCATAGCATACAAATCCCATTTGTACACAAACGCTGAAATGCACTTTGCTTCTACAGAAAAAATCCTGACAGCAGTACAGACTGCTGTAGTAAGAGAAAGGGCACTGGCTCAGGGGAAACGCATAACTGTTGTAACTCCAGTACCTGCCTTAGAGGCTGCTACAAAGGCTAGCGTTCCTAATGCTAAAGCATTACATCCAAGATGGATACAATGGGCTAATTCTCTCACTGCAATGGATGTAGAATACAGAAATGACCCAAGGTTGAAAACACAAGCATTCCTGCAATATGAAGAAGAATATCCTCTCCCAAATGAAATAATGCCTCTAGATCAGTATGAATACATTGTTTACACTGACAGATCTGTTCAGCCGGCCATAGGAAGTAAACAGCAATACAACGCCGCTTGTGCGATTGTAAAAGGTCGTATGCGGGAAGGCAAGTTCCAGTCATACAACGAATATCTTCACTACTGGGGTCAGAACGGGTTTAGAGACTCAAAAGTTTGCACAATTAAGCATAAAATGCAATGGCAACAGGTAGCTGAGTTGAAAAATGAACTACCAAGAGCTCACGTGATACACACGCTGAGTCATCAACGTGATGGCGTTCACGTTGAGGGGAATTCATTGGCTGATGAAGCCGCGAAGGGGGCAGTGCGTACTGCTTCCATAGCTGCAATCACTCGTTCAAAAACGAGAATAGACGGACAGATAATGGTAGCTGTCATTGCTTCACGCAAGAACAGCAAAGCCTTACCGAAAGGTTTTCCACTCAAATACTCCTACAAGTTAGATGCAAACAACATTCCGTATGCTCAGATTCCAGGAGTGGGGGATAGAGTAATACCAAACATGGATCGCAGATTGGGTTTAATACTAGCTGCACACAAGGGTCTAGGATCTGCACACGCAGGGATTACCGCGACAGTTTCATTATTGAAACAGCGCTGGTTTAACTAAACAGACGAAGAACTTTGTCTTAAACTGCGACATCTGTCAGCAGATGAAGGGTTCCACCATTGCACGTCCAGCGCAAACACCTTTACTAATATCAGACAGACCACTAGCGTGTGTCTATCTGGACCAGTGTTGCCCCCTACATTCAGATATGGCTTACAAATATTTCTTGGTGGCAGTGGATTCATGCTCAAGATTCCTATGGGTATGGCCTCAGTGCTTGGCTGACGCTTGAAATGTTATAAAAGATTTGCGACTCTTTATAGGGACATACGCAGTTGGCACATTACCTTCTGACTGTGGCCCCGCTTTTAGCTTTAGGGCTTACAAGGAAGCCATGGAAGGTTTGGGTGTGGCATTGCAGTACTCCTCTCCGTACCATCCTGAGTGAAATTCGGTTGTGGAGAGAAAAAACTGAAACTTAAAGCAGTCTTTAAAGGCAAGATAATAAGGTTCAGGTGGTAGTTGGGTCAATCACCTATATGGGGTTCAGCGTGCCCGCAACAACATGCCAAGAAGTTCTCGAGGGGGGGTGTCACTCCTTATGAGGTCCTATTTGGGACGAGAATGTGGGTACCTGATCTCAATAATGAAAGCACAGTGGCGGATAAAAAACCTTTTGACATCAGTAAACATTTGGCTGTTTTACAGGATCTGAATGAATCCAGAGAGCTACTAAGCAACGTGCAAGTAAAACAAACCACTGGGGAATTCAAATCAGTCACGGCTAGACCTGTCTGGATCCCAAAAGTCGGGGATCTGGTCAGAGAAAAGATCGAGGACAAGAAATAATTTGGGCCACCTCTTGCCGGCAAAAAAGAAAAGCGATTCGTCTCCATTGAGCTGATCAAACCACACTATGTGGCCGATGCCGATACTGAATAGTAGGCCTCGTGGGCTCCTGGGTAGCCGACGCTCTCCTCTCGCTACCATACAGGAAGTTCAGACAGAAATACTCATAACATTCGAAGAGTCACCAATACAAAATGATGGAATTTCCAACAATGAAATGGAACTCGTTTCACTGGAAACAGAACTTCGAACAACAAATGAAAGACAAATATCAATTCGGCCAAACACCGATGTCTACATAAATATGCCTCGACAAGAGACACCTACCGGTTCAACAAAACCTGCCGGGCTACCAAAGATTGATCAAACTGCATCTGGCTACTTCATGGATTTTGATACCTTCTCTCTTGATCCCAGTGAACCCGAGACAACGCCAGCTCCAGTTTCCCGTAAGCAACAAATGTGTGAATTTGACACTTTTCAAAAGTATCACCTTGGTATCACCTTGGCTCCAGCTCTGGATCATAACTGGAATATTGTTTTTTCTGTTCTGGATTGTCCTGGTAACTGTTTTTTGTTTACTGATAAATGGAAAAGATCTCCCAGAATGCTCTGCAGTATCTAATGTGAACTTGGTCCTGAAACCTCATACATCATCTCATCGTGAACAAAGAGACTTGTTTTCCGTGAACATTACAGCTGTTCCAATTCCTGATGGTATAGTTTCGGACAAAGTTGATTATGATGTATTTGGCCCCACAGAACTTTTGAAGATTCCACATTTATTTAAAATTTCTCTAAATGATATCATTACCTCCAGTAAATTTTCTGATGATTGGGATTTTGAAACTGTAAATAATATGTTGTCTGATTCGGAAAATTCTGCTGCATTTTCAAGCAATGAAATGTTAGAGGACACATCTGACTTTGATAGCTTGTACTGTTAACATCATTATGGTCATCACTTTTTACACAAATCCAGTATCCCACATAGTGTTTTCACATACCACCAATGGGAACATTGCCCAACAACGCAGAAAGGTAGTTCAAAACAAAAGATTTTGCACAGAAATTTCCGTATTTTTCAGGGTTTAACACTTCTGACCCGACCTCTTTTTACTATAAGGTTGTACCTACACCTGCACAGAAAAATATGCTGACTAACTCCAAACAGATTTATTCTGCATCCTTTATTGCCCAACTGTCTGAACAGGGTTTCGACTTATGGAAGGACACAATAGACACAAAGTCAGTCTGGGGTTCTAAAGAATGGAAAGTTCAGGGAACAGAAGCACTTTTTAGAGCGTGCCTCATTCCGCAACAGATAATATTTCTGAATGAAACTGTGCAACAAACTCCCTGTCTTGAACTTGCCAAGAACAAGGATTTGAACACACCACGGTTTCCCACACCTTCACACATCAATTTAACATCAAGGTGAGGGGATACAAAAGATGACATCATGCAGTACAATACATCAGACCCCAATTGGAAGGGATGGTTAGTTTGGCCCACAGACTCCAACAGCTGTCAATCAAGATTCAGGGGTACAACCGAAGAGTTTAGTATCCATAGGCTAGACCCACGATATGTACAAAGAGAACATCCGGGGGTAGTGACATCATACAGTGTTGGGAAGTTGTGCCTCGATTGGATAAAAACCTCTACATTGTCCCAGGTGAAACCGCACTTATCCTTACTCTCAGATGAGGTGGATTTAAGAGATTTTTACTAGGTCCCTGAAAGCCACGTCAAAAACGTTTCTAATACGCCGTCTATAATGAAATCTGGAAAATCTCTCAACAAGAACCTGCGGAGAGACTTCGTGAAATAGATAAGATTAACCTAGATAAGGCGTTAGCAGTAGTTGACAATGGTCTAACTACATTAACATCCAGGATTTATTCACTGGGCAACATTGTATCTTCTGCTATAGATATACTAGAACAAGACTTGTCCATACTACAACACTGACAATCACAATTAAGTTCTATTATGCTATTAAGCTGGACGCTGCAATCATTGCGCGCTGGTTATATGCCTTGGCGGTTTATCAACAGTACATCACTCTTTTCTGGACATAATCTAACAGAAAAAAAGATAACAATGGCACAAAGGAGAGCAAAATATACAATGCTGCGCATTGCAAAACTGGACAAATTACATTTTACTGTGGCAGAGTCACCATCAAAAGAATGGTTAATTCATGGCGTTATAACACTACCGGTCATAACTTTCCAGTTTCAGTATAACAGGCAGGCAGATATGAAGCGATGGGTAGGGAATTCATCAAAGAGTCTTGAGAATTACTTTACAGATTTCGATGTAGGAATGGGGACATGGATGTGTTCCTTAGCGGTATTAACTGCGAGAATTCCTTATGTGAATCTCTCATATGCCAGGATATCATGCTGCACGGGGCCTGTAATAGTTTGGTTGCTAACTTATCTTGTCACTTGAAAGGTTCCCCAGCTGCCGTGGTTAATCCGGTGTTCAACTTGCTTTTAAATGGGAGTAACTTGCTGCTGAATGATCAAGGCTGTTGTGGGATGTTCCGGGGCATCCCATATCTTGTCACTGTAAGCTCCAGGGTTACTTGCTGTATGCAAGTATTGTTTCCACCAACCCATACAGTCAGGGAGGTGCCGTTATGGCCTTCATTGAATGTTTCCTTTATACGGTTTGATACTCTGAGCAGAATGAAAACCATGCTTTTACAGCAAACCGTGCCGTTAACCTCTGCCCGAGAAACATATGATCGCCAGGTTGCCAGGTTGCAGCTGAGATACATGCACTGATACGAACAAACTGCCCTTTCCATTTCACAGAAATGGTACAATGTATCTTTAACATGTCTGATACGATGGGTATTGTCCAAGTATTTAAGATCATAGGTTCTGGACTGTTAAGCACCTTTCAGACAATCCTCGGAGTTGTTCCCAACTTCATACACTCCGTATTCTGCAGCATTTTTGGAGGATTTCCGCTGATCCTGTTTCTAATAGCAGGTATCCTGATTGTCATTTTTCTGCTACACAATGGACGTCCCAGTCACCATGGAGATGGAAAAAACGCTCTTGGACCGCCGATACCGTGATCGCATGGTACTCCATCTGGGCACACGTCGTCTTCGAGAACTGAGCAAGTCTTGGTTCTTGTCATTTAGACCAGTCTGGATCGACTGTATTCTGCCTGTCCTCCAATGCCTGTTCTGCGGACAAGAATGCATGTTGGATCTCTGTCTAACACTTCCAACAATTGCGCCAACGGACGCTGATGCTTTACTGGACCCGATAACGGCCTATGTTCTGCAGTGTCCTCAGTGTATTCCAATGTTGATGTCTGCATTCTTAGACCCTCCACAGGATGCTTCAGCTCCTGTCGGAAAGGATACCGGCTCCTCAACAAGTACTCATGCCTTGGATGACACTCATACATCCCCAGCAGCGGCTGTGGTAAATACGGAGGAACATCTGTGCTCGATTGACCTGATCTGCGAGGTGTTGCAGGGACCGTCGTCTGCGATTGCAGGCAACAGTAATGCTGTGTCTCCCAGCCAGGACACAAACATTTGGCTCATCAAGTGCTGGGAAAATTCGGCCTTTTCCAAAACAACCAAATTTGGAATTTTAAACAAAGAACACTTTTGCTAAACTGCATGGCTTTCAGTTTTCTCATTTTGTACAGACTTCTATCGCATGCACTATTTTTCTTTTTTAGCATTTTTTAGAAATTTTACATTTTTAAGTACTATTTTTCATGGATTTATTAATAGTTGCGTACCACGTTTAGCCATACGTGGAATTTTTAGCATGTCGTCCAGTCGGATGAGGAGTGGGTGTTATGTTCCAGATAGGTACCCCAATATAGGCTCACATAGTCAACTAACCTTTCACCTATATTCTCCCTACCATTACACTACATAACTGTTCTCAGTACTGACCTTTTACCTAGTTACAGTAATGTCCAAAGATGACTTGGAGTTTTCTCCAAAGAGCTTAAGCCTCATTCATTATGCATGAGGATTCTTGGAATCACAGCAGGACAGCAGGCCTACCATCTCCTGCATAATAACTATGTATAAGGGTCATTCCTTCCGAAATCCTAGTCCGACATGACACAGCAAGGTATATCCCCAGGGGGTACCACTTTGGGTATATATACACTTGCTATCTTGCTGAGATAGTCAGAGGAGAAAAGGACTTCCATGCCGACACACAGACGCAAGACACTGAGGCTCCTGCACGCAGACACTCCAGCTCGCAGTGGTCTGACATCCCTTGCGGGATGTCCATCTCGAGACCAAGACGGGGTCCCACAGTCTCTAACTTCAGGTAACAGGTGGACTTTATCCTAGAGGGATTCTTGGCTTTACACCCACATACATGCTAGGTACACTTAGGTACATATAGCTAGGGTCGCATTGTAGGAGTACGCATTCTACTGTCATGTTTTTTATATACTTGCCTGTATTCATTGTTCATTGTTTAAAGGTGTAGTTCCTATATAGGTTTATAGGAACTACACAACACTTCAAAGACCCTTCTTTGAAGTCATCCCCACTTCAAAGGCACAACTGGGTATAAGTACTGAACCTCTGACCCTACCAACACAGTACATTCCTGGACCTGAAACCAACTTGCCAAGAAGAATAGCTGCCGTGCTAAGGGCTTCCACTCTGCTTGACTGCTGCTCTGGAAGACTGCTGCCTTGCTGTGCTGCCCTGCTACCTGCTGCTCTCTGACTGAACCTTTATCATTTGACTCAGAGTGACTCCAAGGCTGGCTGACTAGCCTCCTGTTCTTCAGAAGACTCAGGGACATCAGAGTATTCCATCCTGCTCCTGTGCCTGGTTCATTGGAAGTGGGCACAGGAGCTCTCTCCAGTGGAACCAATGGATTCTCTGCTGTGAGAGCAGAACTGACACATCAGCACTGTTGCGGAAACAGAATTTGCGCATCGCACTCAGAACCAGCGCATAGCCATTGGAACACCTGCATTGGAAACACCACATCACTGCCCCTGCAGAAGGATGATTGACGCATCCATTTGACTGCATGGAGAAACCTGGTGCATCATCTTCAGAACCAACGCATCTCTGAACTGGTTCTTTGTCTTTGGAACCGGCGCCATTGTTACATGGAGAAAATCTATGAATCTCCTTGACTGCTAGATCTACACCGACACACCCCTCAACTGCACCCTGCATCTCGTTGTTTGCGACCAGGATTAAGGTGCTTTTGGTCGGAGGGGCCTGCGTGGATCCTGTATCCAGTCTGCACTCCATCGCGGTCAGCCTGAACTCTTGACTTTGTCCTGGTCCAGCACTACCTATTAACTCTTTAAGCACTTACTGCTTCTAAGCACTATTTTAGCATTTAATCTTTAAAAATTTATATCAAATTCGACCTATTGGATTTTTGTCTTTTTGTTCATATTTTATTGATAACATCATAATCTATTTTTCTAAACTGGGGTGGAGTCTTTTTGAGGTGTTTTCACTGTGTTACTGTTTGATGTGTTTCACAAATACTTTACAAATTTCCTCTTAAGTTAATCCTGCCTGGTCTGTGCCACGCTTCCAGAGGGTGAGCACAGGTAAATTTATTATGTGTATCTGACTTACTCTGACTAGGATTGTGGTTCCTGCTTGGACAGGGTGCATACCTCTGCCAACCAGAAATCCAATTTATAACAAGGCCAATTTCACAAACATACTAAGGAACACTCAGAAGAAATATATGAGGACTACAGTATGCACCCACTGCATTTAAAAGATTTCATGGGTGATGCCTTAGAACCCTATCAAATGAGAGAGCCAACAGGAAGTCCTTTCAGCATTTGGGAAAATGCTTTAGAGGCTCAATGTTATCCAGTTTTATTTACAACAGGAAAAGGAGGGCGATATGATTATCGCCCCATTCACATTTCTGCATCAGGATATCATTCAACAAGACTATATTCTGGAGATCCACGTTTTAGGCAAAGCATACCTAATATCTTCTTTTGGACCTGGCCCTTTTTGCATGGTTATTTCCAAACTTTTTGCCTTTTTTCTCCTATTTTTCTGACACTCTTTTTGTTGGCTCTCGGTCTCTGGGTACTTTACCACTGCTATCCAGTGCTAAAGTGCTTATGCTCTCTCCTTTAAACATGGTATGATAGTTTTCTCCATGATTGGCATACTTGATTTATTAGTCAGTCCCTAAGGCAGTGCACTACCTGTGCCCAGAGCCTGTAAAACAAATGCTACAATCAGGCCTGCGATTCAGCAGTTCGGCCTGGACTGTTCCCATTAGGCACAGGGTCAAGACTGATTTGCATATAGCTGGGTTCAAACTGGAATGGGATGGTGAGCAAAAAAACGATGGATTTAGGCCCAGATCTATGTACTGGGGTGAATGTATGACATTGTTCTGCATTCTGTCCATCAATTGTTGTTTTTGCATTTGTCACCCCGAGTGGGACGGGTATGCCCAGTCGTGGGTCCCATGCTCGACCTGCCACTGGAGTCAAGCTATCCTGGCTGATGAGGGGTGAAACCCCGAAACCGGTCCTAGGATGCTTGTTTCCAGTCCAGGGAGGACCTGGCCTGGCAGTTCGGACTGGACTGTTCGCATTAGGCACAGGGTCAAGACTGATTTGCATATGGCTGGGTTCAAACTGGAATGGCATGGTGAGCAGAAAAACGATGGATTTAGGCCCAGATCTCTGTACTGGGGTGAATGTATGACATTGTTCTGCATTCTCTCCATCAATTGTTCTTTTTGCATTTGTCACCCCGAGTGGGACGGGTATGCCCAGACGTGGGTCCCGTGCTCTCCATGCCACTGGAGTCAAGCTCTCCTGGCTGATGAGGGGTGAAACCCCGAAACCGGCCCCAGGATGCTTGTTTCCAGTCCAGGGAGGACCTGGCCTGGCAGTTCGGGCTGGACTGTTCCCATTAGGCACAGGGTCAAGACTGATTTGCATATGGCTGGGTTCAAACTGGAATGGCATGGTGAGCAAAAAAACGATGGATTTAGGCCCAGATCTCTGTACTGGGGTGAATGGATGACATTGTTCTGCATTCAGTCCATCAATTGTTGTTTTTGCATTTGTCACCCCGAGTGGGACGGGCATGCCCAGACGTGGGTCCCGTACTCTCCATGCCACTGGAGTCAAGCTATCCTGGCTGATGAGGGGTGAAACCCCAAAACCGGTCCTAGGATGCTTGTTTCCAGTCCAGTGAGGACCTGGCATGGCAGTTCGGGCTGGACTGTTTCCATTAGGCACAGGGTCAAGACTGATTTGCATATGGCTGGGTTCAAACTGGAATGGTATGGTGAGCAAAAAAACGATGGATTTAGGCCCAGATCTCTGTACTGGGGTGAATGTATGACATTGTTCTGCATTCTGTCCATCAATTGTTGTTTTTGCATTTGTCACCCCGAGTGGGACAGGTATGCCCAGACGTGGGTCCCGTTGTCTCCATGACACTGGAGTCAAGCTATCCTGGCTGATGAGGGGTGAAACCCCGAAACCGGCCCTAGGATTCTTGTTTCCAGTCCAGGGAGGACCTGGCCTGGCAGTTCGGGCAGGAGTGTTCCCATTAGGCAAAGGGTCAAGGCTGATTTGCATATGGCTGGGTTCAAAGTGGAATGGCATGGTGACCAAAAAAACGATGGATTTAGGCCCTGATCTCTGTACTGGGTTGAATGTATGACATTGTTCTGCATTCTGTCCATCAATTGCTGTTTTTGCATTTGTCACCCCGAGTGGGATGGGTATGCCCAGACGTGGGTCCCGTGCTCTCCATGCCACTGCAGTCAAGCTATCCTGGCTGATGAGGGGTGAAACCCCGAAACCGGTCCTAGGATGCTTGTTTCCAGTCCAGGGAGGACCTGGCCTGGCAGTTTGGACTGGACTGTTCCCATTAGGCAGAGGGTCAAGACTGATTTGCATATGGCTGGGTTCAAACTGGAATGGCATGGTGAGCAACAAAACAATGGATTTAGGCCCAGATCTTTGTACTGGGGTGAATGTATGACATTGTTCTGCATTCAGTCCTGTGAGAAGTTGGCCTGGCATATGCTGTCCACTAGTTCTAGTGGGCACCTTGCACCAGTCCAAACAACCCCTTATGGAGATAGGTTAAAGACAACCTTTATTGAAAGCTATCCTAGTGGTAGCTATGGAGAGCAGCCTTCAGGCTATGTCTTGAAGGAATGTAAAGCAGCTTGTTTTACCAGTCTATAATCTCTTGAGTGACCAAATGAAAGAGGACCACACCAGGTATATATATAAAATATATGTATTTAGTCTTAAACACACCCTCTAGTCTCTTTATGAGGCTAGAGTTCGAAATACATAAGTTACAAGTCAAATATCAGCAGTATTTAGCACAATACACGTTTGAGCCCTAGGGGCGTACCAAACCATATACTAAAATAGTGGTATAAGGACCACGACTGAACTAGACACAAGGCCTAGAGCCTGTAGAAGTGCTTGGACCCCAAGGAACCACCCAAGGTAGTGACACAGGGGACCCACGGGAGACGCGTGCAGTGTGAGAACACAGCCGCGAGCCACCGTTGACTTCTATGGGGAAAGTCGCGGTTGGATTTTTAAAGAAAAGGGACACTTCGGAGAGGACTTCCAGTTAACCCCTTAAAACTTAAGAGTTTATAGGGCCCACACCCACGTGAGTACCAAAATACTCGAGTTACCTCACCCAGGGAAGCCGGGTGCATACGTGTTAAAAGGTGTCGGGAATCGTCGTCGTTTTCAATGGCGACCGCTGGAAAAGTGCTGCTGCCATGGAGAAGAAGAGTGTCCGGAGCGATCCAAGCCTGGATAGAGGAAAAGGAAGACCTGAAAGCAGAGGGGACAGAGTCTGGGTCACTAGCCAGTGACCAGGGGCACGATAGTCGAATGCCCTCAGATGTCGGGTGCTTCAGGTGAGTTGACAGGTGCCTTGACTCTTCAGCCACGAGGTCCAGGAGGTGTCAACAATGACCAGGAGCTGGATTCGAGCTGTCCCATAAAGTTTGTCGAGTGCTGCGGTATCAGCGACCGGATTGGACCCAACAAGCCATGGCAATGGCAAGTCATGGGGAAGTGAAGAAAAGGCTGCGGTGCAGACCAGCAAGGTTTGAGGGACTCACCCAGCAAGGGTAAGTCAAGGCAAGTCTGGAGCAACCAGAAAAGCCCAAGCAGTTGAAGAGTTGCCTTTGTGGGGACCCACTAGCTAATGGACTAGAGATTGCAAAGGAGCCTCAAGCGGTCGCACTTGGAGCTGGCCCACGGGACACTCGTGAAGTGTAGGCCAGTGATCTTCGCTGCAGTTGGTGCTCGGGGCTAAGGCTACTCGGAACCCAAAGCACAGCTTCGAGAGATGTCAGAAAGTTGATGCACTTGCAAATGTGCTTGGTGTCCAGGGTCATGGTTCCACGTTACCCACGACAGCTCCGGGCCTCAGCTTTGCTGGGGACTCAGGGCAGCCTCGGGGAAGTCTGGAAATCCACCTCTGGTGATGCAAAGACTTCGGTGACCAGCGGGAGCTTCAGCGATGCAGACCGGACAGATGCTTCGTTGGTGCCTGCCAAGCAGGGGAGTCACTCCTTGACCCCAAGGGAGATTCTTCAGTCCTCTAATCTTGATGTAGAGCATCGAAGGTCCAGGATTCAGCTTCAGCGTTTCGTCCAGGGATATCTAAAGTCCTAAGGACTGGGGTCCCATACTTATATTAAGTTAGGGGGTTGGACAAGCCCGTCTGCGCCCGTCCGCGCCTGGACCGCGCCCAGCGCCAGAACCCTTGGGCCGCGCGCCCCCCGCTCCAGCCTCGAGGACCGACGCCGTTACGATGCCACCACACTCCACGCTCTCAACCCCGGACAAAGACACAACTGCTTCAAGGCCGCCCCAAAACGCACACATGGCCCCTTCACCTGCCGGAACTGCAGCTACACCAGCCTCAGAGCCACCGAAGCGCCCGCCAAGAAGGACCTCAACCACCTCCGATGCATCCTACTGAACACCCGCTCTGCACGCAAACACGCCGTCGAGCTCTGGGACCTGCTCGACTCATCATCACCAGATGTCGCCTTCCTGACAGAGACCTGGATGAACGACTCCTCCGCACCCGACATCGCCATAGCCATCCCAGACGGCTATAAGATCACCCGCAGAGACCGCGTCAACGGAGTAGGAGGAGGAATCGCCATCGTCCACAAGAACTCCATCAGGGTCTCGACCAGCACCGACGACGTACTCTGCACCGCCGAACACATGCACTTCCAGATCCACACGGACCCCAACACCACCCTCAGAGGCACCCTTGTCTACAGACCCCTGGGCCCCGACCCCAGTTCAGCGACTCCATCGCCGACTTCATCAGCACGCACGCCCTGACTTCTACCGACTACATCCTCCTCGGAGACCTGAACTTTCACCTGGAGAACAACAACGACAGCAACTCCACCACCCTGATCGACAACCTCGCCAACCTCGGACTGAGACAGCTCGTCACAACACTGACACATTCCGCCGGCCACACGCTCGACCCCGTCTTCTCCTCAAGCTCCCACGTCTCCTTCACCCACACCACGGAACTCCTCTGGACCAACCAACGCTGCATCCACTTCACCTTCCAGAAACCCACCACACACCATCGCACCCAACAGATCCCACGCCGCTGCTGGAGCAAAGTCACCGAAGACCAACTACGGGCAAACCTCGCTCTCAGCCCTCCCTCCGACCCATCCAACACCGACGACGCTGCCTGCAACCTCAGACGATTGTGCCAACACCCTCGCCCCGCTGAAAAAACTCACCTACAGCGACACCACCAAAAGAGCCAGCTGGTTCACCCCGGAACTCCTAGCTTCCAAGCGTACCTGCCGGAAACTTGAGAAGAAATGGCACAGTGATAAGACACCTGACAGCCACGCAGCCCATAAAGACGCCATTCGTAACCACCACCACCTCATCAGGTCCGCCAAGAGAATCTCCTTCAAAGACCGCCTCGACAACAACGCACACAACAGCAAGGAGCTCTTCAACATCGTGAAGGAACTCTCCAACCCCAGCTCCAACACCAACGACATCCCGCCGTCGCAAGCCCTGTGCGATTCCCTCGCCACCTTCTTCCACCGCAAGATCGCCGACATCCACGACAGCTTCAACACCCAGACAGCCCCCACCAAGATAGATACTCCAGACCCGCCGCACACCATCGACCATGACCCCTTGCCAGCCTGGGCCAGCGTGAACATCGATGACACCATCAAGACCATGGGCACAATAAACTCCGGCTCCCCGTCAGACCCTTTCCCGCACCACATCTTCAACAAAGCCAGCAGCTCCATCGCACCCCACCTGTGCAACGTTATCAATCTCTCCTTCGAGACCGCGATCTTCCCAGAGAGCTGGAAACACGCAGAGATCAACGCCCTACTCAAAAAACCCAAGGCGGACCCAAGAGACCTCAAGGACTTCCGGCCCATTTCCCTGCTTCCGTTCCCAGCCAAGGTCATCGAGAAGATCGTCAACAAACAGCTAACTCGATACCTAGAAGAAAACAGCATCCTGGACCCATCCCAATCGGGTTCCGCAGCAACCACAGCACTGAGACTGCCCTCATCGCCGCCACCGACGACATCAGGACCCTGCTGGACAACGGCGAGACCGCAGCCCTCATCCTGCTGGACCTCTCCGCCGCCTTCGACACTGTCTGCCACCGCACTCTACGCGCACGCCTCCACGACGCAGGGATCCGAGACAAGGCCCTGGAATGGACCACCTCCTTCCTCAACGGCAGAACCCAGAGAGTCCGCATCCCACCTTTCCGATCCGAAGCCTCCGAGATCATCTGCGGCGTACCCCAGGGATCTTCCCTCAGCCCAACACTGTTCAACATCTACATGGCCCCGCTCGCACGCATCGCCAGACAGCACGACCTCAACATTATCTCCTACGCCGACGACACTCAACTGATCCTCTCCTCACCAAGGACCCCCTCGCCGCCAAAGCCAATCTCCATGAAGGAATGAAGGCCGTCGCCGATTGGATGAAGATCAGCCGACTAAAGCTGAACACGGACAAGACGGAGGTCCTCATCCTCGGCTCCAACCCCTCAGCCTGGGACGACTCCTGGTGGCCAACGACGCTGGGAGCAGCCCCGACACCCACCGACCACGCACGCAACCTGGGTGTCATCCTTGACTCAACGCTCTCCATGGCCAAGCAAGTCAACGCAGTCTCCTCCTCCTGCTTCAACACCCTCCGCATGCTTCGCAAGATCTACAGGTGGATCCCGACAGACACAAGAAGAACAGTCACCCAGGCCCTCGTCAGTAGCAGACTTGACTATGGGAACGCCTCTACGTGGGAGCCCCGGCCAAGCTCATCAAGCGACTGCAACGCATACAAAACGCCTCCGCACGCCTGATTCTCGACGTACCACACCACAGCCACATCACCCCCCACCTGAGGAACCTGCACTGGCTCCCCGTCGACAGGAGGATCACCTTCAAACTCCTCATCCACGCACACAAGTCACTCCACAAAACTGGCCCAGCCTACCTCAACAGACGACTCTTCTTCTACGTCCCCAACCGCCAGCTCCGCTCCGCCGACCTCTCCCTCGCCACCGTCCCTCGCATTCGAAGAACAACCACCGGCGGCAGATCCTTCTCACACCTCGCCGCCAAGACCTGGAACACCCTTCCACTAAGCCTACGACAGATCCAAGACCTGCTGACCTTCAGGTGGCTACTCAAGACCTGGCTGTTCGACCAGTAGCAGCACCCCCCCCCCCTTCCCTCTCCCCAGCGCCTTGAGACCCTCGCGGGTAAGTAGTGCGCTCTACAAATTCTGTGATTGATTGATTGATTGATTGACATACTCTGGGGACCCACCTATGGGAGGGTCAGGGAAGAGGGGTGGTTACACCCATTCCCTTTGTCCAGTTTCATGCCAGAGCAGGGGCAGGTAGCCCCTGCAACCGGTTTGAACTGGACTATGCACAGGGACAGCAAATGTGCCCCCAGTGCAGGACTTCAAAGCACCAGAGAGTGCTCCCGCCCAGCCCCAATACACACTATCCTGTCTGGGGAGGTGGTTACACCTCCCTTCGACAGGAAACCTATTGTTCAGGCCTCCCCTGCCGGAGTTTCGGTCAGCAGCAGGAGGCCAGACCCGTGTCTGTGGCAGCGGCATCCATTTTGTGATGCCAGGGCTCTGAAAAGTTAATACCGGGTATGCCGGTGTGTACATGTCTCTCCCTCTAGAAGGGTGGAATGCTACCCCTGCCACCAGAACTGGCGGGGGGTAGTATTCCAAGATGTTTGACACCAAACACGACATGTTTCCGTGCAGCCATCCCACAGTTAGCATTTAACGCGAGGTTATAATGCACTTAAGAGTATATGGTCAGGCTGCACCACAAACAGCACCAGAGGATGGACTCCGAACGCTGCAGAGGGGCTCTGCTCATGCAGGGCACCCTCTCACATAAAAACCAAGCACTCTGCCTTCAGGATTGTTAAGGCCTGCCATAGGAGTGACTTATAGGTTTATATGTGTGTGCAAAGGTAGTGATATAGGTAGCCTATACCACAGTAAGGGGTGCATGCACCACCTTACCCAGGCTGCAGTAGCAGACCTGTGGTGTCATTTTGGAGGGCCTTCCAGGGGTGGCACAATACATGCTTCAGCCCCTGGTAGGCCTCTGGGGTATCTATGCCCTTGGTACATAGTATACCATATACTAGGGACTTATAAGGGCACCCCAGAATCCAATCTGGGATGTACCTAAAGTACATGGAATCAATTTAGAGAGGAAGCAGCTAGGTTGGGGTCCTGAATAGCAGGGCCCAAGCCAGACTAAAGTCGAAAAACAGTGATACACCAGCAAAAAGTGGGGGTAACCATAAGAGGCAGATCCTACTCTCCTACAAGTCCATCAATTGTTGTTTTTGCATTTGTCACCCCGAGTGGGACGGGCATGCCCAGACGTGGGTCCCGTACTCTCCATACAACTGGAGTCAAGCTATCCTGGCTGATGAGGGGTGAAACTCCGAAACCGTTCCTAGGATGCTTGTTTCCAGTCCAGTGAGGACCTGGCATGGCAGTTCGGGCTGGACTGTTCCCATTAGGCACAGGGTCAAGGCTGATTTGCATATGGCTGGGTTCAAAGTGGAATGGCATGGTGACCAAAAAAACGATGGATTTAGGCCCAGATCTCTGTACTGGGGTGAATGTATAACATTGTTCTGCATTCTGTCCATCAATTGTTGTTTTTGCATTTGTCACCCCGAGTGGGACGGGTATGCCCAGACGTGGGTTCCGTGCTCTCCATGCCACTGGAGTCAAGCTATCCTGGCTGATGAAGGGGTGAAACCCCGAAACAGGTCCTAGGATTCTTGTTTCCAGTCCAGGGAGGACCTGGCCTGGCAGTTCGGGCTGGACTGTTCCCATTAGGCACAGGGTCAAGACTGATTTGCATATGGCTGAGTTCAAACTGGAATGCCATGGTGAGCAAAAAAATGATGGATTTAGGCCCAGATCTCTGTACTGGGGTGAATGTATGACATTGTTCTGCATTCAGTCCATCAATTGTTGTTTTTGCATTTGTCACCCCGAGTGCGACGGGCATGCCCAGACGTGGGGCGTAGTACTACGCTACGCTCGCGGAGCGTGCGTAGTTTGCGCTACTACTCGCTAAGAGAATTGCTCGTAGCACAGTGCAAAAATGCGTAGTGTAGCGGGCATTTTTTACTTGCTCGCGGTCCTCAACGTCAAGTTGGCGACCGCAAGCGAGCAAAATCAACATTCCGGTGAGACTTTTTCCTCATTCACGATCAGCAACATCAAGTTGCCGATCGCGAGCGTGGAAAATAAACCTCCCGGCGAGATTCTCAACGCGGGAGGTCAGGTTTCTCATTGCGAGTGGTCGCGTATGATCGCGACCGCTCGCGATGAGAAACTACCAGTCCGCGTTGAGAAAACTGCTGCTCGACAAACAGCCTGGCAGTTCGGGCTGGACTGTTCCCATTAGGCACAGGGTCAAGACTGATTTGCATATGGCTAGGTTCAAACTGGAATGGCATGGTGAGCAAATAAACAATGGATTTAGGCCCAGATCTCTGTACTGGGGTGAATGTATGACATTGTTCTGCATTCTGTCCATCAATTGTTGTTTTTGCACAATCGGGCCTGCAGCACTGAATGTGCCACCCATATGAGTACCCTTTCAAAACTGTCTTAGGCCTGCCACTGTAGAGCCAGTGTGTGCAGTTTTACACTGCCATGTCAACCTGGCAAGTACACCTACTTGCCAGGCCCAAACCTTCCCTATTTTTACATGTAAGGTACCCCTAAGGTAGGGCCTAGGTAGCCCCATTGGCAGGGTGCAGTGTATTTGAAAGGTAAGACATGTGGTTTTAAGTTTTACATGTCCAAGAAGTGAAAATCGTTTTTCACTACAGCAAGGCCTGTTTCTCCCATAGGTTAGCATTGGAGCTGCCTTGTAACACTTTAGAAATTTATCTTCCATTTGTGAACAGATGGAAAATTGGAGTTTGGTGTCTATTTACTTGCAATTTAAAAACACATCTTTTAATGAAGTTGTTTTTTAGATTGCAGGTCTGAAAATGCCACTTTTAGAAAGTTGGCATTTTTGTACTTAACCATTCTGTGCCTCTGCTTGTCCCTAGAATACACGTCTGGGTTGGATGACAGTTGGACTTTGTGAATTCATTCTAGACAGTCACACACAAAGGGGGCTGAGGTGTGCTCTGCATATCCTGATGGCCCATAACCAGGCTGATGGGTCTTCCTGAGCAACAGTGGTGGGAAGAGTTGACACTTGAATAGGGCTGTGCCTGTCCCCTCACAAATAGCTGCCTTCCACCCTGTAGTGTGTCTTGAGCCAGGGCCAGGAAGGGCAGGGTCTTGTGCACTACACAGACTTTTCTATGTATTTTCCCTACTCCAAAGGCTAAAATTGGTATAAATACAGGACCTCTGACACCACATACTCGGAAAACTTCTGGATTGAGGACATTCTACCAACAAGAAGAGCTGTTGTGCTGCCAGGAGGGACCGCCACTTTGCTGCTTGCTTTGCTGCGTTGGCCTGCTTCTTGTTGCTTCTGTCTTGGGAGTGAGAGGACTGGATTTTGCTCTCTACAAACTGCTTTCCAAGGTTCTCCAAGAGATTACGTTGATCTTGCCTCCTGTTGGAAGCCTCAGGGCCATCAAGGTCTTCACCTGCATCTCCTGGACTTTCCTGCTGAGAGCCCTACTCTGCCAAGTAGTGTCAAATCCAGTTCCTGGGCCCTTCGAAGTGAGCTGCTGTGCTAAATTAAAAGAAACCAGTACATCAACTTTGAGTGTGGCTTTAGAGCTGGAGCTGCTGTTTGACACTGTGCCGCTGCCTGCACTGGAGCCATGGTCCCCACTCAATGTAACAACTGCAACTTGCATCACAGACACCGACGCAGAGCCTCAGAAGGTGTGCCACATCATAAGCCTTGAGCACTGCGTCACCGAAGTCTGTGACTCCCGACTCCGCCGCAGCTCCTGTGGCCCCATTGTGTGATATCAAAACCATGAAGTCAACGCCTTATGGCTTGACCCTTGATACTTCATCGACCCCACACCAGCCGCCGAACCTCTGCTGTTCCGCCAATGCAGCATCACCTCTCCTGTGCCTTGCAAATCCTGGGCATCAATGGCTCAATGACTCTGCACTACCTCCAGGAAACGATGCCTCATTTGCTTCAGTGATGCCTCACAGTAAGCAACCGATGCCGCACCGGCCTCAACGACACCTCACCTTCCCACCACCTCGTCACATCTTTGTTTTGCCATTGTTTCCAAGGAACTGTAATGGGGGTCTGTATGACTCCGTGGGCAGCCCGTGCTCCATTGCGGTAGGCCCCGAACTTTGAGATTCAACTTCATCAAGCACGTCGTTATAGCCTCAGCTGGATCTATTGTGTTTCTAAGTGCTAGAACTGCATTTTATATTGAAGAATTCATATTTTGAATTGTGTATATTGGATTTTTATCATTTTGGCCTTGTTTTAATCAGATAAAATTTGGACATTTTTCAAAATTGGTGTGAAGTACTTTTGTGGTGTTTTCACTGTGTTACTGTGTGTGTGCACAAGTGCTTTACACATTGCCTATTTAGTTTAGCCTGACTGCTCTGAGTCAAGCTACCCGAGGGTGAGCACAGGTAAACTTAGTGTGTAGTACACTTACCCTGACTAGGATTGTGGGTCCCTATTTCGACCTAGTGCAAGCCTCTGCCAACTAGAGATAGCATTTCTAACATATTTACTTTATATATGAAAGTGAATTATCAGTTACCTCTTATGCTGTTGCGCATGTGATGTGAACTGGAGCAGTATTTAATAACATAACAGCTAAAGATTTCCTGAATAAAGTGGAAAATAATGATGGAAACCTGGGAAATAACTTAATAAATAGTATGACATGTCAACGAGGTACAAATGAATAATTGTTCAGAAGACACGGAGAACTAAAATGTATGTTGAGTAATTTGGGACCACCAGCTTGGTTTCTCCCTTTAAACTGTGAGGAATACCTATGGGATGATTTATACACTATCCTAGTTGAGGCTAACAACAATTTGCCAGATGCGGCTTTGAAAACACCAGTGTAATTATGTTCTTTAGATCCAGCAAATGTTTGTCTTTTATTAATGCAAAAGAAACAATTGATGGACGGAATGCTGGACACTGCAAACATTCACCCCCAGTCACAAAGATCTGGGTTAAATCCATCATTCTTTTGCTCACCACACCACCCCAGTTTGGACGCAACCATATGCAATTCAGTCTTGACCCTGTTCCTTGTGGGAACAGTCCAGCCCGAACTGCCAAGCCAGGTCCTCACTGGACCGGAAACAAGCATCCTGGGACCGGTTTCAGGGCATCACCCTTCATCAGCCAGGCTAGCTTGAATCCAGTGGTGTAGTGAGCACGGGACCCACGTCTGGGCATACCCATCCCACTTAGGGTGACAAATGCAAAAGAAACAATTGATGGACGGAATGCTGGACAATGCAAACATTCACCTCCAGTCACAAAGATCTGGGTTAAATCCATCATTCTTTTGCTCACCACACCACCCCAGTTTGGGCCCAGCAATATGCAAATCAGTCTTGACCGTGTTCCTTGAGAGAACAGTCCAGCCCGAACTACCAAGCCAGGTCATCCCTGGACCGGAAACAAGCATCCTGGGACCGGTTTCAGGGCATCACCCTTCATCAGCCAGGCTAGCTTGAATCCAGTGGTGTAATGAGCACGGGACCCACGTCTGTGAATACCCTTCCCACTTAGGGCGACAAATGCAAAAGAAACAATTGATGGACGGAATGCTGGACAATGCAAACAATCACCCCCAGTCACAAAGATCTGGATTAAATCCATCATTCTTTTGCTCACCACACCACCCTAGTTTGGACCCAGCCATATGCAAATCAGTCTTGACCCTGTTCCTTGTGGGAACAGTCCAGCCCGAACTGCCAAGCCAGGTCCTCCCTGGACCGGAAACAAGCATCCTGGGACCGGTTTCAGGGCATCACCCTTCATCAGCCAGGCTAGCTTGAATCCAGTGGTGTAGTGAGCACGGGACCCACGTCTGGGCATACCCTTCCCACTTAGGGCGACAAATGCAAAAGAAACAATTGATGGACGGAATGCTGGACAATGCAAACATTCACCCCCAGTCACAAAGATCTGTGTTAAATTCATCATTCTTTTTCTCACCACACCACACCACCCCAGTTTGGACCCAGCCATATGCAAATCATTCTTGACCCGGTTCCTTGTGGGAACAGTCCAGCCCGAACTGCCAAGACAAGTCCTCCCTGGACCGGAAACAAGCATCCTGGGACCGGTTTCAGGGCATCACCCTTCATCAGCCAGGCTAGCTTGAATCCAGTGGTGTAGTGAGCACGGTACCCACGTCTGGGCATACCCTTCCCACTTAGGGCGACAAATGCAAAAGAAACAATTGATGGACGGAATGCTGGACAATGCAAACATTCACCCCAGTCACAAAGATCTGGGTTAAATCCATCATTCTTTTCCTCACCACACCACCCCAGTTTGGACCCAGCCATATGCAAATCAGTCTTGACCCTGTTCCTTGTGGGAACAGGCCAGCCCGAACTGCCAAGCCAGGTCCTCCCTGGACCGGAAACAAGCATCCTGGGACCGGTTTCAGGGCATCACCCTTCATCATCCAGGCTAGCTTGAATCCAGTGGTGTAGTGAGCACGGGACCCTCGTCTGGGCATACCCTTCCCACTTAGGGCGACAAATGCAAAAGAAACAATTGATGGACGGAATGCTGGACAATGCAAACATTCACCCCCAGTCACAAAGATCTGGGTTAAATCCATCATTCTTCTGCTCACCTCGCCACCCCAGTTCGGACCCAGCCATATGCAAATCTGTACTGGGGTGAATGTATGACATTGTTCTGCATTCTGTCCATCAATTGTTCTTTTTGCATTTGTCACCCTGAGTGGGACCGGTTTGCCCAGACTTGGGTCCCGTGCTCTCCATGCCACTGGAGTCAAGCTATCCTGGCTGATATGGGGTGAAACTCCGAAACCAGTCCTAGGATGCTTGTTTCCAGTCCAGGGAGGACCTGGCCTGGCAGTTCGGGCTGGACTGTTCCCATTGGGCGCAGGGTCAAGACTGATTTGCATATGGCTGGGTCCAAACTGGAATGGCATGGTGAGCAAAAAAACGATGGATTTAGGCCCAGATCTCTGTACTGTGGTGAATGTATGACATTGTTCTGCATTCTGTCCATCAATTGTTCTTTTTGCATTTGTCTTTTATTAATCACAAATTACAAACTATGCTGAAATTCCTAATAAAAAATTTAAAAAAAAACAGGAGAGGTTGTTAATTTCTTTTGGGGAAAAGAGAACCAAGAGAGAAGTGCACCTCGTATTCCCAAAATTTGGATATGACTATGATGAATCGGTTCTTCACTTTATTGAACAATATGTGACTTGTGACATCCCAAGAAAGAAACAAACAATTGTTAGACCAAGTTATTAAATTTCAAAGTCACGAATGTGGAACATGCTGTTTAAGAAAATTTCACAACAGATCAAACCAGTATAGAAAATTTCTATTTGGATACCAAAGGCCAATTTAAAAAAAAGGGAGAGTGTATAATCTTATGTCTTCTGTTAAAGGAAAGTCTCCAAAAAACACATACAATTTAAACAGAGGACACAAATCACAGCGGATCAAAGACTACAATCCTTTAATACTGCATATGTGGAATGCTAGTATTGATATTCAATTTGTTGCTTATAATTTAACTGCTGTTGCCTAGTATGTGACTTCATATATTACTAAAGCTGAGCAATCTGATATGAAGGAAGTATGGGAAGAAATTTCTGCTGAACCATCCTTAACAAAAAGGCTTTATTGATTTAGCCTTCAAATGCTATATCACTTAGAGGTTAGCAATTATGAGGCGTGTGATCATTTACGCTCTTCCAGTTTATATGCTAACTCTCACGCTATTACATGGCTTAGTTTGGGATTAGCGTCCTCACGAAGAAGAGTTTAAAAATGTTTGCCAGGAATTGAATATCTTGCTCACTTTGATACTGAAAACAAGGACATTTTGAAAGCAAATTTAATAGACACAAGCTATCCTAACAGAAGCCCTTTATTGGAAAACTTGTCACTATATGAAGCAGCTCAATTTTATACTTACAGTTCATAATGGAAAATTTCATGTGCAGGGAACAGACGGGTGCTTAATACGTAGTTTCAAACCTACACTAATTAATCACCTCAAACTTACATATGATAGTTTTTAGCACTGTTACAGCTTTTTAAACCATAGGAAGAAGAGGAAGCATTGATTGCAACATTTACTTCTTATGATGACTCTTTTTATGACGACGAATCCAATACTAGAGTTAAATAATTATGTTGATATGCTGAACCAAGAAATTTTAGATGGAAACTAATCCAATTGGAAATATTATGTGATGCTGCAAGTACAAATTAATGTTCTAATACAAGCCCTGCAGACCCACTATATACCAAATATATTGTAAATGAAGGAATAATTGCCATAGGTGAGGTAGAACTTGTGATGGAAGAAATGCGTAAGACGGGAGACAACTTTGAGTACATGTTATCACAATTAAATTGTGACCATTGTGCAATATTTGAGGAAATTAAAACAAGTGTAGATCATTGACTACAGCATGAACTGGGCTTATATATATTTTCTGGATCTCATTCTGTATTAAAATATATATCAGGCCAAGCTGGTAACGGGAAAAGTTTCCTTATAAAAGTTATAGCAGCTTACCATCAAAAACTTACCAACTCAACCTTATCTTGTGTAGCACAATAATAAACTGGAATATTTAAATCTAAATAATGATACTCCACAAGAACTTTGTAGAGTCTCCATAAACTACACATTTTTATTATAGACGAGGTTAGTATGGCATTCAACTTGATGATGGATTTTGTGCATTTACATGTGACAAAAATAGTGATGACTGCACATGATAATCTCTTTGGTGGTAAACATGTCATTGTTTTTGGTGATCTACTTCAAATTACTCCGGTGAAAGGGAAGCAAATTTTTAAAACTGTGACAGCTAAAGAAACAAGAATCTCCTTAAGCAGTGCCATGGACAGCCGGGTTAGAAAAAGACTTGGGCTTGATTTTGATGTCAGTCGGAGGCAACTCTTTGCGGTTTCGGAACTGACTGACCTCAGGTTGGTGGTCCAAAACAGCAATTACAATGTGACCGCACATAGTGCAGTTGCAGACTCCTATTTCCCTACGGGAGCATGTGCGACGGTCGGAAACCGGCCGCAGCACAAGCTCCCATAAAGAAATGGGAGTTACTGTAAACCCCTGCACATGGTGCAGGGATTTACAGGGGGGCATCACATGTGCCCCCTGGCTCCCAACCGGAGTCCACGGAGGAAAGGGGGCCCTACGAGGGGCTCCCAAAGTCGCTTTCCATGTCAGAAAGCTTGACTTGGAAAGCCTGTTGGAAACTGACATCATAATCCCAACGGCGGAAATGCCGTCCGTAAGGGATTATATGGTAGTTCCGACTGGCCGATGGGCTCCTTGAGCCTGTCAGAAGCCAGTCTGATTGACCAGCCAGTTTCAAATCCAACCGCCGTTACTGTAATACAACTGTTGGAGTTGAAACCTTGGATTCGGTCGGACATTCAAATGAGGCTCTTAGTAATGAGCAATAATAGTTGTGTTCTTTTATGACGCAATTTGGATGTAGAACAAGGACTTGTAAATGGAGCTAACTTGATATATAGTTACATTTATCCAATACAAACATAATGATGAAATTTAATTTGTTACTGTCAAGTTCGACAATGTTAAGGACCCTTAACACATAGCAAGAGCAACGGCAAGACTTTATAATAATCAAAGACTTTAATATTCGAAGACAGCAATTTCCATTATATTTAGCTTAGGCTGTCACAATACATAAATCTCAAGGTATAAGCTTGGCTTTTGCACTAATTTACATTGGCTCCCTGTTTTTAAAAAGGGTATGGCATATGCTGCTTTATCCTTAAATGAGCAAAGATCGTCTGTTTTCTCAAAGATCCATACTTCACTCCTTTTGGCCTAACAATTGTAAAGCGCAGGGTTGTATGCTATACCCTCTTAAGCATTGTTTGTTCTCATCCGGGTACATTGTTATCATTCGATTTTGTTATTCGTAATCTCCCCTCTTCTATGTTCTTCCCTTCCATGCTGTGAAGCGCTCTGATACCTTTCGAGGTCATGTTTGCGCTATACAAAACGTTATAAATAAATAAATAAATCCCATGTGAAAACCTTACAAGGACTATATATTATAGATGTTGATGACACTAAAATTAATGCAGACCCTTCTTGTGTATGCAAATATAATAATTTAAGAGACATATATACTCCTTCACTTGATGAATATGCAGTGGTGTGTAAAACTAACAGACATATAAAAAGAAAAGGAAACTTCAGAACTGCTGAGCCTTTTTGTAAGCCTTGACGTAGTTCGCGTAGCACCGCTACATGGAACACCGCGAAGCGGTGAAAAAAAACTCCGCTGCGCTACACGGATTTCCGTGGGTGGGCGGAGTTGCTTGTCCCGCCTGTTCGTGTGATGTTTCCGTAAACAGCAATGCGGATTGCGTGTTTGGGGGGAAATATCACGCGAACTGCACCACACAGTCGCGCATGGGCGTGGCCATCTTGTTTTCTTCTCTGTTATAGTGCTGGGGCCTACTTTTTAATCCTCCCGAAATCTTTTCAATCCTTCTTTCCCAAAACTTTTTTTCTGATCTTTTGTCATTTATTATCGTTCCCTCGGTCTTCTTAAGTGTATATTTTGGGGTATTTTCTACTTTTTTTGTGTTTGTTTGTGAGTTTTGTATTGTTTTTCTCTATTACTTGCTTCCTCATTTTTTTTTCCTTCTTTATTCTCCCTTAATTTTTTTATACTTTCTACATTTTTTTTTCTATCCCCCAGCTTCATGGCAGAGACCCGTTCCACTTTTCTGCTCCCCCCAGCATCATGTCAGAGACCCGTGCCACTTTTTTTAGTCAGCTATCCCTCTCCCCATATATATTTTGTGGAGTGCCTAGTGGTGGTAATTTAAGACTCAGAGAACCCATTGGTCCTTACTACTCTACTAGTACTAGTACTACTACTCTGCCATGCAGAATGCATGTCCAAGTAAGGTATTATACACATGTTTGTTGAGATAAGAAGGCTTTCTTTTACTTTCTCATGCTCAATCAGTAAAACGAGAGAGTGGCCATGGTCATGTTGGACACCCCAAAGTTGTGTCTTCGCCTTATCTAGACCCGGTATTATTAGCAACAGTTGATGGTGAACTGATTACCGTCACCATGGGTGGAAGGAAGTATGAGAGGACGGCACCATACATTTGCTAACAAAGAAGACTTTATGTCCGTTTGTCCGGCCAGTTGGCCAATCTTATTTCTTTTCAAAAACTTAGATTTACCATTAGCTCGCCACTCAGTTCAGTCCTTTACAGGTTGTCTTCTTGAGAGGCTTTTCAAAAATTGCTACCATCAAAAACAAAATGCCCAACCGGATATTTTATCATTTTTGATAGGACATACTGTGACTGTACCCTAATTGCTAGTGATGTGGGTGGTTTATGTATTTTCAATTTTACTACGGAAAAAAATAAATAGGAGGAGGTGCATGTTTAATGTTTTTTCTAGCCACACCGGCCACCAGTGCCGGGGCCAGCGGGGACGGCGGCGCCATGCAGGGAGCAGATGCGGTAGCTGCAGGGGGGTGAGCCAGTGGCAGTGGCGGGAGGTGGAAAGTCATATTACTTGCTTATTGACAATTTATATACTCGCTGAAACAGGGTGTACATTGTACTGTTGAGAGTGAGAATAAGTTGTGAACAGTTGAAGACATCCCTCTTTACTTAGCATTAGCATATACAGCGGGAGTTGAGTAACTAATGGCTTCTTCTATCTTCAACTCAGCTGAGAACGTTTCTTGAAGAAGAGTCAAACCTTCAAGGGTTGATGGGAAAGAAGAATGGAAGGAGGAAAGGCGGATGAAATGTAATATGACCGGCAGAGAAGGATGCATGGGTGAAGGGATACATATAGGTAGCTTACACAGTTGTAATTATTAAAGAGAAAAAAATATACTGTATTGCCAAATTGGGAGTTGCATCTACATTCCTCTTGGTCTGTCCGTCAATCTTGGTTGACTGGCGGATGCGGTTCGGTATGATAAGTGTGAGTATGTTACATTGTTTTCCCAGTATGGCGCAGGGTAAAGGCCAGCCACCACCACCAAAAAACCTGTGTAGGTCTGGTGTTGTTTACCTTTAGGCCATCTTAAAGTTATCATCATCCAAATAGGTTGGTTTCAGTGAATTTGAAATACTTCCATCTTCTTCTGGTGGCAGTTCTCGAAGTAGTCATGCTAACACCCACACACTGAGTCATTCCATCATCTCTGATCCTCCTGAGCCTGACCCAGAGTATGGTGTCCAACTCCGTACCAACAGTGTACTGAGTCCTGACTTAAAATGCAATAGATCGGCCTGTAGAACAATTTTGTTATTGAACAACAAGAAGGGAAAGATTGAGTCACTTTTTGTGTAGACTAGATTTGTGTTTGCAAACTTTGCATTATCTAAGGGACTGGTCGGGTATGAGTCTTTGAGGAGTATAAAGCATAAAACAATAAAAAACAAAGCAGTGTGGACTATGAGGAGTTGAGTTGGACCAGGTGAAGGAATCTCACTATCCTATCTTCCAAAGGGGAGGGAAAAAATGAACCTTCAGGGGAAAATTAAAAATGATTGATCAGCCATCGGTAGGCCATCAACATTGTGAATCTCAAATTCATCACTAACACATTAAGCGTAACAAACAAAGACAAAGTCTCACACTGCCTGCCAGCACAGGAATCATCTCATCTCTTCTCAATCTGAATACACATGATGATGACATATCACAACAAGTTCACATCACTCACAACAAACAACAATCACTCAGCGAACAATACATGGCAGAATTTACTTGTACTTCGAGTGTGCTCACCGTGATCGATTGGTGGTGCATTGCAGAATGCAGATCCCCCATGTTCACGAAGCAGAGAAATACCAGTGTAAATTAAATTATAAATGTCACATGTGGGACAGTCCCTCTAGGGAAGGAAAACATAGATAGTCACCCAGGGTTGGAGGCAGGCACACATTTGTTTGTATTCTCCATCCAATATCTGGCTTGAGGGAAATGGCTTTGGAGGGTGAGTAAGGACTTCTTCACTGACTGCACACAGTTGCAACTCCAATCTGGCAATAAAAATGTGTCTGAGTAAGTCGGTGGGGATGAATTGGTCAACTAGACAGTCAGAAACACACAAATAATAAAGTAAATAATGTTCCCTAGCTATGTATATATATATTTTTTTTTTTTGGGGGGGCTTAAAATAAAGAAAGCCTAGTAGTCAGGGAAGTTGAGCTCGTCCTAAAACTCTGGCGGTTCGCCCAGAAGTAGGTCTTATAACATACTACTTCTTCATGACCTGAGTCTCCGTCATCTTCCTCCTGTGGTACTTCAGGTATGGTGTAATTCAGTGGTGTAAGTGCTGATTAATTTTGATCATGGTTAATCTCTCCACGTTTTGAGGCGAGAGACTGGTCCTTCTCACTGTGACAATGGCCACAGCAGCACTGAAAACACGCTCAGCTGAGACACTGGGTTACAGGGCAAGCCAGATAAATTATTGCCAGACTGCTGAGCACTGGCCATTGGCGCCTCTTCCCATACCAATACACCAATGGGTTTTGATCAAGGTGGACCTCTGTTGCATCATCCAGATAGGCCTGGACCATTCGCTCAATGTTCATTGCTAGTGCTCCACTTTGCTCGACCTCTTTTGCCTTCGCCTCCTCAGTGGACTTAAGCCCTGCCAGTAGAAACCAGCAGATTTGGGGGCTGATGCTCCTGGTCTTGGTGTTGTTGATGGTGTTCTTGTCATTGGTTTTGGCTGCTGTGAGCCAATAGCACTGCCCTCAGGCTCTGAACTTGAAGGCTGCCCCACAGGACTTGTGCCCGTGACCAGTGGGCCTCAAATTCCCTGCAGTTCTTTTTCTAGCTCACTGCATTGCTCAGCTATCCATGTTTTGTATTTTCTAACATCCCTGTCTGAAAAAGGAATGAAAGTGGACAGTAATGGTTTGTACCGTGTATCAAGAATTATGGCATAGATGTAATGTTTGGAGGACACAATGTCTCTTTGCACCCATGTATTAGCAGACAAGCGAAAGATTGAGCTCTCTACCAAGTCATAAGCATCTTTTTTTCCTCCACACCTGTGTACATTGCAGACACCTTCTTTAGCTGTTCCTGTAGCATGTGCAAAAATGGCATAGCTTGGCCCATGGTACTATCCTCTTTGCTGACTTCCCGTGTGAACACCTCAAAAGGAAGCAGCATCTCTGTCAGGCATTTGACTAGGCCTCATTGGTCCATCTCAATGATCATGCCTTTTACAGTTGCATCTCCTCTTTTATAACATATTCTTTGATAGGTCTGTACTGCTCAAACAGGCGTTCAAGCATGTAATAAGTGGAGTTCCAGCGTGTTGGCACCTCCTGTATGAGTGCTTCAATAGGCATTCTATTATCACGCTGAATGACCCTCAGCTGTTTCCAGGCTTTAAATGAATGGCTGAAATGAGTGCAGATTCTTCGGCAGGTGGACAGTAAGTTGCTTACTTGGTCTTCTTTTATGAGAAAGTCCTGTACAATGATGTTGATGCAGTGCGCCAAACACAGGACCCTGAAATAACCACCATCAGCCATGGCCTTAACTACATTACTGCCATTGTCCGTGGCAACAGATGCAATATTAAGCCCTCTTGGTCACAGCCATTCAAAGACCTTCTTGTTAAAGTCTTCCAAAATGTTTGCAGCTGAATGGGATTTCTCCATTGCGAACATCCCTACTGTTGCATGCTTCTGAGCAGCATTAAAAATCTCAGCAGTGTCAACACCTGCAGATATTTTCTCTATCGCCCCCACAAAAGAGATCCAGTGTGCAGTGATGCACATGTAATCAGTCGCTTGGCAACTGGTCCACATGTCTTTTTGTAAGGTGCATACCATGAAAATCATTCTTCTGCAAAGCTTGTCCAAGCAATTTAAACACATTGTGATGTAGCGCTGGAACAGCAACTCTGGCAAATAGGACTGGCTGGGAACCATCCTTTTTGGCAGATGGCTGCCACAAATTCATGAAATCTCACCCCTTCAACAAAAGAAAAAGGAAGGGGGTCCAGAGCTAACATTTTAGCCAGCTTCGCGTTGTACAAAAGTGCCGTTGGGTGGTTGCTTTCATACTGACCCTCTGGCCTAAACATGGCAGGAATAGTAGCCTGATTTTTTTTCTTTCCTGATGCCACTGATGCAGGTGACATCTTGAGAGCAGGTGGTGGTAGGCTTATTCTACTTTTCAGTGGGGCAGTCACTGTCCTCTGTTACATTGTTACATTGTCCAAACGCTCCCCCCGGGATACCTGATTCAGCGACTGGACAGAATAAATGGGAAGGGGGGTGGGATTGCAATTATTTACAAAGACCATCTAATCTGCCGTACTCTGGACAGCCCCCTCCTAGACTGTGAAAATGCCCACTTCTCAATTGAATTCACTCCACTACTTACTTTTGTTGGCATTCTTCTATATCGCCCCCAGGAGCACATGGACAATTCTGCAGTTCACTACTGGAAACTGTCTTAAATCTTGCCAGTGCTTCGCCCAATTTTAATCTTCTGGGAGATTTTAATCTTCATTTTGATGACCCGCGGGACAGGGTGGCCAATGACCTAGCCTACGACCTTGCAGCCTTTCAATTAGACCTAAAAACACACCAAGCAACACATGTTAAGGGTCACCTTCTTGATCCCAATTTTTCAAGCATAACGGAATTAAAAGGGAATGATCCCATTTCCCTCCCTTGGTCAGACCACTTTCTTATTCCTTTCTCTGGCACCCACCCTCTCCGTGCCCACATTCGCTAGCTTCACGTATCCAAATCCGCCCCTAGTCCAAACTGATTGTAGAAGATTGGACCCGTGAATTGGAGGCATCTATGCCCATCTTGGACGCTGATCCTTTAGCAGCTAATAGTAAGTTCTCCTCATGGATCGAGAACTCATTAAACATAGTACTTCCGAGGAAAACCGTACTAAAAAAAACGGGCCCCAATAAATCTCCTTGGTATACCCCCGAACTCCGTGAACTGAAACAACAGTGTAAAAATTGGAAAGAGCATGGAGGAAAGATTTCTCAAGCGAAAAAAAATCACAATATAGGCTATCCATTGCTCACTATAAAACAGCTTTAAAAGTAGTTCAGGCTGCCTACTACGATGAAAAAATTTGCTCCTCCTCTAGCTCCTCTAGAGAAATATTCCAGATCGCAAAAAAACTTATGAAAGTGCCCGACCCTCCTGCAGTCCCCGATCCGTCTGGTCGCCGATGCGAGGAACTAGCTGGCTTCTTCTCGACCAAAATCCAAAATATCCTCAATCTCCTTCCACCTTCTGTCAATGAGCACTTAGTCAAACTATATGACCTAGAACCCCTGAATAACCCTCACCTCTTAGAGTCATTCACTCCACTTTCCGAGGATTTATTCTTTTCCATCCTAGACTCGGTTAAGAGCGGGTCCCCGATGGACCCTGCTCCTCCCAACATCCTAAAGTTGGTAGCACCTATAGTCGCCCCCATCATTAATTTAATCAATGCCTCATTAGCATCGGGCATTGTCCCCCAAGATTGGAAAAAGGCAATAGTGAAGGCGCTACTAAAAAAACCTCATTTAGACCCTTCTGAGCTAGGCAACTATCGCCCTATTTCATTACTCTCTGGAATCAGTAAGATCGCAGAAAAACACATCAACCGTATACTTTCTGCACACTTGGAAACATTTAAACTACTCCACTCGTCACAGACTGGCTTCCGCCCTGGTCAGGGCACAGAAACTGCACTGATAGCGGTAGTAGAGGAGTCAAGAAAAATTCTTGATTCCGGAGGGTCCACGGCCATCATCCTCCTGGACCTAAGTGCAGCCTTTGACACGGTGAACCACGGCATACTGGTTCACCGTCTAAAAAAGTGGGAGTGACAGGTACGGCCCTTTCATGGCTGAAATCGTTCCTGGAAGAAAGGTTCTTCCAGGTATCCGAAGGAAACTCCCGCTCCCAACCAGTCCCGCTGCAGTGTGGTGTTCCCCAGGGCTCGTCTCTGAGCCCCACACTTTTTAACGTATACATGGCCCCTTTGGCAGAGATCGTAGCCCCTTTTGGAATCCACATAGTCACATATGCTGATGACACCCAACTAATAGTGGCTCTGAACCATGCAGAACCATCCCCCACGGATCTGCGCTCATGCCTTGAGGCAGTTGCTAGCTGGATGAACTCTTCTCACCTGAAGCTTAATGGTGAAAAAACGGAGCTCATGCTGCTGGGCAACCAAGCAATTTTTAACTCAAATACCATGTGGCCGAGTTGCATGGGTCCAGCCCCTTTGCCAAAAAACGAGATAAAAAGCTTGGGTATCTGGCTCGACCATGATCTTACTTTCAGAGTCCAAGCGAGGAAAACGGCAGCCGTATGCTACGGTTTACTCAGATCCACCCGGAAAATACTCCCTCTCCTACCTAGCCACTCAAGAAAACTCCTGGTCCAGGCACTTAGGGGCCGATTCCGATCTCGGTCGGAGGCGCACCCAATACTATTCGGTCGGGAAAAAAGCCATGCGAAAGCCAGTTTCCCGACCGATCCGTACAGTACACCGAACGAGCAAGTACGATGCGCACAACAGCAAAAATCCCGGCCGAGCCGTACTCACCCAAACCAGGTCCTGTTCTCCGACCGAGGCGAATCCGGAAACGCCGAATCGAGTCGCACGGAAGGGAAAATGCAGCCCCGTCCGGCCGGACAAGTACGATGCGCTTTCCGTACGCGCCGAACCCGTCGCTACGCACGGCACGTCAAAGCATCCGGGAGAGGCGCACATAAGCTCCGAATCGCGCCACAACACGATCCACGGCTACGAGACGAACACAGCACCGACGAGGACGACGCGAGCGACGAGGACGAAGCCAAGCGACGAGGACGACGCGAAGCAACGAGAAGGACGAACGACACGAACCAACCATGAATCCCTTCGTCCCGATCATACCAATATTCTACATCTACTACCGGAACAGGCACGGACGCGTACGGCGCAGAAGGTAAGTCAGACACCAACCACAAAACACATACAACACGTACACGACACATCACACACATACACTGGGAATCTGAATATACTTACACCAGCAACAGCAGCACCATAGGGGCGGGATGCCCATCACCAATGCCACATATGCACACAGGGGCCTGAATGCGCGCCACCACCCCAACCCAGGGGGCTGGATGCCAACCACCCTCAACCAGGGGGCAGGATGCCTACCACTACTACCACCCTCACCCAGGGGGGCAGGATGCCCACCACTACTACCACCCTTAGCCAGGGGGCTGGATGCCTACCACCACCCTTAGCCAGGGGGGCTGGATGCCTACCACTACTACCACCCCCACCCAGGGGGCAGGATGCCTACCACTACTACCACCCTCACCCAGGGGGGCAGGATGCCCACCACTACTACCACCCTCACCCAGGGGGGCAGGATGCCCACCACTACTACCACCCTTAGCCAGGGGGCAGGATGCCTACCACTACTACCACCCTCACCCAGGGGGCAGGATGCCCACCACTACTACCACCCTTAGCCAGGGGGCAGGATGCCCACCACTACTACCACCCTTAGCCAGGGGGCTGGATGCCCACCACTACTACCACCCTTAGCCAGGGGGCTGGATGCCTACCACTACTACCACCCTCAACCAGGGGGGCAGGATGCCTACCACAACTACCACCCTTAGCCAGGGGGCAGGATGCCCACCACTACTACCACCCTTAGCCAGGGGGCTGGATGCCTACCACCACCCTTAGCCAGGGGGGCTGGATGCCTACCACTACTACCACCCTCACCCAGGGGGCAGGATGCCTACCACTACTACCACCCTCACCCAGGGGGCAGGATGCCCACCACTACTACCACCCTTAGCCAGGGGGCTGGATGCCTACCACTACCACCCTCACCCAGGGGGCAGGATGCCCACCACTACTACCACCCTTAGCCAGGGGGCTGGATGCCTACCACTACTACCACCCTCAACCAGGGGGCAGGATGCCTACCACTACTACCACCCTTAGCCAGGGGGCAGGATGCCCACCACTACTACCACCCTTAGCCAGGGGGCTGGATGCCTACCACCACCCTTAGCCAGGGGGCTGGATGCCTACCACTACTACCACCCCCACCCAGGGGGCAGGATGCCTACCACTACTACCACCCTCACCCAGGGGGCAGGATGCCCACCACTACTACCACCCTTAGCCAGGGGGGCTGGATGCCTACCCACCACCCTTAGCCAGGGGGAGGATGCCCACCACTACTACCACCCTTAGCCAGGGGGCTGGATGCCTACCACCACCCTTAGCCAGGGGGCTGGATGCCTACCACTACTACCACCCCCACCCAGGGGGCAGGATGCCTACCACTACTACCACCCTCACCCAGGGGGCAGGATGCCCACCACTACTACCACCCTTAGCCAGGGGGCTGGATGCCCACCACTACTACCACCCTCAACCAGGGGGCAGGATGCCTACCACTACTACCACCCTCACCCAGGGGGCAGGATGCCCACCACTACTACCACCCTTAGCCAGGGGCTGGATGCCTCACCACCACCCTTAGCCAGGGGGCTGGATGCCTACCACTACTACCACCCTCAACCAGGGGGCAGGATGCCTACCACTACTACCACCCTCACCCAGGGGGGCAGGATGCCCACCACTACTACCACCCTTAGCCAGGGGGTGCCAGATGCCCACCACTACTACCACCCTTAGCCAGGGGGCAGGATGCCCACCACTACTACCACCCTTAGCCAGGGGGCTGGATGCCTACCACCACCCTTAGCCAGGGGGCTGGATGCCTACCACTACTACCACCCTCAACCAGGGGGGCTGGATGCCTACCACTACTACCACCCTTAGCCAGGGGGCTGGATGCCTACCACTACTACCACCCTCACCCAGGGGGCAGGATGCCTACCACTACTACCACCCTCACCCAGGGGGCAGGATGCCCACCACTACTACCACCCTTAGCCAGGGGGGCTGGATGCCTACCACCACCCTTAGCCAGGGGGCAGGATGCCCACCACTACTACCACCCTTAGCCAGGGGGCTGGATGCCTACCACCACACCTTAGCCAGGGGGCTGGATGCCTACCACTACTACCACCCCCACCCAGGGGGCAGGATGCCTACCACTACTACCACCCTCACCCAGGGGGCAGGATGCCCACCACTACTACCACCCTTAGCCAGAGGGGCTGGATGCCTACCACTACTACCACCCTCAGCCAGGGGGCAGGATGCCTACCACTACTACCACCCTCACCCAGGGGGCAGGATGCCCACCACTACTACCACCCTCAGCCAGGGGGGCTGGATGCCTACCACCACCCTTAGCCAGGGGGCTGGATGCCCACCACTACTACCACCCTCAGCCAGGGGGCAGGATGCTCTACCACTACTACCACCCTCACCCAGGGGGGCAGGATGCCCACCACTACTACCACCCTTAGCCAGGGGTGCCAGATGCCCACCACTACCACCCTTAGCCAGGGGGCAGGATGCCCACCACTACTACCACCCTTAGCCAGGGGGGCTGGATGCCTACCACCACCACCTTAGCCAGGGGGCTGGATGCCTACCACTACTACCACCCTCAACCAGGGGGCTGGATGCCTACCACTACTACCACCCTCAACCAGGGGGGCAGGATGCCTACCACTACTACCACCCTCACCCAGGGGGGCAGGATGCCCACCACTACTACCACCCTTAGCCAGGGGGTGCCAGATGCCCACCACTACCACCCTTAGCCAGGGGGCAGGATGCCCACCACTACTACCACCCTTAGCCAGGGGGCTGGATGCCTACCACCACCCTTAGCCAGGGGGCTGGATGCCTACCACTACTACCACCCTCAGCCAGGGGGCTGGATGCCTACCACTACTACCACCCTCACCCAGGGGGCAGGATGCCCACCACTACTACCACCCTTAGCCAGGGGGCAGGATGCCTACCACTACTACCACCTCACCCAGGGGGCAGGATGCCCACCACTACTACCACCCTCACCCAGGGGGGCAGGATGCCCACCACTACTACCACCCTTAGCCAGGGGGTGCCAGATGCCCACCACTACCACCCTTAGCCAGGGGGCAGGATGCCCACCACTACTACCACCCTTAGCCAGGGGGCTGGATGCCTACCACCACCACCTTAGCCAGGGGGGCTGGATGCCTACCACTACTACCACCCTCAACCAGGGGGGCAGGATGCCTACCACTACTACCACCCTCACCCAGGGGGCAGGATGCCCACCACTACTACCACCCTTAGCCAGGGGGCTGGATGCCTACCACTACTACCACCCTCAACCAGGGGGCAGGATGCCTACCACTACTACCACCCTTAGCCAGGGGGCTGGATGCCTACCACCACCCTTAGCCAGGGGCTGGATGCCTCACCACTACTACCACCCTCACCCAGGGGGGCAGGATGCCTACCACTACTACCACCCTTAGCCAGGGGGCAGGATGCCCACCACTACTACCACCCTTAGCCAGGGGGCTGGATGCCTACCACCACCCTTAGCCAGGGGGGCTGGATGCCTACCACTACTACCACCCCCACTCATAGGATGGACAATGCATGACACAACAAGCACACCACAACCTAGGGAATGCTCAAGAT